>CM038344.1:17882500-18482500 GCA_021464625.1 Proterorhinus semilunaris
AATGTTTTGTAATAGTTCTTTTTTTATTTTTTTTATTGCACTTGGGGGTGGGCACTCATAAGCTTTTGCTTCAGCCCACTCCTTTTGAGCACTATGTGTACTGCTCAAATAAACAAATAAACTAAACTAATTTATCCTGTGTTAGTGTTTCCCAGTGTGTGTTTCCCAGTCCCTCTGCTGTCAGCTCCTCCCCTGTTCCTCCTCTGTCTGTAGCTGCTCATCGCACTGAGCTGAGAGGAGACACTCCAGACAACACTAAAGACCCAACTTTAACCAGGATTCCAGACGTTTTTGTTGCTTTTAAACCGGACAGATTCAGAGGATCAGATCAGAGGAAAGATTGTGTGGAAAAGGCCGATATCGTGCTGTAACCGCACGCCCCGCGCCACTCCGCACTGTCCGAACTGCCATTTCCTTTCATTATGTTTCCTAAATTAGTTTCTAAAACCGAAAATATGAGGCCGATTGATGTGGAATAAAAAGCGGGCTAAAGCTTTGGAAGATTAGACTTCGTTCATGGGTTAATTTATGTCCGTAAAGTTGATGATTTCATGATAAATACAGTGCCTCTCGAAAGTACTAATACACCTTGAACTTTTGCACATTTTGTCATGTTTACATCCATAAACATCAATATTTTATGTTTAATTTTTACTGAAAGTTCACACACAAGTAACTGACAACTGTGAAGTAAAAGCAAAATTATATGTGATTCTGTTATTTAAAAAAAAATAGAAAACCGAAAAGTCTTCATACAGCATGAAATAATACTTTGTGGAACCCCCTTTTGCTGCAATAACAGCAGCAAGTCTTCTGGGGTTTGACTCTACAAGGTTTGCACATCTAGAGACATTTTAGCCCATTCCTCTTTACAAAACAACTCAAGCTCTGTCAAATTAGAAGGAGAGCGTTTGTGAACAGCAGTTTTCAGGTCTTTCCACAGATTTTCAATAGGATTTAGGTCAGGACTTTGACTGGGCCATTCTAACACATTAATATGTTTGTTTTTAAACCATTCCATTGTAGATTTATCTTTGTGTTTAGGGTCATTGTCCTGCTGGAAGGTGAATCTCCGCCCCAGCCTCAATTCTCTTGCTGACTCCAGCAGGTTTTCCTCCAAAATGTCTCTGTATTTGGCTCCATCTATCTAGAGACCTGCACGGGACGGGAAATTCCGCGGGACTTGCAGGACCCAACACAAATCTCGCGGGAGCAGGCGGGATTCAAATTGCCCCGGGGCAGGAGTGGGCGGTCAGACCAAAACACGTCGGGTCCCGATTGTCTCGACATGTCCCGTATAAGCGGAAAAACTCGCTGTTAACCTGCAAAAAAGAGCCACATTTGCTCTCTCTTACAACACCGATCTACGCTTTGCATTTAATGTTTCATAATGTGTCTGATAATGGGATTAACGGGATTGAAATCCAGTCCTGTGCAGGTCTCTACATTCATCTTCCCAACTATTCTTACAATCTTCCCAGTCCCCGCTGAGGAAAAGCAGCCCCATAGCACGATGCTCCCCCCACCATATTTGACACTGGGGATGGTGCACTCAGGACGATGAGCAGTGTTAGGTTTGCTCCATACATAACGTTTTGCATTTGGGACAAAAAGTTAAATTTTTGTCTCATCTGACCAAAGCACCTTCTTCCACATGGTAGCCGTGTCCTCCATATGACTTCGAGCAAACTTCAGACGGGATTTCTTATGGCCTCCTTTCAATAATGGCTTTCTTCTTGCCACTCGTCCATGAAGGCCAGACTAACAGTTGTTCCATGTACAGATTCCCCCAGCTCAGCGGCAGTACGTCGCAGCTCCCCCAGAGTTATCTTGGGGCACTTGGTTGCATTTCTGACCAGTGCTCTCCTTGTTCGGTCTGTTAGTTTAGGTGGACGGCCGTGTCTTGGTAAGTTCGCAGTGGTGCTATACTCTTTCCATATCCGAATGATGGATTGAACGCGGACAGATTAGTAAGCGTAGTAAGCGGACAGAGTAGTAAGCGAACAGATTTTATTTTGAAATACATCGAATCTTCCTCTCTCACGAGACCTGACTTCCTGTTTGGCTCGTGTTTTTCTGTCAGCTTGATCCGTTGGGGCTCCGGTATCCGGCAAAAATAGACTTCTTGCGGATTCTTTCCGTTGCCGTCGGATGGCCTCGGTAGCCGGAGCCGGACTTCGCGGAGCAGTGTGAGTGTGCAACATTGGTTTTAATGACTTTTAATGAGTTTGCGGACGCCGTACCGGACCTTAACCGGATTCAATGTGAGCTGGGGGTTAGTCAGTTTCAGCATAATGGGCTCTTAGTATTTGCCTTAGATTGGTCAAAGTGAGATCTACCTTCTTAAGTCCAGGGCTTATGGCACGAACTACCGCTTCCACTATTTCAGATTCAGGGTAGCCCTTTCTCAACCCACTTTCAATCTGATGCTCCAAGCTACTGAAGCTCAAGGTGTCTTTAGCTGTTGACTCACCAACATGACCGTTTATTCTGAAATCTTTCCTGAATCCGCCTGAAGAAACATTGAAGCAGCTGCAGCTGGTGGAGTCTCTCCCTCTGTGCTGAGTCCCGCTGTCCAGCGTTGTTCTTGGGGCCGCCTGAAGCTCCAGCGATGTCTCCGCCGCTGCAAGGTCCTCTCCCGGCGCTTGGTCCTGTCCCAGTGCCGCCTGCTGCTCCGGGTGCATAGTCTCCCCCGTCCCTGCCGCGCCCATGGATGAGGACCGGACCGCCGCTGTTCCCACGCCGACAGCCGATAACAGCGAGTCGAGCACATCGTCCAACAGTACAGACATGCCTTCATCTTCACTTTCCACAAGCTCGTCTCGTTCACAAAACTCAACAATAAGCTTCACAGGAGCTCTGCGAGTTAAGCCCTTAATATCTTCACCGTCTTCTCCGGTAATATTATACAGTTCACATACTCTTAGCATAATTTCTGTTCCATCTCCAACAAAAAATCTTCACGATGCTCAGACACGCTTGCGAAATAGCTTTTTCACTATTTAACACACACAAAAAACAATATGGTTCGTGTGGCATTAGCTAGACTCAAGCTGTATCTTAGCGTTAGCCTCTCACTCTGGCACACTTCTTTACCGTCTTTTTTGCCTTTTTCAGTCTCTCTCCGTGAGGTAATCCAAAAAATAAATCTCCAAAATGTTACACCACTCACACGACGACTGGGTGTAGAAAAAACTAGTTTATTTAAGTTGCCTCGAAGGTTTAATGCAGCACAAACATACAGAGCATCGTAACTGCGTGTCGTTTTCGGTGGCGGCTCAACAGAAAAAGTGCATTCTTTGAAATCACACCCTTGGCCTATGAACGCAGTTCAATATGAAACAACCTTTTTGTGGCGTGACTGCCACCTATCGGTGGACATGTATTACTACATCACAAACTAGTAATGAACCTTTTTCAATAAACAATTGATTACACAAATACTGGACAATATAAACATGAATTTAGCACAACACTTATCCAAGTGCTACAGGTCCATTCTGGGTCCAAAATGGTTTAATATGTACATTAACGACATTTGTAAAACTTCTCAAATACTTACATTTATCTTGTTTGCAGATGATACAAATATTTTTTACATCTGGAGACGATTTACAACAACTGTTTCAAATTGTTAACTTGGAAGTCAAGAGTGTCAATAAGTGGTTCGAACAAAATAAATTATCCTTAAATCCTTAAAAGCAAAATGATGATACTCGGCAACCGTAATTCCAATGCTCAGGAAGCAATTCAGATAGAGGGTGTTGTTATCGAGCGGGTGCATGAAATCAAATTCCTTGGAGTTATTATAGATGATAAAATGACTTGGAAATCGCACATTAAATATATAACTACTAACATTTCTAGAAGCATTGAAGTAATAGCAAAAGCAAAGCACATTTTAAATATCAAGCTCTACATACCTTATACTGTTCTCTGATTTTGCCCTATTTAATTTACTGCACTGTGGTTTGGGTTAGTACTTATAAAAGCACATTAAAACCAATAGTAATGCTGCAAAAATGAGCTATCTGATTAATTCATAAAGTTTGTTTTTTGGGCCACACAAACAATTTTTTTTTTTTTTTTATCAAAGATCATGAAGTTTTGTGACATTGTTGAGTTCCAAACTGTACAGATGTTATACAAAGCAAAGTATAAATTGTTACCAAACCAAATACAAAGAAGGTTCCAAGAACGTACTGGTTGTTATGAATTACGTGATGAATTAAACTTCAGGATTCAGAAACATAGCTTTGAAATGTTTTAGCCTGACAGTTATTGGTGTACAATTGTGGAACAAAATGGAGATGGAGTTGAAACGATGTCCAAACATCCACCTGTTCAAATATAAATACAAACAAAAGACTTTTGGAAAGTATAGAGAAGAAGAAACACGTTGCCACAAGGGGGAGTAGTACGATCAAATTGCATTTGCATTCTATTAACTAAGACAGAGTGTTGTTGTTCTGAACGGTTGTCATTCTATTGCTCTAAATTATGAATTGAGAATTAGGATAAGCGAGTTATGGATCTGTGGAGGGGACCCTCCCAACAGGCTCATAACTCTTGTCTTTTAACGCACCACTAAGCGTAGGAACATCATCTACAAATTCAGCCAGTTAGGCTGGGTGGGGTTTGTTGATGGGGAGCTACTGCCCTCTTCAATGGACCCGCTCTACGCCCTGGCTTCTTAACGCCCTACAGTATGTAGGGCTTACATATTACATAATTTATTGAACACAAAAAAAAGGCAAAAAGAACAAAATTGAATGATGGAAATGACAACTGGGAAGTTGCAAGATCACAGTGTGTGTTTAGATGCGCACACACGCATGGCAGTCAGATCCGTTTCATTTCGCCTTTTTCTTTCTTTTTTCCATAAACACAGGGAGTGCGGAGTGCTCTGGGAAATAAAAAACATGGTGGCGACCTATGGAGCTTCTTTTTCATTGATATATCTTCTAAATGGCGGTGACATGATACCAGATAAACCCTATCCGACGTAATCACTGGCAGAGAATGTAAGTGCGTTTGTCACACTTACGTAGACTGCGCGGTGTGTCTGGAAAACGTTACATTCCACGGCCCCGCCCACCCTGGAAGTGTTTGCGATTGCGGTTTATTATATAGATATATATCATCACAATAGTCCAAAGCAGGTATTGCACTCACTAGTTTCTTTCGGGCTTCAAACGATAAACACGATTTAATTATAAAGTAAATAATGGCTTTTAGTTAGATCTGATGTCCCTCATTTGAAGTGATGGTAGGCATGTGCTGGGAAGCTGATTTTTTGTTTGAGATTTGACATGTATTTTGTCTTGTCTGCGTTTAAAACTAATATAAGATTATATAAAGCATCCTGTAATTGATTAAAAGCAATTTGGAGCTGCAAAATTGTATTATTATAAAAATAATAAAAATAAGTTGACCAAGAATTGAATCTTGCGGTACACCAGAAGATACTGTTAACAAAGTAAATTTTTTGACAATCCAATATTCTGCCATTTTTCTTTTAGTACCGAGTGATCCACTGTGTTGAAAGCTTTTGAGACAAAGAGGGCAGCATAATGTTGCTTTCTATCCTGACATTCCATTATCTCATTTAAATTCTCTACTCAGACTGCTGCTTCCGTGACACGGACCCGGATAAAGCGGGAAAAAATTGATGTTTGCTTAAGAAGGACTTACATTACAGTTGTTAAAATGCATCTAATTTGCCTCAAATCATGGTACAGAGAAAGGTATTTATTTATGAAGTAGTTAACTCCAATAACAGACACAGGATTTTAGATCTGGCTCAGAAGTCACCTTGTGTAGTCCTAATGTAAAGTGTACACAAAGGCCTTTATCTGCCAGAGCCCACCGCACAGAACCGAGTGAAAACTTGACAAAAGAAAACGATATGATTCATTGATATGTCTCTCAGGATTTAAACAGAGCCTATTCATTGTGGAGCGTTAATCCATTTTTGACATCGATTTGAAAGCAGTTCACTTAGAAGGAATTGGGTCTTTTAACCGCGTCCAGGACATTGTGTCAGTAAGTATTTGAAAAGATTTGAATTTCAGACGCTTGGTTGGCAGCAATGAAATGATAAGACATAATGTATCCTTTTGTTCTGCCTGGTGTTTTATTCTTTCTTCCTCTCACAGCTTTGATTTGCTGAGGCGTGTGTCTCGGGAAGAACATGGCTCTGTGTACAATTAATTGTGGCACCCGTAGTTGGACCATTCAAATCTGTTCTCATTAACATACTGTAAATGTGTGCTCAAGATGGAAATAACAATGTCTTGTTAATATTTATGCATAAGTGCTATTGAAAGAAAACTAATCTAAACTACTGAAATGAACAGAATAGTATTATAGAACAGTACATTTGAGACAGATATATTGGTGAGGGTAATAACAGCTATTGTGGCTCCTCACCCTTAGAGATAGGGTGAGGAGCTCAGTCACCCAGGAGAAGCTCGAAGTAGAGCCACTGCTCCTTCACGTCGAAAGGAGCCAGCTGAGGTGGCTCGGGCATCTATTTTGGATGCCTCCTGGTCGCCTCCCTTGGGAGGTGATCCAGGCATGTCCTATTGGTAGGAGGCCTTGTGGAAGACCCAGGACATGTTGGAGGGACTGTGTCAGGCGCCACCTCGGGGTCCCCCCAGAACAGCTGGAGAAGGTGTGCGTGGCTCGGGAAGTCTGGTCATCTCTGCTCATCGACTGCTGCCTCCGCGACCTGGCCCTAGATAAAGAGGAAGAAAATTGATGGGTGGACAAAATTAGATCTTTTAAAGCCGTTTAAACTTAAATAAATTCAATAAATTCACTCTTGCTCTGAGGCATTATGCATTTATTTCAGTCACTTTATTTTTAGTCATAAATTGAGCTTATAATAATGATAGAATGATAGACCTTTTGTCATGTGTTAAGCAACACCAGTATTTGCAAAACCAACCAACCAAAAATCCAAGGTCTCACTCAGGTCTTATTTGAACAGACTTTTCTTAAAAAGATTGTATTTATTTTCAACGAAGGTACTTGAGTCATACCTTCATTGAAGATTGACAACTCCTGTACGACTGAGAACTTACACAGACATTTTATTTATTTATTTATTTACTTATGTTAACCCCGAGCAAAATATTAAAATCTGTGCTGATTTATGCACAGAGCAGCAGAGGCAGAGGCAGTTCAGTCAATAGACATGCCTTGAAATATGAAGTGCAGATCCCCCATTTGTTTGGCTGCTTGATGTCTCGTCCTGTCTGAGCCACGGCCCCACTGTGGCATCAATCCCCTGCCGTACGCCTTGTGTTTTCTGTCTGGATCCGAGACGGTCTCCAGACACATTATCGCTCAACGGCCCCCACCTGCGAGAATCGCGCCTTTACCTAACAAGACAAACACACCCAGCACAACAACCTGCACCCCGTGATGCCAACAGCTCACAGTGAATAACCTTTTTGGAGTTTTTTGTGAAGTTTGATTCAAAATGCCTTCTTTGCCAGTTTTTCATTTAAACTGTACTAAACTGTGTGGAAAAAGCCCCAACCAGGGAAAGGAGTTGAGAATTAGCTTTACCTTTAAATTCTTTGTGCATCGTATTAGATGCAAACATTGCTATCTTGGATTGCATTGTCCCTGTCAAAATCTGGTTCTCCAACACAAATCCTCTAACCCTCAAGCAGAGTTTGAAACATATCATTGTCCACAACAGAGACAAATACATGTTTAAGTCATCCAAAAACATTTCAAATATTTAAAATTCCATGGGGTGCCACTCAAGATCCCCTTGTTATACTTACTATAACGAGTATAACAGTATATGTGGAAGTGGTGCTTGTTCACTAACCTTAAAAAATAAAGTTTTATGTTTATGTTTTTTGTCTCAGGGGATACGATTATGAAACTGAAATGTAATGAACAAGTACTTTGATGTATTCCTTTAATATTACTGTATTCAGTAACTGTACCTGAATACAGTTACCCAAAATGAGTATTCTAAATATTCTAAATACATGTATTCAGTTACTACCAACACTGAAAGCAGTGTTTTCATAACCAGATCTGTTTTAACGGCATAAACATATGCATTTGGTCTTAATTAAGTTCCCTCAACTTTACTTTCACACGTGTCATCTGTGGACTAGTAACAAATATCCAAAACGATTTTGAAAGAAAATCAAAACGGAGATGGGGAGTATTGGCATCTATCTTTAGATCCTCGTGTATGTCATGCCTTTCACAACAAAGGCTTTTGCTTTTATTTTGTACGGCCAACAGGAAGCGCTCAGTTCTTATTATGCTACTTGACAAACAGGGAACTTTAGAAATATTTACCGTTGTTTTGGTAAAGGATTTAACATTTTCAAGACATGGATAAACAGGACATTTGTGACGCGTTCCACAACTGCAGAGAGAGATTCCAGAGGGAGAGGCGGCGGACCCAGCGCGGATTTGGTCGCTCCTCCTTTTTTCTTTTGAAAGTGTCCCGCGAAGTGTCGTGTACAATGATTAATGAAGAGCGAGGCGTCTTAAATATTGACAGTTCTTTTAATTGTGGAGCAAGTACCGCATGTAGAGCGCCAGGCTAAACACAAGAACAATCTGGTGGCACGTCTTGAGCGTGATGACGTCAATGCTACTGTGGCCTACAGGCACACATCATAACACGGAGGAAAACCAGAAAAGCCAAAAGAACCCGTATAAGGGGACTCTCATTCTAATGTGACAGTTTTAGGTGGAGGAGCGCATGTGAGCCGTGGCGCTGACGGCTCTGTTCTGTGATGCGTAAAGACGCACTGGGTGACCGGCAGCCAAATTGGCAAAACTGCGCCGTTACCGTGTGTGCAGAAAGTTCAGAAGGACAGAGCAGATGAGATCCAGCCTGCCGAGTCTCTTGCATTTAAGTGGCTGAACTTCAACGCGTTTGAGCTCACGGTGTATTGGCAGACTACTGTTTTGTGCGTAAGGTGAGAGAGAAGGTGCGCCTCTTCTCCTTCCTGGTTGGAGTGCCGTGAGTTTTTTTAGCCAGTAGGTGTATATCATGTCACGGCCTGGTGGTGTCCAGTTTTTCATACCTGAGACTACTGAGCCACCAGCCACTGTGCATCACTGTTGTGTGCTGCCTCCTTCTCCCAAATACCTTTCCACTACTGTTCAGTTTCCAGCCTTGGTGGGTCTGCTCTGCTAGTATATATATATATATATATATATATATATATATAATTAGTATAGGTTGGAATCCCCAAACAGGCAGGGCCTTTCTGTGAGAAGGTTCTCCGCATGCAAGTTCTCCACATGTTGTGTCTGTAGGTTTCCTCCAAGTTCTCCGGGTTCCTCATCAGAAGACGTGACGGTGGGATTCAGGATCGAAGTATTCCTTCCACAGCCCGACAACCTCTCCAGCTGAGGTCAGCAGCTTTCCACCCGCATGTGAACAGTCTGACCTGGTGCCCTTCCAGCAAAATGTCTCACAGGAAGGTAAGGGAAGTGGCGGTTGTTTAAACTTCAGCTGTAACATTGGGATAGACCCGTGTTTATGTCATTCTATAAAAATGCCATCTTGTAAATGTGTGTCTTCCACTGGTGACGCCAGTGGGAGAAGTGGGAACATGCTCGCTCTCTCGCTCCTTCCTGAGCCTGCTGTTCCCTGCTGCAGGCTGGCGGGCTCTCCATCTCGTCACTCCCTAACACTTATACTCTCACTCGAGCTTCAATACTGCTCAGACCACTGATTTGCAGCTCAGAACTTGCTACCTTTATCTCGTACTTTAACCTATAGGTGGATAGCTTTGTGACAATTGATATCCTTACTCTCAAACAGAAATCAATAGAACCTTCATGTTATCATGTTAAGGTTACATTTGTTTTAATGCCCTCTTGTTCCGTACCACCCACCATTAACATGCATTTTCAGATGTGACCTTAGACATAATGGGCGTTCAAGTGATTTATAACCGAACATTGGTCAAAGACATATATTGAACAAAATAGAAAGGCCCAAAGGCATATATCTGGACTGGTCCGTTGATGCTCAGGGCCATATTAACACTGACTGACCTTTACAGAAATGGCATTAATTGGCTCAAGGCCTCTTTGTCAGTTTTACCAGATCACTGAGATCATAATTGACTGATATTTTAGATATAATAATATATCTTTATATTTATATATAATAATAGATCTTTTTTAAAGATCCAAGAGGAAAAAAAATGTTGTTTACCGCTGAACTCAAGGCATTTTGTATTCAATATTTCATGACTGTCATTTCTTTCAAACTAAAAACATCCATCCATCCATCCATTTTCTCCCACTTGTCCGTTGCCGGGTCGTGGGGGCAGCTGTTGGAGCTGCCCAAGTCACATAGCACCATGCCCCTATGGCTCCTCCTGCAGGTGGTGGGTCCACGGGAGGACGGCCTCATGGTTCCAAACGGTTCCAGACTGGCCTGTTGGTCTCTCATAGGGGGCCCATTCACACTCTCATTCATACACCAGTGTACGCAGACACTAAAAACAAACTAAAAACAAGTGGCTGTATTTTGTTTGCCGACCAGGCCAGCTTTACATTGTATCATTAATCTTATATATTAGTGTATTATGGATCTTTATACCTCAGAAAACAGATGATACGTGCTGACCCTGTAAGTGCTTTAATTTCCTAATGTATGTAAATATGAAGAGAAATTAAAAGAATGCAGTTTACTAAACGATACAAAAGAAAGTAAAAACATTTGTATGTAGATGAGGAGGCATTTTCTCAAAGCAAAGCATTCATTTCAACTGCTCTTTTATTATGTACAATAACTGCAAAGATATAGTGTGAAATGTGCCAATGTACTGTTCAGTATTTGTGCTTTCTTTCTGTGCTGTTTCAATGGCGCCCAACAACACAGTTCTGCATCGTACTTTCTGTGAATCTAGCAGTTAAAATGCAGGGCAGGTTGGGACGGCCAAAGATCGTGCTGGAATATTTTAGCAGTGAAAATGAGACTGATCTCATAAATGTAGCTACAGCAGTAAAGGTCTTTTACTGTCAGGTTTATGGGATAGAGTTGTAACTTCACATCTGATCAAGTAGAGACAGTTTTCCTCCGAGCGTAATGGAGGGAGATAGTGAACACTGTCTGGCCTGTGATCAGGTGCGAGTATTAATGTCAGCCTTTCACTGGAAATTTAAAGACTCACTCCTGAAGCAAAGTTGTGGATACGGCTTTGATGTCTAAGCATTTATAAGGATAGGATGCCAAGTCCACATTTAATACCAACAAATTATGTCAGTAATGATAAAATAAGGGTTAGGACCTGTTAACCTATCCCTTACCTTATTCCTGGGGCCGCTGATGTAAAAATATTATTATTTAAGGCATTTGAAGGTTAAAGGCCCTTCCTGGAACCGCCACCTTAACGTGGTGGAGGGGTTTGAGCGCCCGAATGATCCTGGGAGCACTGTTGTCGGGGGCTTCGTGCCCCTGGTAGGGTCTCCCATGACAAACAGGTCCTAGGTGACGGGTCAGACAAAGAGTGGTTCAGAAGCCCCTTATGAGAGACCAACAGGCCCGGTTAGAACCATGAGGCCGTCCTTCTGTGGACCCACCACCTGCAAATTACACATTTCAGAATCAGAATCCCTTTATTGTCATTGTACAAATACACAGTGGTCTCAAGTCAAGCCTTGCAATTTCATTGACGGAACGTTCTCATTAGACCAACCAAAAACATATTATACATACCAAAAATATTGCATGAACCCTCTCTTTTCCTTGAAACAATAAATAAACTGCACAACAGAACTGATTTATGTTTTATTTTCCTTCATACGATGTTCTTTTGATTATACCTGTAAGGGGTTATTGTATTTTCAAGAGATTCAGATTTTGGGGGCAGAGCAGAACCGTCTTTTCACATAATGCTTCTGACATGAGTGGATGCATTTGTTGCAAAGTATACATTTCATGTTAAGTTTCATGTGTTTGTCTGTGAAGGCATTGTCAATTGAAATGTTCAACTCCAAGTGCTCAGATCATTGTCAAATGGACCCGGAGGAATAAATGTAAAAATATGCTTGGGTTTATTTTAATGAAGACTCACAGGTTTCCTTTCACATTTGTTCATACAGTTTGCCTACCTGGAGGTAGTATCCACGTGGCCCATTTTCTAATCATCTGATGACAACAACTGGCTAACTTAGAGCTGTGATGAGTCCAAAATGATGCTGTGCTATCCCCAGGGATGGTCAGGACACACCACCAGGCCTCTCCCCTCCACTGTGAGCCCTTGAGCCTCTGTCTGGCTTTGTCCTCACTTTCTTTGTTTTTCTGTGGGTTAGTTGTGCTCTATGTTGGAACTCTCTTTGCTGCGCTCACAGTCAGTCGCCGCTTCCTTGTGATGTGCTCTGTTTTTCTGTCTCGTTGGTCAACTTCTCCAATTGAGTAGGCCAGGACATACGTTTCATACAAAGTGAGACACTTCCAGCAAGTCAGCGTCATACTGTGGTCTGTAGGGGGATCTGTAGATCACTTTGGCTCAGAGAAGACTTATTATCTAATCTGTAGCACCGCTGAAGGGGGCCATTAGTCTGCAGCTGATATAGTGGGGCCATCACAGAAGAACTGATACAAGTTTTTAATTCTCTGTGATCCTTGAAAAGTTTGGGGACACACTCTACTGATGACACACTGATGTTGATGCTGATGAGCCTTCCTGAATGTAATCTGCTTTTTGGCGTTTAAAATGTAGTATATGTGCCTCACCCTTTTCAGGTCAGCATTCTTTCTTGACCCTGCATTCCACTTTCTCTATCAGGCATAATGACCCTGTCCGACTGCATTCTCAACTTGACAGAAACGTGGCCATTTATCATTAAAGCCACACCGCGTAGAATTGTACCCAATAAATAAAATTGAAATACAAGCATTTATTTTCTAACAGATATATTCATCATTGAAAAATACCTCATAAATGTACAAACACATATTTATGAGGCTCACCTCTCCTGAGACATGACTGTAAACCGGGAGTGGGTACGTCTCCAGCTCGTCTCCATGGAGATGTCGACTAAATCAGCAGAATTTGAGATTTAAACAGGTTAGGTCCTCGTCTAAATCCCACTGTGAGCCGGTCATTAGGAGCATGTTTTGCCGGCAATAGTAACATTAAAATAGAGCCTGATGTTTTTATGAAGCACAAACAGTGTGGCCACTACCTGCAATACATGACCACCCTGCTGTATTTCATCTGATGTTGCTTGGTGATGAGGGATGCTTTGGCTTGGCTTTACATCTGCTTTCAAGTTGACTTTATTGTGTCCCACCTCTTTTAACACAACACGACCAACCTTGTTACTATGTAGGGTGTATCGCCTCACCGTCAGACGCGTCAGAGTTCAGAAAGTAGCCAAAGATTGTTCTGTACAATGGCCACACTTTGTACGTCCTCCCACCCCTCTATTTTAACCGGCAGCGGGATCGTAACGTCTCTTATGCTCATAAATGTGGATTTGCGCGAGCAGTCGGCATGTAAATAAACAGGGTCTTACAGGAAATCACCCCATAATTAATTCTTATCAGTAGTATCAAGTAATAAACTAAAACTAATCCTTTTCTAATATTTGTCATCAAAACTATTTACCTTGTGCTGTGCGCTGGATTGTTGGATTGAGATGTGTGAGTTCACATTAGGTATCATGATATTTAATTTATGAGATTGGATCAGGCTCAAAAAAAAAAAATCCTCTTCCCAAACCATTTCTACCGAAGCCGTTTCAATTGGATATTAAAGTGCTAATGATATTTACTCGGTAATAATATCAATCTGTTGGTTGTTTGGTTTCAAAGTGTGGTTGTTTTCCGGGTGATTGAGATTTGTGATGATGAGTGAAGATGGCTGCTAAGTCTTAGTCGCAAAGATTTTAATCAGAGGTGACAGTAATCCATAAAAAAAAAAAAAATCTTACAACTTGGAAATATCAACCCCTTCTCACTATTTACGGCTGAATAGAAGCAACATCTAATTGCAACTGAAGTCAAGAAAATGAGTAACAAACAGATAATTCAAAAACTTTATTTTTCACCTGGCGGCAATAAAAATAAACTTGAAATAAAGTTGGATTTAAGACACTGTCGGCCCTGTTTTTTTTTCCACCGTAGTGAATCAAACTGGCTGCAGTCGTGCACTTTTTTGAAGCCTTTTGGTGAATGTGTAAATGAGAACAATGACGAGGTGAGTTTGGAGTTCTGGGTAAATTCAGAGAAGTGCTGAGGTCAGGTTTGCCCTTTACACACGCAGCTCATCCCCAAAAGCGTCAGTGTCAAACTTAAATGAACTGCTTACAGTACGTCGTCTTCCTTTATGCAAACAATTTCCTTTCTAACTCACTTATGCGCACCAGCAGCGAGTGAAGAGTTGACAGTTTGGACGAGGAATGTGCCGCAGGAAGTAGAGGAGCTGCAAAGTAAGCACAGCTCGAAGTAAGCGACGAAAAACAAGGCACAGCAGGTATTAATGAGCAGGAGCACTTTACATAGATGCAGCTTAAAGTATAGGCGATACATTGAGTACGACACGTGAAATGGCACATGCAATTACAGCAAAGACGGCCGATAAAGCTGCTGAAGTAGCTCAAGTCGATCTTTCATACACAAATGGCCTCAAGGAAGAACACTGTGCAATTATTGTTACAGGTACGTTACATTCATTCCTGCATTACGGGCGTTTGAAGCTTTTCCCTGCCCCACATTTTTTATGGCGATTTTAAACCGAGAATTAAGCCAAAATGTCATAAGCTGCAGAGAAAAGCTCTCCGCAAAATAGTCATCCGTGGAGGTGGCCCAAAATAAGCAGTATTTTGGATAAATCATTCCATTTAAGTAAGAAGAAGCTCAAAACTAATGAAAAGAACTGCCATTAACAATGGAGACGAATGAACACGAGGTCAACAAATACAAAGTTTGAGAGACTTATCAAGACTAAAAGCAACGATAAAGCAATTGGTCGAGACAAACCAGTCGCTGTAGGGATAATGACGTTGTTTGACAGTGAGTCACCCCCTCCACTGCCATGACAACAATGTTGTATTGCGCCATATCACATGCAGGCCTGTTTTTCTATATCAATGTTTCCCAGTCAGCACAACAGCGATGTCACGTTTCTAGCTGTAACCTCATTGTGAGTGGCATGCGTGGGGACAGTGGCGCTCCACGCTGCAGTGTGCGGTGATGAATGATGGCAAGCTGAACTAGTTTAAGAGCAGCATCAAACAATTGCTCATTTTAAAAAGCACTGCTTGACTCCGAGGCCTGGGGAACAGCATGGAAAGTAATATCCATCAACAGCCAGCCAAGCAGCCGTGCTATCAGCAAACACAATTTGGCGCCAGGGACATTATTGTTTTGCTGCCGCTCTTCCCTTCGTCTCAGTGATGAACTGGCTGAGTGATGTTCGTTTGATGAATACAATCCTGCTGTCATCATCATATGAATTTGGTCATTATTGGGACGAACTGAGTTTGTTTGGAAAGACATTTTGTAAAAGCGCCAAAAAAAAGTGCTTTATTAGATTATATTCATCTGGCAATTTCCAAAGTTGTTGACGTTAAATGATAGTTCGAGAATACTTGTACAGTTCCAAAAACAGATTGAACTAGGGGTTACAAATGCACTTCCTCGTTACGGGAGATCCATTTGACCAGCGGGTGATGGTAAAAGACTGTGATGTTCTGAAAGTTTGTTGAATTATGGTTCAATTACAATTGACTGAATCTGTCAACACCAAACAAAGGTTGTTATACTGTTTTAACCAACCTGCACATGACCTTGAAGCTCAATGACTTATTTTCTTTTCAATTAATTGACTGTAGTTATTTTTTATTCATCCGTTCCAGATGGTTTCTGACTATAACAATAACAACAGACAGGAGTAGGTGGTTCATGTACGGTGTGTAAAAACACAAGTACAGTTACTTAAACAAGAGAAGTAAAGTTCACTTATTTTAGTGTTTAGTAAACCAAGTCAGGGGTTTCTATAGAAATGCCGTATGTGCAGGTCAGCAGCATTTCTAATTAAAATTACAATGAAAAGTTTTAAACAATTGCCACAAAACACCAGAATAACAACTATTTCCGAGTCATTCTTTTTTTAAAGGACAGGACAGCGCAGGGCAAAAGGGGGAAAAGAACAGGATATCAGCAAACTGTCAGAACCGGGACACAAATCGACGGCGCTGAGGAAAGAACAGTGCTCCGCCATATGTGCTGCAGCCCTAACCACTCGACCATCTGCTGCACTGGACTCTTTACTTTGATCCCATTTTCTCAGTCTTTGTCACAGTCCAACTGATGCTGCTGTTAAGGGAAAAACAGAAACCCTTAACCTCAGATTCTTTGATTCTAAGTCCCCAGTCCGCCTCAGTGGGATGAGAGTAATGGCTTTCTATCAAAGAGCAATAGGGTTCAGTTTGAAGAGACTTTCAAGTGTTTGGCTGAGTGCAGAACTGCGTCAGGCAGAATTCATTTACTGTGCTTACGATTCGGCGTTGTTTATTTTTTCAACAGAACAGAACTTTTTCAGAATATCAATTGTTACGTAATGTAAAGAAAAATATGATTTATTATAATTCATAATCATTTTCACAAAATAATTATTTTAAATACCTAGTTTGGTTGACATTGTCGGCATCAAACTTCACAACACAGCCGTCATCAGTGTACAAGCGCAGCAGAGAAGATAGGACACATTCCTGCTTGGAACCAATGAAATGGTGGATGATGTCAGAAAGGATTTTACTTGCCAATTCTCTTTGTGACCTGTTGGTGAGTTGATGATCCATAACGTCAAATGATGGTCCAGATGGAAGCGAGAGGTGAGCTTCTCTGGAAGGATATGAGGCTGCATAGTGCTGAAAGCAAATGAAATAGGAGTCTGGCAATTGTGTCAGGGGTTGTTACAGCCCCTGGCCTCCAGCTCATCCATTTTAGCCAATTTACTGTGTGTGGATGGTTCTTTTGGTTCACTTTCCAGTGATAGATGTGGCACCCCCAGAGTCTGGTCTGGGCTTGCACCTTAGCTGCCACACCCTTAAAAAGGGTTGTCGCAAGATCATCAGCTCGGGAGGGACAATATGCTTTGAAAACGTGACATTTCATGACACAAATTAAGGTTAGGGCCAGGGATATGGTTAACCTTAAGGTTAGGATTAGGGTTATTAGTATTTTTAGACAAACTAACTCATAGATCTATACAAAATCACAGTGGACCGTCCCTCGCCAAGCAGACGATCTAGCAACAACCCTTAAAAAAGACCTGCCTCCCTGCCATTCCTGGTTGCTAGGATTTCATGTGAACAGCATGCTACAGAGACTTGTAGTCTGTTTTTTATTTTTATTTTGTCATTTTAGTTTAGTTATCTCAGTTTTTGTTTTATTCTGATACAAGCTTATATTTCCACTTACAATTGAATCAGTTGCATGCTTTGTTTAAATTACCTTGACATTTCTTTTTAAATAAACTAAAACTTTTGTTTTACCATTGTATAATCCTGGTTTTCGTTACCTTCCCTCGCAGAGCTGGTTCATAACAGGGGTCTTATCCACTGCTCTGGGAGCTCAGTTTGTGACTTGCAGAGGGTCCACTAGAGGATCAACAAAAAAGTTATCCAGAGCCTTCGTCACTGGCTGTGCCACTGGTTTGCACAGCCTTTGAAAAATATTGAATTGATAGTGTTACCTGATTCCACTCTCATAGAGCACTGAGCCCGGAAACTCAAAACTTCAAAGCGCATGAAAATAAGCAAAATAAAGACATTTCACCTTACAGCAGCGGAATTCATACCCCATGATTTGCAGAAATAAATACATAAATAAATGAATAAATAAATAAATAAAAACAAAAATATATAAATACATAAATTACAATAAATGCATGCATTTCTTTGCAAATTTGATCTTTATTTTATTTATTTATTTATATATTTATTTATTGTTTTGGCAGCCACTGTCCGCCATAGTAATAGTGGGTGAAAGAACAAAATCTTTCCACAATTTTCCAAGCCAATCACAATTTAGATTTGATCAAGAAGCAGAAAATATGCTAATGACTCCTTGAAGAGATAAACTTTAACCACGTCACAGCACCGAGTCATGGTAAAAATGGTCTCAACTTATATAGTGCTTTTCCACCTACATTAGGCACTCAAAGCGCTTTACAGCAAGGAACCTCTCACCCATACACCAATGTACGCAGACACTGGAGGCAAGGTGGGTGAAGTGTCTTGCCCAAGGACACAATGACAGCATGCGCCTTCAGGAGGCAGGAGTCAAACCCCCGACCTTCTGATCATGAGACGACCCGCTCTACCATCTGCGCCACCATCGCCATCTGGTCTATCGACTTCTCATGCAGTAAAGGTAGTGGTTGTTAGTGAATGTGTAAAAGAATTAAAGGATCTTAGAAAAAAAAAAAACTTGAATATTTTTTTGGAAACAGAAGAATCTCATTGATGTATGAAATAGATGGTGCTAAAAATGTTAACGGAGTCTTATAGTGGCTGCAGAGTAACACAAACGACTCTGTAGTCATATCCATCTCATTTAGATGGTGCAGACGTTTGAAAGGATCATTTCACAGCTCAGGGGATTTTATTTGGAGTGCTGCATTTCTGTTATCTCGTTTGTCACTGATTTCATTTCTCTCCAAAATGTGTTTTTCTCTTGGGACAATAATGAACAGATCCCCTGCTGTGTGTGTTGTTGCATGAAGGTGGTGAAAAATGCACGTTTGGATGTGTCAGAGCTTTCTTTTCCAAGTTATTCCTATATATAGATAACAACATCCTCACCTTTTTGAGAATATATTTATACCTATACATGCTCTTCAAACTTCCTGCTGCAGGAGCCGAAGAAGGTATGATATGGTTTGGTGTCATGCACAAGGACACAGGCAAAAGTACACGGGGCACAGCATTAACTTCCAAGGCCTTCACATTGAAAATGATCTAAAATACTGGTTATTACGGGACAGAGGGGGAAGCAACTGTATTTGGGATTCAAGTAGGAGCGAGCGATTATACATGTGGCCACAGCCAGGGAAACGGAGACGAGCTAGACAGAGGTAATCACCTGCAAACAAGTGCATGGAGGAGATAGGAGGAGCAGCAGCAGGGGAAAAATGGAGCCCGCAAATGAAACCCCAATACATACCTGATCCTTAACACTGCAGTAATGTGGTGGACTGACATCACCTTTATTCACAGTTTGGCAACGCAACCAGAAGAAATGGGAAGAGCTCACTGAAAATGTTTAAGCAAAGTGAATTTTCTGATCCTCATGATTTGTCTTGTTGATGATTTGTCAATGTAAATTATTTTAAATATTTTAATAATGCTTAAACTATTAAGCTTTTGATTACCTACCCTGCCATAATGTGTTTTCACCTGTTCTGTGTATTTAGACCCCTCTGTTTTCTCTTGTCTTTGTTGGTTCATTGTCTTTGTTCAAGTCTGTGAGTGAAATTTATATATATATATATTTTCATTTGGGTCCCTTTTCCTTTTAATCCACGACAGGCACATACACAAGTAATAACGGGCATACGTGTGAAAGAGAAAATAATCATTAATGAACATTTATTTTGTACTGTTCAGTTCCAGCAGGAGACATGGCTTTTGCACAAGACACTTCCCCCACATCGTCTGTGTGAAGGTGACAGTGTAACTGTTTAATGTGTTAGATGTGATCTAAATGCATCAGGACTAGAACTCAATCACTTGCTTGTTTACAAAGGTACTTCTTCTCAGATGGAGATATTTTCATTGGGCCAGAGCCACATGTCGCATGTAAATTGTATTGTTCCCGCTCACACATTGATTGGTGTGTTTGGATTATGGTGTTGTGACCTGTGATAGTGCTGAAAGGCCTGTTTCTACCTGCTAAATCAATCTCTTGAACATTTTCTTTTGAACTTAATTGACTGATTTCTCCCCAGACGGGCATTGTGGGAGGGTGCCAGAGCTGTTCATTGGGCCCCATGAATCACCTTCTATTGATCACACTGCTGCAACTGGAAGCTGTATCTGGGCCAGTTGCCTCGTCAGTAGTCTCTTTGCATGCTCGAAGAAAAGGAGAGCAAAACAAACAAAGAAGCAAAGCACACAATAGATGACACACGTCACCAACCGCATTCAGAGCTGCTTTGAATACGCCTATAGAAATCGTATTGTTTGTAAGGTACCATATATACAGCATGAAAATGGCTCAGGGTAGCATAAAACACAAGGAAATCAGGGACTCCAAAATGCAAAGTGGGAATATCAACATGTATCTTTAAACAAGATTAACAAAGATATAAGCACATATTTGTTTTCAATATAGAAAATAAATCTGTACTCGCAATGCAATGTTCAACCAACAAGCTTAAGGTTATTTTACAGTAATCGGTGAGGGTATGGCACATATTTGCTTATAAGTGCAACATTGTTTTCCTTTTATTATTATTAAAAACAAATACTTCTGGGTCACTACTGGTAAATATATCACACTTAAGAGTGGGTGAAAGCCCAAAGAAAACTTGTATTTATCAGACAAATATGATCAGAAAGCAGTGCTTGGTTCAGGTTCAGTTAAGTCCTGCTTTAGATTACACTTAGGGGGTAATTTACCAAGTGTTTGCATATAACAAGTAGAATGTGGAACAGTCAATAAACATATCACAGATTGCTGTGAGGTAGCGCTCTTACCTCACAGCAAAATACTTTTTTTCTTTGAATGAAAAGTCATAACAAAGAAAGAAAGTGAAATGATTATCTATGAAGCTGGTAAACGGCATATTCTTGTTAACTAAATCAGAAGATTCAAAGTTTCATAACTAAGGGCGAAGTGAATGAGGGGATTATTTAGCCCATACTTTACGATTTACCGATGCCTGCAACTGAAGTTATGGCCGCCTGCCGTCCATGAAAGTAAGCACTCAGCGTCCCGCGCGCCGCAATACTGCATCTTCTCATGATTGATACTCTCATTGTGTCACTGTGCCACTTGCCAAAATGTCACCACGGCCGTTTAACAAACATGCCTCTATTAATGGCAGCTTGCCCTTGCCCTATATCAACAGCAACTTTCATTTCACCCAGTCTTGGAAAACTGATTTATATTCACCATCCCCACAAAGCTGTCAAGAGGAGAAATGTGAGAAAACGCTGTGCAAAAGACGCCAACCATTTGCATCATACCCGTCATTAATTTTGCTGAGAAGCGAGTTGGGATACCCGTGGAATATTTGAGTCCATAGTAAACTTTCCAAGTATGCGGTCGATATATGTTAAAAGGATGACGACATATAAGATGAAGTGAAATCTGTGTGTGTTTACTCTTCACTTTTGACAGCAGCGTTTCTCTCACTTGAAGTCATTACCATAATCTTTGGAGTCATTGAGTGAAATGCGAACCGCTCCCCTCAAAGCATATTAATGAGGAGGATTTATTGGTAACGACAAAAAAATCATGTATAACCAATGGAGTTTCATCATAAATAAAGTTCAATATCGGCAAATCCAGGTACACTCCTTAGAAAGCATCTGCAATGTGCACGTTATCACCATAGAAACAAATGACAAACGTTTTTCGCTGTCAATCATCTTTCCTTTGGATGTTGTCAGATATCATTGACGTGCATGTTCTTGAGCTTATTAGACTAGCCCTATGGTAAGGATGGCTAAATAAAGAAAACACATTTTAATGCTTAAGAACAACAGAAAATGGTACAGCCCTTGTGTTGAACATTTGGGCAGCTTTGCTAATGTGAATTATTCCCACTTGAGCTACATTTTCTATGGCCTACGTTAGTTCACACAATTTCAAGTCAAATGATATCTTATCTATTCACCTTATTCCGCCCCGCCCACTTTTGCCTCTTTTTGCTTTGTCTCGGCACTTCCGTTGTCCGGACACTTCCGGTCGAGCACGAAGCCCGTTTATTTAAACTGAGAACGAGGGAAAACGTTCTCCGCTCAAATCTGATTGTTTAGTAGATCGATTTGTGTAAAATGTCCAATGTTCATGCACCAACAAGTCAACACTGCACCGAAAATCGGCTTTGTTTTCGTGTAGTAACTGATTTTATCTGGACTTCTCTTGTCCCATGTTAACTAATAGGAGAAAAGGGGCGGGCACAATTGATGGCGGCGCCCACGCGAACCTCCGGAATAAGGTGAATACCATGTTGGAATATTTGAATTAACATTTCCTCATCAAACACATACTGTACTTCGGAGTTGCCTGGCCAGCCATCCACTCCTGCGTTTTGTATCTGTTCCGTTTGCTCGGCTGGCTGATGCATCGTAAAACCAGAAACTTTTATGTTTATGAAATACACCACATGCCGCTTGCGTCATATCCGGCTTTTCTCTGACTGGTTAATATGCCTGTCAATCACACCAATCGGGAATGTTAACAAATCACCCCTGATTCCACACTACACGTCTATGTAAATAATATGAAAACCGTGTATTCTGGCTGGCCAGGCTAACTTGGGAGTAGTTTTTTTATCATTCATGTGCGTCTCAGGGATCCTATATCTGTCTCACTCACTCATAAGCATATGCCCAGTCCACACGGACTAACCCATGAAGCTCCTCTCAGTTTTAAAGACGCCCCCACCAAACTTGATCAGATCTCGAATAGCATATTTGCCATTAGCTATTATTCTTTTAAGTTTAATTTGAATGTATTTGCCAACACGCTGAAATAGCGGGGGCAGGTTTGCACTCTCTATTTTAAGTTATATGTCAAAATTTACTAAGACTACGTTCCATAAAGAACGCACAATATAAAGGACATTTGATTCACTGAGGGCAACTCCCCGAGTCACGCCCAGACACCTCATTCATCCTCATTCAGGTCTTCTGCTTTCATTCTATTGTTTTTGTGCTAGAGACTGTGTAGCTGTTTTTTTTAATTATTATTATTAATTTTTTAATAATAATTTATTTTAAATTTCCCAATGTTTCTATAATGCACCTCTTATACGCCTCAAGGCTTTGCAGAGGAAAATATATTCTTCTTCTGTTTATACTACAGCACAATTCTTTTTTAATTAATTTTGAACCTGAGTTTTGTTGTGGCTTTGTGTAAAGCAGTAAAGCTGAATGAGAAGACTACACACTATATAGATTTTGCTGATGATCATTTGGCCTCTGTTTTTATTTCAATTATTAATATTAATTAACAGCAGCAGCAACAACAACAATCTTAAAATGGCACAGGAAGTAATGTTTCAAAAGTTGTTGTCAAGAGCAAAACAAGAAATCATTATCTTGTGCAAAATGTGTCAAAAAATATAGTTGAAACAAGACAAATTATGTTCAAGACAAATCTCCTTTGGGACAAATTAAAGAAATCTTGAACAATATACTGTAGTGCATTTGATCAGAATCAAAAAATGGATTCAAACAAATAAATCATTGTACATAAGGATCATTGTTCACTGCATGGAGGGGTGCAGGGTAGTCAAACACACGTGCACAGTATAAGAGAAAATAAATTAATGATGGGTAGATGATGCCTCAAAATTGTGTCTCACTGTAATACACAGTGTTGTTCGGCTTCATTGTATATATTCATCTGGTGGTGAAAAAGCCTGAAAAAAGCAAACTCAACACTGACTGAGCTCATTTATTCTCGTTCAGAAATGTGAACCAAATCGTCAAGGAGCCGTTTTTACCAACTGAGAGTGATAACGAGCAGAAAGAGGAAAACTGCTCTGGAAAATGAGAATAGAAACAAATGAATGAGATTTGATGAGAAGTATCAGTGATACAACCATCTAATAGGGAAGTCACTGACCAAGATTTAGAGAAAAAAAAAGGATAGTCCTTGTGACAATAACAGGGCACCAGGCATATTTTTGCTTTTGTTTACTAGTGGATGTCAAGTCAAACGACGAAATCATCACAGACCATCATCTGACTCGAACTCACGACCCCCTGAATATAAACCGGATGCCGGTTAAAGAGGGTTAGAGATGTTTAAATCTTTTACCTTTACATGTTTCAGTCGCCAGTGGTAAAAACAATAAGCGCAAAACTATTGTGGAAGCACAATATAAACACAGTAGTCAAACCACAGACCAAACTGACACAGCTTTAAGTAAATCCAAAGGACAGAACACCACAGGAGGAAAAATGCAATGCAATTTATGAAATTCCATGCAGATCATCATACATGTGAAACAGGGCGAGCTTTCCACATAAGAGAAAAGGAGCATCAAACAGAATGCCAAACAAACAAACAAGGGGACGACTCACACGAACAAAAAAAGAAAAGGCAGAACAGGAGAATTTAAAATCGGCTATTTCGGACCACTGTAAAATAAATAGTCACATCATGGACTGGGACGAGGCACGGGTCATTGGATCTGATAGGAAACGGAGCACCAACAGGAGCGTTTCTTCTGTCCCACACCTGGGACATCCTCCTCCAGTGAATATGCCCCGTTGCCTCGAGTCGAGGCGTGACCAGTCCGACGGATCTGTTAGGACCGTTGGACTGGCCACGCCTCAGAAGTAAAGTCAGGTGTTAAGTGACACTTCACCGCACGCCGGTGATACTTCTGATGACGGCCTGCAGCTGAAACATGTCAAGGTAAAAGATTTCAACATCTCTAACCCTAGTGTCTGACAAAATTAACCCAGAAAGTTATACTGTAACACCAGTAGACACAATGAACGTTGCGAAGTCTATACAACACTACGTGATACAAAATGACACAGTGAAAGTATTGGTCATGTGATTTTTCTAAAAATGATATGCTCGTGACACAGCTCAGCCGAGCTGTTGCTTTCTGTGCTTGATACGTGTGCTCATTTAGCCCATCACAACTAGATATGAATGAATTCAAAAGGTTTCATTTAATTTTCATGTATTTATTATCATTTTGTCAGATCACATCCTCTCTTACAGTTGCCTTTTGTGTTTCACTCTTGGTTCTCCTAGTAAATTCTCTTATAACACAAGGAAAATAATGTAGCATTGCAGTGGTGACTTGACAGCAGCGTGTCGCAGTAATGTCCAAGTATAAGGTCTGCCAGGAGAGGAAGTCAAATTATCCACCCCCGCTCCTTCTCTGATGTACATTCTGACAGACCTGTCCCTGGGTCTCTGAGGACACATCTGTCAAACCAAATGTGATTGATAGGAGAGTTGTGTCAGTGCTGGATGCTGTGGCAGAGGTCCTCCTCGTGGGACAGTTAACAGTGGTCATCCAGCCGACACTGTATAGACAACACTGGGGCCACCAAACAGACGTCACCCCTGCCTGTCTCTCGTGTAATTTCGTCAGTGCAGTGGTGAGAGGTCAGCCCAGGGCTGACAATCTCTCAAGAGAAGATGGCTGAATAGAAACGAGTGAAGCATCCATGGGGACATTAGGGTCTGTTCACTATAAGAAGAAATAAATCTATGTAGAATTGTTTAGTTCATTGTTCATTGTATCTACTTGTGTTGCTAGTATAACTTTCAAGGTTAATTTAGTCAAACACTAAGATTATAAATCTTTTACCTTTACATGTTTCAGTCACCATCTGCAGGCCATCCTCATAAGTATCACTGGCGTGCAGTGAAGTGTCACTTATTAGCTTTACTTATCAGCTGTTCTTCTCCTGATGGTCCTGGCAGGTCCATAGTACTGGCCACGCCCCCTGCCGCCCGTTGGTCTCAGGGCGATAGGGGCGTGATCTAGGGAGAAGGGTGTCCCAGGTGTGGGACAGGAGAAACGCTCCTTCATCACAATTGATGGTGTCGGTGCTTCGTTTCCTGATTTCGATGGCTTCTTTTATCCAGTGCTTGAATTGAATTGAAGTTTGGTTCTTCTTAGTGCGTAAAAAATTGTAAATGCTGCATAATTTATGAACAAGGGAGGAGGAGATTAGAAGAGGTCTTAATACCTTTACAATGAGTTTGTCGAGCTGAGAATTTAATTTAATTGGTTGGGCTTAGACAAGCAGTAAATAAGACAATGTAAAGGCGAATCAAATATCCAGGCAAACATAATATCCAAATAAGCGTCAAGTGGGTGGCGACGAGCAGCGCGGGTGTCCCCTGTCCTTAGACTCTCCAGCACGGCAAGGAAAAACTCAAAAACCCGGTGGGAGAAACGAGAAACCTTGAGGAGAACCACAGAAGAAGAGATCCACTCCCATGGACGGACAGGCTATAGAGACCCAGGGCCGAAGGAGTCCCTTCAGCAGACGGGCCAAGATCACAGACCCTCCAGTCCTTGTTGTCAGTAGGCAGGGTTCCTCCGTTAAGCCGGGTTCCTCCGGTCGATCTAGACAGGAGACACCATGTGAATAGTAATGAACAGACTACAGATAAAATAAATATTGTATCATAATAAGACAAAGTCTGCAGTAAGAAGAAGAAGAGGATAGCACTCAGTGTAACGTACTTCCCACAGCAGTGTTTCTTCTAAGGCAGCTTTACTTCAGGCTGTGGGTTAGAGCTTTACCTAACTAACTAACTGACTGATCATAAGCTAATTCGAAGAGGTACGTTTTGAGCCTAGTCTTAAATGTAGGGACTGTTTCTGCTTCTTTAACGTGAGCTGGGAGTTTATTCCATAAAACCGGAGCTTGGTAGCTAAAGGCTCTTCCTCCCACAGTGATTTTGGAGACCCGAGGAATCACTAGTAGCTCTGAGTTTTGAGAGCGGAGTGATCTCAAAACACAGAGCAGAAGCCCCTTATGAGAGACCAACAGGCCCGGTTAGAACCATGAGGCCGTCCTTCTGTGGACCGACCACCTGCAGGAGGTGCCATAGGGGCTGGTGCAATGTGAATTGGGCAGCTCCAACAGCGGCCCCCACGACCCGGCAACGGACAAGTGGAAGACAATGGATGGATGGATGGATGGTTGGGCTTAGGTCAGGTCGGGCTTCATACCCACAGATTTTTTGGGCCCGATCTGAGCTCTGCATTAGACACATGATAAGTGCATAGCTTCTAAAGACTTACTGTTTAACACAGCTGGTGAAATTAACCTTTACCATATTGAGCAATACATGATTCTGTATTATGCCTCCATGCTGTGTCAGCAAGTGTCAGCTCTAGAGGTGCTCTGGGCTGGAGCTAAAACAACATCTACTTTCATTACGGCTGCAGTGGGCGTGCATGAATGATAATATCCTACACAACTCAGCGGGACTCAGGCTGAGCACTGGCTTTAAGTAGGTCATAAATGTAATTAGTGTTTACAGTTGGATGGTATAAGTGTTCCTCCAGGATCTATTCTCTGAATGAAGTTAACACAGGGCTGCTACTTTGAGCCCATAATTCATGTCAACTAGCGCAGACGGTCATTTGTCACTTGTTTATCATATGACACACATGTAAATGGATTACTTAGTCGGCTTTAGAGTCCTTTCACTTCTGCACGGCCTCATCTCTCACTCCCACTGCCGCTCTCTCTGTCACCGGGCCGCACTCGTATCCATTACACGGCTCCACACAGTGATAAATCTGTCTGTCAGCAAGACATCATAATCAAATTGTTCCAGAGGTCATTTAACATTGCAGAGGAGGGACTTCACTTTAGCCCTGGGAAGATCAGCTCAAATACAATTTATATGTCAGAGATAAATTGGAGGATGAAACATTTGCAGAGAAAATGAACTGTCGGGCCGACTGAAATAGCCTTGTTATGGCCAACCGTGTCACTTTATCTGCTAAGTTCCATCACCGGTGTTTAGGCCTGCGCTCCCCTTTCCACTTTGCGGTGATTTAAATAATCATAAATAATGTATATGCCAGTGGGATATTGGAGCTCTTGGATAAATGTACAGTAAACTCTTCTTCAGCCACTTCTTAGAACTGTATAAATGTAGACATAAACACTGCCTGACCAAAACAAAAGTCACCACAAAAAAAGATTGCACGCTCTAATATTCGGTTGGACCGCCTTTATAGCTTTGATTACACACATTGTTTAAGAGGCTTCTTTAATGTCAAAGTCAGATCGCATAATTCCACTTTGGCAAAGTCCTGAAGAAGAGTAGGGGAGACCGGGTATGGTTGTAACATGGGGAGAGTTGTAAACACCACCAATTCCACCATTCAGGGATAAGATAGGAGTCAAATGAACATCAGTGTTTACCCACTTCCTCCCCGATCCCACATGGTGGTTGTCAAGGTTGTAAACAGGTTCATGCAGATTATATATAGAAAAAAAAAATGATTTTGAGGTAAGAAGGTACATTTTTTGACCAAGACTATATTATGTTTAGTGCCAATACTATTGCACATAAAACCTTATGCCTTACATTAGATTCAATTGTAGTTTCTCAGGCAATAATGTGATGCACATTTCCCCTGATAATTGCACACCATTATGCTGATAAAGCTCGCTAAACAATGGCCAACAGGGGTGGGGTGGGTTGTAACACAATCCCCTTACATACAACTAATGACACTTTCTTAATTTTCATACTTTTGCAGAATGCCTAGGCAGTGGAAAAGAAAGACTGACAGAGGTGTGCCTGCAAATGTGTGTGTGTTTTTTTCTTAAAGCATCTGCTGAGGCCAGAAACAAGGGCAAGTCAGTCAGATCAGTGGCGAAGTCGAAGGCAGAGATGTGTTAAAAATGTCTGTGAAGACTTCAGTGAGTTCATCAGCGCAACCTTTCAGTACACAACCTGGTATGTTGTCTGGACCCGGTGCTTTGCGTACGTTGATCCTGCTCAGAGATCTTCTCACACTCTCTGGAGATAGCTTCAGCACCTGGTCTTCAGGAGGGGGTGTTGACTTTTGTGCCGGGGTTCTGTTGAGTTCCTTATTCCGAGCAAATAATTCATTCAGCGTGTTCAACAGAGGTGTCACTGTCACAGGTTTGTGGAGGAGGCCTGTAGTCTGTGATGGTCTTTATCCCCTCCCACAGACTCCGAGTGTCTCTGCTGTCTCTGAAGTGATCAGTTATCTTTCTGGAGTACTGCTTCTTGGCTTTTTTGATGCCATTGGTCAGTAGTAGGACTAGCTGTCCACGGTTTCTCCTTGTCACCAGACTTGAAGGTATCATCCCAGACCCCCATGTGCCTGAGGACTTCACCTGTAATCCAAGGTTTCTAGTTGGACCTGATAATAATGGTCTTATGGTCTGTAACATCATCAGTGCCCTTGGTCATTGAGGCATTGACATGTTTCTGTATACTCCTGGAGGTCAGTGGTATTGTTGTGAGTGGCACAAAGTGAAATTTCCGTCAGTTCGCTGGAGAAATGTTATACAGTATGTGAAGTCAAACCAGTGCATTGGGTTTGAAAGTCCTCTCTTCTGTTAGGCACCGACCCTGACCTGCATTCTTTTACACTTCACTAATAGTTTCAATGCATGTACAATGCACAGGTTTTTGCATCTTTCACACCGCAATGTGTGTATTAAAAACTGTACCTAACACTTTCATTAAGGCAAGGGTAGCTAAATTCTTCAAGAGATTACTGTGAGCAATTCATATATGTATAAACTTATATATGTGGCTTTTTCTTTTTTACATTGGACCTTGTGTCTGTATTTGAACGTCTTTGTTGCTAATATGAGTTGAAGAAGAAGAAGTCTTATATAAACTTAACAATAGGCTTTGTGTGTTAAAGGGATTTCTATTCTCTATTATCAAAGATCTCACGTGTAGGTTACTGATAGAATAGTTAGCTGCTTATAATGTATGAAGATGAGAGCTCAAAATGCTCAAAATGCTTATGTTGACTATTGGGGACTTTCTTTCTATTGCTAAGCATTCCTGCACATTGTTTTGTGTTTAGATGAGTACACTTTTTTGTATTGTAATTTGCCTGTAAGCTTGAACTCTTTAACTCCTACATTGTAGCATGAATAAACAAGTAAAAAAGAAATGTTTGAGGACAGCTGTGTGTAATTTCATATGTACAAACACACAGAGGGCCCATTGTGCGAGCTGCAAGCGAGTCTGTAGGTACACTTTGCCAACATCAAGGCCCGTGTCCTCCCAGCCTCTGAAGTGGAGTAAACATTTACAAATGAATAATTGATTAAATCTGCATTATTTGGGGGAAGGACTTGGAAAATATGCATGTTTTGGGTTCTTCAAAGACATACCTTATGCATAAGTAATGTTTTCTTACTTTCAAGTGTAAAGTCCCACTTTTGCCTCAGGTATTCCATCTCCTGGCAGGCTGGCACTTGTATCTCGGGCTCCTTTTTGCACCAACACAAATCACAAAAAGATGTGGGCGAGGAGACAGAGAAAGACACTTCAAAGCGCAAATCATGTGACACATTAGATCTCAAACGAAACGGCACCTCATTAAAGAGTGAATGGTTGGCAGTTCTGTCTGACGGTGCGGAGACTTCCTCCTGTATTGTTATCGCAAGCAACAAATGATTTTTAGAAGTCTTTGTCCAAATTAGAATTTCAACGTACATGAAGTGTAACAAATGAAACGACTCACTGTTTTCAGAAGTATATTTTTCTTCATCTTCTGCTTATTTTAATTAGGCAATGGATCTATGGTATAGCGCGGAATTTAGAGCCTTTAAAGATGGAGACCCTGGTGATGAGGACGACAGACAGATATCAATGCTATTTGTTTCACTTAAGGCAAATAGATCGTGAGATCAAAGCGCCTAATATGGATTAACACTCAAGTGGAAAAAGGTCATCATTTTGTGGTTGAATTTAACTTCGGCCTGTCAAAATGCAGATGTTTCCTGGTTTATATCGCTGTAATTACAATATAAACAATAATGGAGACATAAAACATCGGAATTGCTTCATATTAAGGTGTGCTTGTTAAGTGTTAATAAAGTATTAAAAAAGGTTAGTAATCTTCTTAAGGTTAGGATTAGGGTAGGCCATTAATAAGCATATTATTCCCGGTCTATTGTATGTTAATAGGCAATAGTACAATAAGAGCACAGGTTTGTGAAGTGTATTTATTGTAGTTGGGCCTATTTGTTCTGCTTTCTAGTGTCGCATGCATAGACGTGATCAATGTCAAGGAAAATTTTATTCGGAGAGTAATTTGTGAATGATTTTAAGTCAACACTGGTCTCTTCATGCCAGAGACAATTGTGTATTGCAAAACTGATCACTATTGAGAGGGGGGCCTGTTGGAGCTGCAGGTTTGGTGTTATGATGATGGAAATGTAATTCTGTGGAGCAGATTAGATTCAGTCCGCTTGACCCTGAGGCGAAGCTTAGCTGTGAGCGTAGCACATCTGTTTGGACATTAATTGGCTCTGGTGGTTCACAGTGGTTCTCAGAACACAACACGGCCCTAGGAAAGCAAGAATAATAATACATCGACTGTGCTCTTTTCCTAATCGATGTTATCCCTGAGGCCAAACTCAGAGGTGCAAGAAGCAATCAAGGAAACAATAGCAGGTACAAGAGTGATTCTGTGGGACAGAGGCCCTGCAGATGGGAGAGGCTACTGTGTGCCGGTACATCATATTTAAAAACTCCAAGGTAAGAGTTTTTGAATATTTAACATGTAGAAAAGGGGTCTGATTTCATGGTTATTCACCAAAACACTCCAGATTATAAGCAAAATTTTTCGCCAAAGATGAAAATTTCTTTAGATAATGTGTTAATATTTTACATTTCGTTAGTGTGTGTTTACTTTTTATTGATTAATTTCGCCAGCCAAACTTTTACAGTGTGTACAAAGTGTTATGGAAATACTAAGCTAATTTGACTTATTACAGTCTTACAAGAGAAGTATCAACTTCAGCACCGCGGACAGCTCCCCTGGCACAAATGATTCAGAATGATCTGCATATACAAATTCATTATGTTTTATTATTCTCAATAAGGCACTTCTCAATATAGTTTATTAAAGTACATACTTCTTCCCAAAATGTGCATCATACTCCATCCATCCATCCATTTTCTACTTGTCCATTGCCGGGTCGTGGGGGCAGCTGTTGGAGCTGCCCAAATCACATAGCACCAGTCCCCTATGGCTCCTCCTGCAGGTGGTGGGTCCACAGAAGGACGGCCTCATGATTCCAAACGGGCCTGTTGGTCTCTCATAGGGGTTTCACCCGTGCATCATACTGCCATCTCTCAAATAGCTGATTTATTTATGTTTTTGATCACAAGAAAAAACTTAGTCATGCATGGCTTTGAATTTGAGCACAAATGTTATTGTTTTTCCTCCAAACGTAGTCTAAACCAACGATGTAAAAAGCAAATCTCTGTGAAATATCTTGTTTAGTTCATACGTGTATGAGCTGTCGTTTGATCTTGGAGAGCGATGAGGCTTTTAGTCCAGTTCATCTCATCAAACACACAAATACATCTATGGATAATTATACTTGTGAGCGATTTTCTCTCTTCATCTATTCCCTGCTGCATTTGAGTACAATGATGTTCTACCAATGAAAGCTTCCATTCCGACTCTAAATGGGAGTGTTTCGCTCGAGTGGTGAGTACTCGTGAGAATATGATTGTTTGGTGGATGAATTATAAACTCCTTGTATTGGCTCAAGAAATGATTGTTGTGCAATTGTCTGGGGAGTGAGCGTAAGAAGACTGTGTATGATTCCAGCACTGTTTTTCTGTCTCACCAATGATTAGAACAGTAACAACACATTGTACGTCTGCCCTTGTGAAATTATTATGACTAATGGTGATTGGACAGTCATTACACAAGACTTTGAGATCATGGATTACCTGCTCCGAGATCTTGATACTTCCCAGTTGTCATTACCATTCTCAGTATAATTTTAATTTGGGTTTAATTATCATCACCATTATTATTATCATTATCATTATTATTATTATATATTTATTTAATTGAGTTATTTGTGAAATATGATGTAGCCTTGCATAGTGTGGTGCATTAAAAAGCCAGAGTGTAGAGCGGGCCAGTTGAAGAGGGCAGTAGCTCCCCATCAACAAACCCTAACAGCTGCCCTAACAGCTGATTTTGTAGATGATGTTCCTATGCTGAGCGGTGCATTAAAGGACAAAGTTTAGAGCCTGTTGGGAGGAATCATAATTGATCCCACTGCTCCCCCTAGTGGCAACGCATTTCCTCTTGTCTGTATATTTCAAAAGTCTTTTGTTTGTATTTATATTTGAACAGATTGATGTTTGGACATTGTTTCAAATCCATCTCCAGTTTATTTCACAATTGTACACCATTAACTGTTGGACTAACTTTTCAAAGTTGTGCTATGTTTCTGAATCCTAAAGTTTAATTCATCACCTAATTCATAACAACCAGTACGTTCTTGGAACCTTCTTTGTATTTGTTTTGGTAACAATTTATACTTTGCTTTGAATAACATTTGTAGAGTTTGGAACTCAACAATGTCACACAACTTCATGATCCTTGAATTTAAAAATAATGAGTTTGTGTGGTCCAAAAACCCAACTTTATGAATTACTCGGATAGCTCTTTTTTTTGCAACAATACTAACTACACTTAACTGTGTTTTTATAAGTACTACCCCAAACCACAGTACAATAATATAAATAGGGCAACATCAGAGAACAGTATAAGGTATGTAGAGCTTTGATGTTTAAAATGTGCTTTGCTTTTGCAATTACTGAAATGCTTCTAGAAATTTTCGTAGATATATATTTAATATGAGATTTCCAAGTAATTCTGTCATCAATAATCACACCAAGGAATTTGATTTCATGCACTCGCTCGATAACAACACCGTCTACCTGAATTGCTTCCTGAGCATTGGAGTTACAGTTGCCAAATATCATCATTTTGCTTTTACTCAGATTTAGGGATAATTTATTTTGTTTGAACCACTTGGTGACACTTTTGAGTTCCCAGTTAACAATCCGACACAGCTGCTGTAAGTCGTTTCCTGATGCAAACATATGTGTATCGTCAGCAAACAAGACAAATGTAAGTACTTGAGACGTTAATATACATATTAAACAATTTTGGACCCAGAATGGAACCTTGAGGTAAACCACAGACAATTTGTCGACAACTCGACTGATAATCACAGATTTTCACACATTGCTTTCTATTTTTTAAATAACTGGTAACCCACTGTAGAGCTACCCCCCTAATTCCATAATGTTCTAGTTTATTAATTAATATATCATAGTTCATTGTATCAAACGCTTTACTCAGGTCAATAAATAACCCTATTGCATATTTCTTGTTATCTACAGCATTAGTTATTTCTTCAGTTATATCAAAGAGCGTGTGTGAGGTTGAGTGATTGTTCCTAAAACCAAACTGATTGTCCGAGAGTAAATTACACTTTTCGATAAAGCTGTCAAGTCTAGAGTTAAAAACCTTTTCTAAGATTTTTGAGAATTGCGGTAAAAGGGAAACAGGCCTATAGTTTGTAAAGAGATGTTTATCTCCTGCCTTGAACAGAGGAATCACTTTTGCTACTTTCATACCATCAGGAAATTGTCCAGTTTGCAACGATAAGTTACAAATGTAAGTTAACGGCTTAGAGATACTTTCAATAACAGTTTTTAAAGTTTTCATGTCCATGTCATGGTAATCTATCGAGGTTTTATTTTTACACCCTTTAACAATTTCCAGTATCTCCTTTTCCTCCACAGGATTGAGGAACAAGGACATAGGATTTGTGTCCGTTCACAATTATAGTTCTCAACGTTTGCAATTTTTGCAGCAAGGTTCGGTCCAACATCTACAAAGAATGTATTAAATGTATTGACTACTAAATATTTTGGATAATTAATCATTCTTGGTTTATTTCTAATTATACTATTTAAGATATTCCATAAACCTTTAATATTATTCTTATTGCTATCTAACAATTTATTATAATAATCCTGTTTACATTTTCTAATGATACCTGTTAGTTTATTTTTATATTTTTTATATTTATCCTCAGCTTCTTTTGTTCTATTATTTATACATTTTTTGTAGAGTGAATTTTTCTTGCAAGCATTTAACAATCCCTTAGACATCCATGGGTTTTCTTTGCATTTTCTGTTTTTACTGTATTTTTTCATTGGGCAATTTTTATCATAAATATGTGTACAAACTCATCATATGCCTTGTTAGTGTCATTATCTCTGTGTACAATACTCCAATCTTGGGTTAACAGCTCCTTTTTAAATGCATCAATGGTTTTCTCTGTTTATACCCGTCTAAACCAATACATATTTTCATCTTCAGTTTTTTTATATTCATTTTTATGTAATACAAAAACTGGAAGGTGATCACTTCCATTTATCATTAGTCCACTGATTGTATTACTTTCTATGTCATTGGAAACAATATTATCATTCAAAGTAGCACTATGGGTTGTGATTCTACTCGGTTTAGTTATTAAAGGAAACAAACCTATTCTGAATAGAGTATTTATAAATTCGTGTCGTGTCATTCGTCTTTCTGTGCTTATTTGGGTTTAGCAGATCGATGTTAAAATCTCCCCCCCACAAACATGAGCTTCTGATTTGAGCCTGAAAAGTGCTCCTCCATCCAATTAGAAAACACCTCTATATTAGACCCAGGTGTTCTATAAATACAACTTTCAATAATTTTATAACCTAAATTTGAGTCTACAAACATAGCTACGCCCCCACCATGCTTATTTCTTCTATTCTGACTTACAAACTCAAAACCTTCAATACTAAAGTCCATTTCTCTATCATTATATATCCATGTTTCTTTTATTAGAATAACACTGAATGGTTTTAAAAACTATTTTAAGTAACTCTTAATGAGGTCAAAATTTGCATAGAGGCTTCGACTATTGAATTTGCTATTGTAAAGATCCTCAGCATAATATTGACAATCATTAATAGGTTTTGCAAAGAAATTATTTTCAGGGTCGATGTCGATCTCAGTGTTCTGTAAATCATATTGTGAGCAACTAAAATCCAGGTCGTTTGTTTCCACGATTCTCCTTAATGAGAGATCAAAATCAGAATGTCCAATAGTAGATGTATTACAGTCCATGTGAAAAGATGTGCTTCAACAGACCAGAATCAAGCCGTTTGTCCCGATGTTTACACTGGTTTTGGTGCTGGTGCGCGGATGTACAATAGGTTTGTCGTAGCGCAAGAAGGCAATGTCACCCCTTTGTCTTCTAGGTTCCAATTCTGGCATCAGATCTCTTCGCTTTCTCTTGACATTGTCCGTGTAGTCCTCATTCATAAAGATTTTAGTTCCTTTGAGACTTTTTTGCGCGTTGCAAAATAGCTTCTCGGTCCTTCCAGCGCAGTAGTTTGGCGATGATGGGCCTCGGCCGGTTCATCTCGCCGTCGAGTCTCCCTACGCGGTGCGCCCTTTCCACCTCTACCCTGTGCTACAACTGGAGCGTCTCCGACAGCAGTTTTGTCACTTTCTCCTCGGCCTCGGCCCAGGTCTCCCCTTCAGATTCCAACACTCCCTTGAAGACCAAGTTGTTTCTGCGGCTCTGCCCCTCCAGGTACTCCATTTTGTCCGCTATAAAGTGCAAACTGTCACATACTTTATAGCAGTCGGTTTGCAATGTCTTAGTGAACTCAGTGAGTTTTAATTTCTCTTCTTTCAGAGTGTCCACCTCACCTTGCATGAACTGCAGGCTTGTTTTGAGCTCTTGTATGTCCCTTGTTAATAAATCCATACGGGTGTTTGTAGATTCTATTATGATTTTTATGAATCCACTAAAGTTCTCCTGTTGTTGATGGAGCAGTTCCTTGAACATGTCCTTTTGTTGATCCAGTAAATCAGTAATTTGATTTAGGCTTACGTACTCCTCTTCCGTCGTCGCCAAATCTCCCTGTAGCTTCGCCTCTGATCTAGACGGTTTGGGCATTTTTCTCTCCTCTCTCAACCGGGTACAACAGAAACTTGTTGAATGAAATTTCTGTCGTCAATCACCAAAAAGATGATGATTAAAAAAAAGGTTAACGATTCACCGCATGCTGCCACACTTCTCACACACTGCTCACAGCCGCACTTCCGGGTCTGACGCAAGAGAGCGATGCAACAAAACATCCCAAAAATATTTAGTGGCAAAAAAACACAAAAACCCGTTTGTTTTGAGAAAGAGACTCGGCAGATTCATGCAGTGCAAGGTAGGTCTCCATAGGACACAGAAGAATATGGTGAAACTGAGGAAAGTTGGAAGTTGCAATTTGGAACATGATGTCCAAGGTGATCTCCCATGATGAGTTTTCCAGCTCTGGGTATAATGAGCCTGCTCCACTTCTCCTTGTTACATTTACTTCTAACGAGGGTCAGACTGTTGGGCAATTCTGCTCTGATCACCCTTATTAGGACTATAAGGGAGCCCGGCACACTTTGTACAGAGAGAATGGCTTTTTGATGACACTATCTGACAATAGAAGAACATATAGGTCTAAGTTCTGTTTGATTTGTAGCAGAAAGACATCAGCATCTGATGAAAGTCTCTAAGACTTGTGAAAGTGATGGTTCCAATAAGGAAATTCTGTATAAAGGAACTTAGTGTTGGAAGATTATGTTAAAAGGGTACAGAAGGATGTGGCTCGCAGAAACTCCGGAGGTAGTTAGGCATAAGACTAACTCCATATTTATGATTCAATCTCTGTTACCAGCAACAACATCACACACATTTTATCTACAAAAAGAAAACGAAACACATTTGAGTTTTAAAAATTGCTCTCTGCATTGCTCAAAGATAAAGAGTAATTAAATGTAGCTATTCAGTAAGTACAATAATCACAACAAAGGAGTAACTCAAGGTCATCATCTGTTGCAGCCTGTAAACAAGCTAATAATTGGGCTAACTGCTGATGAACTCAGCAGTTTTCCTTTATGTGTTGGTTGTGTGACCTTTCAGTCAAAAACAAGCTGGCTATGGCAATGGCTATGTTTACATGCAGACCATAAATCTGGTCATGATCTCATTTCTGAGGTTCTCAGAAGTGGCATGTAAACTGCATATTCTGATATTTATTTATTTTATTTATTTACAATATATATATATATATATATATATATATATATATATATATATATATATATAAATAAAAAGACAGCAAACAGAAGAAAAAACTAATCACAGAAGTTATCTATGAATTAAATCCTTTTCTTTTCTTTCTTTAAAAAAAAAAGAGAAGAGAAATCAAAGTGAGCTACTGAGTTGGGTGGGAAATGCTGCTCCAAATGACAGAACATTGTTTCGTCCTCCATGTTGTGGGCTCGAGCCCTGGCACTGATTATTATTATGCTCCTTAAAGAAACTTTGACTCAAAATCCAAATATGGAGGGTGCAATCAGGTGAACCACCTCAGGGGTGGCGATCAATCATAATGTAGCCTACAAGGATGTATATATGCTTTGTTTCCTCAAGTGGTTTGCAATTATGCACTGTATTTTGAAAACCTGAAGGGAGTGTGGCATTCAGAGGTTCATAAAAGCTACTGCTGTTTGAGATGCTCGTTGTAATTTGAAAGCTCAGATGCATTTCTATGTTGTTCATTTTGACTCCTGTGCATTCGCGTACATGCGTGCAGTCAGCATATCCCTCAGGAGTCACGGTTTTCTGCCCACACACAGTCAGCTTTTTGCTCCCAGCTTTTATCCGCGTCACCTGATCTTCAAGGAGGTGAAAGGAGTCTTGGGACCTTGTGGTCTGGGCAGGAAGGGGCTCTGATACCCCTTTCTGAAGCCCCATGATAATAGACAACCCTGCAGTAAGCATCACATGCATTATGCATGTGCAAACTCAAGTATGGTGTGCTACAAAGTGAGTGCATCTCAGGAAGTCTGCAGTGGATTGCGTCAAATGGAAAGGTTTGATTCGATGAGTAGAGAAGTCACTTCTTGGATAAGATGGCATTGATCTTTTCCAATGCAGTTTTCTTGCTCAATACCGTTCAGATAAATAATTTAGATTTTGTTATGATTTCTCTCCTAAAATAATCTCATCTATTAATCTTACATTTTAAGCTATGGCTCCAGACCTAAAACCAAAGCTTTCCAATTAATTTACCAATATAACATAATATAATATATAAGAACCCGAGACTTCACGAACCTCGGATTGTGGAACTGGTAAATTATGTGTCCAGCTTGGTGCAGGTCGTCACGTTTACAAATGCTCTGAAGTGTTCAATATGTTTATGCAACATATTACAAAACAAAACATGTTTCTAAGGGAAGACATGCAAATACACTCCACAGAAACTTGAAAATGGCTCTGACCTCTTCCATTCATTTGTTTTCAATAACAATGGTGTGAAGGCGACAAGTTTTTCCTAATGGGAAATGACAGCATGGGATAGAAAATGACTGGTGTGAGCAAAGTGAGTGATAGCTGCAAAGTGGAGGTATGGTGGCCTCGGGCCACTGCCTGCTAATGTCAGCTCTTTAAAGCAGCCAAATGAAATGGAAGTGTGATGGAAGGGAGATGCCTTATCACCAGCAGCAGGCGCAAGCTCCGGGCCCCACATGGCACACTGCTCCTGCAGAGGTCTCTTACCACAGGGCAGAGCTGGAGCATGCTTTGGTAACCAATGATGTATGACAGCAATGAGAAAACTCAATTCAAAACAGTCCTGAACTGCTGCAGATCAGGTGGAAACTTCGGGACAAAGGTCAAAGTTATCCTTTTTCATTTACATAGTGATACTTCCTCTAATGCACAAACCAGCAACATTTCTATATCACTATACAGGATTGTGAAAAGTTTTTTTGCCGCCTCAAAAAGGGCAACTAAGACACCCAAGACATGACTGAGCTCAATGTACTGTATTGGAGCCAGAAACATAGCAAAGCTTTGCGAAAGGGGAATCCCGAGAGAGTGAGGTTACAAACACATTTTGATAATACAATCAGTCATATTTGGGGTAGACAGGTTATGATTTTATCATAACCTGTCTACCCCAATTGTTCTGTTGTCAAGGCGACGTGAAAACAAGATGCGGCCTCCCTCTCTCCTTGTGCAGCTGAGTTTTTTGCCTTTTCCTGTGAACTGCATTTGTGGTTTCTGTGTTCCACATTGTTTTTCTGGATACTTTTGTACGTCTTTGCCGTGTTTTTGAGGAGGTTTTGTGGATTTGTTTACTTAGTCTAAAATGGTCCTGAAGAAAGCAGCTTTTTAAAGGTAAACAAAATGCTAGCTTATCAGCTAAACCCATTTGAGACCTACTAATTTCTTCTTCTGAGACACTGAAGAGGCACCAAAAGCCCCCACAGCTGCAACACAGGGGAGGCGTCACAAGAGGAGCTACAGGAAACAAAAAAGGACAAACGAGGAGATGGTGAAAGACTGTTGAAGCGGAGGGAGTACAGGAAGGAGGAGGTGGCGCTGACCAGTGCAGGACACCACGCTCTGAAACAGGGACAAACACAGGAGGCACCATTTCAGAAGATCAGAGGAGACAGAGGGCAGACAGCCAGGTTTCTTCCGAGTGCTACAGTTTCCCCGACTTCCAAGGTCATGCGGGTCAGGTTGACACACAGTGGCAGTGCGGCTTAGCCGCATCAGCTCAGGACTAACACCTGAACACTATTTCGTTGTACAGTTGTACAATGACAATAAAGCACTTACTTACTTACTTACTTACTTACATTAAGTCCATAAAAACTTTGATTCACATCAGGGGTAAACAAAAGGGGAGTTTCAATCACATACCGAGGTGGACTGGTTTGGCATGCGTCCTGAGTAGCTGCCTTAAAACGCCCCAATGTACGTACGAAAATTAATCCCACGCCGAGCCATATGCTAAAGACAGCCCATTAGTTTACTACAAAATGCATTGGCAACATCTCACTCCAGTTTCCTCTGTACGGACCATATTGTGGTCCAGGCTGCAACACTGACATGAGCTTGTCTTACGATTTACAACAAAATTTAGCATTTTCTGATCTTTTTTAATTATTTAAATGGCCAGTACTACTCTTGTGTATATTCAGAGGTTTCAACAACTATATAGAAAAATCTGTGTTCACATGACATATCTTATAAAGATTGTTTTGGCATAAATGGGCAAATAATTTGACTTTGTTTTGTTAATTGCAAGAGGTTTTCTGCCTTGTAAATAAACTCACTTCAGAAGTTATGCAGCTTTTAGCCTCATGGAAAAGCGCTGCTTTGGCAAAAACCTTCTGTGGGCCCGTGGCCATTATTGTTTTTGAATTTTTATGTGCATGTTGTTAATTTCCAGTTGTTGCATGTTTTATGATTATTTTGAGTTGATTGGTGCGGGCCCGCCCACACCACAGCCATTGGCTAGGCGCACCTGGGGACAATTGACTAATCGGTGCAGCTGCAGACGTGGATCAGGAGTCAGGGAATAAAAGGAGGGCGTGACAGACAACAGCAGGTGTGTGAACTAGGCGTGTGAACCAGGCAACAGGTGTGAGCAGGTGAAGGCACTGGAGTCCAAGAGTGGCTGGGCGACTGGGGGCTGAGCGGGACGTGGTGGGATGTCGGGACCGGAACGAGGATCACTCTAAACTAGAGGACGCGGAGATCGCAGGGTCGCCAGCCACTGCGCACGGGAGGCAGGACCGGCACGATCGGGCGGTAAGCCTATGGCTCCGGGGTCGTAAGCCGAGTTCCTGAAGCGTGTGCGGTGGCCTGGCAGTACCTGGAGGGAAGAGCCGTGGAGCGGAGCGTTCGGAGATCCGGAAGAAACAGAGGACCACCCCGCAGGTGCCCCGTTGGCATCCCCGGTCGCCCCGGGTTCAGGTGTCAGGCGTCAAGGCAGAGTGGCAGATTCCCCCCCGTTGGAAGTAACTCCGAGGCAGGACGACGCACGACGGTCGACTGCAAGGGACAGGACGCAATGGCACGGGCTTGTGGCAGAGACGGAGCCTAATCGGCGAGCTGAGCAGGAGGAGACGGGACTGATCCAAGGATAGAACACCGCACGCAACCAACACGCAGCGGCAGGGGAAACCCTGCCCTTGTAAGTATAAGACATTGGAGCGGTGTTCTCCAGACGCGGACACGAAAGGGCCTAAGCGGCGGTTTGGTGTCTGGGACTGTCTCCTGGCTGTGTTGTGTGTGTGTGTCTTAGGAGAGAGGACGGCGGACGCAGACCAAGGGGATACCCCGACCCAGGACCCACCCGCGTGGCGGAGTCGGTTCTGGACCCGGTTGTCTGGCTGCTGCATCACTATTTTTTTAATGGACTTTTATGACTCTTATTCTCAGTACAACTAGGCCTAGTTTTTAGTCATTTTGAGTGTCCTTGTGTTTTTTTTTATTGTTGTAATAAACGTCGGTCATGTTTCTAATTCTCTGGTCTCACTGTTCACCCCCGTGGTTACGAACCTCCTTTTTGCCTTATTGGGTCCTAGTCCCTTCCCACTAGGTGGCGTTGTCGGCTTTTTTTAATTACCAATATTACACCACCGGCTACACTTCAACAAGATAAAATATAATATGAGCGGTCAGGATGTATGTCCACGTACACACGGGCCACAGACCTGCAACATGCTATCGCTGCTTCAGTGCGTATCACAGTGCACAGGCTCATGAATACTGGCAGTGGCCGAATGAATACAAATTCTACTAAACTATGTGGTGAGAGTGGCAGAAGGTATAACCAATAAAGACAAGAACAGTTAAAATACAAATTATTAAGCTACAATGTCAGAGTTGCAGTCTGGACAAGAATATGGCCCAAACAGAGGAAACATCAGCTTGCAGACGAATAAATCACAATTAAAAATTTAAAATCAAAGTGTTTTGGCGTAATTTTGCAAAACTATCGAAATACCAAATTAGAGTGCAGGTTGTTACATTTTTTTTCACATTTCTCGTAACATGATCAGCCGATTGCCTACATCAGGGCATGTTATCCAGATGTATGCCCATTTCAGACTTCAACTCATGCTTTTGGACAGAATTACATCATTAAGAGTCAAAGGGAGACACTGTCGCAGCACTTATAGTTTGTCAAACACACACAATTTCTCTGAAAGCACCAAGTGGACAGCCACTTCAGTGGAGGCATGAGCCGTGGATCACTGTTTGCACTGAACTCAAGGAGAGTTAATAAAAGTGTGGCCCACATGTTCATGGGGAGAGGTGACAGAGATCCGAACATCAGGTTGCTCCCCACACAATAGCCTATAGCCTTCTCCACCGGCTCCTGCTCTCGCCCCACTCAATCCCGTTAGGGAGTCAATAACAAGTCCCAATCCCTCTATATCAGACTCATGAACATAACCTGATATTTTTCCACTTGCACAGCTCTATTGCACTATATGGTATGTCCACACTTAGATCCGCTGCTATTACTTAATACACCTGCACATCTGTGAACACAATCCCGTTGTTGTTATATGTCAATTGTTTGTCTTTATCATATTTTTATTTATTTATTTTAATCTTCTACATGCATGCCCTTGTAACCTTATAGTTTTAAAGTTTTTATAGCCTATTTTTTATCTAAATTCTGTGTTATATGTTTTATGTTGCACAATTGTAACGAGAAAAATTCCTAGTGTGTGAACCTGTTCCAAACAATGGCAATAAACACTATTCTGATTCTGATTGTTGACTTAGAGCATGGGTTCTTAAACTTTCATGACGGGACCCCAAATATTAAGAAAAGGAAAAGATCCGCACAACTGAGGTTCGCTCACCGATTTATTGTACACCGAAGGTGGTGGTTGACGTTTCGGGTCTAGCCCTTCATCAGACAAATATTGAACATATTGACACGTAAACAACTCCCATTGTATACAGTTATTGTCTCGTATGCCTGTTTAGTGTAGATACGTTTATTTTGAATATTTGAATACATTTCACAAATAATACTGTATGCCGTTTTACACAAAAAAAAAATACTACAAACTAGGGATGCAACGATTCTTGATATTGTATCGAATCATTCGATACGTCCTCTTCGATTCAATACGCAAATATGTCCGATAGGAATCAAAGACATATTGTAGATGTGCCGCAGCGGCCCGCTAACACTATTTTCAGCCATTTCCCTGCGCGCTCTCACTGAGAAACACAGCAGCCCCCTTCGACCAGAGGGAAACTCCTCCCTGCTGTGTGTCTGCCTGGGAGGTGGAGGGAGCCACACGTGTGTTACCTAGCTGGTGTTTGTAACAATATTAGCTCCGGACACCAGGACACGGCGACAAAACAACAAGAAAACCACCTTTGTACAGATCAGCTGTGGCAGGGTTTTGCTATGGATTATAATGACCCGGGGAAGATAATGGTGTCTGCCTCTCGTACAGCTGTCAGCAAGGAGGACAGAAAAGGTAAAAAAAAAACTTCGCCTCCGATAAACATAAGAAAAATCACTCCTGCTGTTGTTGTCAAAGCGCTGAAGTCTGCGGTTTTTGTGACTTAACAGTACAAAAAAAATACAGTTTTGAACACTTTATCTGGTAAACTCAGGAGGGATTAAGCTGTATCAAACGGCAAAGTATTGTCAATTGTATGTGAGATGCTGACATGTTATCATTAGGAGAGCTCCTTATGGGGAAAGCAGCAGCATGTGTTACTATTAAATGCACGAGTCGTGTATAGAGTTCGGGAAATTCCCCAGTTACCATGGAAATCCGCCATCTTCGCAGCTGTTAGCATACATTTTCATAGACCAACATTGGATAAAAACAGTATAAAATAAAAAGTGGAGAAAAAAACGGTGGAACAACTCTGTTAGCTGCTGAGTTACTGCTGGTAAATACATCTAACACACTGTGGTGTCCAAATGTTTTAATGTGAACAATAACTCCAGTATTTTAACTTTTAAAATCTCCATTAGTTTTCAATTGCTGCTAATCCCATAATGCGTAGCGATATGACATCACATTCCCGAACTCTATAGGCTTATTAAATATGGAGTCAGCGCACATTGGCTTTCTTTGCTTTCTTTGACTCCTTTTGAGCTGCCATTACTGTGTAATAATGTAAATTCTTAAAGAAAATAATAATGTAAGCAGCTCAAACAAACTTAACTTAAAACTAAACTTAAATACAGTAATTTTAAAGCTCTAAAGAGCTTAGCATTTGAATATTTTGCACTAGAACCTATTTTGACACAATACAGCACATTGTGTAATTCGGTTTTGAGGAATTTTTGCTTGTCAGCATAAACGTATAAAAAAAAAAAATAGGACTTGCATTTCATTTTCAGCGCATTAAATGTATCGAATCTAATCGAAATCATGACCTTCATATCGCAATACGTATCGAATCGTGACAAAAGTGAATTGTTTTATCCCTACTACAAACAGTAGCCTTTTTCTTTTTACTTCATCTTGAAATCATCTGTGGACCCACCCAAGGCCTCGCCACCCCCCGAGGGTTCCCGACCCCCACTTTGGAAACCACTGACCTAGAGGGTCCTGGAACTTACATCTGGCCGAGCTCCTCAAGACCATAGCATCCAATTATGATGCCATTATATCAAACTCGAAATAGCCTATAAGCCTAATATGCAAACCTCAATGGGAAGTCACGGAAACAGGTTTTATGGACTCTGGGCTGTTCACTGAACCGAACAGCTGTCAATTAGAATGGGATTTATACTCATCTGTCCTGTCCCACGTCCTTCTAAAGTAATAGGTAGTAGGAGTAAAACATTCTGGATAAGAGAAGGGCGCGCACCCGCTGGGTCCTCTTCTCATCTCCGTTCTGAAAACCCGTGCGCTGTTGACCAACTTTAACCAAACTCCACATTCCAATCAAAGATATCTCGTCCGGCCCGCCCACGCTGGTTACTGTTTATTTGGGTTAATTATCATAGAATTTTCCAGCACATATCCCAACTCCCAGTGCGGACACCTGCTCCAGGAGACACACGCAAGCATACACAGATTATTCCTTAGCCTGCGCGTTCAAATTTTGTTTTTTTATTTAAGTATCAGATTGAAATTGAAATGTAAGCCTTGTTTCGTTACATGATGTTTTAGAAAATTTACTAAAAGAATGATGCACGGATTGTATAGTATCTCAATGCATAATTCAAAACTTTGGCATCAACCTTATGATGTAAAAGGCCTCCCAGGTTCATGGGTTAAACGGCACAGTTACAGCAGAGTCTCTTCTTTCATGTACTCAGTGCTCTCACTGTTCTCATATGGAGAGTCTTCATGCGGCTCTCCTCAGTCCGCTCTACAGAAAATCAATTTGCTCCCTTTGGAATTAACTGTGTCCAATTCCCACGGATATATTTATTTCATTCTCACCAAATGAGATTATAGACCAACAGAGTGACCCTGAAAATATCCATAGCAAATCCATTCCTCAATGTGGTGCAAGCTTGGCTCATGAGGTGGAGCAGAAACGCCATGTGTCGTGTGGCAGAAAATGCAGAAGAGCAGAAAGGGCTGGCATGGCCCAGGTAATGACCTCCATTTTCAGACTTATTACTGAGCACTGAGTACGTGGAAGAAGAGACTCTGCTGTAACTGTGCCGTTTATTTTGTCATTACAGTTTATTTTGCATTCAGCATTTATAGATTTGATCTTCATTGAACCAGGAAAGTCCCACTGAGATTTAAGAATCTCTTTTTCTAGAGAGTCCTGGGCCTGAAGGGGAGCATATTGAGCATGTTTTAGTAGCACAACACTAAAGTAAAGGAGTAAAGGAGGTATTTTTTGTGAAACAGCTGAAGTCTCAGCAGGGGTGGGGGACTGAGCCTTGATTTGTCCACTTTTTATAATGGCCTATTGAGATCAAGCTTCTGTGAATAGCAGTCAAATGTCCTCAACTCAAACTAACCCAGTCCACTCGACATTTTAAGCCTCTTAGGCACTGAAATGCCACGTATCAACTTGAAAATTGTGTACAATTGCCACCTTGTGAAAGTTGAGATCATATTTATTCGGGAATATACAGTAGCACATCCCAAACCGTGTTGGTACATCATGACAGAAGAGATACAAAAAAGCTATTAAAGCAGCTTCAGCTTGCACAAACTGCCTGGGAGAACCCAAACAGGGTCGCAAATCAATTCATGTCTTCATTGGACAGTAATTTGAAGTCAGCCAAAGGGATGCACTTGGCTGCGGGGGGCAGTCCAAGGGCCACTGTAATGAGATTCATAGTGCTCCTCCCTATCTTAAGCCAGGACTGACTCTCAGGAAAGCATTGAGCCTAAGTACTGGCTCACACATTTCATTTGCTGTTTACACATAATGGGAAAGTGGAAAGTAGACTTGGAACGGCAGGACAATTAAGCCACTAAATTCACAGCTAGAAAGTCCGGGGTTCGATTCCCACCTGGACGGGGCCTTTCTGTGTGGAGTTTGCATGTTCTCCCCGTGTCTGCGTAGGTTTCCTCCGGGTACTCCGGTTTCCCCTACCACTAAAAACATGTACAATAGGCCAGGATGAATGAGAGTGCGTTTGAGAGTGTGCATGGAGGACGACGGATGCAAATTAGCCCAAGGCTACAATCCAGTGTGGCTTGTTTACATGCATGAGACCCATGTATGTTCATTAACATGCACTGTCCCGACCAAATAAACCAATACATAAATAAATCCTGCCATAATTTTATAGGCTTGCAAAATGGACCAACATATATGCTTTTCCTTCACGTCGAAAGGAGCCAGCTGAGGTGGCTAGGGCATCTGTTTCGGACGCTTCCTGGTCGCCTCCCTCGGGAGGTGTTCCAGGCATGTCCCACTGGGAGGAGGCCTTGTGGAAGGCCCAGGACACGCTGGTGGGACTATGTCTCTGAGCTGGCCTGGTGTTGCCTCGGGGTCCCCCCAGAACAGCTGGAGGAGGTGTGTGTGGATCGGGAAGTGTGGGGATCTCTGCTTAGACTGCTGCCCCCGCGACCCGTCCCCGGATAAAGAGGAAGAAAATGGATGGATGGATGTTTTTTCTTATTTAAAATATGATTGTTTACCTGTTATAAGGCTGCTAATTAGCACTTATAGCAGTATTACAAATTATTCACGCCCAGATCAGGCCAAACTTTATGATCCCATGCTTATTACTGATATTATTGTTGTTTGTACAACATGCACTACGAGGATTTTTGCATCACCTGTTGTTGATTTTTGCTCCTTCTTTCACCCAGAATATCAGGAGGAAACCCAGCACAAGAGTCAAACCTGGAACCTTCTAGCACAGGGGTTACCAACGTGGTGCCCCCTTTTGTGCTGACATGCCTAGTAGCCCTTGAGAGTTTTTCTTAGGTGTAAAACACTTAATTTTCTTAAATCTGATTCTTAAAAATACTGTTATTTCTGTTCTTGTGACTCAGTACGAGTTTAAAATAAAGCTATTTTGATATAATATGGGGTCAATATCCTACAAGTACACAGTGTACATTTAAGTCTTTAGGATTTGTTTTTAACTGGTAGCTCTCGAACAACTTAATGCTCTTGAAGGGGCCCTCGGCTGAAAAAAGGTTGGTGACCCCTGTTCTAACAGTAAGTTGAAGGTGCTTCTCAGCCACATGCAACACCATGTGTCTTATAAACAAACAAAAATTACGATTTATCCTGATACAGGACACCACAATGTGATATGTATCACTATAAAAAGCCTAATAACTGTATGTTTTGTATTATGCTGGATGGTTAAAGCTTTAAAGTATCATAACAGGTATGAAGCATTTTGACAGTTTTAGTGATCCAATTAAATTGGATATGTATGTCTTTAAACAATCTGGACTGACACATTTAGAGTAATAGAAGCACAAGTCTGTCCATAAGCTATGATTGCAGTAATGATTTGATGAGAAACTTGTGAAGGTGACTGTGCAGTGAGCCACAGTGTGAGCCAAAGCCATTTGAAAAAACTCATTTGCAGAATGTTTGGATGTGGACTCGCCTGTGCGTGTGAGTGCGTCTGTGGCAGTGTGATTGCTAAAACCTGCCGAGAGCACCCTGGTGCACCCAGAGGGGTGGCAGGGGACAGATGGCAGGGAGGTACCCCGGTGGAAGCTGCCAGCCTGTATTAGTCACACCCATTACTCACAGGCTCGCACTGGCAGACAACAAGTGAGTGTGCCCACAACGTCGGCATAGCAGGAAATTCTCATTAACAATTTGCTCTGGAAAGAACAATGGGGGAGCAATTAGAGACGAGTGACAGGACATTATAGAAAGAAGAAAGCACAAAGACTTCTCCTCTGCTGCGACTGGAAACATCATACTATCATTGTCACCATTGTGGCCATTAGTGAGATCACTGCTTAACATGAAACAATACTGACATGATGTGTTTCGCGCAGGGCTTCAGGTTTAAAACAGCCAACATGTAAACCATAATTTGTAAGTGTCACTAAATGATGCATTGTGCACAATGAAGTCTGTGAAATACCTGCATATACACTCACCATGTCAGGTTCTGCCAGGACAGCCAATTACAGGTAGAGATTAAGTTTGACATTTATTTATTTAAGAGGATTAACCCCTTGAGATGAACCATCTCGACAGGGTCCTCATGCTTTATTTGTCTAATGCTTTATTCCTCATTATGCATCTGTACAGCAGAAATGTGTAGATCAGATGGATGACAAGTCTGAGCTGGACTGCACAATAATATTGCAGTCCAGCTCAGACTTATTATGGGTCACTCTGATGAGCACGTTCTTTTATGATGTTGTAAAATAGAGTTATAGAATAAAACATTTTGAGGTGCTGTCCTTGCTATCAATGTGAAAGTATGACATGCTGCTACTTTCTTCATGATATATGCATTAAGTGCTTCAAATGCTTATTTTATGCTTGGTGGGAGAGCACTGAAATGTATCATTTTTAATTAGGCATGTTTTGTACATGCAGTGACGTAATACTTTACAGCTTGAACACCAACTATCAAGTAAACCTGCGTGTAAGAACACAAGCCCCACCCCCCATGCCCTTTTATCCATCACTGACACAGGTCTCTGTGATTGATCTTCCTTTTACGAGCGTTTGACAACCTTTGAGCAGTGGCAAGCTTAGTTTAACAGGCACCATCCCCTTTGTCAATAAAACCCACCTCCTCCTCTGTGGGACCCCATAGGACAGCGCACAGCAAATATATGAGCCATAACTTCTTTTAAGGCGGGATTTATGGACCTCACAGTGGGGATATAAGACAGGCCATGGCGTACCAGTTATTGCCAAACAAATGTGATAGATCTGATTATCAATTCTGGGACTTAGGGAAAGACAGCTTGTAAAGGTTGGATTTATCACGTTGACATTTTGTTACTACCACTGCACAGTCCGTAATTTCCTCTTTTCTTTTTCTAATGCAGTTGAGTGGTCTGCTTTCCTGGTAGCATAACACAAATATGCCCTTTTCGTCTGTCTTCTGCTTCTTCCTCGACGAGAAAGCTGCTTCAGTTTTAGTCCAAGATTAGAGTGCGGATGCCGACATATTGTTCTGTTGACAAGGCTTTCTCTCTGTTGGGGAACTGCGCATGGAGGAGCACTCGCGCAAAAGGTCAAGCACATCAACATCCATCTGATCCTGCTGTACCAACACAACTGCGGTGAATGCATCAATCTGGACGTATTAGAGAAGGTTAAGTCCAGTTTGTTCGGCAAGAGCGAAACATTCACACACTCTGCATCATGCAAAAGAAAGGGGTACATGTTACATTGCGAGAGCCATGTTCGTGCATGCAGTGTTTGGCATATCCCCCACAGAGAAAGCCTGTGTACTTTAGGTGATGTAACCTCAAGCCAGTAAATGCACACTGACCTGCTGAGCCATCAAAAGGGAAGAGCTGATCTCACCAAAAATCTTTGACATTGAATAGAAGCTATGAGTTCAGCTAATACACAAGCCTACCACACAAGAATACTACACTATACTGCATAGTCCTCGAATCTGAAAGCCATTAATGAGTGTGAAGGGGAAAAGCGGCGATTGACAGCATGGTGCAATGCAGACAGGGTGATATTAGCCAAAACAATGCAAATAAATAAATAAATAAATGGATATGAATAAATTAATATAAACAAATGCTTGACCCTTACAAAACAGAGATGAGTTGTAAGCAATATAAAGAAAGAAGGACTCAAAAACACTTTACTGTGGGGGCTGATTGGACGAGGGGGGTCAGCGCTTTCTCTGTGCTGGGCCCTAAGCTGTGGAATGCTCCGCCCCCTCAGGTCCGATCAAACCCCCACAGTGGAGTCTAGTCTTTTATTCTTTGACTTTGGAGTTGTATTAGCCTGGCCTTTACCATCCGTAAACCCCGGTCAATTATCTTTTCCCTACATGTACGTCTGGGTCTGATGTCAGTGGCTGCGTTTCATCGGTTGAATTCCAACCTACCATTCAGCGAGCGGGGGAGGCGGGTGTTGTAGGTGACGTTACGCATTTGCACCGGATTTGCTGGTTGTAGTTTTTAAACAGATCCAATCGTTTCAAAGGAGTTCATCCCTCCCACCTGAAAACGGAGCTCAATTGTGAAGTTCCAGACCCTCTGTACGAAATGAGTACGAGGGTCTGGTAAGACCAGGCTAGAGTTGTATGGTCCTCTGTTGTGTTTTATTTCAATCTTTTATTGACTGATTTTATTATAGTAGTGAGGTGGACTCAGAGGGAGGGCGGTAGGATAGGGGCGGGACACTTCGTGTTGTGCAGTTTGAGGCTTCTGCGCAGAAAAACCTTGAAATGTTTATGTTCGTGTATGAGCCCGGCCTCAGTCCTATCAGTCCTTTCACCCGTGGCTTGGCCTTGGTGTGGGATGTTGACATTGCACAGGGAAGATAACGGCCCAGCTGCTCTCCTGTGTTCCATGGAGGATAAAATCATTCCGCTTTTTAACTTTAAAAAATCAATGTGCTTTTCATTGGTCTTACATTACAACATTATTCAGACATCCGCAGCAGGTAGTGGCCTTCTCAGTCCATCCAGAGTTCTGCAAAGCCCCGAGATCTGTCCCAAGACCTCCCGAGACATCTCCTGACTGTGCCAAGATGTAATCCATCTTCCGTTATCCTTCCTCGTAACGAGAAGAAAGGTCCTTAATCAGTTTCTCACTTTTTGCTACTTTACGTTGTAATTCCATCATATTGGCACTCACTGCTTCAAAACGTTCTTTGATTTCGATCGACAACCGCGGGGTCTCCTTTTTTGCTGCCAATTTGCCAACTTTGCGATCAACCAGGGCAACTCCTAGTCCAGTTAGCGGGTACCCTATTACCATAAGCCCAAAAATATAAATACACACATAGATAATTCCACATAGAGTTCTTTCTTCATGATGTCATCTATGTTGTGAAGTGCACCAGTCCCTTCCACAGCAAAACAACCCCACAGCATGATGCTGCCACCCCTGTATTTCAAAGTTGGGATGGTGTTGTCAGGCTTGCAAGATTCCCACTTTTTCCTCCAAACGTGATGATGGTCATTATGGCTAAAAAAATAAAACTAATTCTGACCACAGAATATGTCTCCAAAAATGTAGGTCTTAATTATTATTTTTTTTTATTGCAAACTCCAAACTACCTTTTTGATGTTTCTTTCGGCGTTTCTTTGGCTTCATCATGTCAGAGTTTCCTCTCAGCCCATGTCGGTACAGGACTTGTTTCACTCTGGATCATGACACACTCTTACCAGGTTCAGCCAACATCTTCACCAGGTCTTTTGCATTTGTTCTTGGGTTGGTATTCACATTGGCTAGTCATTTCCATTATTGTTTGAACCAATAAACCTGGCCCTTTCAAGGGTCTTGAAATTGCACCCAAGGATGAACCAGACTTGTGCTTCTAAGGACACGGCATCGTCATCTGAGCTTTCCCAAATTGTTTAAAGGTATAGTAATCTGTAAACTTCTGACTTTGTCAACAACAACAACAAAAAACTCATTCTCTTGGCATTTTGCAAATAGAAATTATTTTTTAAATTCTACTTGACCTAAACAATCTGGTTCTCACTGTAACTGCAATTATGTTGTTATTTGTTATAGAGATTTTGTAAAAAAAAAAAATGTTGGTGTGGATGTTATTACATGCAATCAACGAGTAAACAGAAACCTCACAATTCAAGATCAAGTATCAAGTATTAATCGGCAAAATGTTGTAAAAACAAAGTAGTGAAGTGGAAGAACATTGCCTACACACAAACCCATCTCAAGAGACATGATGGCTCGACCTTGAAAATTAATTCCTTCCTGTAGTGCTGCCAAAATATGCACAAGGCTATTTCCCTATGCAGACAGTTTTATTATACCATTCTCTTTTGGCAGTCACAGCAGTGCACATGTCCTTGATATGATGAGAAATGGGCAATTCTACATTCTTACAAGATATTGTGCACCACACTGGTATAATTCACATCAAAAGATTTCTATCCATGAAAGTTTTAACCCATTCCCTTGAGTGCACACCTAAAAGCAGTGCCATTAGTCTGTCTTGCACTTAAAGCGACATATGCCTGTTAAAGTGGGCCGGTGGGCGTAGGCTTGTAAAGAATAATTGCGACTATAAAAAGAAAAGTGCATTTGTTGTGGTCACAGCGGAGGAGAGATTAGGCGGAGTGATTTGAAGTGTCCCAAGTGGGTGGACATGCCAGACTTGGAAAAAAGTTTGCTGTCTGCGTAATGGGCCAAGTGGCAGCGCCCTCTCTCCCCCCCCTCCGCTCCACCTCGCTCTGCTCAATTAATCCAACCTCTTCTAATGACCCTCGAAGGTGACTCGCCAGATAAGTGCGATTACACTGGAAGCAAGGGTGCTGCCAATTAGTCCTCAAGTCTCTCCTGGAGTGTGTGTGCAGCTGAGGCCGGGCACATCCCACCGGGTCAGCCTGTTTGTGACTTCATTAGCACACTTCTAAAAGGGGAAAATGAACGCCCAGCCTAGATCGCTCCACTGTGCAAAGGGAGCGACCCCGAGCACTGAGTGTGTGTCCTTAGATGTTGAGGAATGACGGAGGGCGAGGGACAACGGAGCCTCGTAAAATAAATAAAGAGGATATGACCGTGTGCAAGCATGCTCTCAGTCTGTGATGTGTTAGACCAATAAAATGTCTCCCATTCTGCCTCAACTCTAGAGATGGGAAAGGTTACAGAGTATAGCAAGGTCACTGATATAAAATCTCGTGGTAGAAGAAGTGGGAGTCGTATGGTTTGTTAGTTTTAACCTCTTTTGAATTACTGTATTTGCTTTCCAAGTGAATGGTGTTGCTCGAAATTGGCTTTCTCACACATTCTCCTGTGTGGTGTTGACGCATAAGGGAGAACCAGAGGACTGAGAGATTTTTTTTAAAACTTTGCAGCAAAAATCTTCAGGTTGATACACTCACTTAAGTAGTATGGCAGCATGATGTAATTGTACTGCATGACAGTGTTTCGGAGGGAGGACCATGCTTGTAACACACATGGAAGCTATTACAGTCTTGTTAAAAACTGGCGATAACTTCCTCCTTTCCTGGATATGTAAACACTGCATCCTAATTTCAGTGTATGTCACATAAAAGAATGGGATGTGCTGTTCATATAATCAACTTTAAACAGCATGTAGTGCAAAACAGAAGCCATTGCCAAACCATTAGTACAGCAGAGATTTTAATTCTAGCATTCTCTTTTGATTGGCTGAAATATTCATTGTGTTGTTCAATATTGACTAGCCTGTCCGACTTATATCAACAGAGATAATTATTCAATAATCAATTTACTTTATGTTTAATAACTCAGATAATGTGGCTGTCGAACTGTAAAGTTTGTATTTGTTTCATAAAAAAAAAACAAGAAAAAAAAATACTTTCACAGGCTAAGTGAAGCTGTGTGTGTTCAACAGCGTGTAATAAATCCACAAATGCTCTCAAGGCCTGGTCAGGAACACCAATTTGTTAAACTTGGTAAGACTTTGAAATTGTTAATGGTACTATGCCACTCTAGTGCGGTCACTGGATATTGTACTAATGTGACTAATGAAATAGGCGGAAAAAATTATGTCACTTTTTTGTTTTGAAGCATATCTTGCGGAATATAATTTATTTTGTATGGAGACTGTAAGCCTTGGGATTCACATGAACAATAATACATCAACTGTACGCTTAATTAGCTTTCAGCTTCAGACCGATCTGCCAAATGAGGTTTTCTGCCTCAGTGGAGAGAATAGTGAAAAATACTACATTAATCCAGACTGCTCTTTGTGGAAATGTGTATAAAAAGAAAGAGTGTGTGACTGGTGACACGTGAATGTTTTGAATTCTGTAACCTATTAGTGCTCGTTGGGGATTTACATGGACAGTTCTGAGTTTTGCTTTTAAAAAAATTGAACATGCCACATCATTTTTTTCCTCAATGACAGCACAGAGCGGAACACCTCAGAGGGTTATGCCCTTCTGACCTCTGCACACCCAGCCTGCACACTGTCAGAGCAATGATCCACCTTTCACAGAGGCATGGTTTGTGAGACTCTCCACGTTCTCCTGCCAGAACGGTGAGTGCAGGTTGAGACATCTGCCCGAAGCTCTAAGGCCACAAAACCCTGACACCCTACGTCTGGCCGAACAGAGCTGTGTGCCCTGACCAGGAGCTGACGTCTCACTGCAGCTGCTGGCTCCACATGTCAACTGGAGAGAGGGGCACTGACATGTCCACAGATCCACACAATGTCCAGCATTAAGTCCAAACACACAGAAATAAAACATGTTTTGACAACAGGTTAGTCCTGTGAGGGAAGCAGGATTCAGTTTTTGTTCCAGAGCAGACTGACTGAGGGTGTGTCAAAGTTTCAAAGAGGTGCACTTGTCAATAAAGTATTATTAACTAAAACTGTAGCAAAATGCGAGTCTGTATATTGAGGATCTTCGTCTGTTCCCTCAGGCTCTTTCTGCATTTTCTATGGTATTTTCGAAAACAATTATAATTACTGTCCAATTATGTCAATTATGTCACATTGAAGCGTTGCCAAAGACATTACCTGGCATTGTACCTTGTTGCTACATATAAGTTACACAAAAACAACCCACACCATGTACAACATCCGCCTGTATGCAGTGGTTAAAGTGGGATTTGGGAGGTGAGGGAACTCTAACCTTTAACAAGCAGTTGGATTCACGCTACATTTTATATTTTTATTTACTGACTTATAATTGGTTAATTATTTTTAGATATCCTTTAGCAGGTTTTAACAATCATAAATTATTAAGGGTCTATGTGATTTACTAAATGAACTAATTCTGCTTTTGCCAGATCCACTCTTTTTTTTGTTTTTTGTTTCTGTAAGCTATTAAGCTCCTCTCAGGCATGGTGCTCTGCAGTCCTACGTCTAAGAAGAACCAATTTCTTGACATATTTGTCAGGATCCACTTATTCAAAGGAGGCTCAACCAAAGAAATGAACATGAGTGCTGAAACATTACTCATTAACAATTTTGGCTTGTTATTATGTTGTTCATTTGAGAAAATCCTCTTTCACAGTCAGTATTGCTTACAGCAGGGCTCTTCCATTACTTTTTCCACTGGGGGAGATTTGTCGTTTGCCATTGGCCACTGGGCCGGTCAGGGGTCAGCCTCCCACCACCAAACTTATTCATGTTTTTGGGATAAATAAATGAGAATTTTATTATCATCACTGCTAAGATGATACCAGTGATGGACCTAGAATTGGACCTAAACATAAAAGTTGAATTATATTCCAGCATTTTACGGCTTTGGAGAAAAAAAAAAAAAAAAACTAAAACACAACAATAGATTAATACAGAATAATAAAGAGCTGATTAATAGACTAGGACTACTCAGAACTAAATCAGGGAAAAATATGCAATATCAGGACTAAGACAGGACAAAATCACATCTAAACCAGGCCAAAGGCCTAACACAGAACGAGAGAGCTATATGACCAACTGAACCAAGACCACATCATCTCAAACAACATGACTAACTACTGCTCAGCCACTGCTCCTCTCAGTGAGCGGTCAGAGGGCTGACCAAACACCTGAGCCGCTGTTCTCCTATGGAGCGCTCATCATTCAGCCTCAGCCTCTTTTACCTGTTAACGTTGCAAAGAGCATCTCTGTGCCTGTGTATTTCCCACAAAGATGTATCAAATGAAGTCAGAGCAGAAAGGAAGCAAAAATGCACCTGTCAAATGGATGGTTCGGATGTTACTTGGTAAAGTTAGAGCCCAGATAGGGAGGTTTAGCTTGTTGAACACGAGTGCTGCCGCTGCAGAGCAGTTTTCCAAAAGTCACGCACCATCAGCTTCATCGTCCGCTTTACAAACAGCCACAGTTGAACTGGTGTTCCTTACCTTAAAGTAGCTGGTCAAGCCCAACAGGAAAACACGCTGCATCTGCCGCGGACCGCGAAGAGTCCTGCTTCTGCACGGGATAATCCGAGCAAAAAACAGGATTCATACTGTCCTTGTGCTCCAGAGTACAATTTACATCAACATGGAAGGGTTAACTTTTTCTTCTTCTCTCAGTAATGTCTGATATTATCAGAAATTACAACAGGATGTAAAATCTAATTAAGTGATATATGCTAATGATAATGATAATAATAATGCTTAAATCTATTCATTGACACTAGCCTTGAAGTTAATAAAAAGCTTTAGTTCAGTATCTCAGCAGGTCCTCAGTAGCCTAAAATAACCGGGCTATACGCAGAGCAATGGGCCTATAGCAGCAGGGGAGCAGGATTGATGGCTTTCATCGAGAAAGGGTAATGTTATTAAGCAGCCATTAAAAAAACATTGCTCATTAGAGTAACTAATAAAGCATCTGTCATTAGTGTTGATTTCAGAAGGCATTTAATCAATACAATCAGAGCTTCGGGGGCCCATGTATAAGCGTCTAATTCAATGTTGAGGATTTATTTAAAACATTTTCATAGGAATCCCATGCATGTCTGTCTCCTCAATGTAATTTTTTGTATGATTAGGATTAAGAATTAAGGATAGTCAGGGATAAATATGACAACAGTAAACCTTTTTTTTATTTACCAAAAAATGTTAACCAAACCATAATATACATTTAATTTTCGCTTAAATTTTTGTGTTTTTGGTTATATATCATAACATTTATTTTAAGTTTTTGAATTACTAAAACTAAAGCATATGGTGAAAAAACAAATGTTCCTGAAAAAGAAAGAAAGAAAGATACAGGTGCTCGTCATATAATTAGAATATCATGAAAAAGTGCATTCACTTCTGTTATTCAACTTAAGCTGTGAAACTAATATAGACTCATTACATGCAAAGTGAGATATGTATAGCCTTTATTTGTTATAATTTTGATTATTACGGTTCAGCTAGTAAAACACCCAAATTAAAAATCTCATAAAAAAATCATCTCACGTAAAAATATAAGAATTCCATCACAGGCTTTGTGTATAATGTTTGTTTTTTTCGTTTATACTTTCACAAAGTGTTGCCATCATCTGTGACGCTCATGCACCGGTGCACGCTGGCGCTGGTTCCGATTGAGAAGCAGGAAGGATCCCAGCAGAACCGCTCTGTGCTTTTAACCACTGACCTCTCCTCACTAGGGCTGCACGTTTTCAAGTTTTTCATTAACCGTTAACCGAGGCCCTTAGCGTTAATACTCGGTTACGTTATACTGACAGACGCGAAAGGGGCTTTTCATTGTTAACACCTATATTAAATGGCTGGAACACATTTAACGAAATAATTTATAGAAATAAAACGCAGTGGTAATGACAGAGCAGTCAAAGTAGGTCACTGACTTGTACAGACAGACAGACAGAAAAATATTGGCTGATGACATTCTTCAGACCTTTAAACCACCCCTTGTTTGTCTTTCTGGAGAGGGGTGACATAAAGAGAAAATATATTTCCCTCTACTGCTGCTTGTGCGAGATGGACTAGAATTGCCAAGTAGCCTGAGTGAATTTGAATTGAAGGTGATTTTATGGTTGACATAGCCTCTTTTTTTTTGCCTGCCAAAGAGATGTCTGCATATGACAGAGGCTTGAAAAGATGGAAAGGAGAGTCAGATGGGCCTCAAGCACAGAAGAAGAAGAAGAAGAAGAAGAAGAAGAAGAAGAAGAAGATCTATTTATACAGCGCCTTTCACAGACATGGTCACAAAGCGCTTTACATGAGAGCATTTTACATTCACTCCATACTCAGTGGTGATAAGCTACGTTAGTAGCTTCAGTTTCCCCTGGGGGAGACTGACTGAAGTGCGGTCGCGACTGCACACATTCTGCCAACGGTCCCTCTGATCACCTCCATGCATTCACACTCACACATCATTCATCCTGACCTATTGTACATGTTTTTAGTGGGGCCACAGTGAGGCCCATAGAGTGCACTCTTTACTACTAAACAATTCGACTTTTTTTATAATTTGTTTTAATATATATTTGTAAACAACAACAAAACATCCATAATCTTTGAGCCCTTGTATTTTTCTAGTTTCTCGTGTCTCCTTTATCCTGATCACTTGGTATTGCTATGTCAACCACAAAGGCTTTCCTGCTCTTTGTCCACCACCACAATGTCTGGTTGGTTTGCCTTTACCTCTTTGCTCAGTCTACACCGGGGGTCTTGTCTGGTGTGGTATATCTGGACCTCTGTTGCTCTGGTTCTCAAAACCTGCTCCTGTGCAGCCATGATGAATGCCTCTGTGCTGTCCTTCAGTCCCACGCAGCCACTTCAGTTATGTTTTGGTGGTACATCCTGTGTAGCGGCTTGTCCTCCCATGACGGTACCTCCAGCACTTCAAATTCTGTACCCTATTGTCTGAGACATTCACTGAGCACGTCATCTGTTGGAGCCTTTTCATTGATGTACTCATCGATCTTGGATGTTTCATTCCTCCATGTAATCATGGTTATGAGCTCTTGGGCCAGATCTTGTGCCTGGCGAAAGGAGTCTGCAAACTCTAACTGACAAAAGGAACGCACCATATCTTGTGAGTGGCACTGCATTGCGTTATGTGCCTGCGCCACTTGCGAGAGGGTGTTGCTTATAGATCGACTGAGGCGTAGTTTACAAGCAACACTGAAAGTAGTGCTCTGATATGAGCCTCATATTCATTTCCTCATTTATACCGCGCTGCCTTGTGTGCTATACCTTAAGCATGATAGGCTCTCGCAGGTCAAACTAAAAACTTTATTAAGCCCATCAAAAATGGACATGTTCACCCCCCACTCCCCCACAACCTCTCTCCCTCGCCCCTTCCCGGCCGCCGAGTGTAGTTGGAGGAAAAAGTGTTTCTCCACCTCATGTACTTCCCACTTAAATGCGCAAGTCTAGGAGGTGCAAGATCACAAAGTGCGCTCCTACACAGTGCAAAATGTCACGCTATAGTCTGCGTTTAGAAACACAAGATTGGGCCCTTTGTGTCTTAACATTTGTGGTTTGTATCGCTTTCCTTTACATATTCCATTGAGCATAACAGAAGACTTGTATTTGCATAACATTTTATTAGCATGAAAATACTTTCTACCAGTAAGGTTCACAGTTATTTGATTATTATGCTAAATCATGGGTCCTCAAACTCGCCAAATCCGGCCCGCGAGCCCCTGACTTGTAGAGCACAAATCCGTAAGTATGTAAAAAAACAACAACAAAAAAACAGTAAGTCTTTAGCCCATTCCTGTGCAGAGTTATGTTACATAAAAGATCAGGATATAAACAACACATTATAGCCACGTGGTAAATGAAGCGTGTAGAGTGAATGAATAATGATTGTGTACTTTGAGACACAGGCTTGTAAAGCACAATACAAGTGTAAGCAGTTATTACTTTGGTCTCATTACACAATGTTGTTTTATTTTAAAATAAAAACAAATGGAATACCTGTGCTATTGACTTGACTTGATTACTATTTTTGCAAACCACTACAGCTAAACAAATATTTGCCTGGAATCAAGTGTTGATCTTGTGGCTATAGTAGTGGGGATGACTGTGCCAGGCTAGTAATCTCTACTTTACACTGAGATCTGCTGCATTTTGGTCTGGGTCATACAATTCTATGTTATTGCCAACCCGGCCTGGCCCCCCATCACAGTCAGGAATGATAAAGTGGCCCCCAGAAGAAAAAGGTTTGAGGACCCCTGTGCTAAATGCTGAAATATTGAAATATCAAAATACTTATTTACCACTAAACTCCATTGTATGTGCATATCCCAAGTCCCCCCACCCCCTTTTCTTTTTAAAGCTGAGTCCACTTATGCCTCTGTCCATAACTCCTTTGTCTAAGCAGATGCCACTGTCTTTTTTTTTACCAGTGATGACAAGATAAGTGTGAATGCCAGTGAAAGCTACAGGATGTGATGTCACCAGCGATATGCAATAGCGCAGACCTCATCAGGCACAGAGCTTCATCATTTGTGTCTTCATCTCTACAACTGGCATTCTTCCTTTTTGTCCTTGCTCTCATCCCATAGCGCCTCTTATCAGCAAGCAATTATTAAAGCCACAAGAGTATTTTATGATGGACACATAAAACCTATTTAAAATAAAATTAAAGATGTTATCGCACTTTCTGCAATAATGAAATGCTTTGGGGAATTAGAATCGCTGTCTCTGTTCAACTGAATTAAAGAGAAAACAATCCCTCCATGTTGAAGATTAAAAAAAGCATTTGACATTTTGCTCTCTCCATCTTTGTCCTCTATAAGGGCCTTTCAGATTCATCAACCCAAGTCTACACCTGGCCCGTGCTGTCAAGATATGAATAAATTAATCTTAGATTTCTATTACCCGTGAACATAATATTGTCAACTCACACTTTTCCAACCAACCAAACAATTGCATTCTAAGAAATTAATAAGATATACTAATTTAAACGGTTAACGATATCCTATGACAAAAATCTAAAATTACATTTTAAAGCATTCATTATACCATACTTTTCATAGCTTGGCTCGGGGTGCGTCTTATACTCTGGAGCGACTATTATGTGTCTTTTTTTAAATTTAAATATATAATTTCACATGTCGCTAGATGGCACTGCAGGCTAATCAAGCAGCAGAAAGAAAGTTTGGAGTGAGCAAGACGTGAAGGATCAGCGACTCTACTCCGAGCTCCTCCCGGGTAACTGAGCTCCTCACCCAATCTCGAAGGGTGCGCCCAGCCACCCTGCGAAGGAAACTCATTTCAGCCACTTGTATTCGCGATCTTGTCCTTTCGGTCATTACCCAAATCTCGTGACCATAGGTGAGGGTGGGAACGTAGATCGATCGGTAAATCGAGAGCTTTGTCCCCCGACTCAGCTCCCTCTTCACCACAACAGTCCGATACAGCGACCGCATCACTGCTGACGCCGCACCGATCCGTCTATCGATCTCACGCTCCATCCGTCCCTCACTCGTGAACATGACCCCGAGATACTTGAACTCCTCCACTTGAGGCAAGGACTCCCCACCGACCTGAAGCGGGGAAACCACCTTTTCCCGGTGGAGAACCATGGCCTCAGATTTGGAGGTGCTGATCCTCATCCCGGTCGCTCCATACTCGGCTGCAAACCGCCCCAGTGCGCGCTGGAGGTCCTGATTTGATGAAGCCAACAGAACAACATCGTCTGCAAACAGCAGAGATGAGATCCTGAGGTTCCCAAACAGGACACCCTCCGGCCCCTGGCTGCGCCTAGAAATTCTCTCAATAAAGGTAATGAACAGAACCGGTGACAAAGGGCAGCCCTGGCAGAGCCCAACACGCACCGGGAACAGGTCTGACTTACTGCCGGCAATGCGAACCAAGCTCCTGCTGCGGTCATACAGGGAACGGACAGCCGTTAGCAGAGGGCCCCATACTCCCGGAGCACCCCCCACAGGGCACCACGAGGGACACGGTCCAACGCTTTCTCCAGATACACAAAGCACATGTGGACTGGTTGGGCGAACTCCCACGAACCCTCGAGCACCCGATGAAGGCTATAGAGCTGGTCCAGTGTTCCACGACCGGGACGAAAACCGCATTGTTCCTCCTGGATCCAAGGTTCGACTATCGGCCGGATCCTCCTCTCCAGCACCCTGGAATAGACCTTACCAGGGAGGCTGAGGAGTGTGATCCCTCTGTAATCGGAGAACACTCTCGATCCCCCTTCTTAAAGAGAGGGACCACCACCCCGGTCTACCAATCCAGGGGCACTGTCCCCGATTGCCACGCGATGTTGCAGAGACGTGTCAGCCAAAAAGCATTGTTTCCAACAAAGTACAAGAATTATGTTGTCCCGGAGCAGCCAAAACACGAGCCTCAACTCTGCTCCATGAGTGCATACGCCGTGTTTGGAAAGTGAAACTGAAACTTATCTCACTGTGCTGCTTTTATCTTTTTTTTTTTCTTTCTTTCTTTCTATATATATATATATTTTTTTTACTTTAGAGCACTGTGTTTTTGTTTTTTGTGTGTGTATTGTGAGCCCAGGGGGCACAATTTCATTGTAAAGCAGCTTTGAAAAATCAGAAAGCATTGTCAGTTTGTTTCTGAAATTATAAATACTGCCTAACATGAACATTAGGCAATTTCATTTCAAAACTAACTTATTAGCTATTTATATCGCACGTGCACCGTGAACTGAAAAACAGAATGTAGCATTACCGGTTTTAGTCAACTGTATTTTAAATAACTTTATTAAATGTATGTGTTTTAAATATTGAAACGGTCAGCAGATGGTGCCACCATTGAAATTTGGGATCGCAGGATAAATGGATCTAAACTAAACATGATCTGACCAGAGTCATGGAACACGGATTTTGCAACAGAAATGTGTTAAAACTCGTGCGTAAAGTCTCAGAGGAGAACGACTTATTCAGAGCGTCATCTGCTCCTCAATACCAAGGCTCTTATCCCACTAATACAAACGTAAATCAGAGCTTATTATTTGCATTTGCTCAGTTGTAACGTAATGTTTAAGAAATAGTGGGGAAACGGGACAATATTTAGAAATTTGCATCGTAGCCTACGTTTTTGAAGCTGCTCCATGCACCGCCCGGTCCTCGTACCACCGCGCCTCTTTCTCTCCTCTCTCTCTTCTCTTGGTCCTTTGTGAGAATTTCCAAACCCATGCACTCTCAGCTCCGATGTGATATCCATCGCGGCATTTTAAAACTGTTTAGTTTCCATACGAAAAGCAAAGCGAAACCACGCAGTGAAGCTGCTTTTAGAGAGAGAGCCCCGCGTGTCACAAATAGAGCAGCGTTGCGTTTTTATTTCAATAATTACGGCTAACACATCATGTCTCTGGCAGGCTACTTAAACTAGCGTGCATATGAGTTATATTCGTTCATTTTGCAAAAATACGTATTGCTGTAACGTAATATATTGTAAAAGCGTTCCTGGGTACATTTTTATGACTGGGTTGATATAAAGCGGCCTTTTACGCTTGTTGAATTTATAATTATTACACAATTCTCTTCCACAACGAGCCCTATCGTTGTATAGTGTCATATAATGTTATCCGTTAACCGCTGGGTACTAATATTTGTGTTTTAGGTGGATTTGAGCTTAACCACTGGGGGAAACCCTGGCGTAAACTGTGGGTGTTGAGTTAAAGATCCGTAGGACATCACAGTTAACCCCAAAACAGCAGTTTGGTCTGAAAGCACCTTGGCCTAAACGGGGTTAACTGGGATCTTTGCTAAAAACAACATAGCAGCCAAAGGTGCACCGTAAATGGTGAGCATAGCCATCAACCCCCTGCTGGCCGGGAGTTGCACCGCTCCCCTGCTGCTGGCTGCCAAAGGATATTGGGATCGGTGGCTGTCATGTAGACAAGGACAAGACTGGTTTGACAGGCTTTGGGGAAAAACGGATAGCTGTCATATCTTTAGCCTAGTCAGATTAGACTTCACATGTAAACGTAGTGAGTGACTCAAGTCCAAATAGTCAAAATGCCTGAAGCTACAAATTTTGTATACAACATTCTTAGTGATCCTTGATTTCCTCACAAACTGATCTGTAGAAAGAATATGCATAGTTTTGAATATTAGTTTTATCTATACTTGACTGACCAGGCCACATCTGCAGAAAAAAATACTGCTGGGGCCAGGGGGGAGAAGATAGGCGGCAAAATGCTGCTTCTTACATTTGTGCAGGTTAAGAACTTTTGGTTTGAATCCTACGCCAAGGGGATCATTTAGATAACAGCCGAGAATAATGTGTTCATTTGGAGGACAGATAAATGGGATCACAGAGCTCCTGAACAAGCAGGGCAGAGCCGCTCTAATTCTGACTACATCCCCCATTATTACACCTTTCCACGCAGGGCTCCAGCACATTCTGGGTCATGGCAACCTCACATGGAAGCAGGTAGGCACTGTTCTGTTAGCCTCTTTCAACACTAATGACACGGCAAGTTCCTCTCTGGTGCACAATAACGCAGTGCCAAAGGAGGCTGGGAGGAACTGTTCCACTCAGATAACTACTATCTCATTAACAGACGCACATTCAGCTCCTGCTCCTAAAGCTCAGGTCAGAAAAATATAGACTGGGTAGTTCTGTAGCAATGAGTCTCTGAGCATGAATAGTGTGGATTGGAGATAGCAAATTAGTTCATGTGACCTTTGGTCACACGTCTGAAGTTGTAACTCAACAGGCCATTGTGAGATCACATACTGAAGATAATAGATAGATATTTATTTATTTGTCACATACAATGTTTAAACAGACTTTATAACATGTAGTGAAACCAAGGAACAAGGAACCACATTCTGTGTCTGAGATAGTCATATCTGTCTAATTTTAGCAGCAAAAAAAAAACAGGAGTTAAAACCTAGGAAATGGAAATAATATATATATATATATTATATAGTATATTAATATAGAAAATAAGCTGGCAAAACTTGCTTACATCTGAGCTTATACATTATTGCATGACATTAACTTAATTCGAAATAAAGACATTAATGAATCAATCAATCAATCAATCAATCAACCAATCAATCACTTCGACTATCTTGACAAATAAGTCGACCTCTAATAGTCAGTAGTCGTTAATGCCCTAAACCTACCACTCCTTGTTCATGAGGTAAATTGTCTGGGGGAAGAAGCTCTATTTGAATCTCCAAGTATCTGCTCTGAGAGAGCAAAGCCTCCTTTCTGAAGGAAGCCACTGGAACAGGTCATGGAGGGGATGGTAAATGACTGCCATGATCCGCTGTGCCCTCCTCATACAGCCCTTCCTATTCAGCTCCTCGGGATGAGGCAGAGATGCCCTTGTGATGCGCACCACCTCCTGAGCGCTTTCTTACCCCTCTCTGTGGCATTCCCGCACCACATCGTCAGACAGCCACAGAGCATGGTAGCTTTTATAATCATTTTTTTTGCTTTTATTATATTTGTTTATTTGGTCGGGACAGTGCAAGTTAATGAACACACATGGATCCACTCATGCATGTAAACAAGCCACACTGAATTATAGCCAAGAGCTAATATCCATCCGTTGTCAAATACTCAAATACACTCTCACTCAACCTGGTTTAAATTTTAGTATTGTTAGTCAGCATGAATCTGTTTGGCTCGGGTTGGACTGACTGATTGATTTGATCATAGAACAATGTTGTTATAGGCTCTACGTACGCATGTGAGTGACACGTGACCTCCGAGTCATTTCTCTGGCGATGTCTTCTTCAAATCAATAAATACTTCAAGCAAACATCAAGACCAGTGAGTTACTGATGGACTGTCACTGGTTACGTGTTAAAACATAAAGATGGATGAAAATAAACGTCTGCATTCATTAAATTACACCACAAAAATGAAACAATTAAAGGGTATTTATACCCTTATTTAGACAGACCCGCTATTATTTGAGATGGCTGGTTCAAAATCTTGGTACAATTTTTTATTTTTATTTAGTGTTAGCCGTTAGCTTCAAGACACAAACATCTACCGCCATGACTAGGGAAGTTTCCTTCTGTAAAGCCTTTGCTCCTGATATTTTTACCTTTATGCTAGTGACTGTCCATCAGTAACTCACTATCTGCCATGACAACTTGAACTATTTATTTATTTGGACTGCTCTTCCAGTCTCTCTATTTCTCTATGAGAAAGTAGCTGTCTACTAACTCATGCAGGGAAATAACAAGACGGGAAGAGCAGCCAAACATTTTGATTTTTACATAGCAGGGATTAATAACTAGACAGAGCGGGTTTTTTAATGCAAACTTAAATCATGCAAACATGGAGTTTTATGATTCATTATGATTCTTTTATGAATATGTTCCATTAGTGCAGCAATTGGATGAGGCTGCTGCCACGCCCATAGAACATTGTTCCGATCCAAGCGTCATGGGATTGACCCCCGACTTCAACATTTTGCTGGATGTTGCTTCCTGCTTTTTCCCTCTTCACTCTGAACTGTCCTATTATAGTCATTCATGGAGCGCTGGAGGAAACCAACGCAGACATGGGGAGAACATGCAAACTCCACACAGAAAAGCCCCATCCAGGTGGGAATCAAACCCAGCACCACACCGTGAAGTGCAAGCACTAACCGCTGCACTACCGTCCTGCCCAAACCAACATCTAGTCTTTCTACGCTTGAAAGACAAGTCTACTTGCTCTCTTTTAGCCTTGCCCTTCTTCACAACTACTCAAGTTACCTGGTGTTGGTGTGAAATGTTTGAGAGCTGCAACCCTAAATCATAATATTGTTTCTGCCAGTATGCATAGCACTCAAATATAATCTGTCCACTTGTTTCCTGATGTCCTTCTATCCCTCACAGGACTCATTTTCCCCATCTCTGAGCTTCACATCTCCCCAACATTAACTGCACGATTAAAAACTCATTTCAGCTGTGATTCCACCGTTAAGCACCTTTCTCTCTCCTGTGTTAGCTGCCCATAATCCTCCCGGTGACGTATGCCTCCACTTTTCAGGATCCATTCCAGCCTGCCGCTTCACCAAATGTTTTAATTAAAGAAGGAAAAGGCCGAGGTAATAAGACGTTTCTTAACTAAACTTGAAAAATGAGCTCTTTCAAAGCACTGTGGGGAAGGGGCCAACACAAAGACATCTCTTCTCACTCGCTACACTCATCCGCTTAGCATTATAGAGCTGTTTGACTTTATTATTCGTTAATGAGAATAGGATTAAATAAAACATCAAATCTAGATGCATATAGGTGTAACACGGTTGTTTTGTTTATTGAATTTCATCAAAATATATCTGTTTATTGAAATCCTAATCAGCTTTTACACCCCCTTTTATTTGGAGTGTATTTTACCTGGCAGAGGTGGTTACCATGGCTATGCACTTTGCAAAGGGGCAGAAGACACTGTCAGACTTCCTGTTATCACCTGTCCTGTTGTGATTGTAAGTTATGGGGGAGTGTACTATTAACGTTGCTGATCACCAGTCATTTTCAGTTATATCAGTTTCATTGTGGTTTATATTTGAATTTTGTGTAAATACTTAACTCACTATACGATCAGCCCCTTTGACAGCTGTGTGGTTTGACAACGGGACAGAAGACGCTGTCAGACTTCTTGCAATCACCTGTCCTGTCTATTTGTGATTCCAGAGCTTCAAGGGGTTACATAGGCTAACTACTGTTTTTTAACTAATGTCAAATGGTGGTAATATCATTATAAAAATAGAAGAACGCAAATGATAACAATGTCTATTTTTTGTATCGGTGTGCTTGTTGGTCTCACAGCAGCCATAGTTGTCAGGATTACTTAGCTGGAGTTTATTTTAACCTGTTGTACATGTGATTAGAGAAACCAGATTAAAGCTGGAGAAAGCCCGGGGAAGATCTAAATAGCGACATCAAAGCAACAGCATCATCATCTTTTTATCATCTGAAAAAAATCGCTAAGATCAGAGGATTAGTGTCAAAACCAGACTTAGAGAGACTCATCCATGCATTTGTCTCCAGCAGGTCAGACTACTGTAACGGCTGCTCACTGGCCTTTCTAAACGAGCTGTTAGAGCTGCAGTACATCCAGAACGCTGCTGCTCGAGTCTTGACAAGAACCAGGAAATACGACCATATTAGTCCAGTGCTCCGGTCTCTGCACTGGCTTCCTGTCACTCAGAGAATAGAATTTAAAACAGCTCTGCTTGTGTACAAGTCGTTTCATGGTTTAGCACCAAAGTACATCTCTGACATGTTGGAGCCGTATGAACCATCTCGGGCACTGAGAACTTCAGGGAGGGGTCTCCTGGTGGTTCCCAGAGTCAATAATAAACACGATGAGGCTGCGTTTCAGTTTCATGCAGCTAAAATCTGGAACAGTCTTCATGAGGATGTGAGACAGGCCTCAACTCTGACAATGTTCAAATCCAGGCTGAAAACAGCTCTTTTTACCCGTGCATATGAAAACTTAAAGTATTTTATCTGCACTCTTGCCTTTTACTGTCATTGATTAACTTTATGTTGATGTTTTAATTATTGATTTGATCTGTTTTCTTGTAATTTTATGCAACTGTGAAGCACTTTGAATTGCCTTGTGTATGAATTGTGCTCTACAAATAAACTTGCCTTGCCTTACTCAAAAGAAAAGGCATAAAACATTCATCTGGGACCATGTTCATTATTGTACTGTGCTGTTGAGCTTCATGTCTAGCATTATTGCAAAGTGTGCATCTTCATTATTGTGTTCAAAACATTTCACATCTTTGTGAGAAAATGCTAATTCAGCAAAGGGACATTAGGATTCTTACAAAGGTTGTGTGTTCTCTCATGCAGAATCATGGCTAGCAAAACCTGCTGAATTTTTGAAGCCTGACACAGTGAGTGTGAGGTGATGTCATTTACCTTGCGGAGAGCCCAGATCTGCAGAGGAAGTGGTAACACCAATAGGCACACTCAAGAATATGCTGCAGTGGTCGACTCAAGGCCTCAGCCATCAAAAATTCATGTGGATCTGTCTGTGCCAGTGTTCTGTTAAATACTTATGCTATGCCTCCTATACTACTCTGACATTTAGTTTTTAGAATGATGCACAAGGCTTCGTCAAAAAGTCCCAAGTTTACGTTCACTAAAGACGGTGAGCTGGTGATCCTAGTGCACGACATGGGCCCAAACAGGCAGACGGATGTGTCGATATCTTCGACTTCTTCCACCACCTGATATGTTGTTTGTTGTGGAGTCTGAAACATCACTGGATCTGTCTCTCTTAAGGTGGCGCTCGAAGAATCATTTAAGCGGCCCAGACGGTGAGAAGTGTATGGTGTCCTGGCGGCAGAGGCTGTAGGGTTGACCTTGAGATTCACGCGGATCTTATTTCTCAGAACATGGCTGGTGCACTGGGGGCTTGATCACACGGAGGGTCGAGGGTGTGTGAGATGAGTGTGGGGGGCAGCGGTGATGGGATGAAAGCTGCACAAAGGATTAGACCAAGGTTAGCTCCATGGAGTCACTCCATTCTTTAGTGATTTCACTGGCCATACTAGAAATTGATTTCTATATAGATAGTGTTCGACAGTTCTGAACTGTAGGAAGTGCAAAACAAGCGGAAGAACATGAAGAAGAATGATAAGTTCAGTTTTGTCTCACCTACCCGGTGAGTCCTTAATTTCCAATCAAAGTACACCCTAAACTCTAAAGTGCAGCCAACTATTTAGACAATTATCCACTAAACTTTATTGGTATTTAGTTGTGTAAAAATAAAGCAAAAACACAACGAAATTCAAACATTTTACTGCAAATTATCATTACAAAGAGGTTTTCTTTCAAGATAATCTTTACATACTGTTTAGTTTTGCTTTTTTTTAGATCTGAAATATTTCCAAGTACCCCCTGCTAAGTGCTTGCTTACCCCCTAGGGAAGAAGAAGAAGAAGAAAAATCTCAGCCATCGGTGCCACGTACTCAAAGACCCACTTTTGGGCACGTGACTTTGCACACTACAAAATGTTTAAATAGATATAACGTGTACATCACAAAAGGGTTTTCCTTTTCTTCCTGTGGGTCAGTCCCTTTACTAGATGCTTTTAACAAGATGTTTACAGAACTGGAGAGTTTTTGTGCGTAAGAGTCCTCCTGACTGATCTCAGGATTTGTACTTACAGAGAAACCTTTTCAGCTAAGAACAAGATTTGTAAATGCCAAAAACCTTCCTAGAAGGCCTTAGGAACAAATGTGTGCATAAGAACATTTCGTTGTGAATGTGGCCCATTATTTGAGAGCATAGTATTATCCAAACAAGCACCACTACTTCGTCAAGAATGGATTGAACGGCTGTCTACATCACTACAATGAGGTCTATGAGATGCAACAGCTTCAGGTGTGGATTAAAAATCTATTATTCTGATCAAAGATGAGATCTGGTTTAATGTTAAAGAGATAAGACATAATGAGTGCAATATAAATAGTTTATATTAACAAGTGTTGTAAACACAGCACGAGGGTCAGAATTGGCTCAGGAAAGGGCTCCATCTTAAGGTATATGGTATCCATTGTATGATAAAGAGGAAGATGAGCTGAGGCAACTCCACTTGCAGAGAATGGGGAGGATTTGGCTTTGTTGGTGTGAGAGGAGAGGCAGAGGATGGGGCTCACAGTCAATGGACAGACAATCAATGGACATGCTTCCATGGGAATGATCCTCCACAACTTTTCTATGGTTTTGTAATTCAGTAATCAGTCTGGTTAAGAAAGAGAACTGTGACTTACAAGTCTTTGACAACAGGATATGACTCAGGGTGGTGTATACAATAATTAAAGCCACAGCATAAAAAAAGTCTGAAGATGGTGTGTGATGTGCTAGTTTAAGATGCATCACATCAAAACATGGAATGGAAATAAAGAAATACATTTCTGTGTTTTTTGTTTTTTTACAGCGGTACCTGCTTTTCATCAGAACAGATAAAAACCCTCTGTGTGAAGACGTTTTGGAAAGCTGAAAAGCACAACCAGACAACACAATCTTTCTTTTTTTATACTTTTGATCCCATCAGCCATGGCTGGTGACTTTTAACCCTGTCAGCGACCACTCCACTTCCTCTTTTTGGTTGCTTACCATTGCTAAACATGTTTTGCATATCTGAAATATATTCTATTTGAACAGGCCATTCTTTTACCGCAGTTATTTGCTTTTAACAATGAATGATTAATGACTTGTAGGACACACCATGCATTTATTACATGCATTTGCTCTCTAGTCATTTACCCAATTAACCCTAGGGTCATCTATATTATGCATAACAGTGCATTGGTCCAAGACACAAATTACTCAAACATAGTGGGTTGGTAAATGGCAAAAAAGCCTCTATGTTTATTTAGCTGAGATCTTTGAGTAAATTATAAACTGCCGTGAAAGGTCAAGTTTAGGTCAGGGCTCTCCAATTAGTAGCAATGGAGCTCAATGGCACTTTCACATTTTTTGCTGGAGTAAAACACACAGCAAAATGTCCTGAAAAGCAGAAACTTAGTTCATTCATTGTTGTTTAAAAATAGAATATTGTGTAACATTTTTCCCCTCTGTGTTGGACATCTGGTCAGAAGAGGCATGTGATAAATTAAAGATATGCTGACGGTGGTCTCAATGCAGCTAAAGTTCTTTTGTTGTTTGAGGCATAGCCTGAAGAAGGCCCTTGCAGAGATAAATTTATATGCCTTTTGAGCTTTTTTTTTTGCCTTTCACAGCACCATTCCCTTATCCAGAAGCTTTAAAATAAGTGCGCCTTGGCTAGTGTTTGTAGGCTGCAGTTTAACTGGGAATATGATAAGTGACCTGGTGTGACCGGCGTGAAGTGTGTCCCGTATGGAGTTGTCTGCACGAAGCTGTTCTGTATTCTACTCTAACTGACTCTCAATTCCTATCTATTCTCTACACACTGTTTTGCACTGCCCAGACTCTGAGAACTTGAGTTACTGTTTGACATTCAAGATATTCCCCACATAAAATTATTGTTTCTGGCAAAAGCTCATGGCCCAATATAATGTGTGTTTAGGTTTGAACTCTTAAAAGCCGATGTAAATCTAACTTTTTTGATGACTTTTTTTTTTAAAGTCCTAATCAAAAACATGCCTGAATGGTGTTGCACATATATTCACTATGTCTCTTCAAGAGCTCAAATACTTGTACCCCACCTTGCACTCCTCACTCATCAAAATTGGGGATGAAAGGAAAATCTTTACAAGCAAGGAAAAGTGTGGAAGTGGAAACAATGAGCAGAGACATCACTAGTGGTGAAGATAATTATTCCTCTGCAGCCTTTGTGTGATAAAAGTACTCTAAAAAGAACACCAAAAACTACTCAAGTATATCTAACTGTGTACTTCCTGCCTCTGCTTCTACGTAAAGTCCAAACACCTTCATTTGCACTCCAACTGAATCCACAAACTACTGTATTTCTATTTGTAAGCTATTATTCTAGCTTTACACTAAATTCTTTCCACTTGGACCAACGGTTCATTTTACTAGTTTTCCTTTTACAAGTACCTAAACATTCATGTTACTTAGTGTGCAATTCCAGTGCCAAGACGTCCCGAAGTCTTTGTAAGCCTGAATAGAGCATTGTTGATTAATAATAATTGAAATAGGTATAAGGCTGCTCATTGTAAATAAAATCACATTTAGCTTCTTTTTTTTTTTTAGCTCCCAGCTGAATGACTGAGCATATAGTTTGGTGTTCCTTTAGCCGGCGTGGGGCGCGCTCGACAAAGACACTAACAAGAAATGGATTAGATCTAATGCCTAAATTATATTAATAAAGCGGAGGTAACTGCTATACCTGAGAACGGAGAAACGTTCGGCTCACAACCAGGAAGTGCTTGAGGTGAGGTGACGAGAAACTAAACTAACTCCCCTTTTATAGTCATGGCTCCTCCAGCCGGCTGGGAGGAACACAACAGGCGCCTTGCTACACGTTCATATTGTATATCAAAATACTGTAGTTTCAAGATAAACTCTTCAGAAAAACAAAGGGGAAAGTCTATACACTACTGCGCTGTATGTGACATCGTTGTGTGGAGTGGAGCGGTGCCACAGTCACTAGCGTGCTTGGTGCATGGTGGTGACAGAAGCAGACCCATGAGACAATTAAGCTTGAGTAGAGAATATTTACGCTGCAGGAGAGTTATAGTGTGTTTGCCCGTAGCGTCACTTTTCCGAAGTCAGACATATCTAAGTTACCTATGTAACTATAGTTCTACGAAAGGTGTGCGCCGCCCTTAGGCTGCGCTATTGCATATCTCTCGGAAGCGCCAGCTTCCCGCCCTGAGAGGATCAAAGAACTGACCGCTCCAATCATCCTTGGGGGTCCATGACCCTTGTGCCCTATAAAAGGGGGACTCTCCCTTCAATCGTCTCCTTTGAACTCAGCCATCGAAGAGAGGTCGTGCCTGCTGGGCCCGTAGCTAAGGGCGGCGCACACCTTTCGTAGAACTATAGTTACATAGGTAACTTAGATTTCTACGTCAATGGTGTGCTTGCCCTTAGGCTGCGCTATTGCATAAAGCAACGCGCAGCCGTGGCCGACCAATGTACTCCCAGCAGGCATGGACTCGCATGATTGGAGCGGGCCCGGGGCAACGCCATGCGTCCCAGGGAGCGGCTAAACGCTCACTAGGTAGCAGGGGCCCACGGGCAGAGTAAGGGGCAACCAATAGCCGTTAACAACGCCAGCGGTTCTCACCCAGACAAAAAACGAATGGGGGACGTCCGCACTAGCCGCCTCTCCCAAGAGCGCTAGTGCAGACTCCACCCTAGATAACGAGGGTGCCCAAAGCCGCCTCTCCCAAGAGCGCCGGTCACCCGAAGAATAAGAGTGTACGTCCAGTTCGGCCAGGCCGCCTCTCCCAAGAGCGCCTGAAGCACTGAACCAAAACAAAACCAGGTCATCCCTTCCCGGACCCACCCTGGGCTCGGGGGGGGATTCACGACCGTCCACCACCCAAAACAATGTGGGCAACTGAACCCGCAGCAACGTCCTGCAGATAAGACTGCACAAACGTTGAAGAGGACGACCAAAAGGCTGCCATGCAGACCTCCTCAATCGAAGCGCCACGGAGTAGTGCTGTAGAAGCCGCCACTCCACGTGTGGAGTGAGCCCTGACCACTGTCGGCGGAGGGAGTCCTTGTGCCTCATATGCAGTGCGGATGGCAAGGCATATCCAGTGGGCCAAACGTTGAGAGGACAATGGGGCACCCTTGTTCCTTACCCCAAAGCCCACGAACAACTGATCGGAGCGTCTGAAATTGGCAGTCCGTTCAAGATAGTGACGTACCGCCCTGATCGGGCAAAGGCGGTGTCGTCGTTCATCCCCCACCGACGCATGCGGAGGGGGAAAGAAGGGTCTAATTCTGATCACCCTCGACCTGAAGGCGGATGTAATGACCTTCGGCTGAAAAGCCGGGTTGGGCCAGAGTTCCATCAACCCATCACCCTCAGGCAGGGACATGCAGGAGGGGTGCACAGAGAGCGCACAGAGATCACCCATCCTCTTAGCCGACGTAAAGGCTAACAGGATCGCAGTCTTGTAGGACAGACAATCCATCCCTGCCTGGCGAATGGGTTCAAATGGGGGTCCCGAAAGGCCCTCCAGTACAATCTGAAGGTCCCAGTTTGGGACCGGGCGGCGCACGGGCGGTCTAAGCCTACGAACGCCCTGGAGGAACCGCTTCACCAAGGGGTGACTGCGAGCAGTGTGAACTCCGAACCCCACATGCCCGGTAACAATGGCCGCCGCAAAAACCCCTAGGGTCGCAGCGGCCCTCCCTTTCTCCAGTAATCCCTGGAGAAAATTGAGTATGTCCTGTATGGAACAGGATATAGGGTCTAGGTTCCTCTCTGAACACCAGTCAGAGAAAAGGCGCCAACGGACCCTGTACGCTCTGGTTGTAGACGGGGCCCGAGCACCCTGAATTGTGGCAACAACTGAGGGGGGGAGGCCAAAGTTCAGCAACTTCCCCCTTTCAGCCTCCAGACCACCAGCCTGCGTCCCAGTATCGGGCGCGACAGAAGAGCTCCCCCTGCCTGAGTCAAGGCGTCCGGTCTGTCCGGGAGGGGCCACGGATCCCCTTGTGCCATGGACACCACGTCGGGGTACCACCTGGCACTCGGACTGTCTGGGGCTAAGAGCAGGATGAGTGCGCCCTCTGACCTCACTCTGTGGAGCAGAGGCGCAATGAGGCGCAGGGGAGGAAACGCGTAAAGCAGGCCGGACGGCCATGGTCGATGAGCCATGGCATCCACGCCGAGAGGAGGCCCGTCTGTTGACCTGAGCGAGAACCAAAGTGGGCACTGTGCGTTCTCTGCATTGGCGAAAAGGTCGGCCACCGGTCTGCCGAACCGGAGCCACACCTCCGCCGCGACCTCGGGCGCCAGGCCCCATTCGTCCCGTAAGGCGCCCCCTCTGGACATTCTGTCCGCGCCGACATTGCGGGCTCCGGGAATGTGGCGCGCTTTCAGAGAGGCTAGGTGAGTGCTTGCCCAGTTGAGCACCTCCGCTGCCAACCTGTGCAGAGCGGGTGACCTGGTCCCCCCCTGCCTGTTCAGGTAGGCCACCACTGTGGTGTTGTCCGACCGAACCAAGACGTGGTGACCCCATAGATGAGCAGCAAAGTGTAGGAGGACTTTCTGCACCGCTTCCATCTCTAGGAGGTTGATGTGTCTCGGAGGCGGGGGCCAAACACCGCTCGCCGTGAGATGGCCCATTACCCCGCCCCAACCGGTCAGGGAGGCGTCCGTGAACACCTCTGTGTAATGGAGCACGTGGCCCATTGGGACCCCCTGACGGAGGCGCTCCGGGTCCAACCAGAATTCTACGTCGGACCTTGCGGCGGGGGACAACCGTGCCGACCTCACGTCCGTCCCTCTGCGGGACTCGAGGCGTGAAAACCAGCGTTGGAGACCTCTCATGTGCAGCAGCCCCAGTCGAACCACTGGGTGGGCTGACGCCATCATGCCGAGCAGGGAGCGGATTTGTCGCGGTGCAACCCACGGGCCATCCAACACCCGCTGTCCCAGATCCAGAATCACTGACTGCCTTTCCAGGGAGAGGGAGGCCCTCATGTCCCTGGAGTTCAAGCGTAGACCCAAATAGCCCAAATCTTGGGTCGGAGACAGTCGACTTTTCTCCTGATTTACGACCAGTCCCAGCCGAGAAATGTGCCTCAGCACCTCGGCCGTATGGGCTTCGGCCTCTTGTGGGGAGGAGGCCAGAATAAGCCAATCGTCGATATAAGTCAGGATTCTGAGACCTCGACGACGAAGCGGTTCTAGCGCTGCCTCCACACACTTGGAGAAGGTGCGTGGAGCCAGGGAGTAGCCAAATGGGAGGCGGCAATACTCGTAGCATTTGTCCCCGACTGCGAACCGGAGAAACTTCCTGTGCGCTGGGGCAATGGGGATGTGGAAGTATGCGTCCATGAGATCCACTGAAGTCATCCAATCTCCGGGTCTGACGCATTGCAGCAGCTGCTGCACCGTGAGCATGCGGAAAGGCCTCTTCACAATGCAGTGATTGAGAACCCGCAGGTCCAGAATGGGCCGCACACCGCCGCTCTTTTTGGGAACGAGGAAATACGGGGAGTAAAACCCCGTCCTCGCTCTGATTGGGTCCACCTCTGCTATGGCACCGCGCTGTAGTAGAGAAACCACTTCCCTTGTGAGCGCGGCGCTCTCGGCTGAGTTGCGTAACCTCGTCTTGAGGATACCGCGAAAGCCTGGAGGTCTCCAGGAGAATTGTAGGGCGTATCCCCTTCTGAGCATCCTGTCCAACCAGGGAGCTCCGAGAAGCCCTGCGCTTTCCCAGATTTGGTAAAACTCTGTCAAGGGTCGTACCACGACACTGAATAAGAGCGGGGAAACGGGCCCGCCCACCGGCTCCGCTCTCGGCAGTGCGCCGCGGCGTGGGGGGCCCTGCTCGAAAGGGCAGACGCTCCCGGGAGAGAGCAGACTCATCGGTCGAGAGAGGAGTGCGCTCAGATCTACGCCGCTTGGCGGGGATTCCCAGCGGGGGCGATTGAGAGCGTGGGGGGAGTGTACGGGAAGAGGTTCTACCTACTGACCTACACCGTTGCCCCGCGGCTTTTAGAAAAACAGACTGACGAGCTGTAAAAGCATGGGGCAATGAAGTGCTTGACAAACTGTCATAACGCCGTTTCTCTCTCCCACACCTCAGTGGCAGAGAGTTAGAGCGCGGAGCAGGGCACTGAGCAGCGGCAGCAGAGCCAATCACAGGCCTGCTCCTACTCGAGCCACCTTTCTCCCCCACGTCCGCTGTCTTAGAGACAGTCGACCAATCACCGTCGAGGAACCGTACATTAGGTCTGGACCTCGCCGTCATAGCAGCATTAAGCTTACATTGACTCATGTAAGACGGTGCGCTCGCTGTAAACACAGCAGAAGTGTCACGGGGAGTGGCTCGTGCACGCGCTCGAGTGCGAGAGTCAGAGCGTGTTTCGCACACGGACTTGACAGGTAGCAGAGTGAAGTGACAACGAGAGTTCAGCGGAGCCTCCTGAGCCTCGCTGACTTTAACCACTTTCCCACTCCGAGTGGCAATAGGCAAACTCGTAATGCTTTCAGCATGAAAGGAATACGAAGCAGGCTCTTTAGTGGAGTAACGGGCCGAGCGGCCTTTATTCACATTTTTAACCCCCCCTCTTCCTGCTCCTCTCCTGGAGCCTGGAGCGGGACGGCGGTCACGTCTCGGGCTGGGATCATCGCTGCGCTGACGATCCGGACCTTGGGGGCATCGAGGAGCTGCACGCGAAGAGGAGGCGGGGCCACGGCGAGGAGGAGATCTGCCTCGTCCACCTCGATCCAAGCGCCGTCGTGAGGGGCCCTGTTCGCGCTGAGGGCGAAAATGCCGGGCCAACTGCGCTGAAGCTTTGGCGGCGGTCTCCAGGCGATCCACCATAGCCTGAATGCCGGGTCCAAAGAGGGAGGACTGGTCGAGTGGCAGGCTGAGCAGACTGCGTTTGTCAGCCTCCTTTAACGTGGACAACCCCAGCCAAAGATGGCGGCAGCCGACCTGCGCAGCGCACATGGTCCGACCACCGTCGAGGGCAAGGGCTTGCGACATACGAGCGAAGGTCGCCGTGGTGGTTTCAGCTTCCACAATCTCATCATGAGAAAGCTGGTCACGGCCGCGGACCAGTTTGTCCAGAGAGGCGGTGAGCAAAGCCATATTGTTTGCTAGCGCCACGACCTGTGCAGCGTTAGCATAACAGCGGTTAAGGATGGAGGCGGTGAACCTATCCCGCTCTGAGGGAAGGTCCACTCTACCGCCGGGCCAGAGAGAAGAGGACGGGAGCAGGGACATTCTTATCCCGTCCTCGATGGTGGGGACGCCTTTCGGTTGACTCCAACCCTCCACCGTAGCGTACACACCGTACGCGAGGGCCGGTGTACGAGCGGAGTAGGGACGTTCCCAGTCACGCCTGGCGTAGTGGAGGAGCGAGTCCACGCGAGGGGCTACCACCACCGGGCGCTGCCTGTCGCGGGCATTCCCAAACAGGTCGCGGAACAGGTCCGACGCTGGGGCTGGAGGTTGAGGAGGCATCTTCAGCTCCATTCGGGCCGCAGCAGAAGCGATGAGGCCGGGGAGGCGATCCATGGGATAACGCTCACGGGGCTGCACATCCTCAGTGAAGATGGAGAGCGCATCTTCATCAAATAGGCGTTGCTCATCATTTTCATCGCCAGCAGCCCAATCCCTTCTAGGAGCGGGCGAAGGCGGCGGGCTCCTCTCCTGCATCAGGGAAGCAGGAGGCGGGCTCCGCTCCCGCACGGGGGGAACTGGAGCCAGGGAGTCACTCGAAGCATCCGAGTCCTGATCGGATATCTCCGGGGAGGCAGGAGCCAGAAAGGCGCGACGCCGCTCGCGCTCCTCCCGGGGGAGCGCGAGGCAGGCGGCGCAGTCTTCAGCGGAGTGGCGCCGGCCCAGGCACAAGAAGCAGCGAACGTGCTGATCCTGAGCGAGGAGCGGCGCCGCGCAGGAACCGCACGACCGTAGCTTGACGCCGGAGGGCGACGGGGTTTCAAGCGCTGGAGTGCGGTGAGTCATTTTTCTTCTTCCTTCTGTTCAGATCCAGATCTCAGAGTAAGCTGAGAGAAAAAGGAGACGATTGAAGGGAGAGTCCCCCTTTTATAGGGCACAAGGGTCATGGACCCCCAAGGATGATTGGAGCGGTCAGTTCTTTGATCCTCTCAGGGCGGGAAGCTGGCGCTTCCGAGAGATATGCAATAGCGCAGCCTAAGGGCAAGCACACCATTGACGTAGAAGATGGCGATACTCACCAATGTACTCGCCTATCAAAACAAACAGTACCCCGAAGTTTGAAACAGCAAAATGTTTAATTATTGTCGTGTTCTTGGCTGTCACAATACATCAGACAGAGAAACTACTTTGCAGTACTACCGTTTACCCAGAGCTGTGCAGAATAAGGGAGAGCAGAAAGAACAATTATCTAAATAAAGGAGACGATAGATTGCAAGCCTCAATCAGAATTTGGACGGGAAAAATCTGGATAACATCTGAATTTGCGCAGCTCATTTTGTTGCCGGTATGTGGATTTTACATTTAATGAACAGGGTTAAGCCTATGTGTAAAAAAGTTTATTTCTGCGTTTCAATTTCATGCAGCAAAAGTCTGGAACAGCCTCAGTGAGAACATGAGACAGGTCTCAACCCTGAATATTTTTAAGTCCAGGCTGAAAGGACACCTTTTTACTGTTGCCTATGGCGATTGATTATTTTTTAATTCTTTAACGAATTTTAGTATGTACGTATACGTGCATGTGTATGTGCACGCATGTGTATGTATATATATGTATATGTATGTGTGTATGTATATATTTTATGAAATTTTATCAATTAATTTGTTGATTTTTGATTGTGTTTTTAATGCTTTTTATTGTGTTTTTAAATGTTTCTTTTGTGTGTTTGGTGTTGCTGTGAGGCACATTGAGTTGTCATGTACATGAAATGTGCCATACAAATAAACTTGCCTTGCCTAGTGTAGTAGAATGATGTTCAGATGTCAATGAGGGGACACTGAAGGGAAATGAATGGTAGCAGTCTGACCCGCCACTGTGGCTAGTGAGGGACAGGGGTGCCGCCAGAAATTCTGGGCCCTATGGAAACAAAAATTTCTGGGCCCCCTACATTTTTTACAGATAAAATGTAACCCAATAAACATGCCCTGTATACTTTAAAAAAGATACTTAGCACATTGCATAGTTAAAATGTCTGATGAGTAAAAGCCTACAAAAACAAGAAAAAGCTATGGAAATATGTACTTGTTTACATAAAAGGAGAATATTTATTATCTCAATTGCAAACACAACAGAACATAATGTACACATATTGACATATACTTTACGTGAACAAGCTTTAACTGGGTCCAACTGCTCAATCAGGAAACATCAGCTACAACTAACCCATAATTAAATCAGTCCAAGACTAAAACTAGGCCAAAAGGGCTCAAAATCAAGACACACCAGGAGTAATGCCAGGCCTAAACCAGTCCAGGACTAAACAAGTACTGAACCAGACATAAACTGTTTGTTATCCAGGTATAACAAAGTTATGTTCAACATCACTTTATAATGGCCCAGCCTTTCTGCTGGCAAAATCATGTATCAAATCATCAAAGTTCAGCTTTCTTGCCAGTTTGCTTTCAATGGATAGTATGGCAAGGTGACAAAGTCTGTCCTGCAACATAGCAGACCTAAGATAATTTTTAATCAGTTTCAGCTTACTGAATGCTCTCTCGCCACCAGCAACGGTCACAGGCAATGTGCAAAATATTCGCAAAACTATGCAGACCTGCCCAAAAATACTCTGCAGCTGCATCTTGTAAATGCTGTTGAGCAGATCAATTGGTGACAGACACCCTGGGAAAGTGGCCCTATATACAGAGTTGAGGTGTCTGACTTCATCTTCAAATTCACAAGTCAGATCAGTGTTGTATTTTGAAATCAATGGCTGGCATACAGAATGGATTTGATCATCACGTAACTGGCCCTCACTTCACAGAACACACGGCAAACTGATTTTTGTAATTTTTGAAGCGTGTAGATTACTTTTTGTTTAGTAAAGTTATCATCATGTGGAGAACACAGTAGATAAGACGTGCTTAGAGCTTTCAATCTTCGTGAAGTTTTGCGCTCAGGCTCACCTTGTTTGGCTGAGACGGGAACGGGGGGCGCGGGGGAAGGGAGACGTGGGTGTGCAGCGGCCGCTGAATCTGTGTCTACGAGACATGATAACCCGGAGACAGCAGAGATGTTGTTATTGTTGGATGTAAATCATAATTCAGTAATTATTTGACTAAGCTAGCTAGATAAAAGCAGGTCATGTAGCAACAAAAATAAGTAAGTGAAAGTTTTGGAATACAGGAATAGTGCAAGCTACCTTTCTTTTTGAAAAACTGTGTGACATACTGTCGACTTTGGCGTTCTCGGTCTTCTCTTTCCTTCTTTTCTTTCCGTTTTGATGCCCTGACTTTTGATGTGACATGCCTGCGTGTGTCACTATCTGCACTGCATCATAACAAACGCTAGGCTAACGAGCGTAGCTCGGACAGCGCAGGTGGAATGAACCATTGTGAGGGGGAGGGGTGTGACTTAAACAGTAAATACATTATTTGTTTGTTAAATATTAAATCTATGGTCAAAACGGACAAAATACACATTAAGTGTATGAGGGGCCCTAGCACATTACACGTATGTATAAAAAAGAGAAAAGAAATAAGAAAAGAAAAAGAGGGTCTGCTCTTCTGGGCCCTTCATCAGCCTGGGCCCTTAGAATCGTCCTAACCTTCCACCCCTTTACGGCGCCCTAGGTGAGGGAGACAGCCACAGTCCAAATCTACCCGCATGTGGAAAGTTGGCGGGTACTAACGTCAAGCCCTGCTTACAATACAAAGAAGCAATTTGTGTTATATTGATATAAATACTTTAATTTATGTCAAATACTGTATATTACTATTTATATTCAGTGATGATGATGATGCATTGGTTTTATATAGCGCTTTTCTGGACACTCAAAGACGCTTTACATTGCATTCATTCACTCCACACTTGGTGGTGGTAAGCTACTATTGTAGCCACAGCTGCCCTGGGGTAGACTGACGGAAGCGAGGCAACCAGTCTGCGCTATCGGCCCCTCCGACCACCCACTCACTCACTACATTCACTAGGCTTCCTGGTGTTCCCAAACAGTCTCCCATCCAAGTACCGACCAAGCCCTTCCCTGCTTAGCCTCCGAGGTCTGACGGGATCGGGCAGAGCAAAGGCGGTATGGCCACATCAGTGTAACTTTGCTGAATTCTATTCTGCTACTCTGCTGTAAGATGACAGTACTTACCCCTACCTTTGTCTTTGAGCCAGTTCATGATGACATACATTAGCAGCTCCACACTAAAAGTGGGTGTGTGAAGAAAAAAGTGAGACATAAGGGATTATAGCTTATAATTGCGTTCAATTCCACCTCTCCTGTCAATAACAGACAAACATTTAGCATGTGAATGCAATTGAAGGTGTTAATGACGCCTCACTCAGTGCAAACACCTTTATTATGCTAGGTCTAAATCAAAGGTGTGCATTTTTGGCAGTTATCTTTTATTCATAAGTGACTTCTTATCCAAAAGTCAATTAGCAATGACTTGTGATCCTTGTGATTATGGTGTAAATTAAATTAAATGTTTTTGGTAATTGATACGGGGAGAAGTAGTCCTGTAACAGGTATGCAGTAATCTGCCTGGGTAACGACGAGGCTCAGCTGCGAGGGACAACACTGATGACCAGCTACTCTTCATTCTGACCGCCCTGCCAAAAGGTAAATACCCATTATCATTTCACAGTGAACTAAATACATGTCACTTCAAGTTCAAGTTCAAGTTTATTTCTCATATGCGTCAAGTACAAGGTACCAAGGCAATGAAAAAAGTTGTGTCCATTGGCAATTAACTAATAAAGATAGTTAGCTTGTTTGCTTCAAATAAGTGACAATCGTCACTAGTCTTTATTTGATTGTAAGTTTGCAGTACAAGTCACAAGAGAATCTGGCTGGTGCAGGAACCAAAATAAACAACTGTTCTATTCCAGCACAATAGAGATTTAATTGTGTGCTGCCTGCATGCGCTCTATCCACTTGCATTTCACCGCAACCAGGCCACACAGGATTAAGACATTTAAGAAAGAAAAAAACAATGAAAAAGCCTGACTTTGTCAACTCCCTGTGAGTGTGTGGCTGCCTCCAGAATAACAAATGCCAGTCATTCTGGGTTAATATGAGAAAAATGTCTGCTATGTGACCCTATAATTTTTATCAAATATAGAGATATATATAAAGATCTTCTATCCAGCCAACAGCACAATAGGAGGTAAGACATTATGTGCTGTTTTGTGCTTACATGTGTTGTAAAGGGAAGGGCTTATGGCCCACATTAGGGGTAAATGTGGCAATAACCCCCAGTTGCCACTCTGCTCTCTGTCAGATCAGATGACATACTCCATATTTATTTTTTATTTATTTTATTTTTTTATTTTTTATGTTCTCCTAGTGGTTCTTGTAGTTATTTATGTATATTTGCTGGTGGGGACGATTTTAATGATTTTTAAGCACTGTAAAGCACTTTGTGTTACATTTTGTATGAAAAGCGCTTCATAAATAAAGTTTGATTTGATTTGAATAATGGGCAGAGGAGATGTTGACCACAGTCCTGAAAGGTTATTGAATTGTATGTGTTCGATCAGTTGCAATGCACAAACTCAATAGCAGGTGAATAGTGATAATACTGTATCTGCATTTAGTAATTGTTGACCCTATGGATATTTCTTAATTGGATTTAATGCATCTTCTCATTACCAGATTGATATTACAGTGCAAATACCACTATCACAGTAATATCAATCTGGTATGGCTCCTGTCAAAATTGTGCTGAAAAAGGAATAATTTTCAGCTGGAGAATTTGTTGCTGAATGGATCAAGCGGGCCTCTTTTCAGTTATTTACAACCAAGTCTATGAAAGTATGAAAGTAAACCAATAAAACAAATTTTAAGAATCATATCATCTCTGCTTGATGAAATAATACACAACACAAGAGAAAGCAAGTAAACACATATTTGGAGACTTTATTACCTCCTTAGTGGATATAATAAGCTGCATGTACATTTTATTATGTCTTGCACGAATAAATTATTCATGGCACTGAGCCTCTCTGATGGCCTGAAAAGCTTCTGCCATCGTTAACAAGCTTTAATCCATCAACGCTACCGCTGAGCAAGGCATTTTTAGTCAAACATATACTGTAAACAAGGCACTTGCCAAGACGTGGCAGGGGAAAGCCTGCTCTCTATCACTGATAATGATTGCAGTCATTTAGAAGGGCAGGAAGCAGACAGGTTGCTCTGCAGTAAGTGAATGCATATTCTTTAAGCACTGGAGTAATTCACTCGAAGGAGAAGTTGCCCTCCTCGAAGACAAATGTATGTGCATAATGCTGAGGAACTGGCCTAGACCAACTCTTTATTTAATACACTTTGCACAGACGGCTGGAAGCAAAGACCGAGCTGCAGTGCTGTTTTGATTAGCACTGTGGCCAAATACTTAGTGATGTATCGCCGCTGTCAACTACCACTTCTAAATTAGCTTAATCTACACTTGTAGATATACGTAAATAAAAGGGTTCTCTCATAGACTAATGTTCAAAGTGCTTTTCAAATGAAAAATCAACTCTATTTTCACTTCATTTGCAACAGAAGAGAATCATAATACTGTATTAGTAGTGATTATTTTAGTCATGCAGAAAAATATTACTCCCTATGTAGGCATTATTAAAAACGCTACAGTTCTAGTCTTACAACCTAAAATAAATAAGCTAAATGTTTATCTTCCCCAATCAATAAGAATAAAGTCCCACCTTTACAAACGGAGAGCATGGATCATGGTGGCCCGGTTGGGATCTCTGCAGTTCATAGGAAGTAAGTGAGTTTGGGCAAAAGGCTGTATATAGATCTGCCCTTAAACACGAGGAGCGTGCATGCCGCTGTGTGTGTGCAAAAACATAAAGCTAACAAAAAAAGGACATACTTTGTAGCCACGGTGATATAAAACGCTCATTTGATCTCTTTATGTCCACAATTTAAAGCACACATAAACTAATAAGAGAAAAGTGACACAAGGTACTGTATTTGGCGCTGGGGGTTGGAGAGGTACACTGACCTCAGCTGGACTCCACATCGGACGGTTGTTTTGGGCAAACAGCTGACTCTGGCTCAGGATTAGAGCCCTCCTGGAGTGAAATGTAGAGCAGTTTGTGTGTGAATCACAATCAGGCGTGCCTTGAACGAGCCGCCTGGGTGATAGGACACTTTGCAAATGTGGCATTACCAATTTTATTGTTAAATAAAGGCTAGTAGATCTTATTGATTAATATTCATTATTAGTATATAGCATCGGAACATCAGCAGATGGCGCTCAACCCATTACAATTGTATAAAAGCCCCGCCCTTTCGTTCATTCGTCCTCTGCTAGTCGCCGTACCTCCGCCTTGGGTCCGCTGGCCTGGGAGCGTCCAGGGTGTGTTTACACCCTGGACGTAAACACACCCTGGACGTTTATATGGACAAATTGAAACAAATAGTGAACGTCTGTCATCCACTAACTCAGGAGTGGAAACGTGAACAAAAGATTTTAAAGGAAACAAATAATAAATAAATATCATGTATACTTTTGAAAAATGTTCTGTCCTCTATCAATGTACAAACCTACGAGCCTTTCCAGAGGTCCGGAGCTTTCTCTCCGGTGGCGTTGTCTTTTTAGTTTATTTAATTTAAATCCTGCTAAATTATACCATCACCACTCGTCTTGCTACGCAAATAATTACATTTGAGCAGTTAACTGATTAACTATCGGCACACGGTTAAAGAAAAAATGTTAAAACGCACATCCCTACTTTTAATGTTAGAGTAACTATGTGACAAAGCGGGGAAAAAAGAAAAATACTGGATGAATTGTTGTCCGCAATAATACAGAGCTAAATAGGTGAGCGAATTAATGGAGATGAATCCTGACTCTTAATTGAGTGAAGTGACTTGGGAGTTTCGAACGCTTCAAACACTACTTCATAACATCTACATATTCTAAGGAGACTAAGGTCCTTCGGAGTGAGCAGGCCTCTACTCAGGACTTTTTATGACTCTGTTGTAGCCTCTGCTACCCACTATGCTGCCGTGTGCTGGGCCCCGAGCAGCACATAGCGGGACAAGAACAGACTGAACAAGCTCTGACCCGGGCTTCCCCCTGAACTCCAGGGCTGCCCTCTGGACAGGAGGGTATTAGCCAAGCTCACATTAATCATTGACAACACCTTTCACCCACTGCACGGGACTGTAGAGGAGCTGAGCAGCTCCTTCAGTGGAGGACTGAGGCAGTAGCGCAAGACAGAGCTCTACTGCAGGTCCTTCATCCCCACTGCTTTCAGACTGTACAACCCTACTGTGAAAGAAACATATGTGCAATAACTGCAAAACCAGGTGCATTAACCTCTGTATCAGTGCCACTTTATCAGTCCCCTGTACTATGACTAAACTTTTCACTGCCAACGTTGACGTTTTGATATTGTATTTCTGTTCAAATTTGTATTATTTGTATTTTTTGCCACAGTTTTTCATTCATTGTATATCAGAATCAGAATCGGAATAGGTTCTTTTGGTTTGAGAACAGGTTCACAAACTAGGAATTTTTCTCGGTGCAAACGTGCGACACAAAACATATAACACAGAGTTAAGATAAAAGATAAATACACAGTACAGCTAATTACAATTACTTCTTTGCACATTATCCTGTTCTTCTTTGATTGCACATCTTCCTGTCTATTTGCACCCCCCTGGAAAAGCACACCTTAACCTAGCCTCCATACCATAACTTTTTTTAAAACACTTTAAAAACTGTACAGTTGGCCAAAGTGCCATACACCAAAAACAGACATAACATCTACAGTAAAAGTGTAAGAAACAGGTACAAACAACAACAGGCAACACAACAGTGAAACGCAGATCATTTGGTGTTAAACGCCTGCGAAAACATGTGCGTTTTTAGGACGCACATGTCTAATCACCTTTGCCTGCTTCCGACTGAGACAACAACCTCTCAGATGCTGGTCTGGGGGCCACGGAAGCAGGACCGGAGTCTCCGGCGAAGGCAGAGGCGGGTCCGGGGGTCTCCGGCGAAGGTAGAGGCGGGTCCGGAGGTCTCCGGCGAAGGCAGAGGCGGGTCCGGGGGTTTCCGGTGAAGGCGGAGGCAGGTCCGCTGAGGGCCATCGCGGGGGAGGCAGGTCCGGAAGCGCCGGAGGTGGTGGAAGATCCAGGTGCTCCACCGGAGGAGGGCACTCCATGGATCTCAGCCGCGGAGCAGGGAAGGGAAGGAAAGGAGCAAGACGGAGGTCTCGGCTAGATGGTGGCCCCAGGACAGGAAGAGCCCACCCTGGACGGAGAATCGTGTCCAGCGGTGGCTCCGGAACAGAAGGGGCCCACCTCTAACGGAGGTCGGAGTCTGGCAGTGGCTCAGGGACGGAAGGAGCCCACCCCGGACGGACAGCGTGGCCCAGCGATGGCTCTGGGAAGGGTGCAGGCAAGGCTTGGGGCTGGCCTTTTGCTGGGTCAGGACTTGGTTGGTTCATTCTGTTACGGTGTGAGGCGGAAAAGACCCAAATGCAAAAAAGCCCAAACGTCTGAGGTAAAAGTAAATTTAATGGAAAGTCCAAGTACAAGAATTGGCAAAATCGCAATAACAGGCACAAGCAGGCACGGAGACCAGAACAGGAGACACACAAAGCACCAACAAACAGAAAACAATGAACCAACAAGGACATGGGAAAACACAGGGGTCTAGATACAGAAGGACCAGGGAACTAGTGAAACACATTAGGGCAGGGCAGGTAAACAACACAAAGCAAAACCACAAAGACAGAACAGACATGTCAAAAATAAAACACACATGAACGAGAACACTAAACACAACCAAGGGAGAACACAAACAGGCTGTTTTTATAAATGAGAGAAAGTCAAATATCTATAAGTTCCAAAACTGGCACATTTGGAGTTCTTTCTTGCTCTTTGTAGCCCAGCGTCAGTACAGTCTAAGACTGATAGGCTATCATCTGACTCATGTCTAGCCTTTGCAGACCGGGGGGTGCCGTGGCGCATCACAATAATAACCAGCCTTAACAGAGGTGTTTGGGGCGTGTCTTTAATCAGACAGTTACTGCTGATCCGGAACTAAGGTGTAATTTTCAGGACAGTTTGGGCCAGATTCGGAACAAAAGCCGCAATTTTGGGACTCTCCCGACTTCGAGATGCACGCTCATCCTACGTGCATAGCAGAAGCAATGTAAGCTGCTGCAATGTCACTGAGGATGGTCACTGGGGAAGATTCAAAGATTACTTGAACACGCATGCGGGGCTTGAAAAACAACTTCAGGCTTGTTTTTGAGTGGGTGATAATCTCCACTTTGGATTAAAATCCCCACCAGACATTTTACTGGTCAAGTATTCTTTTGGACAAGTTATCACAGTGGTGTATGTGAGCTGGAGTTGGATACATTGGCACCATTCTGTGGGGCACCAATGTATCCTACGGAAGCTAAGAGTTTGAGGAGTGGGGACGCAAAGAGGATGCTGCTCCCTCTTATTCTGCCAACGACTGCCAAAGGAATTACAGAGATGTACAGAGGCCAACACAGCAGCTGAGAACAAAACATGTCTCCTATACTGATGTAGAAATGTACTGCAGGCCTCTATATTCAGTATTGTTTTGATTTAGTTTAGTGATTTAGTTAAGTCGGCCAAAGATTCAATGCTTAAACCAACATGTGATACTGCATTTCGATTGGCCTTTTATGAAATATAACAGGATCAAACTAGAAATGTTTTATAAGGTGGAATTTGATATTTTCATTTGGGTCACAGGCTTGATTGTAGGTCTCCGAGCTATACCACCTGAGAAACACGGCTATATACAACCTCAGGCCACCTTTTCGGGCTTGCATCATCCTGGTTTTTCATTTTACAAAACTCCTTATGAGATTCTCCTGCCTCTAAACTTGTCAAAGCCTAAATCAGCTCAAGCATGACACCTGGAAATGCAATCTAATTGGAGCTAAATCCCTTTTGCAGAGCCACCAGCGTATCGATCGGCTTCCTGCTCATTCAACTCCACAATGCGGTGTTCTGAGTGTAGCGCTGCCAGGAAAAACAAATAGGGGAATTAGCGAGGTGTGCTCCCGGGCGGTCACACAGCAGTTTGAAGCAGTAGCAATGGTGACTGCATCAGAGAACGGCACGACTCAGATCAGTGCTGCCAGACACGATTTTAACACTACATTGATATGCAGCATTTCCTTTGGGATACAGGGTTACTTTTATAGTCAGAAAACGCAGCCATTGACACGCTTTGAACATTCGGAGCCCTCAATGAAATCCTTTTATGTATCTACAGCCAGACACGGTAGTGAGCTCACTTTAAACAGGTGCTTTGTTGAACTGTAGCCTACATGCTGTTGTTAATGGCATTACATAATCAAATTCTGAAGTTTCCCACGTCAACTACAGTCAATGTACAATGTGTGGTGATTTTTTTTATTATTTTTTTGTGCCAACCTACATAATACCACAATAAAAATATATATATATTATGGAATTATACGTTTCTTTATAAATATAATTAATAATATAGCTGCACGAGCTCTTTCAGCAACTGATTATAACTGCCACGCAGCCAATGCACATGCGACCTCACTGTGTTAACCAGATTTCAATTCATGTTCTATTTTATTCTCAAGGGGTATGATTTATTTTCTACATGGGCAAGCGGCAACCACCCCTAAAAAAAAAAAAAAATCTTACAATGAAAACATTTTTGCAGATTGTCTCTTTTATGAATTGTATTCTCAAAATACAGCATTTTCTCGTTATGTTATGTTGTTACCAATTTATCTGCAGTCTTCTTTTGAACATTTTTCTTTTGTTCTTACTTAGACAAGATGTTTGTTTGTTTGGAAACACAAAAACATTTGTCTTTTCTTTAATCTCCTCTCAACAAAATTGCTCATGATGATTGCTTCTTTGTATTTACCACAAGTAATATTTAGTATAACTCAGGGGTGTCTAAACTTTTTTAATCAGGGGCCGCATGTTGTGGTGAGTTCCGCATGAAGGGCCAGAGACGGTGGTCAACGCAGTGAAACGCTAATCTTGGTTAATTTAGTTTTTAGGCTTGGAACATAAATGTTAAAATGTTGGCATATAATATGTAAGTTTTTTGGGAAACGGTACAGTCTGCCGATGTGTGCCAACTTAGCAAGAAGCCTGCGGGCCTACAAAAATTGGTGTGAGGACCGCATTTGTCCCCGGGCTGAAGTTTGAACAATGCCTTTTCTTATCGCCATGAAGCTGTTGTCCGGTTTGATTTGTTGCAAGTGGTGGAAAGGATAAAGCTACGGCCTTCTGTTGCTGGCTTGGTTCATGGTCAAACAAAAATCTCCGGTGTTGTTCTGATTTTTAAACATTTTAATGCCCACAGATGCTTCCTGAAAGTGATTGAACAATTCTAAAAACTTTCATAAGACAGTCAAGATAATGTGCTCACCTTTCCACTGAATGGAAAATTGGGTGACAATAAAATAGTGAAGTTTTTATATGTTTTGTTTCTCTCATCCAGATTTTTGAGTTGGTGATCTCATGAAGCTAAAGAAATCACCCAAAAATCACAGCCATTTTGTTCAATGACTTAAACAAACCAGATGTGTGTGTGTATGTATATATATATATATATATATATATATAACGTACACGGATAGAACCAGGCCTGATTGACCCCACACACACTTGGCTGAGCGGCTCAATGGTCAGTGATTACGTCCACTCCCATGGCTCAGAATAGCAGCCTGTCTTTTCCGCAGAGAGCATTGGGAGTATGTCACAGCGTCACCTGGGGCACCAATTAAAGTCCCCCAACAGTCAATACACAAATATATAGATCTTATTCACACCAGCTGGCTCACAACTGGAGCAAATTTCCAAGCTGCATTTACAGACATGCAGGGAAGAGGATGGGCCAGAGGCTAGTTGGTTATTAATAGTGGTCACCTACTGTATGTATAAGGTTTGTATCCTGTAGTATGTGGGCATGCTTTACTCAATAGTGGTGGGGATTTTTGTCTATAGCTGCCAGACGTACAGTGACAAAGATATGGCATCCTTTTACTTCTTCACCATCTTTTATCATTTTTTTTAAGACTAGAGGCCAAATCATCCTGGCTGAAAGAAAAAGCAGTTGGACAAATGGGTAATTTATTAATCTTTGTTTTCATTTTAATCACTGTAAGCAGTAACAAGAAAATCATATTGATGTAACCAATCGAGGCTTCTGTCTTGCAGTGTTGTGTCCTGCAGTTCCAGTCCTTGTTAGGCTGTCTGTCCCTATGCAGAGGTCATCATTACAGAAATCATCTCATCCCGGTCCCAGATGGTGAGTGTGGGTCTTTGGCAGGAGCTCTGATTAGGAGGCTGCTCTGGAAGGGTTTATCTGCATGGACCTGCGCCCTGTCCACCACTCCACTCTCCAGTAAATCTGCTGCCTCCCTCTGACAGCAGGGCACCTTCAGCACTGGAAAGATCCCAGTTCTGAGATAAACTTCTTTTATGCCAATAACGTGTCATGCAAGGGCAGCTAGATGAGTGCATGGTCAACTAAGTTGTTTTGTGTTGACATTAAAGGAAACTGCAATTTCTGATTATAATAAACTGATAGTGAATATGCCACAAATACTCTGATTGTAAATACATGTGATCGAGGGGAAAAGAGAATGTCTATGAATTTTGTCAATCGCTATAACAGATGTTCAACCATAAACAAAATTAATGATTGGAGAACAGGGCACTAATGCTCATGGCCAGTCAGTGAAATAAAGTTTTCAACGCAATAGTGTAACGTTGCAGCTATCACACAGTTCAGCTTGGTTCGGTTCACGGTGCAGGACCCACAGTTCAGTGCATCACAGTGCAAGCACAATGCAAAAAATAATACGTTGGTTTTGTAATAAATAAATAAAAAAGCCTAAATATTCATCATTAGGCAGTATTTATAATCTCAGAATAAAATTGACAATGCTGTCTAATGATACATCTTATAATATAGAAAACACAATTGTAACGCTCCAAAAAAAATTAAAATAAAAAAAAAGCAGCAGTGTAGGCCATGTGCCACAAAAAATTAAATGTGACCCAAAAAATTAAATTGAAATACAAGCATTTGTTTTATGACAGATATTTTCATCATTGAAGAATACCTCATAGACGTATAAACAAACATGTGCCTTTACTGTGAGCGCCTCACCTCTCCTAAGACATGACTGTATCTTTACCGGAAGTGGGTACGTCTCCAGCTCGTCTCCATGATGTGACTAAAGGCAGCAGAATTTGAGATTTGAATAGGTTAGGCTCTCATCCAAATCCATTATTTGGTTATCCACTGCAGTAATAGCATTTTCTGGTCATTAGGAGCATGTTTTGTACTGATGGCAACAGTATAGTCCAAAATGTTACGCCATGTGCCTTTAAGTGATACGTTTCAGTTTTGCTTTAACACGGAGGCTAAAACACTCGGAGCAGCGCGTTTGATTTGAGGCTCGTGTTTGTGCTGTTCCTGGACAACATTTTGATTGAACTTTTTTGGAAACAAGCCTTTTGAGACGGATTATGACCAAGATGGGATCTTACTCAGATGCAGTGCGCTGCGCAGTGTCAGAGGCGCAGATACATTTTATCTGTGCCTCTGACACTGCGCAGCGCACTGCATCTTTCATTCACCGCAGCCTGGTCATCAGCAGGAGAACCCATTACTAAGCCACGCAGGTTTCATGTGTTTTTGGAGAATGTAACTTTGCAGGTCTGGAGTGTCTACAGCCTTCAGTTCTAAGCGGTAAGTCATGGCAACCAGCGCCGGCTCCAGAACAAACTGACTGAGGGTGCATTTGAGTTTCAAAAGGGTGCAAATAGAGTTTCTCGCCATTAAAATACATTGTGATGCCATTAAAACTGAAGGGCAAACATTTTAAAATGAGGTTGCAATGCACCCTCTTGCACCCCCGTATTCGGGCCTGATGGCAACACACATGTGCCCTGTTTGGATGTGCACACACACCCTAACCCTAACCCGTAGCTTCAATTTTTATAAATATAGACTTAAACGTGCACCGTCACTTTAGTACGGTGCATATCCTCAGATTTTGCAGCACGGTGCGACACAGTGCTAGCCTGGCTAACGCCAGACTGCTGTGTAAGCGTTAATCATTTCGAACTTCACAACAGCCTGGGGACCATGGCTGAAATCTTCACATGGATTTGGGGACCGTAAAGTTTATTTACGGATCCAACATGACAGCAACAGACATGATGCCATCTTTCGATCAAGCTTTAGACCGTGTTCTAAATAGTTTAGCTCAAAAATGTACATCATACGTCATCTGATACGATGATACGATTGGCTACGGCTACGTGCAGTCGCATGATAGACATTTGTAGCGCCCAATTAACGACTAAGGACAATCGTAAACCACACCTCTCCTACGAAAAAATGAATTGGTGGTCCCCAGACTAAATATCATGTGTGATTTTAGTCCGGCGTTAGCCAGTGTAACATGCACGGTGCATTGTTACACCCCAAACTAAGTTGGACTTTAGTAGAAGCAAAGCCCATGTAGCCAAATAATGTTCATATTCTGAAAGGCTGTAATACACAGTCCATTCACAATTTGTGCACATATTGTAAATTTCGTTTTAATTGTAATTGTGAATACATTTTAGGTAATCCTAATTTCCTGTTCTCTACAGAGAACCCAAAGTAACACAGGGAATAACCTAGATACTCATTTCAGAGTTCATTTTAGCAGTTCAATTAATATTAAATATTTTCTGAATTCTATTACTGACTGATGATTGAGGTGACCTAATGTGAGAAGGAGCTAATGTTTGCTAAGTAACTTCTGCTGTAAACTTTTCTCTGTCACACTTGATAACAGCAGTGTTGTACCAGCCCCTGTTTACAATTTCTTCTCCCCATACCTTCTAATCTTACCATAAAAGCTCACTCGGGAGTCTGTGTCTCGCTCTCAGGATCAAAACAGATGGAAAATGCAATCAGCACTTAAATGGAGCACCATTGCACTCCTTATACAGCCAGGGGACGGGCATTGGGGCGGCAAAATGAAGGAAGTATCAAAGATGGAGGTTGCCGTATCAAAGACGATGCATTTAGTTTTCAAAGAGATGCAGATATCAGCGTTTTAAAACACACTTGACCAAGCCTGGTCTTTTTACTCTGCACCTTTCATCTCAAGAGCCAGCCCCCGGAAAGAAAAGACTCAGGGCTATTCCATATTTAAAAGCTTTCAGGCTTGACAAAAGCATGTGTTGGATCAGGTATTGAAAGAGGCTTCTTTTATTAACACTGAAGAAGATGTAATTAGTCACTGTAAGGTGGGAGTCATCTTGTGAGATTGACCTCTTAACAACTTATTGAAATGGAAATGTCCACAGAAAAATATACATGGCAAATATAACAAGATTGGAAATGGAAACTTTTTCTGTACCCGTGTGTTTTATTACAAAACTTATTAAACAAACCTTTCCAGAAATACACATATACCTTGTGTTCTTCAGGTTGCATTACCTAAAAAGGCAAGGCATTTGCATTTTTATCTTTTTTTTTAAGCAGCAGCACACATTGCCTATAATTGAGTATAATTGCTCAATAATGCATTATGTAAAAGGATATCTTCTTTTTCTCTAAAATAACCCATTAAATTAGCAATCAGAATGTTTTGCTGCTAATGAGCCTGTTATATGCCAAACATTAATGTGCTCTACACACAGTCACTTTGGAGATTGTAATGGCCAAAGTGCTCGATTATTATTTCAAGATTTGACCATTTCAGCAATGTTTTATAAACACTAATGCCCTACTGACATTATTTCTTTGTGAGAAATAACGAGCGCAGCGGTTAGCGCTCATGCTTTACAGTAAGACGGTCCCGGGTTCGATCCCCGAGCCGGACGGGGCCTTTCTGTGTGGAGTTTGCATGTTCTCTCCATGTCTGGGGGACAATGGACAGAAATGAGGCCATGGCTACAATCCAGCATGTTTACATGCAGTGTCTCGACCAAATAAACAATAAATACAATTATAAAGGGAGAATGTGAATACATTGTTTGAGACACATTATTGCATTAACTAACCAACAAAGTGTAAGATAGATAATAGTGTATCAATAATAATCAATAGTTTGCTGTACTTCAGATCAAGGTTATTTTTTTAACCGCCATAGCCAATCTTCGTCTGCACAACTTACTTTGATAAGAGTGACATTACAAGAATGCATTTATATGAAATACTGTATTTTTAAAAATGTCTTATTTCAAGACATTATTACTGTCATAAGCTGAGTGATTGGCATTTTACTCAAATATTATAATACAAAAACAAATCTAAAAAATGTATGCCACCGGAGAGCAGGCTCCAGACCTGAATAAAAAGGTACACTGGTTCATTATTGATTTACCGACAGGTTTCCATTGTATCATAATGAAATGTATTTGCAATATATCATATTTCAGTCTAAGGCTGAAACGACGCGTCGACGTAGTCGACGTCATCGATTACGTAAATACGTCGACGCAGTTTTTGTGCGTCGACGCGTCGCTTGTTTACATCATGGCGGCGCGCGATGCTGGCGATGCGAGCGAGGGGAAAAAGGCACGCCAAAAGTCATCAAAAGTCTGGGAGTATTTCCAGAAACGGCCAAATAATGTTGTTTATGCACACTGTGTCGAGCGGAAATGGCCTACCACAGCAGCACAACGGCTATGAACGAACATTTAAAACGAAAACACCCGACAGCGTTCATGCCATCAACCAGTCAATCGGCCGCGTGAGTAATTTTCATTACACAAAAACATTAATGTATTATTTGTATCTGCGTTGTAAATTCATAAACTAAAGCACTGTTCCGCTCTGAGAGGAGTCAAAAACGCGCGTGTCTAACGCTACATAACGTTACGTTAGTTGTGTAACTAACTAAACTACCTTTGTACAACATTAACAGTTATGTACAAACGAACAATTAACTTTAATCATACAATCATTGTTGTGTGCTGGTTATTTATTTTTTATTTTGCGCATTTTAAAGCAAATAAGCAATATTTTTACTTTTATTCAAATGTTTACAGTGAGTGTTCCAGAAATTGCACATTTTATAGGCTACTGAGTTGCACATTGACCCATAATTTTATTTGGTTAAATAAAAGCCATGCCATTTGAAAATACTGGCCTACGTCAATTTTTTCCCCTTCATTTTAAATGAAAAAATAATCGGTAAAAGGAAAAATAATCTATAGATTAATCGAAAAAATAATCTATAGATTAATCGATTAATCGAAAAAATAATCTATAGATTAATCGATAGAAAAATAATCGTTAGCTGCAGCCTTATTTCAGTCATCTATGTTCAAAGTTAATCAATAATTGGTAACAGAAATGTTAGAAGCTTCTGGTACACACACAACTTCCTACTGTCAAATTACCACATTTTTTGTTGATGATTACCATAATTTTCGGAATATAAGCAGCTACTTCTCTCACACGCCCAGAACCATGCGGCCTATACAACAATGCAGCAAATTTTAAGATTTTCACACTCTAACTTCATAGAGTTTAGATCTTATGCACAAGCCCGTCTAGAATATCATATAATCTGAAGGAGTTGTCCCGTAGTTCAGCCCTTTTTCCTACTTCGACCGCTGCCAGAGTGCGACGCAGGGAGGGGTGTGTGGCGGGGGGAGTGCACGGGCTGAGTGTATCGCTCATGTTTCATACGAAGTCAAGCTGAGGACCAAACGCAAAGATATTTTATCAATCTAGTGTATCGTCCATACGAGTCCGGCGTTTTGGGGGTCTGTAAACGAACATTTTCCAAACTAGGTCCCAGAGTGGAACGATCTCAAAACGCCGTTTACGTGGCGCCGTTGTTACGACGTCTCCGCAACTTTTACTAAAACGATGACATCACAGCCCCAGAGTGGAGTCTGTTATCCAAAATCTACTGACCTTATAATGAGTTTTATTCATGGGTCTATGATGGTTTTACTCCGCTCCTCTTTGCTCCACTGGAGTCCGTGAGCCACAGGTGACAAGTAGAAAAACACGGCTGAGTCTGTGTTTTTGGACTGACAGTCAAAGTCCGGTCACTGACAGGTTTTTCTGCTTTAGTCTATACGTCTGAAGAATAAACTCGCCTCCTTGTCTCTTCTGTAAATCATAATCCTTGAATCCGTTTAATTTTCACTGTTTACATTCCACAAAGGTTTACTGCGCATGCGCCCTCTACATCTTGTTCCATTATCTGTGATACAGATACACACAGGCCTGGCAGATGAATCACGCCGTTTTCACAGACCTGAGTCCAAACCTGTGGACGCGCACGTTTACTGAGCTGACTTCGTGCTTACAAAGAAAGTTTCTGAAAATATAAGCGTTTTGTCTTCGTGTGGATATAGCCTAAAGCATGGAGAGGCCAGCGCTTTTATACTGGTGCTACACCGAGACCATCGCATTATGCTCTTTATCTCAGAACAGTTTTAACTCACAGTGGACCAAAAAAGTCATTTGATGTCCATTCAGTTCGTAAAAGTCTGTAAAATGCAGCGCGATGTTTGTGAAAAGCGAGCACGGAGGATCTGAGAATGAAGCGGCTGAGGAGGGACTCTGGTCTGTGTTGCTGCTCGTACGCCGTGTGCATAACCTGTCCCGCATCGTGCTCACCGTGCTGGGACCTAAATTCAGCCCGGGAATTTAGAGATGACCGGCCCACTCTAGTGTTGAATTGTAGCTCAGTGGTAGTGTGCTTGTTTCGGGTACAGGAGGTCGCCGGTTCAAATATGTTTTTGACACTTTTCTAATGGTTTCTCTTTTCACATGGGCCGCTGCTCACACAGTCTGAAATTGATAGAACTCCACAATCAGCACCAAGTTATATACAAATATTTATGTGTCCACTTTTCAACCTTTCACTGCCTTTTCCCACTTTACTCGTGCGGACTGCGCCAACTTGAACTAAAGCAGAGGGGTGTTCCACTTAAACCCCTATGGGTTTGTTTAACGTCAAATGGTATCTCCCTGCCACAAGAATGAAAAGTTTGATGCAAATGTTTTTTTCTGATTTTGATACATCTGTCGTTATTTTGATAGATTTACCTGACAATTACGCGCGTGTTACTTAGTTTATATCTAAAGAAATAAAAAGAAGAAAAAGAAATGAAAGAAAGGGAAAGTATAATAATTGTCACTTGCTTTGTATTGGAGATCGTACATGAAATGAGACTGTTGTTGTAGTTGTGTTTCCTTTTGTTTGTTTTTTTATTAGTTTTTTTTATTTATTTGTTCATTTATTTTTTGTTTGTTTATTTGTTCTTTTCCGTTCCGTTAAATTCTGTACATTTCTAGAGGTGCTTTGTGGGTATGGTCCGTTTTGAAACGGCCGCTCTGGTGTGTTGTAGGTTCTCTTTTGCCGGTGAGGCAAATTAAAAATCAATGTATGATTTTGCTTAACGTAGGATTGATAATGATAATGTAATTATAACAGGTAAAGTTGGGTCACGGAGGGGTACGCTGTGTGTCTTTGTGTCTTTGTACTTTGTAACATGTTCCCTGTATTATTGTGATTTTAATAATTGTTTTTATTTCAATGATGTCGGGGGTGGGCGCTTATAAGCTTTTGCTTCAGCCCACTCCTTTTGAGCAGAATTTTAACTGCTCAAATAAACTAAACTATCTGGAACAGCAGCCCTGGCTCCTCCTGCAGCCCAGTAAAAGCCTTTAGGCCTGGAATGGCACAACTGTGCGTCTGTTATTAATTCATTATTTATTTATTCTCAAAAGCACCACAACCAAACGTCCCAACTCTCCCAATTACCCAGCACGCACTGGTGTGTGCGCTCTCACGCTACAACATGGACAGACACCTGCGGCTTATTAAGTGTGGCCTATGTATTTACTTTTTCATGTTTCTTTTTTAATGTAGTTGGTGCGGCTTATATTCAGGTGCGCTCAATAGTCCAGAATTTACAGTATATAACTTGAGGCAGTCATTTACCCTTCAGAAAATGTGCGGTTCAAACGCCGCTGCCATAGCTGTTCCGCATTATCTTCAGATGCCTCTTCTCACTGTCATAAATAAAACAGTTGCCAGTATTAACACTGTCAACAATGTTTGGTATTTCACTTCATAAATGGAAAACTTCATCTGGATGCTACATCACACTACAGACAAATTTGTTGAGACACTGTTGAAAATAAGTACATTATCCTTATACTGCACATGAAAGCCCTGAAAGTCATTTGCCAAAGTTGAGTTTTTGCTTTTAACAACTCCCCACTCCCCTTTGACTCAGAGCAACTAGTGCATATGAGATAAACAACGTCCCTGACCTGCAGCCTATACCTCCCGAGACCTGAACTAGACGCTAATTTAATTTTGGCACATGTTGTTAATAAAGCGCCGCATGCACCTCTCTGCTGCTATGATTTCATTTGGACGCATAATCCCGAGCATTAATATCAATACGCACACTATCGATTTCCCCCTCGGCCCCGGTTTGAAAGTGAGCGAGTTTAAGAACGCCGGTCCGAGGGATTCAATTGCGCTGAATTTAATTTGGTGGGTTCTATGTGTGCGCAGATATCCTGAAAGTTCGACTTGTCTGAAGCTGCTGTGTTCAATATCCTTGCTTGACCCCGTTCCTTCCCCCCAGAGAGATATGCATTACTCCAAAAGCAACCCGAGAGCTCCAATCTCTTCTGCTCCTCTCTTTTTGTTGAGAAATGTTGGAAAGCTTTGGCCACAGTCCCACAGCGGCCTCCGGAGGTTCAGCATGCAGCGTTACCATGAAGAGGCCAGGTCAAGTGTGTGGGCATTCACTCAAAACACCACCATGGAGGTTCTTAAGGATCAACAATAAGCGTATGTGCACAATCAAAGTGCCCTTCTGATTGTTTCTTAATAATAAAAAGAAAAATCTTTCTTTGCTGAAAAGCTTACTCCGCTCAGACATGTCATTGTAGTTTTGAACAAAGATCTAAATAAAGAAGTGCTTGTGGGAGTACAGTAGGCACAAATGAAAAGTGGTTTGATGCGGAGGATGACTGACTTCACTAGTTGAATAACGCTCTCATGCCGGTATCATGTGTTTTCATAGTGTTTACTCCAATTATCAAACCAGTTGCCCGTGTACAACTGAAGCAAGCTGAGCGCTGGGAACAATACCCACAATACTGTCAAAATGCTAAGGTTTTAGGGTTGTAGTACTAGAACTCACATATATGTTTCTATACTTACTTAAAAAAAAAAATAATACAAATCTATTCAAGTATTGTGTCTCTCACCTCAAGATGCTGTGCCAGAGGCGTTGGAGGCACAGTACAATCATGCTCTCGGTCTAAAGGTGTTCAATAGCATGATGGGGGATGTATACAACCATCTGCTTTCAACTTTGATAGCTTTAACATCTCTTTCCCTCTATTTTTGGCTCAAAATGTTGTTTGAAAATGTTATCTCAAGCTTCCTTCTTAGAAACCTTATTTCTGCAGTGTTGATGGTGTTATGTGTGTACTCCAGTACTCTGTTTCTGGTCTTAAAAGAGGGCCATCCATACAGTATATTGAGGATGCTGAGGTCAGGTGGTATGGAGGAACGAATAATTGTTTTACTGGTCTCATGATAAATGACGTAATGCCCCCATATGGTTGAGCATCTCCATTTGAAAAGTAATTGTGTTTGATGCCTGTGTAAGACTGACACTCCATTACAAGCCTCTACATACTGCATTCTTGTGAATGTGCACTCTGTTAATTGCGCTCAATTATAATTAATGAGCACACTCAGCGAAGAATATTAAGGAACAGATGTTTACTCAAGCTAAGTCAATAGTCGCCGAAACCTTCAATCATGACCCCCACTGGGAACACAGAGCCGGCATTTATCCCCAACAATTGACATCAGATTGAATTGATTACCTTATTATAAGAAAGCACTGTTATTATTGCCATAACTCACTGCCCATTAGTGATCCGGGTGCAATGCAGGAGGAGACAGTGCAAACCCCCATCAGGAGCCCATCACATGACCACCACATATTCATCTTGTGTAACTGATTAGGTCAGATGTACAGGACGTGGGAGAGTGGCTATATCCATTTCAGCATATGAAAATGATTTCCATAGACACCCCTGGGTAGAGAGAGGCCACTCCGCTACAGTCTGATTGAACGCCATTAATCATGACTAAACCCTATCATGGGCACTCAGAGGCATCAGCCTCTCAACACCGGATTCGATAGGCTTTCATATGAGGGATAAAAAGGGAAAATACTTAAAAGCCCAAAGTTTGTACTGGTTTAGTGTTGAATAGCAATGGTCCTATGTGGTCCTCAACTGGAGTGTTTTGTTATGGCTTTTGATTGTTTGCCTTATGGTCAAAAATGTGAGAAAACACTATATTTTGATATTATATATCATAATATATGGGGGGCGACAGTGGCGCAGATGGTAGAGTGGGTCGTCTCATGATTGAAAGGTCGGGGGTTCGAATCCCGCCTCCTGAAGGTGCACATTGTCGTTGTGTCCTTGGGCAAGACACTTCACCCTCCTTGCCTCCAGTGTCTGCGTACACTGGTGTATGAATGAGAGAGTGAATGGGCCCCCTATGAGAGACCAACAGGCCCGTTTGGAACTATGAGGCCGTCCTTCCGTGGACCCACCACCTGCAGGAGGAGCCATAGGGGACTGGTGCTATGTGACTTGGGCAGCTCTGGCGGCTGCCCCCACGACCCGGCAACGGACAAGTGGGAGAAAATGGATGGATGGATGGATATCATAATATATATATTATAATTTCAAACTACAACATTGTTATTCCTTTAAGTTGAGTCAATGTTAGTATTATACTGTAGTTTTTTGTGTTGAAGATTATAGGCAGCTAGTCTTAAACCGCTGGTCTTAAAGGATATAATGAACATGAAAATCCAATTTTCCCATGGGCACATAAATCATTATAGGGTAGACAGACTGGAATGTGCATGTCCTGTGAGTCACACTGCCTGACCAAAAAAAACACACACACAAAAAAACCACAAGAAAAGGTTATATGCTCTAATAATTGGTTGGACCGAATTAAGCTTTGATTTCAATATACATTCGCTATGGCATTGTTTCAATAAGCTTCTGCAAAGTCAAAAGGATTCAGTGTTGAATTGATTTTACACCAAGATCTTGTATTGATGATGGGAGTGTGACCACTACACACAGCCTTCTGCAGCACATTCTCAATGGGATTAAGACCAGGACTGTGAAAATGATGTCTCATGTGCCCCACTCTTTCAATGTGAGCCAGATGAATCCTGGCATCGTCATCTTGGAATATGCCCGTGCCATCAGGGAAGAGGCAATCCACTGATGGAGTAACCTGGTCATTCAGCACTGAAAGAAATGATTAGTGATACTTACTTGAAAAAACCTTGGAAAATGGCAAGAGTCACTGAGGTTTGTTATGGAAGAGATGGAAAGGTGTGTTCATGTTTGATAAAGCTGCCTTCAAGGACTTGTTTGAGAAGACCCATACAACTTTTGTATCCCCTCGAACTGTAGCCCTATCAGTGATGAGCTGACCGGAGTCATGCTCATCGGCGGGGAGTCTGTTGCAGCTTCTCATCCTCAGTTGCGCAAAGCAAGCGCTTCTGCCAGACGTGCGCTCCTCCCAGACGGCGCTTCCAATGAGCTGCTCTGGGTTAGGGTTAGGCCCTTCTATATTTAAAAGTGCATTTTATTCGTTTGTTTGTTATCTCTGTCTTGAATGTGTGTCTGCTGAAGGAAACATAAAATAAAAGGAACTAAAAGACACTTCTGTTTGTCTGTCCGTATTTGGGTCTATACTGCAACATCTGTTGAAGAGACCACAGGAACAACTTTAATTTGTTGATCCTCTTCAAAGAAGAATTCTTCCATGACTGAATGCCTTGTTCGCTAAGCAGGAAAAAAGTAAATAATATATATTATATAGATGTCTTCTAATAAAACAACAACAACAACAGCTACGTTATCCACACCTTCGACATTGTGTCTCCTTCATCTGTGGGCTCTTCCTCTTCCACATTTGATGCTGGTGTTCTGTTCTAAAACAACAATAACTAAATGTAGTAACACAAAGAAAAATCAAATCATCATTTAACAAAATAGAAGACACCGCAACACTGCTCACCTTAGAGGCTTCTTGATCAAGTTTCTTGGTGATCTCCTCCTCTATTGTTCTTAAATCTAGGGTCCAAAGCGGAAATCCTCATCTGATATACGATCAAGTCCACAAAAAGGATAAAATACAAAATGCAATATATCAAATAGTTTAGATAATCATCACACCTCTTTTTTCCCCAGATTTAATCGTCTGATATCTGCTTCCTGATACCCGTCTTTCTTAAATGATTTTTTCAAGCGCGGGTCCATCGATGCAGCTTGTATAGCAGGATACTGCTCAATGAAGCGCTCTACCATCAGATACAGACTATTCCATCTTGTTTTCACATCGAGGAGAATAGAATGCTTAGGAAGGCCTGTAGGAGATTAGCAGGAAATGTTTTAGATAAAATGGAATAATTTGATAATTTTAGCAACGTAATAACAAACTCATCCAAGAGCTGCTGCTTCTCGTTGAGGACTGGCTTGGCCAGACTAGATCTTTTCAGCCAGACAACAATGGTCTGGCTGACAATGGCAATGGCCCTTAGTCGCCAGCCCACACTCGAAATATTGTATATCTTTTGGGCAGCCAGATTCAGGGTGTGGACAAAGCATCCAATCTTTCTAACATTCATCTTTCTCACTGCAACATCCATATTTCCTGCTTTGTCTACTGTTACAGCAACCACCTTTTCCTTCACGGAAAAACTCCTCTAGAATGTCTCCAATTTCCTCAGCTATCACTTCACCTGTCTGTGAAGTCTATACTGCCCTAGTGTGAAGATGTTTTTTCTTTCAGTTCATTCTCAATAATGTAATGAATGGATACTGTTAGATAGTAGTCCTGTGCTAGGCTTGTCCACCTATCAGCTGTCAGGGCCACTTCTGGGACATTCTGAAGCTCTTGGATTAGATTTTGCTTTTCGATGGAATACCAGGCCGGGATGAGAGCAGGTCCCTGCTGGGGCAGTGATATTTAGGATTAAGAGTTCTTGTCATGTCCCTGTAAAGACATAAGCAATCAAACATTAGCATAGTGTAAATAAATGCAATAAGATATTGATGATAATTAAAGCCAAATTAATAATCATACATTATTCTTATACATTCTTACTTAATCCAAGGAGTCCCCACAGATGAAAAGGGAAGTAAACCTTTTACGATGTAGGTTGTAACTGCCCTGTGACACTCCTCTTGCCTTTCTTTTGACATCTTTCCCCTTACAGCCAAAGTAAAAGGATTGTCAAGACTGGTTGGTGTCAGAGGTGTTACTGGAGTTGATGCTGTGGGGGAAGGGAGTTGACCAAACGTGAGCACAAAAGGAAATTACGTTTATGTAATCGTTTATTCTGTAATATTTCGCATCATGTCGTAAGAATACATGTATCCGAACACCAAAATGCATTTAAGACATAATATAACAGCTACGTTTAATGACAAGCACGGGACAAAAAGTGTGTAACTTTTAAAAGCTCAAGGCACAGCCAAGTAAAGTTTTAGCAGGACAATTTACCACGTGAACTTTCCGTAACATCGCTCTCTTCCCCGGACGAATCCACAAAAGCACTTGCCGAAGTAGAGGCTTGTTGCGGAGGTGGTGGAGTACGTCAATCAGGTTGTTTTTTCAAGTCGAAGACGGTGCATGCTTCGGCTCGCACATTATCCCGTGCACGAGCAGGTGTTTTATCTAATTGCTAGTATTGCCGTCTTTTGCCACAATAGCCTTGTCGCAAATGTTGCATCTCGCTTTGTCATTATTTGGCTTTGTGAAATGGAGCCAGACCTTCGACTTTTTCTTTTCTTCGGAGTTCAGACTCACTCGATGCACGCTACGCTAAACAAAGGTTTTTCTGAGTAAACAAGAGGGGGTGGGGCTAGTCCAGGCAGAGTGCAAAGCCTCATTCACGTGACAAGGGATGTCTAATCACGCCGCTGTTGAAGGACAACACTTGAGTCTACAGACGCAGATGTTTAAAAAAGCAAGGAACTGAAATTTGGTACCGTAAGATTTTAAATTTTACGATACCACTTGGAACCGGAGTTTTTCGGTCGGTCCCAAGTAGGTATCGTTTAACGGTACCCATCCCTACCCTACCAGTAGTGTTCTTCATCTCATGGCAAGTTTGACAGGATTCAAATTTCAGTTTGATGTCAGTAGAAATGCCAGGCCACCACACAGATTCATTCGCCCACTCCCTGCATTTAATCAGACCTTGATGTCCGTCATGGATCCGATCCAGGATGTCAGCTCTCAAAGTAGGCGGAATCAGCACGCGACAGCTTCTTGTGACGATCCCATTGTACTCTGACAATTCGTTTCTGACTGGGTAAAAGTCTCTGATGGGAATAGGAACATTTCCTACATATTCTGGCCAACCTGACTTAATGTACTGCAGTATCATCTGCAAGTTACTGTCAGCTGCAGTGGCTAGCCTTATGGTCTCCAGTCTTTGTGGTGTGGCTGGCATGCTGCTGATAACAGCTGCAATGTAACACTCTACATCTGAATGTGTGACTTGCCTCTGTTGTGCACTGTACTGGGCTGCGAGAGAGCGTGTCGGCCACAGTGAGAGTCTTGCCTGGTGCATATTCAGCCATAGGCTTGAACCACATAAGCCTCATCAACAGTCTTTGGCAACGTATCAGGACATTATCCAGATCCTTTTTATTCATCAGCGGCACCAAAGGTTTGTGGTCAGTGACCAACTTGAAGTTCTCCAGCCCGACCAGGTACTTCTCGAACCTTTCACATGCCCAAACTCTTGCCAGACAGTCTTTTTCTATCTGGGCATATCTGATTTTGGCATCGGATAAGCAGCGAGAACAATACGCGACCGGTTTCCAGTGGAGGCGGTTCACATCATAGAACTTCAGAACAGGAGACATAGACAGGATGTCTTTGATACGCTGAAAAACCTCCTTCTGTGGGTGGTCCCACGTCCATGTAGTATTGGATCTCAACAGTTCGTATAAAGGCTGGCCCACTGTTGACAGATGTGGAATATACTTTCCAAAGTATGTGAACATGCCCAAGACACGTTTCAGATCCTGGACAGTCTGTGGTTCTGGTAGCTCTTTAATAGCTCAATCACCTGGCCCAGGAAGTGAAGTTGGTTCCGTCTGAACACGTACTTGTCTTTATTCAACTTCAAGCCTGCCGACTCGATTCTCTCCAGTACTTTGTTTAGGCGCTGGTCATGCTGTTCTGCTGTGTCGCCGTACACCAGTACATTGTCCATTTAGATGGCCACTCCGTCAAGATCAGTCATGGTCTCGGCCATCTTTCTCTGGAAGATTTCCGGAGCGCTCGTGATACCGAAAGGGAGACGTTTGAATGCGTATCTATGCGTATGTAGTCAACTTACTGCTTTCCGGGTGAAGAGGTATCTGCCAAAACCCTGAGGCCACATCCAGGGATATAAACATGGTGGCGCCACTCAGTTTTGTAGTGATTTCCTCTGCAGTTGGGAGAACATATCTCTCCATCTTCACAGCCTCGTTTAAACTTTTCAGGTCTACACAGATGCGCACTTTGCCGGTTCGACTTAGGACTGGCACCATGGGTGCGACTCCGTTCTCCTCCATGCGCAGTATTTCCTCTTTTACTTTCTCTAAGAGAGGCAGGGGAACTCTTCGCGCTGTGTGTACTGCATATGGCTCTGTGTTCTCTTTTAGACGTATTTTGACGGGCTCGGTCTTTAGAGTCCCGTGCTCACCAAATGCTTTGCGCACTTCCTCAATGTGTTTGACTAGTCCCATTGCGCATGCTGTATCTTTGCCTATCAAATTATTAGCTGCCTGGCTGTGGATCACATAAACTGGGAATGAGTAGTGTTTTTCCTTGTATTTTACAGTCGCCTGAAATTTCCCCATGCAACTTAGCTGACCACCGGGGCTGTTCATTGGTGAAAAGTTTGACTGCACCAGTTTTTGCTCAGGGACTAACATGTTGAATGTCTCTTTCTCCATCACGTTTAAATCTGCCCCTGTGTCGATTTTAAATTTAACCGGTGTTGTGCCAATCAAATTTCAACTGTCCATTGATCACTCCCTCTGTTAGCCCCTAGGAAATATGGGGTCTGAGAAACAGTAGATGCGTCTGTCACTTCTCTGACTGACTTACTGTGGCACATTCTTTCCCAGTGGCCCACTTTCTTGCATTTGTTGCACGTTGATTTATCGGCTGGACACTTATCCTGGTCTCTGTGCTTTAGTTTGCCACATCTTCCACATTTTGGTTCCCCACTTTCTCTCTTTTTATTTTTCCACTGCTGCTTTCCTCTGTATGAAGATTTTGCATGTGAGACCTCGTGCACCGCGGCACACGCCTCGCCCTGCTGGTTCACCTGCCTGGTCACCTCCTCGGACTGGCGCACGGCCTGAATAGTTTGGGATAATGTAAGCTTCATCTCCAACTGCAGTTTACGAGACATCTCCTTGTCACTAATTCCCACCACTATACGGTTTCTAATGTGCTCCTCTCTCTGTGCCCCAAAGTCACAATGTTCCGATAGTTCATAAAGAGCCCTGATAAACATTTCAGCTTTCTCACCGGGCCGCTGCACCCTCTGGTGGAAGCATGCGCGCTTATGAATAACATTCCTTTTGGGGTAGAAGTATTCATCGAATTTTCTTAACACGACGTCAAACTTCTTTTCATCGGCGTCTTCCGCAAAAGTGAATGCCGTAAAAAAAATGTCAGCCTCTGGGCCCATGGCGTATATCAATGAACTGACTGGGACCTCACCGTCCTCCTTGTTCAGCTTCGTAGCGACGCGAAAACGCTGCAAACGTTGCTTCCAATAGCGCCATTCAGTCGGGCAGTCAAACTGGAAATTCTCCGGTGGATTAAACTGTGCCATTTTCCTGAAGCCGTACCTCCGTCACCAACTTCTGACATCATGTAAAGTAATTAAATGTCCACACAAAACGTCGTGAGTAGTGCAAGACTTTACTTTGAGCTCGGAACTAGCATAATCTACATGCAGGTTAACAAACTGGAGAAAATGTGCTTGGTTAAGGCGGGGGTTAAGGCGTTAAGAAACATAGTGGGTAAACAAGGCAATATTCAACGGTGTGTCTTTGAAGCCTCTAAGGAGAGCCCAGAGCAGTGCTGTGTTTGGACTTTCATAATGTCGCGATTTTTAACCTGTCAAAAGCTACAAATATTTCCTAAATAGGAGAATGTTTGGTTATTGTGATATTAAAACAAATTACTGTATGTCTTGACATTTTACAAAGATTTCACAAATATTCAGACTTGTATTTATCTTGAGGTAAAACCCACTTTCACCAGTCGGAGCAGGTTCTGCACTGCCACTGAACCATTAGCACGTCCTGATGCAGAGGTGGTGGGTAAATGCTGAAGAGCTCAGGAGGAACACGATTCCAGAAAAACACCAAAGACAAAAACACGATTAGGGTAAATTGTAAGATAAGGTTATAAGATGTTTTGGAGTGTTTGTACTCACCAAATCCATCTTAAAGGGAAGACCGTTATCGACCTGTTGGGATTTTTGAAGGATGGCTTGGAAAAGGCAAAGACAAAGCAAAGCACATTTAACTATCAAGCATAGTCTGAATTCTCACTTAACAGTTGGTATCACAAAAAATAACTCACAATCCTCTTTGCTCCTGATGACAAACACCCATCTTCTGTTTGGGTCATCAACAGAGAAGGTCCCTGACTTCTGAGTCCAATTGGAGGCTTCTCATTCTGACGACAGTTCTGTTTATCAATCTGAAAGAAAAATCAGACTTCTCACAATCGTGCAAATGGACAGATTTGGCAATACAGGACATATTCTGGCATTAATATGTGTAATGTAATGTAACCGTCCACAATTATCCACAAAGCATTCCTGTTGACCTGGGAATCCCACTCTAGCTTCCGTCTCACAATCTGAGATAAGAACGTTTTTACTTTTTGAGGAATACAAAAATATAGTCTATGTGATTAACTTTTTATTTTAATTCTCTTAACTGTATGAATAAATCATAAATCCCCTTTTTTGCTTATAGCCCACGTTTCACAAATTTTAAATAATAATTTTCCCAGACGGTACTGAGTCACCATAATGTTGACTGTATGACATTTATGTAGATCAGGGTTCCTGAATTAAAATTCACGGGTGTCTAATTTGAAGAAAAATAATAAATAATTGTCAAGCAAAGGCCAAGAACATGTGCCATCACAGTTTAAAGACAATACTTAATCAAAAGAAACAGTAATTACTGGGCTTTGAAAATAATCCAATCAATGTAATCCTGTTATTATTTTTAACTAATTTCTAGAATAATGCTGTTAATATTATTTACACAATGTTTCCAATGCGGTGTTTGTTTGTCTGTTTGTATACTTTATTGTCCCCATAGGGAAATTTGTCCTCTGCATTTAACCCATCTTGTGTCTCCACACACTAACCCTGCTCAAACCTGGTCTTGTCCAGGTTCTGTTTTTTTCTGCATATTTAATTAGGATCGTTTTTAGGATCCGTATTTCAGTGTGGCAGAACTGAGGAGAAACTCTGGGCTATAGTGACCGCTCGGCGCGGAGGACCGGACGGGTTGGCGCGTGGGTCCATTCCGTGACCTCAGGCCAGGGTTGCGAGAATTGGGCGGTTTTTTAAGCCATTAAAAACTGTCCGCGTTTTTTTGCCTTGCTGTTTTCAATGTAAAATTGGCTATTTCTATCTTGGTTTTTGATCAAAATCACCATTTCAAATGAAAAAATCTCAAATCCAAGGCTCTGTGAGCTGCTTTTTCAATAAGAGGGAGAAAGAGGTAGTTTCTCATAATCGCGGGAGCACATGGACTCCGTTTAGCGGTAAACAATATTGGAAATTCCAGGCGCGCTGTATGTCCGCGTTTTTTCAGATATTTTTGGGCGGGTTTGGCTCCCCAGACCTGGCAACCCTGCCTGAGGCCCCTGTCCACGCTGAGAGCCTCTGCTCCAAATCCACAGCCGTGTTTATTCATTTAGCTTCGGACTTTAAATGTGAAAAGCACATACAGCTCGCTAACACGCACGCAACGTGTATCAGTCAGACGTGCTCTATACCGCCAGATTCCCTGGGTGTCATTAGCGGAGTTAATGACACCCAGGGCGGCGGTGGAAGAGGAGCAGTGAGCCCGGACGAAGGCGTATGAGGCGGGGACAGAGGAGGCTGCTGTCCCCGTACCTGCACAGCTCACCCCGGTCTCACATCAACCCAACCCCGCTGGTTAATCACGTTCAACGCGTAACTTTTACAAGAAGCTAAGCTGAGCTTCATGAAACGCGGCCAACACTTTATTTCACAGACTGTTTGGTTTGAGAGCGTCAGGCACAGTCACACAGACACTCCTTTCTGTTCAAAAGAAGAACCGTCTGGGCGGCTGCTCGCAGCCAATCATTTCACGATTTTACCCACATCGGTCCAATCACGCACCAAGAGACGGACGCCGTGACCTGTTACCAACACACACTCTTCCAAAACATTAAAGATGGCGGCCGATACACGATTCTTCTGCCCTTTCGTCTGTTTTAAATCATTTGGAAAAAATGAAATTTTGTGTAATTTCATTTGTACAATTTTTCACACAGGAATTTAAAAACCAACACAGTTTTAACAAAACATGTGTTAAATGAGCAGTTACACTGAAAATTCTGAATGCGTTAAAATTCAACGCATTCCTTCCGAGAGTTCATGTGCTCTTGGGCACAACTGCGCATGTCAAAACCTATTACTGAAGCAGTTCAAGTTTTCCTTATGCACGTGCCTTCAATAAGATTTTTTTTTACCTTGAACTGCTTCAATACTTACTTTGCACCAGTGAAGTTAACTGATTGATGAGGCTCAAGTAAACAACACTGAACATAATCATGAAAGCACGACTATCACTTTTTTCAGTGAGGATGTTCAAGTCTCAGTTGATGGGCAGGTTATATTATAGCCTAGTCTATTTTATGAATTAGTTTTGGAAAACATTTACAGATATTTTTTTCCCAATGACGTTCATGAAACAGCATTAAGGTGTTTTGATACAGAACCACATCACTTGATGTTAGGCTGTGGTAGTTGCCTGTCACATGCGTGATGTCCTTAGCCCATCCGTATAGTGACCCGTAGTGACAGCTTTACCCTACAGCACCTGAAACACAAACTTGCGGGGGCTGCCCCTCCCTAAACAAGCCGGTCTCAAATGAACTGAACTGGTCCACTCCTATAATCCAAAATAATGACTACTTTATACACCTACACATCTGTAAATACAGGCCCGCTGTTGTTCTATGTCAATTGTTGTCGTCTTACTATATTTTTTATCTTATTTATTATAATATTCTTTGTGTATAAGACTATAGCGTTATAGTTTAAAGTTTGATAGCTTATTTTTTTTATCTAAATTCTGTGTTATATGTTTTATGGTGCACGTCTGCACCGAGAAAAAATCGTAGCCTGTTTTCAAACAATGACAATAAAAAAACTATTCTGATTCTGACTAGAGTGTGGCACTTTGAAAAACCTTTTATTAAACCTATTATTATTAATAATGGTTTGCGTATCTCTGAATATATTCATCAAACTTTAACAAAACAAAACTGTCTTCTGGTGTAGATTTTAAGCTTGCTCAAGGTGACATCTACAAGAGAAGGTTATTAATGTTTTTATTTTGAACAGCGTTTTAATGTATTCATTTTTAGTGTTTGCACTTGAGCCAAAAGTCAAAATTCTACATTGCCCAAATAAATCCACGCGATACCTTCTTGACATCATCAAGCATATATCACTCACCACCACATGCTGCACTCCACTCTTCCACAGTTACATCAAATTTGAGATCAGATGATTCTTCTCTCCGTATTTACTTTAAGCGGTTTAGACAGTAGACCAATGGACAGCCGGACCCTGATTATTGCTTCACAATTGAGACGTTCAGCCCTGTGTGGGGAAGCCTGGTGCGTGAACGTCCGTGCTTTCAAGTGTGTCGAAGATGCATCCTTCTGACAGCTTTCTCCGTGTACTTTAGTGAACCCTCCCCAGCCCCCCACCCAGCCCCACCACCTCGGCCCCCGCGGCCCTCCATTTCACACCACACGGGTCAAGGATTATGCATGTGCGCCTGTAGCTGAGAGGGAGAGCTCAAGCGTGCCCAGGAGATGGGGAGAAGCGGTCTTAACTCTCAGTTGTTGGTGTGCACATGCAGGGCCGTGGTGTGGGTCTTGTCCCCTACCCCACCTTGTAGCTGACACATAGGCCCGTATCAGCTTCCATCACGTTTCTCCTCTTCCATAACACAGTACACTCCCACATGCACTGGGGGATGTATGGTGCCTACTCCATATTTATCTGTAGCTTGTGTAGAGAGTTGTGGGATGACCTGGACCCCCCCCCCCCCCCCCCCCCCACAGTGATTTATTACATCACAGATGAATAAAAGTGCAGCGTTGGTTGTGAGTGACAACAGTGCTGCACTTATTTTACCTTAGGTGTGGCTGTGGAGATGAAAACATAAATTGCCACCTTCTTTGGCAAACATCAGCAATAATACAGAACTTTTTATTCTTTAATGAGATTGGATTTGCTAAGTGTTGGGTTTGAATTTTTTTTTAAACCTGAGTGAGACACGAGAGACGAGTCCGTTAACAAAGGGCATCTCCACACATTTTAGCCACTCGCACATTATTACGCCTCAGAAGCTCCTCTGTTAGTCTTGGGTGTCCGATGTGTAGAAGTGTTTATAGACCGAGGAAACACGACAAAACAGGGAAAAACATGAGGAACAACGCTCTGCCCCAAAAAAGTGACTATGGGTTTTGGTTCATGTGGCTCAACCCTAAAGTTTTGCTTCATTGTAAATAGGGCAATGTAAAACAAATTCCCGTTATTGGAAAATGACACTGGGAAGAGACCGCAGAGTCACAGCATTAGGAAATGAAAGACAAACATTATACTTTATTTTTCATACAACCTTCTTGTGTGTATTTTCTTTACTATTCATATGAGTTGGACATGGGCGGCCCGCAGAACACACGTGCAACAAATTGAATGTCCTGAGCTGCCGTGACCGACAGTTGGGTTGGAGCGTGCCGAGGTGATGGTGAGTGCAGGAGTCAGGGGCCACAGAGGACATGTCCCGGTGCTCGTCCCGGGACAGGGCCAGGCCACCTGTCAGACTGGGTTAGCCGTCTGTCAAGTTAGACAACATGGGACAAGTAAGGGGCAGAGGGGAGGTGTGCGGGACATGCAAACTGTGAACTCTGGTCTGAACTCACACAAGAACACAGTTGCAATGACACACTTCTACAGATATACAATACTATATTTTATGTATTTTACACTTTGGGAGCAGCTATTTCCCCTTGTCATGTAAAAGCAGGGAACAGCAGAGTTTCCATGTGGAGTGTAGAGTTTGACAGATATTGCACAGCATAGCTCACTTTAATTAAAAAAACAATAATAGTAGATAGTAATATTGAAATTACTATAATCTACCCCTTAATTTACAATACGTATACACAGCTTTCTGCCGATAAAGCTAGCTAGTTCTAAAACTTGCATATAAAGTGAAAAAGGGCCAAAGAGGCAGTTTGTGTGTTTTAAAAGAAGACAGTTATATTTCTAACACGTGGACAAAAACAGCAGGAGGCCGTTCTAAAACAGACGGTTTAATCAAAGGAGTCCAACTGCTCTGTGATCCAGCTTTTGTTACCTCTCCTCCACAGAGTGCTTTAACTCCCATTTGTATTTGTGTCTGTTTTTTGTTTTGGCTCCGTAATGCGGCACAACTCGGCCTCTCAGGTAATTGTTTTTGGTGTAAATTGAAACAGTCAGGAGCTGAGCTCAGCAGATAACAGCAGCATTTCCCTCAGTTTCACAAACCACTCAATTTGTTTGGATGTACTAGACCCTTTGTCACCCATTGCACTGTTACCATACAGACGAAATTAAATCTGTGTTGTCATTTAAACTAAAAACAATTAAAAACGCCTGTTCCAATGTTCTGCCAAAGCCACAGCTTATCTACTGTCAGGTACGAAATCAACACTAAGGTCTGGCTATAAGAACAAAAAAAAATGCTTATCATATTATGGAAGATATTTAGTTTAATCGGAATTTGAATGTTATTTAAGCTTGAATTTTTCTGTTAGAATTTGTTTTTAACCAACAAAAAATTCTAAATAAAAAAATCACCTCTTAAATATTTGATGCATATATTTTCAAGTCCTCAAATTCAATTGGAATTCAAGGGAAACAGAAATGAAAGATAATGTGTTTCCTCAGACTATGATTTTTAAAGAGGGTCAAATTTTTTGGTCTGAATATTTTTAACCCTAAAATCTGTGTTTGAATGTTTTTGTCTCTGAATTTCAGTCTCTGCACCCTGCCACGACCAATTGGGCTTTTTACCCTTTTTTAATAAAGTAATGGGTGCAAACCAGGTAAAGCTATGGCTGTATCCGAATGTCCACACTATTCCCTATATAGTGCACTATATAGTGGATAAGCCATTTTGTACGGGTGCCCGAATGTCCAGAGAGAAAAAAGTAGTGCACTCACTACTGGTCACTACTGCGGTCAATATAGACCTCAATGCATTGCGAGAGCCGGAGAAGAACGGCCGACAGGTCTTTGAACTTTCAATCGTGTGCTGCGTATTTCTCATCAATAAACGACTTGAATATAAACGGTTACGGTGGAAAAATGCAGTGGACTAACACAAGCGTAATTGTCATGGAAATGAGAGACGAGGTCTGCGAATTAGCTGTTAGCTCTAAGGCCTATGAACATGGCATCAGTTATTTTGTAACAATGCTTCTTATTCTGTCCCTATCAAATAAACATATAAATAAAATAAATAATTCTATCAAAATAATGACTGATGATTGAAAATCTGAAAAAATATTCCCATCTAACTTTTCATTCTTGTGGCAGGGAGATACCATTTAATATTGAACTAACTCAGTGGGGTGTTTAAGGGTGTTTAAGTGGAAAAAGGCAGTGAAAGGTAGAAAAGTGGACAAATAAATGTTTTTATTTAACTTGTGCTGATTGTGGGTTTGTATCAGGCCCAGACTGTGAGTGCAGCCCATATGAAAAAAATTGTTAGAAAATTGTCCATGTGGTATTTGATTCAGCAACCTCTTGTACTTGAGACCAGCGCATTATTACGGAGCTATAATTCCGGGCCGGTCTTCTCCAAATTCCCGGGCTGAAATTAGGCCCCAGCACGCCTCTGATCGCAGAAATACATTATTCCCCGGAGTTTAGCGAACTTTTAGCAGATGTAGTGCACTCATTCTGCTAGCGCTTCGGACACCGGGCTCTGACCTACTTTCTGCGCGTCTATGAGCTAACGCTGGAGGGATTTTTTTTTTCTTTATTTTTTTTCTGTGATGACAAAAATAAAACGCCTGTAAAAGTGCCAAAACTGTCGTTCTGTTTCATAAAATAAATGTTTGTAACAATAAATCAGAACGTAAACAAGCAACACTTTCAGTCCTCTATCACCACAGGAGAAAGGGTTCAGCTTGAGACCATTTTGTTTACTGAAAGCTTGAATCAGAGTCAGTAGATTGAGAACCTGGATAAGCACGAAACATCCACATGTACACCGGGACACACACCGGGGCACACCGGGACACACACCGGGGCACACCGGGACACACTCCCAGGGGTCAGTGTATATTGACTGGCAGACTCTCGCGAAGCATTCGGCATTTTTACGAACGTCGTCAAATAGCGACTTTCAAACTATAACTTAAAAGTCCATTACATATACATCTACCTAACACATTTCAGAATGTTTACAGGCTTGTTTGCGTATATATTCTTACATTTGTAATTGTCGCTTCCACCGGTAGCCGCCATCTTTGTACTTCCTTGGCCGCAAGTCTGCTCCTGAGCTGACTTGCTCCCGAGGGGCCTTTTCAAGGGGAGATAGCCACTTCCTCTTGCTCCCTAAAGTATTTGGACACCCTACCCCACTGCAGGAAAATCTAGGGGAAGGGCTCAAGGCCTAGGCTTTGAATCAATAAATATTTATGAACTTTTCATATGTTTTATTACTCCTGGCTTTGAGCCAGTGAACTTCGGCATCAAAGTCCATGTCCTTAGCTGTCGCACCAACTGACAACAGAAATTGCGTGTCCAAAACCAATATTTGTCAATTACATTTATTCTCCACGTCATATTTCGTGTATTTGCAAATGATAACTGAAATTGCCCTGGTCTAAAGGGAGCAGCCACCACCAGCTACACTCCTAATTAGGCATAATGAGGAGGAAGAATGAGACAGATCACATAAGAAATGTTAGTTTCATTGACTGGTTACATCATGATAACCCAGACGGACACGCCCACAAACAGCTGTTTTGCTCCCAATTTGCATTGCAGCTGAGACAGGCTCGTCTACTTTCAACCGAACACGTAGCTTTTCTGTGTGCATTAGCGTCCATTTAGCTGAATCAATGTCAAGATAAGATGCATTGGAGTGGTGAGCACTAAGGAGACAATCGGATATTTTGTTTGAGACGAAATATAAGCTTTGTTGAGTGTAGTTTGGTGACGTGGAGGCCTAAATTGTCAACACAGCTGACGATCCAGCTGTGTCACCAGATGAATTAACACCAGACGATCTAAAAACAATGTGAACAACAGGGAAAGTGTCTTGACACTTCAAGTGTCTTGACACTTTCCCTGTTCTTACCCCGGGCCGCTCTGAGAGTCCACGATGTCGGCTCATGCTCATTTCTCTGTCCCTCTGCAGCGGCTTTGGGCAAAGGCAGTGACAGGTGTGTGGGCTGGTAATAATGTGTAGGCTATTTTACTACAAAGCGCTGAAGTTTTACTCTCAGACACTGGAGCTGTTGCTGAAGGCTTGAAAGAGACTGAAAAGTGGATGCGCCCCACCCACAGCGCTGACCGAGCCACGCGCTCTACTATTCATTCAAGACATTGTCCAAAAATGAGTCCTTCTCCACGAAGCAGAGCACATGGTAATGTGTATGCGAGTGTACAAGTGCTTGTGCTACAGCCCAAGAGTCCAGACATAAGCTGATCTGATCAGAATGTGAGGGGTTGGTGATAGCAGACTGGGCTTTATTCATTTAGCAGCACTAAGTTTTCATTTTGGGTTCTGCCCCACAGCCTTATTTACTTACAGCCTGTGAATTACAGGAACAATCCTATAGGCCTATTGCTTAACATTTACAAAGTTTGGTTTATAGCTAATCCATTTTATTGTCTGTGATATTATTCATATGTGACGGACAAATTCAAGGGACTTTTTTAAGCACATATAACTGGCCGTTCCCTGCGCCTTACTAAAAGTAAGCCACTTGAAGTGTCTTTCTTCCTGCTCCCTAAGCAGTGTGAAAGAACTCCAAGTGAGCTGGACAAAGTCACCCACATGCAGGCGGGCTTGGGCTCAAGGACTGCATGTTTGGATGAAAGCATGACACATGAAGAGGTAGGTACCCTAAAAGTTTAAGGTTTTGTATGACACAATTCAGCTATATTTATTACACTTTCTACTTATTTTAAAGATACGTTTCTTAATTTATTATTACTTTAATGTACTTTTCTCACTGCTTAGAGTTATGTGATGCCCTCATCAATTTATATCTCTAACTGCGAACAGTGACGGCTTCTCTATAAATCCTCATGTAAGGTTTTGCTTCAATTCAAAAGTGGGAACAGGATAAGATTAATAAGTAGCTCATGTAATGTACTCATACAGAAGTTACAAGTATCTTTTAATAGTCTTACTGTTATCCAAACCTGTTAAAGCCCATCCATCCATCCATTTTCTTCCACTTTTCCGTTTCCGGGTTGTGGGGGCAACTGTTGGAGCTGCCCATATCACATTGCACCTGTAAAAGCATGCCATGTAAACAAAAGTGTTGTGTCGTCTACAGGTGGATGGGGTAGCCGCAAACTCTCTCTTGTATCACCTGATGATGCTGGCTATATTCTTATTTTGAAAATTTAAACACATTGAATAAGCTTTGAATTTTCAGTGAAAAATTGGACCCCTTTTAAAAATCAGATGAAACAGATTATCTATCATTTCTTTTTCCCTTTGTATTTTACATTGCAAATTTAGACAATTGATTTTGAGGACTTGAAAATATATGCATCAAATATTTAAGAAGTGAATGTTTTATTTTGAATTTTTGAACACATCGAAATGTATACTCTGATTTTCAGCGACTGAAATTCGGAGGAAAAAACGTATTTTTTTAATGGTTAAAAGAATTCAAACAGAAAATTCAAGCTTAAATAAAATTCTAAATCTGATGAAACAAAGTATCTTCATTGGACAGAATCTACTCACGATGCTCTTTCCAGCTAGCGTTTTATTTTTTAATATAGTCAGTCTCAGGGTCAGGGTTATGGTTAGGTTTAGGAATATGGACAGGCCATGAAAAATATAATTTGAGGAAACCAATGGTCTCCAGCATTTTCCAACCATGTGTACGGAACCACATTACAGGAGGTATATTTATCCCACTGAATTATTTCAGACTGAACAATATTTATATTTTGCCATTGAAGGTAAAATTAATACATAAATACAATTTAAAAAATCAGGTGGTCAATCTGGAGATACAGCTGAAGAAGGGATAACGCCTGTTTTTTGTTGAAGCTCCAGGACAGCAGGGGAAGAGAGAGGAACTCAGCCAGACATTAGGTGAGCAGGCCGTTACAGTCTAATGTACTGCATGTAGTATATCACACGTATAAATACTGTCTTGTCTGAGTGCGACCTTGTTGGCAGTATGTCTTTGTATGCATTTGTTAAGATCAACTGCAAACAGGACGTCAACATGGCTGTGAAGGATGTTTCACTGCTGTTGGCTTTGCGCGCAAACATTTTATTCTCCCCTCAAGCACTTCTCACATCTTTCTGCTCTGAAAAATGACAATATGTCCAGATTATAGAAATGCTAATCTAACGGCTCAGCTCAATCACAGCACAAAATCCTCAGACTTTGAAGCTTACAGACGTAGCAGATTTGATTTGGAAGCTACGTAATTGCTCTCCTACTCTCCTACACCAGGGCTTTGGGGATAGGAGGCTGACCCTGCTAATGGAACAAATCATCAGTATGTGCCTGGGTAATTAGCTGAATTAGCCAATCCCCTCACCTCTTAACGAGCCTGTGTTTGGGCCAAGTCCTTGACGTGCAAAGAATCTGTAATATATATCTGTTTACCTTAGTAGTTGTTTGTAGAGGCTATGGTGCCTCCAAGTTCAGAAGATAAGCCATCAAACTAAATGAATGCTTTGACAGATGAATGAGTGTCATCTTTTATTCATTGTACTTTCTTGGCGTAATAAGCTTTTATTAAACAAGATATATAACATCAAGTAGAGCATTAATGCTTGTCAATGAAACAAGTTCACTCATGCATGCACTACACAGACCGTGTTCCTGGACTATACATCTATTTTGACATGTTATTTAGTGTGCCTCCTCGCCAGATACAATATTATAAATCTAGCTTCTTTACTGTGACTTTTATGTGACAACAACATCAATGTTGGTCTAATAACATTTTCAAACTTATGTTGAGAAAAGGTTATTCTTGAAATTGTGAACTCGTGGATGGAGAGAGTAGTTCAACTTCATTGTCAAATTATTTGTGATTAGTACTGCAATTTCACCCACCATGGGGAAGTATACGTGAAAAACATAAGGCAAGGCAAGGCAAGTTTATTTGTAGAGCACAATTCATACACAAGGCAATTCAAAGTGCTTTCACAGTTGCATAAAATTACAAGAAAACAGATCAAATCAATCATTAAAACATCAACATAAAAATTAATCAATTACAATAAAAGGCAAGAGTGCAGATAAAATACTTTCAGTTTTCATATGCTCGGGTAAAAAGAGCTGTTTTCAGCCTGGATTTGAACATTGTCAGAGTTGAGGCCTGTCTCACATCCTCATGAAGACTGTTCCAGATTTTAGCTGCATGAAACTGAAACGCAGCCTCACCGTGTTTAGTCCTGACTCTGGGAACCACCAGGAGACCCCTCCTGAAGTTCTCAGGGCCCGAGATGGTTCATACGGCTCTAACATGTCAGAGATGTACTTTGGTGCTAAACCATGAAAAGACTTGTAAACAAGCAGAGCTGTTTTAAATTCTAGTCTCTGAGTGACAGGAAGCCAGTGCAGAGACCGGAGCACTGGACTAATATGGTCGTATTTCCTGGTTCTTGTCAAGACTCGAGCAGCAGCGTTCTGGATGTACTGCAGCTCTAACAGCTCGTTTAGAAAGGCCAGTGAGCAGCCGTTACAGTAGTCTAACCTGCTGGAGACAAATGCATGGATGAGTCTCTCTAAGTTTGGTTTTGACACTATTCTTCTGATCTTAGCAATGTTTTTCAGATGGTAAAAAGCTGATGATGTTATTGCTTTAATGTGGCTGTTTAAGTTCAGGTCTGAGTCCATGATTACTCCTAGATTTCTAACCTGATTTTTTGGTTTTAGAGAGAGAGACTCAAGGTGACTGATAACACTTTGTCTTTGTGTCTGTGGGCCAGAGACAATGATCTCAGTTTTGTCTGGGTTTAGTTGGAGAAAGTTGTTTTGCATCCACAAACTAATCTGTTCGATGCAGTGACAGAGAGTATCTACAGGCCCCTGTTCACCTGCCGTCAGTGACACGTAGATCTGAGTGTCATCTGCGTAGTTGTGGTACGACACATTGTTGCTGTTTATTATCTGACCCAATGGAAGCATGTACAAGTTGAATAAGAGGGGTCCCAAGATTGACCCCTGGGGGACTCCACATAACTGAACCATTTCCTCAGCTACATGACCCTCTGTTGGTAATGCACATTCTGTAGATCCTGTTATGAAATGTATCTGGTATAAAGAGTTTAGCATGTAAAGTTAGCATTGTTATTGGTGGTGCAACAGTGGCACAGTGATTAGACCACCTTGAAAGGTCGCCGGGTCAAATCCCTCCTCGGACCAGTTCATACTACTGTTGACACATCTTGCGTGAGTGAGCGATGGAGTAGATTTGATACCTTTCTGTCCTCAGTTTTCCCCCCCAGGCTTGGTTAAACAAATTTACCATGTTGTTATGTACTAATGTTTCTGGCACATTCAGTTAGAACTAATGGGCGAGGATAGAACTTGTTTTTGGTTCTCATGGCGGGGTGCTGACATTGCTGCGATCCCACCCTCCTAGTGGCTGGGGGAGACTCCAGTAAGAACTCTGTAAAAGGTATTCCAACGCAGACTTTTCATCTCCCTTAAAAAATGTAAAATCCTGGCGTTCGTTATTATTTTTCGATACCTTTAACGATACCTGCTTTTCGGTGCCTTAACGGTACTTTTTTTGATATGTTATTTTAATTCAACGTTAAACACGTTATTCAATTAAAATAACGTGTATAAAAAAGTGTTGTTCAGGAAAAAGTCCTAAAACAGCAAAACAGAAGCTCCACAGGCCGCAGCAGCGTCACCTGTAACTTGGTGTTTTGAGCACAATTTCCACTTAAGCAGTGATAAAAAGAAATAAAGGACGTTATTACCTCCTGAGCTGCAGAGGCAGGACAGATCCAAATCATGACACGGTTTTCTTTCGGATACACTTTTCTGAGAAGAGAAACTTTGCACATTAATTACTTGAGGCAGGTGCGTAGGAGATGAGGGAAAATAATAATAATAAAAATTACTTCTCACACACTACCAACCTTGCAAAACTAGTTTATTAGGATATGTTCAACGTTTCGGTCCTGAGACCTTCATCAGGCAAATTGCAATTTTTATTAGGACACACTTTTCTAAAAGCACTGAAAGCACTTTCCCGTCAAAGATCTTTACATAGTGAGAGCGCTCACTCTGCCACTAATAATCTACAAAAACTGTACCAAAAATGTCTAATACAGAGTGAGCGCTCACTTTTCCACAAACAATCTTTGATATTCACCTCGCGCTGCAGCTGCTTGTAACAACAGCACGTAAACTCAGGCTCCGTGGGTCTGTGGCTAAAGGTAAAGACGTCTTTCTTGTTTTCACAGCTCTGTTTTGCTTTTCAATTTACCTAAAAACTCAAGTTTCTTATTCAGTCCTGGTTTAGTCCTGGTTTATAACTGGTTTGGTTTATAACTGGTTTAGTTTGGCTCTGGGTTTTACCGGTGTAAGTCCTGGTTTAGTCCTGGCTCAGTCCTACTGCAGACCGCGGCAGGGCCATCTCTATTACAAACATTTTGTACGTTATAGCTTTGCTTCGCTCCATTTGCACTGAAGACATTATCTGCGCACACGTCCATGTAACTTTTTTATAGACTCGCTGCGGGTCATATATTGACGTCTGGAGAGAACAAGAACCAAAAGTTGGTACTGAAAGAATTTTTGTTTTTCGATACCACCCCCGACCGCAGCTTTTCGGTCGGTACCAAGTAGGTTTAACGGTGCCCATCCCTATCTTTGGGCATTATCCGTGCCAGTATGCACAAGGACACTCGTGCACCGTGTTTTGAGTTTTGCTTGGATTATCACATGGAGGAGCAGGACTTTTCGCGGTTCGCGGCAGATGGGCAGCGTGTTTCCCTGGCTTCGTCGGTACAATGGGCCTGACCAGTAACTTTAAGTTTGGATGTGTTTGTAAAGCAAGTGATGAAACTGATGTAGCGTGAGTTTGGGGAAACTGCACCGGGCTAGCGCGAGTGTTCACCCGGTCAATACGCCCGTTAAACCTCGCTGTCTGGACTCTAACCAAATAATATCTGAATTATTCATTTGACGGATAAATGTTTGCTTCCTTTACCCCTTGACTTAATTTTATCTGTGTTTGTGGGAAATGTAAGGATACAAGCGTTGAGATGTTTCTTTACGATGGCAGGAGTTAACGGGTGTGGCTGAAGCGGAATAAATGTGGACGCAAACACGAGCGCGCTATCTCATAAGAGTTTTTTCATAAAGCCAGGGCTGGACAGGAGGACAGCGGCTCCACAGATGTTTGGTTATCCGCCCTATATGTCCACCCAGCTGCGACGAGGTGCTGAGCTCAAATAAGTTGAGTTGCTACTGTTGCTACTGGGGATGGGATCCGTGGACAAGGTCAGTCTACAGTCTGGTGAGATTACTGAGATGGTTGTGGTTCCCTCAGAAAAGCCATTGCTACAAGATTCCCTGCAGGTTTATCCACATTTACCCAATTTTGAGCTTGCTATTTGTCTGCAGACCTTAAAAGCCCATAACATGTGTCTTCCACTCAATAGGTCCCTCTCTTACTTAGTTGCCTTCACATACTGTATGGCCAGTGACTTGGTGCTTCTGGCCAAGAATATTTAACCTTGGCCCAGCTCAGGGAGCAGATGGTGTATCCTTCTGTGAGTAGGGCCTCCTCTGCAGCTAATGAAGTGATGTCTCAATAAGCACCTGAGAGTGAGCAGGCTGGGACCACAGTGCACACAGCCAGGTCTGCATTGTCCCGGGCCAAAACCGCTGTCCAAAAAAGACTGGCCCGCTCAGTGTAGCCACTTAAATGGACTAATGAGCATGTCTGCAAAAGCACATGATCGGGTACCTGACTAAAAATATAAAAGAGGACATGGAGTAAGAACACTCCACATGTTTCCAGCAGAGAATATGTTTATACTATAAAGTGTTCAAGCATAATCTGTAATGGAACAATGTGCTTACTTTGGCTTTAGGTAACCAATAGTGATCATTTTATATATAAACTATATAATCAACATTAATCAGGGCTCCTTTTTTGTTTCCTTTTTACCTATTGTATATCTTTTGTTATATAGAAAACCACAGCCATGAGAAAAGGAACAGGTCTGTCCCAGTTGTCAAGCCTAGAAAAATTGTTTAAGTCACTCAAAGTCTTAAGATTGTCAATTTTTCATACATATTTGGATTATTGTCATGCCTGTTTTTGTGTTGCTTTGTTGAGTCGCTTCTCCACCACCGCCCTTCTGTTTGTCTCTCATCCTTCCTGGGCATGGTCTTCCCTTGTCTGCTCTGCTCTCACACCTAGTTCCAATCCACAGCTCACCAACCTGCACTATAGGAAATCTGTCTCTTCTTGCACACCCCGCTGGTTTGTTGTTGCAACTTCCTCAACTAGGAACTGCCTGACTAAATTTATAGCTTCTTTTTGTATTTTTCCCCCCTTCATCCACGTGTCAGTTTCCATCCTGCTCTCCACTTACCTACCTGTTTACTTACACAGCTACACCTGCCCCATCTACAGTAGTACTTACCTGCGATAAGTCCGTGAAAAACGTACCTTTTGTGTTCACCTTCTGGGTCGTAGTGAAACATGACTATTATGTATCATGTTTTTAAGGCTAATTTGTGACTTACCATTGTAGACCATGGTTGTCCCAAAGCTTTATTAACGTGATGCATTCAAACTAACAACAGAGGCTTTGAAAGGGGAAAAGACATATTGTGACTAATGTACTCCATTTTGTTCGACTGCATTCAGCAACATTCTAAACTAGTGTTGTGTCAAAATGCGCTGTTTCCTGGCTTAGTGGCATTTCATCACGCTATACTATACAGACTATACAGTTGGTAATTGCGCGTTCGGTTTTGTTGAGATTTATGGCATTTATTGGTGCATTTAGCTGAGGTGTACATGAACCTGCCTCAACTGTAAACAAAGTACATTTATACAGTAAATAGCTATTGATTTCCCATATCCTGCGTCTGTTACTCCGCAGTATTAAGTGCTGTGTTGTTGCGTTCAACTTATTTGTTCAATGTGACTTTGGAGAATAGCGTATGTACACTTGAGGACATTGTGGAGTTCTTGCTAAATAGCGATTTGTTTTGCTGTTGACGGGGAAATAGCAGCAAGACCTTTCCCTCACTAACACTATGATGACATATGGAGTCACCCAATGCATTTTAAAGCTGCCCTCCCCGAACAGACACTGGCGCTGTCTGTCTTTTTATGTGGACCACTTTCCTGAGTCTGACAGCAGTGTGTGACTGAGAAACTGCAGGCTGCAGTGCTGCATGATGTGCTTGAAAAATAATGCTTTGGGTTTTATTTTAAACTATTTAATGGATTTTTTGCAAGCATGAGTACACTTTTCCTTTGCTAGTGCTCATCCCGTGTGCCATGTAGTTTGCAAACAGGTCCGTTTGCACAACCACTGATACTTCAACATTAAAAGACTAGAGCGGTGTAATCTCTCTTTACGCTTTAGCCTTAGAAAGGCATACAACACCCCTCACTCTCAAAGACATATGCGGCTTAAACTCTTACAAAATGGGTATGTGATCATGGTGGTTTACAAAGACAATGCAATAACAACTCTGTTAACTCTGAGCTGCATGATGAATAAACAGACTTAAATTGAAATATCACTCATTTGGACAGTGACTTATTGGGATTTTGGTTGCATTTTTGATCAGAAATTATTTTATGTTCATCGTTATTCGTTATAAGCAGTGTTGGGAACGTTACTTTAAAAACGTAATTAGTTATAGTTACTCACTACTTGTTCCAAAAAGTAATAACTGAATTACTCTGTAATGAAAGTAACTCGTTACCAGGAAAAAAAAACTATTTACGTTACTGCTAAAACAATTTTTTTTTCGTTGCAGTTTTCAAAATGTATGTACTATCATGTAAAAGATGTTCATAGTAACTGAATGAACTGAGTGGGGGGGGGGGGGGGGGGGGCTCTGTGACTGAATGGTATTGACCAGTATTTGCGCCGCTGTTTTATTAATGTAGGAATACGGCCGTATTCAAAGAGAATGAGGAGGAACAGGAGTAAAAGAAACATGTGCCAACGCAGCCAACGATCAGGGCAGACTTTACACACAGGCATTGTGCAAGTCTCTCCGTTCATTCATCAGGGAAAATTTGAAACAATTATCAGCAAATATAAGGTTAAATGCCCTAACTGAAAGTTAGCGGCCTGCTGTCTCTCTGGAGTGGAGAGCAGGGAGCGAGGAAGAAGAAAAGGCGCTGAGAGAAAGAGGGAGAGCGGGGAGAGACGCGTCTTTGGGTAAAAAATAAGTTCCAACACTACAGATCAATGATCACCAAATCGATTCTGAATTCGCGGTGCGCACGCTGTGGGGATGACGAGCCGCGGGTTGGGGACGCACGTAGTTTTTGGAGCAGAGAGCACGAACACTGAGTACTCCGTGAGACTCCGCCCACCCTCTCCCCTGCTGTCCCTATGCTGACACCGCGGAGCTCATTCAGTTGAATTGTAATGTGCCACTTTGTTTACCCAGTAGCAATAACGGCGTTGTAACGACGGGGAGAGTAATGAATTAGATTACTCCGTTACTGAAAAAATAACGTCGTTACCTAACGCCGTTCTTTTAAACGGTGTTATTCCAAACACTGGTTAACCCTGTGGAGAGCGGCCTCACCTTTTACATGCTGATGTGGTACGATCACCTTAGCGTGAAGAATAAGAACAAACTCCAGAGGATCGTGAACATGAGCTCAAAGATCATTTGCAAGCCACAGAGATCTTTGGGTATGTATGAAAAGCGCTTGGGACAGAAGGCAGTGCACATCATAAATGACTCCTCCCACCAGGACGGAGATACAGAGTCATATCTGCAAAGAAAAACATTTATAAGAACTCCTTTGTGCTGAGAGAAGTAAAAGCTGCAAACTCTTTAATTGTCAACTCTGACAATGAAAACAGTTTGTACTCGTGCATATGACAACTGAAAGTATTTTATCTGTAATTGATTCATTTTCATGTGGTTGATGTTTTATTGATTTTATCTGTTTTCTTGTAATTTTATGCAACTGTGAAGCACTTTGAAGTACCTTGTGTATGAATTGTGTGCTACAAATAAACCTGCCTTGCCTAAATCTGTAGGAGAAACTGTTCTTGTCTTTAGGCCTGATGAGGCATTAGCTTGCATTAGTTTGCCTTTTTCTATGTTTTTAAAGTTAAAATTACTTTGGCGCAGGTAATACAAGAAATGTGGTTCCACATACTGATGTTTTGGATGTTGATGTGTTTTTATGTGTCTCAAAGGTGATACCAAAGGCAATAAAGTTTTCGTATTCATATTCCTGCTACACAAAGTGGTTAATGTGTAATTGTGAATAATTAGATTTTAACATGTTTATTTCATATCTGGGGACATAGATATGCAATGTTTAGGACCATGTAAATTCTCTGGAAATCCAGCTGTGGTGTAAGATTGCAATGTACATGATATAATGGACCAAAACCATTTGTGTCTCTCTATGCAATAATGTGAGTGTTAACAGTTGTCAATAAAGTCCTCTCTTATCTTACCTTATCTTATCTTATCTTGTTTTCAGGGAGTGTCTCTTTGCCCCTTTGAGGAACACGCTGAAGAAAGACTATGAATTGATTCAGGGAGACAGTCAAACCAACATAAGATAAAAGAAAGAAGAAATATTGCAACAGGCTTAACAACCCCATATCTACAGCCTGGCCTTGGTATTATGGCTTTGAGGCTGGACTCAAATGCCAAATACCGCTCTCTATACTGTCAAACCTTATAGAAAAAGCAAGAATGTAGCAAATGTGTTGCTATTGGAAATAAAAACATCTTGGTCAGATTTCTTGATGGATTAAGTCCTAAAACACACTGAATAAAGCCAAGCATTTCCTATCATTATCACACATGACTTCCATTGTGTGATTTCACACATGCAATTAATTCATTGTTGTGATTTAATTTTCAGCATACAAATTGTTTGACACCAGGGCAGAAATGCAGCATATATTAGCATAAATACAGTACATATTCAAGTAACAAGATGCGAAAAAGGAGGCAGTATAGTCACTTGATTTTGTTTGCTTCTTAATACACCTGTGAAAATGATGGGCTGATGAACATTTGAATCTCATACATGTTTGTGACTTCATACATTTTTCACAAGTATGAATATGACACACTGACCTATGGTTGAGGTAGTCTTGCTATTTCATACTCATTTTCATATGTGTTGATACTGCTTCTTTTGAACATCTTTTTCTTTTATGCCTCAGAACATATTTTCATTTTATGCCTCAGAGTTTTGCTTATCATATGAAATTAGTGTTGTGAGAAAATATATTCTGGACAGAATTATATCAAACAAGGGAAAGCCTGCATCAACCACGCTGGAATAGTATTAAGACTCAGCTCAGACTGTTTAACATTGTCAAACCCGTCCCACTGTATGATGCAGAATGAGGGCGGGTGTTCTTGGCGATAGGAAAAAGATCGATACCTTTCACAACGGTTGCCCCGGGATTATCTGTCACATCTTTCAGCCCAATAAAATCTCCAACAAGGATTTCTGTACAAGAACAAGAAGCCAGAGTGTGGTACAGGAGATTAAACATAGCCACAAGGACATGGAAATGGAAAAACAGAGCCACCCACGAACAACACGGTGAAGCACAGAACACTACCCCAAGACAGGACGACTTGGAGATAAAGAGGATTAAGTAAGTACATCTATTGATATCTATCCATCTGTCTGTCTGTTCTGTTCCAGATTAAAACTTTGGGAGCACTTCCACTTTTCAATGCAGAACTGATAATTGACTCTGCGGCTATCTGTCTTTGTCCTTGCTGTGCATTGTACCACATGATGACAGATCGAGTGTGGTCATATGCGGCGCAGCCACAGCTTGACGACTGCTGTGTTTGAGATGGTGAGATAGATAAATGTATGGCAAGAACACTATTTGTCACTCAGCAGTCGACCGCGGACTGGGGTATATAATTATCACTTACTGCACAATCAGCTGTCTGGTGCCACCTCGCGCTCCACAAAGCTCAACTCTCACAGTTAAAGTGCTGAGAAGCTGTTTTCTCTCGCACAAAGCCACCCCGTCTTCCTTTTTGGCACTCTTCCTCAATACACTTTTTATTTCTCAATTTAGCATGAGTTTAACTCTACATACCAAAATATTGAACCAAAATTAAGCTATTCCCACCCCACAGTTTTAGAACACAGTGGCCCTTAAACTTTTTACACCAAATACCACTTCATGAAATATTTAACCTTAGTACCACCGGGCATAGATCAAGATCAAATCAGAACTAAACTAGGTCTAAAAAGGGTATTGAAATCTGGGATATTAACTGGGATACATTACAGTAGCATGAATGAAATGATCTTTAATCGGAATTAATACAGTCTTGATTTAAAAAGTCAGATGAATTCACACCACTAGACCTTTCTGACTCAAACAAGCAAACGTTTCCTGATCAGCCAGGTCACATCTTCAGGGCTGTTTTTGATTGAAGCAGTGCGCACACACTGTACAGATGAATTCTTCAGTCAACAGGCCAGATCCATGTCTCTTTATCTGACTTTATCTACTTGGATGTTTGAGGATTACTGCACTTTTTAATAAAATTGTAGATTATCCCTTAGAAACAGTTGCTTGATTCATTTTGTCAATTTCCCTGAAAGCACAGAACCACCCTATTAGCATATGCAGACCATTTAATGGACACCATAAACAAAAATGGCCAAGATTGTACATATTCTTTTGGAACACTTCATATGTCACCAATTCTGGTCTTGACTTGGACTCTTTAAAAAAGCTTTAGGTCATAGTGTGGCCCTTACTACACTACTGTTTACACCTAATTGCTTCTTGCAGCGCCCAATGTTTTCTTTCCTGCCGGCTTAGCCTTTCCATTAAATTGCCCCATGGCTGCTCCTTTTGCTCCTTGTATTCGGAGTCCTTCTGCTTTTTGCTGTGCCAGCACTGTGATAGCACAGACGCTGGGGGGTGGAGCTGCGGGCTCACATGAGAACAGTCAATATTTCATATCTCTGGGTGCAGGGGAACACAGAGGCCAGTGCACATTCAAATAGGCTAAGATGTATGACACATGCCCACCGCTTTTACCAGCTCGCAAATGCTGGCTCCAGCGAAAAGCCTACACATCTTACATCTCCTGACATAAGACAGACATTTAATAGAGTATAACATTTGTAAATGGAATATGCTTTCCCAAAAAATTCTGGCAGATCAACTGTGGGAAATTGAATGGGAGAACTACAATAGCCGGGGATGTAGCATTAGCATAAATCAAATTGTCAAACTTGTACATCTCCGGATGGATTGTGTCCTTAGCGTGGCCATAACTGGAAGTTCCGAATAGCGCCATTGGTGAATTGTGGCAATTTTCCCTCTCTGATCAGGTTTCATTTGAGATTTTGCACGGCTACTTTCAGAGGTGTGTTGTAAATGAAAGTGGATGGATGCAGATAGAGGGGGTGTTCCCTCTCTCTCCCTCTCTCTCCCTCTTGCCAAGGCCTATTCTTCACACCCAAACTCAATCAGCCATTTTAGTCTCTGTACGCTTGGCTCCTCATATTGGTTTCTACTGGCCGCTAGAATAACTGCAATCAAGCCACATTTTCCAGCGGTATTCCTGATAGGTTGGCTACATCTGCTCTCATTCAAGCCTCTGCATCTCACAAATGAAGGGCGGCATGATCAGGTCACGATTGTGGCAGTGAATAGAGGTGGGGTAATCACTTTTAGGCCCATTTTGTATCGGGATTTCTCATGGAGATGTTAATGTGGGGCTCATATTCACCAGATATATGCAGACTTATTTCTATGGTAATGTAGTTATTCATGTCTCGTTTCTAATGTGTGCATGCAGCAAATCAATAAAGGCCAATGTGCTGACTGCGTTCTGTGACAAATAAAGGTTGTCAGGAATATATGCAGCTGCCGGTACAGACACATCCTATTTCATTACACAAAGAAAGTTTCAATGCAATGCCAGTATAGTTTTCATAACAATAAAGGAGTCCAAAATTCAATAAGTTCAACCACAAACTTTTGTCTCGATCAGTACTTTAAAAAAGATATAAATATTTCCGTGAAGTTTTATGACTTTACAACCAACAGTAAAATACTAATACATAAAATCATTTTGGCTGTGGACTGTGTAAAGAAGAGAAGATAAATATTTCCTCCAGCGAGATTGCGTTAGTTTGCATGTAAACCGTAAATGATGTGCGCCGCAATTAGGTGCAATAAACATACGACATAATATTTCAGGATGGCCAAGTTGTCCCCACCAAACCCCTGTGGATATCTTCATTGTGCGAGCTTTCACAAAGACTTTACTCAGATGTGGGCACTTTAGGTTTGGAGAGTGGTCAGCCTAAAGACACCTTTTGTTTCATATTGATTGGTCAAATAGTCGTGGAGATTTTCACATTTTCAAATCACAACTGAAATACGCAATGTCTGTAGGTTAATTAGGTCAGATGTACACTCAAAAACGATCAGAATGAAGTTTGTATACTCTTTCCATGACCTCTCAGAGCGCAGCTGTGAGGAAATTATAGATTGCAAGATACTGACTTTGAGTTACGAAAAATAAACAAAATGGCATTCATATAGGCTAAAGAAATTTAAGACGCTCCATTTGAGTGAATGGTAGAACAGACTCAGCTCAGCTTGTATCCATCCACAGTAAACGCCTCACCCTGCTCGAATAATGTGTGAGCAGCGCAACATGTTTCCGAGCTGCGCAAGGACATCGTTTTAAATGTTGCTGGGGCTGATTATTTAGAACATGATCAAGAAATGTTGAAATAAACCGCTATGTGAAGGAATTAAGTGGCTAGTGCTTCAGACAGTGCAGGGACATTAATCTGCTAGCCTATCAAGCAAGCGTGACACCTGTAAGTATTAAAGTCCAAATACTTTTTGCTATACAGCCTCGGAGTGACTAAAGAATAATCTGAAAGAATATCGGACAGTGCTTTCCATGTTTTCATTTATCCCATCAACATGCGCTGGTTACGCGTTGGTGTGATCCCTATAGCCTCTCTGCTGGGCCCTCGCCACATGGGTACTGTAGCAATCCGGTTGGCGGTGTCTGTTTGCCAATCGCAGGGCCCCGCTTTCACAGTCACATAATTAAATCAAGCCTAATCCACTATTTATGTATTCGACTGCTAAATTATTCACACAGTTTTATGGGTTATTGTCTTTTTCAGAGACACTTGTGGGCTAGATGTTATTGGAAAATGAAGGGAAAAAAAGAGCCCCCAAGATAGTTTTAATTAATTACACCCCTCCTTCCTCAATGCAATAATACACAAAGCAGTCATGTAGGGGCTGCGTTGGCATTTTTCAATTTAATTTTTTTGGCAAGTGAAGTTTTGCTTGAATCAACTGTGTAGTATGTAACTAAAATAGATTACAATGCACTGCTTTGTGGGTGGCACATGGAGCAGCGGTTCGATCCCTCGCCCGGATGGGGCTTTTCTGTGGGAGTGTGTATGCTCTCCACGTGTCTGCGTAGGTTTCCTACAGGTAATGTGGTTTCCCCTTCCACTAAAACATGTACAGTAGACCAGGATGATTGTGTTAGAGGGTGAGTTGGGGATAACAAATGGAAAAAATTAGCCAAGGGCTACAATCAGACTAGGCGTGTTTACATGCATGAGTCTCGTGTGTGTTCATTAACAGTGATTTTGTGTTTTTCTTTTCCTTACATGTCTGGTGGAAGTAGACATGAGGGTAATTAGCCGGAGTAGATCACAATGTTCTGGTTCAAATGTAAAATCAAAGACACCAAGTGCCATCCATCATCGCCGCTCTCTGGGAGCCTGTGGGACAATGGAGAGAGACGGAAGCAGCCGTCAAAAGGTTAGTGCTACATATAACTGCAGGGGACCATGATCTTGTGTTAAATACAGGGGACAGTTCATCATCTGGTGCCATTTACAAAAGGACCGTAGCCCATAATCTAGAGATGACTCGGTAGAGAATATAGATTTTCCTCATGCTGAAAATGCATTAGAGCAATCCTGAGGATTTGTTATGGTATTATTTATTTAATCCATTTTTTATTTTATTATTAATTAGACAAATTCATGGCAAAAATAAAGTTTACTTTGAATAATGTCAATGTAATGTTTTAATGTATAATTAAATACTCTGTGTGCCCTCTGCTCCTCATTGGTCAGAATGAGAGAAGTCCAAATATAGGCACAGAAAAAGCCTTTTTGGAGGCAATCTTGTCCCTTAGCATCCCCCTGTGGAGCAATACCAAATGGCCTGATACTGTGTTTTGAACACATGTCAAGCAACTAAGTGTTTATTTTATCATTTTCAATGTTGTGTAATCATAACAAAGCGATTTTAGCAGGACAAATCGTTTTTTTGTGTGTGTATTCACTAAAATGTTTTCTGCTGTGTATGAAAGCAGAGGCACCCCTGGCCAATGTGTGGGCAGGGGTGCAAGTTCCATGTGTAGGTACAAGCAATTACACATTAAAGTGCAAGATTGTAATAAAGGTATACAGCTGTATGTGTAACAGAGGCACATAGTGGAATAAAGGTGTACTTAACATCTCACTTTAGGTTACAGCCCCTGCTGACGTGTAGTCATACACATTATGCGGTAATTTCCCCCAATTTATGAAACTTGTATGGCCATTATAAAGCTGGCACATCTATATGACGGCCAAAACACTAGCAACTGCACGTGTTAAAGCTATTATTATTAAATAATAATAATTATTAAACCTTGCACTTTAATGTGTAAATTACCTGTACTTAAATGTGTAATTACGTTCTTGTTCCCGTACATGGACCTTGCATGTTTCCCTATTGCTGAATTAAATAGTGCAACCTTATTCACACTGATAAAATGAAAAAAGGTTTGAAATGTGTACCTCACTACTAAGTGCATGTTTACTGTGGTATTCTACTCGGAGGCAAGGCCAGGCAACTTTATTTATACCGCGCATTTCGTACACAAGGAGATCATTTGTTCCTCATGGTCGTCAGGTGTTTGTGTTGTCTGGATATCAATATTTCATTCACTCATTTCGTTTTCAGGAGCTGCAGTCTGAAAGAAAACATTAGTTCCTGAAAAAGACCAAACATTTTGAGGTGTGGACTTTTTCGCGCACAAATTGTCCCAGTTTTCAGTCTTTCCCTGCAGTGACTGCACTACAGTTAACTTACAGCATTGCATTTCTCAGTCAGCTTGTATCAAGACATTTTACACCTGTCTTTCTATTGGTGCAGATGGATAACGGCAGACATTAAAAAAAAAAAAGTTCTTTGCCAAGGGTGAGAAAGTTGTAGAGGCCTTTATCAGACCTCCCTAGACAATGACAACAGTGCAAGAGTTGCATCATGAGTGGTGCTGCTGAGCGCGCTGTAATGAACTCACTGTGCCTTTTACACCTCAGTGGAACACCTGTTCACAGGGTTCATGTTTATGCATTAAAATCACCACATTCGCAAAGATACATTTAAAAGACTCCTTACCTGTTATTACTGTATTAACTAATGGGAAGGTTTTGTGCTCTAAAATGTGCTTCCGTTACAGGGAATTTTAATTATGATGAATTACCAGTGGCGGAATTTCTTGTACTTTAACGTAATCTTTGTGATTTCCCAGATCTATTTAATGAACACATGACGCTTTCCCATATGATATTCTTTTATTTATCCTGCCACATTATTAAAAAGCACTCACATGTCAGGGAATCTAGCACATCACTCTCCCTGAAGCATTGTGTTGGGAAATATCAGCTCCCTCTTCTATTGACTTAATAAATAATAAATAATAGATAATTGATATATTCTGGTGAATTATACATGACATGTATGTGCTTGCTGAATTGTTTGAGGACAGGCAAGAAGTTCTGTAGCAGTTGTAATATAAATATGTATCGTTTCCACTACACTGAAGGTCCTTTACATGCCACCAAACAGGTCCGCTATGCAGTTGTTTACAGATAGCGCACTCATGTTGAGAGATTTCATCCACCTGAGTAGCTTGTAGCTAATTATCTCTGAATTGTTGCACTTGTAGCAGCAACCCATGTTGAGTAATGAGAGGCAAGAAATAACTATTTTGGCATGTGTCAAAGTGTACAAAAACTGTTTTCTCAAATATAATGGCCCCACTGCAGTTGCTTCATCCACGATTGTCTAGTTGCTATCCAAGGCAAATAATCATGTTTGTGTGGACCCTAATTTATGCAGGCGGCATCATTAAATGCCCAATGAGCCCTTCCATGAGAGCATTTCATATTACTAAGGCTTGCTGATCTGCTATAAGACCAAAATTGTGGCAATGTATGTAAATATGAGTCCCCCTGGAAACAAAGTGTGAGCAAAATCATTGTTATTTTAATACATTCTGCTCTGGGACAAAGATTTATAGCAGCAATACAAATTGGTCTTAAATGCAGCATGACATAGAAATCTATAACTCATACATAAAGGCAAGAAAAGGCATAAACAGTCCATAAAGTAACAATACCATTTGTCATCAACAGCCCACTTAAAGCACCACTTTTCAACGGTGTTATGGTGACCACTTGATACTTTACAAAACAGGAATTTACGTGTCGCTGGCAGTTTACCTTGGAGCAAGGATTTCGGAAGCTTACATTTAAATATTCATATTGTTGAGCTGACGAATAAATCTATACATGTAGGTTTTTCAAAACTGCATGAAATGTTCTGATCCCAGCAGAAACAATAAGTGACTGGTACTCGAGTCTTGTTTTGAACATACAGTGTCATTGTATGTCGCATGAAGTTTGCTGAATCGTTTATAGGACCACAGGTGTGCCGTGTATAACGGTGTACATCCATCCATCCATTTTCTTCTGCTTTATCCGGGGCCGGGTCGCGGAGGCAGCAGTCTGAGCAGAGATGTGCCCAGACTTCTCGGAATTCCCGATCCATGCACACACTTCCTGAGACGACACCAGGTCAGCTCAGATATACATAGTCCCTCCAGCGTGTCCTGGATCTTCCATGAGGCCCCTCAATAGAACATGCCTGGAAAACCTCCCGAGGGAGGCGAGCAGGAGGCATCCGAAACAGATGCCGGAGCCACCTCAGCTGACTCCTTTCAACGTGAAGGAGCATCAACTCTCCTCGTAGGACGTCCGCGCAGAGAGACGTCGAAGGACGTCCTAAGGTGTTATTATGCCTTACAATATAGAACCCATTTTTATCCGCTTAGAACATCCACATGTTTAATTTTGTGTAACTATACTTGAGTCGTGTAACTACTCACGTAACCGTATTTAAATGAAGGAAACATGGAGGAGCTTGGTTGCTTCTATCTTCACCCCGTTTGGGCCCATAGAGGAGAGGAGGGGAGGCTAAATGCTAACAACATCTTTGGTCTTTTTGCGTGACTGAGCGCATGCGTAAAGACCAGACAGGTACGCATTAACTCGTCTAAGCTAAGGAATTAACATATCTCAGTATGGGAAATCGGTGGCCTATTCCTTTAAGAAAAGCCTTGCATAAAATGTCATGCACCGAGTACGAACCAAAGGAATGAAGCCTATACTTCATTCCACTCCTGCAATGGGCTACTGATGATGCATCAGACATTTTGGGGCATAAACAAAGCAGCTATAAGCAATGACAATAACACCACTTGACACATCAGGAAAAAAAATCACATAGGGAAGTGAAGTCGTGCACCATTCCAGTCTGAAATTGCAACAAGCTTGTTGAGTCAAGTGCAATCGAGAGGCTGCTGCACATATGACGTGACACTGTTCTGTCCTCAGCATCGTGAGTTCGAGTCCTGGCTCTGACGTTTCTCACCGCTCTTCACCCCCTTTGACCCCATGCTGCCCTGTCCAAAGAATAATAATAAAAAAACTGGCGTGCAGACAGTCATCCCAATTGGTGTCTGCTGGTTTATGTTTGGCTTCCTTCATTTGCCTAAGACATATACAAAAGTAAAGTCCCACGAGCTAGGGACATATCCAGGACCTTAACTGCTCTCAGATTTATCCACCATAACTCTTACAATCCCCTCCTTCTCGGCAGTTTGCCCCCCGGCGTGGGTATGACAGTGACTGATGCTTGTACATGACTTAAAGCATTAAAATGATTGTTTATTGCATAATGCGTGGGTGGTAAATCCTCTCCTGCCAGCCAAATGTCTTTTTTGTGTGTGGCTATACCGCCTTTGCTCTGCCCAATCCCATCAGACCTTGGAAGCTAAGCAGGGAAGGGCCTGGTCGGTACTTGGATGGGCGACCGTTCGGAACACCAGGAAGCCTAGCGAATGTAGTGAGTGAGTGAGTGGTGGTGGTCGGAGGGGCCAATGGCCTAGACTGATTGCCTCGCTTCCGTCAGTCTACCCCAGGGCAGCTGTGGCTACAATAGTAGCTTACTACCACCAGGTATGGAGTGCAATGTAAAGTGTCTTTGAGTGTCCAGAAGCGCTATATAAAACCGATGCATTATTATCAATATTATTATTATTTTATCATGTCAAGTTTTCAAGGGAGTAGTAAACACGAATGCACAATGCCTGAGGAAAACTGCATGGTCTGATATTACTGCCCCACATGGACAGAAACCCCCATGCAACCAGACTAGGAGGACTCCTTAATCATCAGCCTCAAGCTCTTTATTTTAAAGATAAATTCGATTTTTTTTGTACAGTGAAAATAATAGAGCAGTGAGTGCGCGTGGACCAGGCCAAATGTGACTGGAGTGATTGACAGCAATACTGTTCTATTCTGTTTGATGAGATTAAATTGTCATGACCTCTTAGATATGGAAATAGGGAGCCGATCTAAGGCTGTCAAATGTCAACTTTATTACTGGGGTCTGGGCTGAGGCAGACAGTGCACACTGCAGTCAGGCTATATTTAAAACTTCAAGAGAAATGGTTTGTTCCGTTTTGCCTTTAAAGGTGCAGTTTATGGCTCGGAAAAAGGGGGACAGTTATGCAGCAGTTGGGTCTGGCAACAACTTATTATAAACCAGGTGCACAGGCCAGCAGCCATTCAAAAACTAGTGGGGAGAAGAAGCGCAGTCTCTTCCAAAAAATGAAGTGATCGCATCTTCACCCAAGGGTCTCCTGTAATTTATACCCTCCATGTTGGCCTTTTGACTTGTTACCCCGACAACTTATAAAATCAACTGAACAGCATTACAGGAAAGTATTTTTTTTTGTATCCTAATATTAAATCCACACAGGCTGCAGGCCTTGAATTTGACTTCTACTGAGTACCATAATACATGATCTGAAGACTGACAGCAGTAAGTTCTACAGCTATATTCCATTCAAAATGTACTATTCTTTTTAGACTTCCTGGAGGTTCAAGCCATTGTGACCTCCATGTGAATTTGACCAAAAGCAATAACACAAAGGGTAAATAAAATAAATATACATAAATAAATAAAAACAAGCATGGATACAGTACAGTATATGTTGTGTTTTCAAAGCTCAAAGCTCAGGGCTTGCACAAAAAAAAGAAAATGTTTCTGATCCCACATACAACAATATTCAGGTATTTCATAATTGAATGGGTATCAATATCTGGCTGGTGCATCTTTGGCAGCTTTGGATTCACTAAAAACTGGAGTAGCAGACGGGCTCAAGGGTATAGCCTACTTTATTTTGTTGTCTGACACAACAACATACAGTACATAAATAAACAAATATCACCAATAACTGAACGAGTGAATTAAAATTTAAAATCATAACATCCACACCAACATCTATTCACTTTATTTTGAGCGGCTCAATCCTGTTGTGAATTGGTCAGATTACTGCAGCGACAAAAGTGTCTAGCTCAGCCATTGTCACCTTATTGGTTGAAATTCAACATGACTGTGTGCCATGTCTGAAATCGGTGCCCATCTCCGCTTGGATTTGATTGGTGAAGTCCCAAGAACCTGACCAACCCTGGGCTGTATATGCAACTGCAGTTATACAATCTTTCATTTTTTTAGGGGCCTGGTTAATCCCCTCAGGAACTTGCTCTTAAAAATGTCATTGTTTGGAAAATCGTTAATGATGTACTAGATCTATATGCATCATTAAATCATTCAGTTTAATAAACACAGGAAAGTAAAATAAGACTGTTTCAGGAAAAGACACAAGTAAATCTAAATCCGTGTGTGCGTGTGTGTGTGTGTGTGTGTGTGTGTGTGTGTGTGTGTGTGTGCGTGTGTGTGCGTGCGTGTGCGCGTGTGTGCGTGCGTGTGTGTGCGTGCATGCGTGATGGATCAGAAGTGGTGAAAAAAGTGATTATAAGTAAAATTAGACACATATTTTTGATTTTGTACAGGAAATTATAACATTATTTATGTATTTACAAACGTATTTGTTTATAGGCATGTGTGTTATATGGTGTACACAGGACTGCAGACACTGTTATTTTGATTTAGCCTATTTGTTAATAGCAAAAGTTAGTCGATTCGTTTCTGAAGATATGCTGACATAACTTAAGAAATGTAATTGATTCCTGCCACTGAGTTTCTTGCGGCTGTAAACGATCACAGATCAGAAAACATACTGCGCCTGCATACCGCAGGATCACATTTCCTGTAGATCATCACACAGTGTGGCCGATTAATTTCACTCTCCTTTGATCCTTTCTTTTTTTTCATCCTCATATTTACCATTAAAGACTGATCCCACTGAGGGTTATCATCACCCCGGCGCAATAAAACAGCTCAGAAGCGCGTGGCTGCGGCACGGCCGGGGCCAGAGGGGAACTGGGCTGTGAAATAGACTATCCGCTGATGGACACTTGAAAGCGCTCGAATGGTTAGTTGTCAGTCAAAACCGCCAGACCCGCCCCAGATTTACAGCAAATCCTCCCAAAATATGAATCTAAATAGAGTGGAAAATGCGTTTTACGCGTAGATGGCCAAAGCGTTCAAGGGATATTTCTTTCCCCATGTGGACCTGTGAGCGCGGTGCCATGCATCCTCTTGCTCGGAGGTAGGAGGGGTTGTAGTGATGCTTCTAACCAATGGGCACAGGCTTAGCGCTGGATCAGAGCGCAGCATCTCTCTTGTCACAACGGCACTTTTGCGCCAGACAAGCAGGACCCACACTCGTCTATCGGCACCGCGGGGAGAAGACACACGCAAGGAATTTACTGAGGTGGTATTGGCACCCGAGTCTCGCTTCGTTTAACCTTTTACTGCTGCTATGATGAACATCGGCTGCGTCATCCTGGCTTGCACCTTACTTGTGGGCGCTTCCTCGGTAAGATTTGGAGTTCCTTTCCTTTCTTGAAGAAGTGCTGCACTGCTGCATATTACAGTTGAGGTTCAGACAGCATCGCAGCATGAACCCAAAAGTGCCCCAAAAATATCACAGAACGAGCTTACTTTCTCTGCAGTGTTGCGCTATGACAAGTGGGTTGTGAGTGACTTGATTGCTGGCCATCCCCACAGAACTTCTTGTTTGAAAAGTAGCGTCGTTTAATTTTATTCTAAAGCAGCAGTGCATTGATGCGGAGCACGCGGTCTTTTTCGCTGTCTCAAAATCCACTCACCCCCACTGTCATTTCCTCTCTGGAGGCTACGTCTCCGACTGTAATGAACTTTGAGCACAAATCCCGTTTAATGAGCACGTTTCCAGAAGCCAATTACGAAAAGCTTATCATACTTTATTTGAATACGGGCAATAATGCATTCTAAGATGAGACTTTGTGAAAGAGAGCGATGAGAACGACTTTCCCATTGTGGACAGTTAGCGCGTAATGACTGGCTGGAGTTAGAGAATATAATGTCCATATCATTTTTTCTTTCCCCCTATTGTTTCTTTTTCTTTCAAATGCTCAAATCAGCCCTAGCATTGTAGCCACATACAGTTGGCTGCATCAGAAGTCGTTGTTCATTGAATGGTGGTTCGGACCAGGTGCCTCTTCACATATTGTGCACCTGTATGTTTAGGATGGAGACTATTTCAAATATAATCTCCAATTTATATTTTTGTTCTATCCTTGAAGCACTCCTTTATAAGACCATGCATCATTGTTGAACGATATAATACTGCATAGTGACGAGCTGTAATCAGGAGAAGCAGTTTAGTATCATAAATTCTAGAAAATATTATGTAAATGACAAAATTGAAATAATTATAAAAACGTGCCTTTTCCCCCCCACAAGAATGTAGCTTTCCACTCTTCAAAGGAAGAGTTGTCTCTTGGGATTTACAACTACTTTCACACTATACGCCTAATTTGTCTGACCTTATCTTGTTTTAAATGCCAAGGGGTGAGGGAGGTGAAAAGTTTGGAGCATTTGACATAGTGGTGTTTAGAATGTATTAGAGACTAAATTATGTCGTGTCAATGAACGTAAAATCCACAAATGTGTCATGGTCTGCTGATACTTTGTCATTCAGTGCTCAAAAGTATTTCGTTTTTGATAAAGATCGTGAAAATAGGAGTAGCATACTAAAGCAAAGAGCTTAATCATCTCGTCTGCTGCTTCTGATCTTTAATGGCGTTAGGGTAACTCGTATGTAGCAGAGGGAAGCCACAGGACCCACGATGTCGAGCCAGGCCAATTGTCAGAATCATCTAAATGCAATTCACTTCACAAAAGGAACTTTTTTCAACTACATGCTTTATCAACAGCAATTCTTTTATTTGGGACGTGTATCACAATTCCTAATTGGACTAGTAGAATTGTGAAATATATTTTGGAGCAAATGTTTATACAAGTTTAATGGACCTTATTGAAAATACATCATAATAATAATAACAATAACATCTCTATTATAAAGTGCTACACATTCCAGCGCTAACATTTGATTATATATTGTTTCTTTATTGAAATATTTCAGTTATTTTTGAATTGTGTCATGGTTGCTCATACATGTTGTTATTGTCCATGCTCTGACAGATATGATCTGATTCACAGGGTGAGGTTCTGAGTGAGTGTGAAAGGTGCTTGGTCCAGTCTATGGACTGCGCTCTCTTCCTTTGCCTAACCTCTGCTCTCATTCCTCAGGGGAGTAAGGCGGGCCAGCCCTTCAAAGCACCATGTCGACCAGGATTCTCCCAGAACTTCTACACCGTCATTGTCCCCCGAGACGTGCTGCATGGACAGAGCATTCTCAAAGGTTGGCTCTACTACTACTACTACTTTTACTACTGCTACTACTACTACTACAACTTTTACTACTACTACTACTACTACTACTACTACTACCACTGCTACTACTACTACTACTACTACTACTACTACTTTTACTACTGCTACTACTACTACTACAACTTTTACTACTACTACTACTACTACTACTACTACTACCACTGCTACTACTACTACTACTACTACTACTACTACTACCACTACTACTACTACAACTTTTACTACTACTACTACTACCTCTACTACTACTACTACTACTACTACTACTACTATTACTACTATTACTACTACCACTACTACAACCTTTACTAGTACCACTACTACTACTACAACTATTACTACTACTACTACTACTTCTACTACTACTACTACTACTACTACTACTACTACTACTACTACTACTACTACTACTACTACTACTACTACCACTACTACTTCTGCTACTATTAATTCAGTAATGTGTTGCATGCGGTGCTGAGTGGTCTCCAGATTACTGCTGAAGTGAATAGTATGTGTTTTTAAATACAAGGATTTTATTGAAAACACTGAGACCAAATTGGCAGCTTGACATTGGTCAAATTGACATAAGAACGTCACTGAGTTATTGATGAACATTTGGTGAAGTTTAGATGAATTAAACACAGTTCATGATTGCCTTTTATATATTCACAACCTTCTGCTGTGTTTAAGCTCATTCAAGTGCAAATATTTATACGCATACATTTGTAACCAGATTCGAGAATAACCACATGGCATCAGTGTACAACACTTCCCTGACACTTTTATAGCCAAACTTGTTTTCAGGGTTAATTGTAATGCTTTTGGCCTGCAAGAAAAAGCCTTTTACAGCTGTTGGTATAACAAGTGAATAGTTCTGGAGGTTATTGTGTTGTTTACCAAACAGGCAAGGACAGTGCGGTAGGCGGTCATTGGGGAGGGAGTGTCTCTTCAGGGGAATGGGGGCTCAAGGTTTGTGCCAGTTTGGAAATGGACTGAGGCGTCCTTACGCTGCAAAACAATACTAACACAATGTGATAGGTTTGAACGGGACACATATGTGCAGGGACTTAGGCGCCCTGCTGTTGTCTCAAGAGAAGACCACTGTCCGAACAGTGTGAGCCTGATATGTGAATGCTTATGTGTCTCCCATAAAAAGTGCAATAAGACTTGACAACATTGTAGCCCACACTCAATATTGAAATAGGTAAGTAGTTATGCATCATTAAATATCTTGAAGTTATCATAACCTGTCCAGACAGTTTCAATTTCTTTTTTTAATGTCAGATACATCGACAATATTTCTATTCTTGCAGTTTATTTAGAATGTTTGTGCACTGTGGCCCGGTGTCGCAGTGGTTAGCATTATTGCCTCTCTGCAACAAGGTCTAAAGTTTGATCCCTGGGACGGGTGGGGCCTTTCTATGTCGTAGCTGTGTGTTCTTCCCGTTCCACTAATGCTCATACCTTTAGTTATTGATACATGGCATAAATGTGCTGATATGAATCCAGTACATACAGAGTACAAATCCAGTATTATGAATCCAATACGTCCAGTACATACAGTACAGAAGAGTTGCTCTATAATATAAGTTATAAGTATACCCTGTACTGAAAGAATCATGGTGATCCATATTTGAAAGAAGGAAAATATAGCTTTAATCAGCCTGTTCACATGTGGTGCAGAAACACAGGTTGGCTCTCACATTCAGATCCCCCCTCCTGTGATTCATTTTACCTTTGTGTTCACTTTTTGTAGCAACTATCCGTGTGCGTTGTCCGGGTCTGCAGCAGCTTAACTCCCCATGTGATGATTAATGTACAACGCCTATCTGTACTGAAGCTGCGTTTTCCATACACAAAGCTTTTAATACTTCCGACACAATATGTATAACCTCAAACTGTCAAGTGTCCTGACAAAATGGATGGGCCATGCCAGGAGGAGGGAGGGTCTGCTGGGGTACTGCCGGGCCACTGTTGTCGGGTTGTTGTCTCCCTAGAGATGGACAGTGAGCGATGGGGCAGAGCTAGAGGACTATAGCGCTGCAGGTGCATGTGGACCAGGGGCCGTTTCCAGTCATTGAACAATGTGAGCTCTGCAGCCCTTTTTGAGGCGGAGGTATACGACCATTGTTAACTGTCGTGTTGCATTGTGTAGATGGTGTGTGGGAGTAGTCAAACTACAAAAGCTACACTAAATTCAAGTTAATTCAAATAACTGTGTAAATTGATGCAGCTTTTGACCCTAATGAGAACTTGGCATCAAGCCACAAACTAGTACGTACTTTGTCCCAAGCCATAATAAGAGGAAAAAAATGTGTGTAAGGCCTACACATTATTGCTGCTGTTGTCGTCCTTTTTTTTCTTAACTTTTTATATACTTTAAATAACGTATAACTTATAGGATATTGACAATTATTGTTTAAGAAAGGGAAGAATGGAGATCTTCTTTCTTCAGGATAGTGTTTCAATCTTTTACACGCCAAATTCACAGTTCAGCAGATTGTCTGGCTCCTGCCTGTGGGTATTCATAACACTTTGTTGTGTGATCTCAGGAGGAACAGCGGAGCATACGTTAGCAATAAACAGCATAAAAAGCTAAAGCTAAATGCTTCATAAATATAATACTTTTGGCCACAATTTTATTTCATGCACAGGCATATTGTATCTAAATTCAGAAGATAAAAATGGCAAAAAATGGCAAGGCTTGTAAGAAAAGTCATTCCGTTTGGATCTCTTGAACTAGTGAGAAATACTGGAGGCTTTTGGCTTGTTCCTATCTCACCATTGTGCAGCTGCCGTTTATTTATCTTGCAGGTCCCTTGCTGCTCGTTAGGAACTGTTCTGCTGCCCTACCTGAAGAAGAAAGATGCACGTTTTCTGGAGGCATAATAAAAAGTCCACTGAAGAGAAAGATTCCTTGTACAATATAAAGCCATTCAAAGTTACATGCGAAAACATAAATACATACTTCCTTTCCCCACAGTTGTGTGTCTGGTTTAGTCCTGGGAGATCTTCTTTTTTTTTTTACTCTGACGGTTTGAACCATTAGGACGTCCCTTCAGAGACGTTTTAAGGCAAATGGCTTATTATCTTTCTGGTTATCTTTGCAAAAATCCTTGACTGGTTCACAAAGCTTATTGCAGTGCTACATTTTGGTAAATAAATCATTCTTTGTATAGATCTATATTTCTGTAAGAAATGCTGAGTTCTGATTAGTCACAGCTCGCTCTGTGAAGATCCTGACTGTGGCCCGATAAGCCATGAAACGAAAAATATTCCAGCGATTTCACAGAGCATTGTAAACCACCTCCTCGATTCCAGCATCAGAGGAAACACCCAAGTGCACAGACTAGAGTGAGCATTGGAATTCTGCTCAGCTCCACACGCCTCTTTAAGGTACTGTCATGGTGTGTTTGAAGAGACGGCTGTGATGACTTTGCCCCGGTGACTCAATAAGCACTGTGCAGGGCCACCTCTGCGCCTGCGTTTGACAGAGAATGTGGCGATAAAATCAGAATGGATTGTCCCGATGAGGTCTTCTTGGAGTATTATCCGTTGACTTATTCAAATGACCATAAGTTTACCATTCTTTGTGTTTTATGGTCGTGCTAAACATTCTCTTTTACAAAACCATGTTACTACATAAGTCTGTTGATTTACGAAATATTTGATGAGCAGGTTTTGAATTCAGTACTTGCCTGTAATTTGTCCGGTCATCATTTCTTTCTTTTTTCACTTTCTTTGTGGCTTGTGAGTAGTTTAAAAAGGTTGTGTTCACTCCCAGGCTCTCAACATACAGTTCCCACACATTGTCAGACAGTCCCACAGAATATTTCATCATCTAACATTTTCCGAGCGATCATAGATATAAAGCATATTCATATTATTATGCACTCGGTATTTCTTGTTAACTGAGCAAACCATAACAATGGGTTAAAAGTCCATTCCTTTGTATGTCTTATTTATTTTGGCCATCACTCTTCCATTACACTTGAAAAGCTATTTTATAATTTTACACAGAGAAAAAAAAAAGTGCTCTCATCAAATTAATTTAAGCGCTTGTATCTGCCCCCTCTTTGCCCAGCCTCGTGCATTGTTTAATTCCATCTACTGAAGTTACACATGCAAAATGACATGAAACATGACCCCAATTAGTCCCCACCAGGAGAAATCTGGCAAGCGGCCCATATCTGCTTTGAAACAGGCGGCGGGCTACACGAGAACTCCTCACCCCAATCCAAAAGGACAGGGCTTTCATAAGACTGTCCAGGCCCTTAGGATGGCCGTGGTAACCGTGGTGGTAGTGGGGCGGATTATGTTCCCGAGCATTTGATAAGCGGTATGCCATTTTCCCTCCTGACTGCCTGGCATCTCTCTCTCTCGTCCTCTGGAGAGGCTTTCATCTCCCCAGCCAGGGCTTGCAGTCTGTGTCGACCCGATAGAATGCAGGTATGGGCTACATTATTTCTCTTTATCAGCGAGGTATCCTTACGATTTTGACTACTTGACATACACACTGAGCCAATTCCATCAAGCAAGCCACCCGTGATAAAGTACGAGCCACGGCTTTTCATCCCGTTTCCTGGTATTTCCTCAGCAGCGAAAGCAATGTTGGCGAGTGGAAAAGCCTTTTGATAGAGGACGCGTCAGCAGGAATGATGTAGACCCTTGTCCGAACAGGGATTTCGTTATTTCTGGTTTGGAGGTCTGGCCCGAGTTGCTCTCACTGTGTTGGGGTATTAGCTGTACTAGGAAGGCTGGATGCTGGGTCATGGGAGTTTCATCACCACTGCTTTTCTGCTCAGTGTACGTCAATACCAGAGGCTTTACTATATACCCATTGAGTTACCACTGGATTTCTCGTAGGCTGACTAACTATACAAGTTTAGACTTTTCCGACACCTCTGTTTATCAATGGTAACTTTGCAATGCTTATTATTATGTAATTGTCAAAGTCATAATTTTAAATATTGCTTGTCCTATGGAAATAGAAAAGGAAAACGAAGTATTCTCTGAACCGGTTTCTCCTTTCTATTAAGATGATGTAACCCACAACTGTGTTTTCTTTTTTTCTTTTTCTTACTATGGACCAGGATTCTATATCGTTGATAAAGCTCAAATGAATAGAATGTGACATGGTTGTGACCTAGACCTTCTCGGCTACATATTCTAGTCTACATTTTATTTGTATTTTTTCCTGATTAAAACTAGCAATTACACCAGACATGGGGCTGCATAGACTATGACTTGGCTTACTTTTGGACTCTAATTGTAGTCTATTTTTGCAGACAAGATATTTCAAAAACCCTATTATTTTAGTTGATGGTAGAATTGCTTTTGACACGACTGATCTATTTGAGCCTTTGTTTCTTTGTAACGTGTTGCATTGACTCAACCATCTCAGTCAGGCTTGGAAAACGGCTACAATCCGGTGTGGCTTGTTTACATGCATGAGACCCATGTATGTTCATTAACATGCACTGTCCCGAGCAAATAAACCAATACATAAAAAAAAATAAAAAAACGCACAACCACACTCTGCCAAGCCGTTTGAAAAGAGCAGGGCGTCCACTCTGTCCGCACTTTAGAGATTACTTGCCAGATCTCTGTTTCCAGACTAAAGAAAGGTGAACTAATTGAGCCCTGAGTTTTGACCTTCAAATGGAGGTAATATTCCAAGAGTGAATTTATAAGAGCCACAGGCGAAGGGTTAGAGGGGTGATTATATGAAAGAAGAACACTTGAACACAAAAAAAGTCCTTGGCAAGGGATTAAAAGATAAAAACGGTACGCCTTGGACAGTGAAAGGCAGAGTGTTTTTGATGAGACAAGGGCACATTTTGGCAAGTGGTGTGGATTAACCATAGTGTCCTTGTGTTTGTAGTCAATGGCACCCCTTGATCGGATCATATTTTTGGGAATACATTTCACCGAAGGTTTGCGTGATACAAGATGCAAGTAGCATTCGACCTACCTTTACTCACACCTATCCATCCTTTCTCTTGATTGTCCAAGGGAAAGGATATTGGTGCATAAGGATAACCTGGTAAAATGCAGTATAGCGTATCACCACCCACTGTGGGAAGAAAATGTATTTCTTTGGACTCCATTTATCTTAAACTGTATCTAAATCAGAATATTACAAATAAAGATACAAATGAAACACAACTGCTGCTCCGCTGCTGTGCTGACCTTGTGTCCGGTGAATACTCCATGCATTAGTGATCGAACACCTTTTCAATTGACCACTATCTCAATCAATGGCATTAGCATCTCAATGCACTTTAACGATCCGGTAGCCTTGATTAATCCTGTGTATTGGCTTTTTTGCAGCAGTGCAGAAATGAGGCCTTTTCCCAGTGGAAGACCTCAGTTTCACCTCCCTGATGGAAGCCCAGTCAGAAGTTCATTACCCAGTGTTCTATTCTCCTCTCCACACCTTTAGGATTCACCAGATGCAAATGAGGGCATTTAAATTGTTCTGCTTTCTCTTATGTGCTCCACATTGGTTATGTTTTGCTACTGTATTTAAAGTTTCTGCATTACAGTATAAGTAATGCTGTATATTAATAGTATGCAAGTATAATGTTTGGAACTTCATGACTATTGTGAATTCTGCTACTCAACTGGAATGAAAAGTCGCCACATAATAACATAATTTAAAAAAAATGCAGTGTTTGTGTGAAAAGTTGGGAGAGTAAGTAGGGAGTAATTGCTGTAATGTGAGCTGTTCAACTGTAATACAAATTTGGCTTTTAGCGATAGACCTTGTCAGGTTATAAAATGCAACCGTTAAGAAAAACACTTGGCGGCTTTGTTGATTGTCCGAACTAGTCTTTTGCACCACTAAATAACTTTATTTTTATTATAGATTTTTTTCCCTAAATAAATAGAGGATACATCTTGCACAGCCCCATTGTTAGTACCAGCTTTAAGTAATTGAAGGCCGGGCGATATGAGAGGAGGGAAATTTACTTATTTCTGCTCTCACGTGGCTTTGGTTTGAGTTATGCCCCTGTTTAATATATAGTGGTTCAGTTATTTTAATGTAAATGATGGTATTTGTATGCATTTCCCCCCTGAGGTGATACAAGGTTTTTGTATTTTGTAAATGCTTAAAAGACTTTAAGAATTGTAAGCTATCAAGAGAGGCCAATTAACAACATAGCAAAATATTAATGTAACTGAATTGTGGATACATTCAGAATAGCCAGGGGGATCCATGGAAACAGAGGAAGGATATGAAGACTCCAGTAAGTGCTAATCCCCCAGCCACCGTGTGCCCTTTGTCTTTCCAACAAAATGAGAACGACTAATAGAATTGCAGAAAATTGAATGCTACCAGGATGTAGTCAACTGTCTCCAGCCATTAGTTTCAAATCATCTTTCACATATTCGGTGCATTCACAGAACTGTCAAGGACATAAAAAGCAATCTGTCATTTACTGTTCGTCTGTACTTATTCTTGAGCATGTTCTGTAGCTATGACATGAACAAAATGTAATGCCGCAGTTACTCTAAATGCATGGCCATCAGATCACTACACTGAATAATCATCTTTTGGTAGGATACAATTGTCATCCAATGTTATTATTTATTATTGCGGAATTGGCATGATGTCCAGCGACCACGTAGACGTAGTAGTGACCAATTGCAAATTAGGCGTTGTGTGAGATTACCATGTTAGCAGTAGTCACCAATCTATTCTATTCGTCCTCACTACATCTTAGGTATACATCGTACGAACCTCACTGTCGCCCAATCTGAAAAATGGCTACTCACTGGATCAATGAAATACGTCCATGCATTTTGACCTTGTGCTGCCCCGTGACCCCACATGTTCTCTGACGCCCATATCCTCCATCAGCCATGCTCTAGCAGATGAAAAACACCGCCCCATCACAATGATTTACTCCTTTATCCATTGATCCGCCCAAGCCACAGCCCAATGCGTCTCCATAGGGCAGCTCCGTATTGTTATCCTGGACCAAAAGTATTCTAGCGCCTTAATTAAAAGTCTGCACTGTCAAGTTGGCTTTGTTCTCCGCTTTTTAATATAAGTTCCCTGGCCACAAAGACCAGCTGTGTCCCACGCATTTCTTCAGTTACAATTCCATATGTGATCCGGCCCAGGCAGAGTTCTGCTGTGATCATTGGCTCTTTTTTGTAATGCAATCAAGCACACATGCACTGATTCAAGTCTTTTGAAAGATCTCTTTTAATGTTGTTGTTTGATTTGCCTTTCATTTCACCTCACATCACTATCAAATGGCACCAAAATAAAGCATGCAGTAAAGATAGATATTAAAGTGGACATCATGCATAATGATAATCACTAGTATTGCCTAGTCTCAGGCGATACGATACGTATCCCCATACAAGGGTCGCGATACGATATGATACGATCTATCCCGATATTGAAGTATTAGACAATTATTGCGATTATTTTTTTACTACTTTGGAAACAACTATTCAGTAAACTAGTCCACCTTCATTAGATTTGTACCAAATACATTTGATCTATCTATCTATCTATCTATCTATCTATCTATCTATCTATCTATCTATCTATCTATCTATATATCTATCTATCTTATGATATAAATGCTTTTCACTAATGTGCTTGTGACTGTGGTGTTGTATGGTGATACAAGCAGGTGCTGGTCCACCCTCATGTCAATTTACAGGGGAAACAGGCAAGTGTCGCATGACCGGTGAGGCAGATATGACAAGTAGCATGAAAGATGGCCTTTTGTCCACTTGCTTGGCATCTCTATTTGGGGGATCTGAATTGTTTAAACAGAACTACCAAAATGATAAAAAGGTTTGCAAAAATAATTTTAATATCTTTCTTAAATCTCTAAGCAAAAACGAATCGATTTAAAGAGCTATCATGCACAGAATAAAATAAAATGTATCCGTGTAAATTTGCATAAAAAAACTACACAACTAATAAATATAAGATGTCTGTTTAAGTTCTCAGTCATACAGGAGTTGTCCATCTTCAAATAAGGTACTTGATTCATCTTCTGTACTCGAACTTGAAGTCCTCGAACGTTTCGCCTCTCATCCAAAAGGCTTCGTCAGCGACAAAGGTCCCACTCTGGCCGCAGCTGAATATATAGTCCAACGGGGAGGAGTTGGGGTTGGCCCGGCTCCTCCTCTCTAATCACAGCTACTCTCACCTGTGGGTAAACACCTTTGAAGTAGAGCGTCTCTAACGACCTGCTCACCTCAGTATCGGTCAGTCCTGTCCTATTCATAGAGGATCACTGCCCAGTATCTGTCCTATTCATGGCTGATCACTGCTAATTACCTGCCTATTGTTCTTTTGTTGGCTGAGGTGCCGTCCCCTTGGACTGGCCATGCCCTTTCGGTTTCTCCCGAAGGAGATTGGAGTACAGTGACGGAAGATAAATCTGAGACCGCCATTCCGGTTCATGGAGGGTTTTTCTTTCCTGACAAAAATAACTCCTCTTTCAAACCAACGTTCTTCTTTAGCTAAAGTGTTGACCTCCCCGTCCTCAAAGGAGTGGTTTGAGGCTTTGAGATGGAGGTGCACCGCAGACTGAGGGCCGCTTGTTCTTTCTCTTCGGTGTTGATAAAGTCTCTTCTGTAAAACTTGTTTAGTTTCTCCAATATAATGTTGTTTGCATTTTTCTTCTTTGCATCGAATAGAATAAACCACATTGCTTTGTTTGTGGCTCGGAGTTTTGTCTTTGGGATGAACTAATTTTTATCTCAGTGTGTTCACCGGTTTGTGGTACACTGGAATCCTGTGCTGCCTAAAGATTCTCTGAAGTTTCTCTGAGACCCCGGCTACTAAGACAGATCTCCAGTAGTTGGCAAATGTGGTCAGGAGTGAACATGGTCCTATCAGCTAGAGTGCTGTCCTCAGTCAGTCTCTTCCTCACCGCTGTGACTGCTGCTGAGGTTGTTTACGTCTGTCCCAGATACATATTATGTAGATGACACGTGGGTCAAAATTAAGCAGAAGGAAGTGACACCTTTTACAGATCACATCAATGCTGTGGACCCCAGCATTAAATTTACTCGGGAGGACGCCAAAGAGAAAGAACTTGCCTTTTTAGATTGTAAAGTTATCATAGGGGAAAATTGACAATTTCAGACAGAGGTTTACAGGAAGGCAACTCATACTGACCAGTTTTTGATGTTTGACTCAAACCATCCACTCCAGCACAAACCAGGGGTCATCATGACGCTCAGACATAGAGCTAAAGAGGTGCCTACCAGTGCAGAAGGAAAGACCAAAGAGGAGCAACATGTCCAGAGAGCCCTCTCAGACTGTGGCTATCCTAACTGGTCTTTCAATAAAGCACAAAGGGCAAGAAGACCCAAAGAACAAGACAGACAGACTACAGAGCCCAGAAGAAAGGGAGTTTCAGTGCCGTATGTAGCCGGGGTCTCAGAGAAATGCAAAGAACATTATATTGGAGAAACAAAACACATTTTACAGAAAAGACTTTATCAACACTGAAGAGAAAGCACAAGTGGCCCTCAGTCTGCGGTGCACCTCCACCTCAAAGCCTCCAACCACTCCTTTGAGGACGGGGAGGTCAAAAATGTAGCTAAAGAAGAACGTTGGTTTGAAAGAGGAGTAAAATAAGCTATTTTTGTCAGGAAAGAAAAACCCGCCATGAATCGCAAATGGCGGTCTCAGATTTAATCTTCCGTCACTTTACTCCAATCTCCTTCGGGAGAAACCGAAAGGGCATGGCCAGCCCAGGGAGACGGCACCTCAGCCAACAAAAGAACAATAGGCAGGTAATTAGCAGTGATTATCCATGAATAGGACAGATACTGGGCAGTGATCCTCTATGAATAGGACAGGACTGACCGATACTGATACTTTGTTTTATCTGAAAAATCTGAAAAAGTAAAGTGCTTCTCAAGGATAAATCTGTGCAGCTGGTCAAATTAATAAAGTGAATGTTTGACAGGTTGTATTGTAAGTAATGTGTGTAATTAAACTACAGTTAATCAGGCCTCTGCAGACTAAAGTAGCACAGTGCTTTGTACTGAAAGCTCTACAACCACGAGGTGATTATTTTAAATGCAGAAGTTCAAGGATTATAAAATGGCACGCTTATCCAGCTGTCAATCTCACAGCTCATTAGCAAGCAAAGTACAAGGGTAACCTGTGCCCAGACCCTGCTCATGTGATTAGACCAGGCTCTGCCTCAAATCAAAGTTAACTTATGGTTTGTGCTTACTGCGTCCTCATCGATTAACATGCCGTGATTTCAACCCGGCAGCTTGCATCAAATATTAAGACATAGTATATTCTTAAGTGAAGAATTCAATTTGCCACAGAGTGTTTTAAATATTAAAAATGTGATACTTATGAAATTGCCAATTTCTCTTTTAATGTCGGGCATGAAAACAACATGAGGCTTTGACATTTTCCACAATTTCCTTTGCTAAATTGGATTACTCGCTCTTTGTAATTCACAGACAGCTTTATACAAGAGTCTGAGCTCTGCCATGTGACAATCCTGAGCATTTTATTAGAATATGCAGCCAGGTATGACTCCATAATCCATGTTACGGATTCCTATTCAAAGTATTGTAGCTTTTATTATGCACGTTACAGCCCGATGAGAAGAGCGGCTCAATGAATCCAGTTGGTGACGTACAGTGCCGTGTAAACAGTATGTGCTCTACAGATTAGCCTTGGTGCTGAAAGATATACAGCATGTCAGACGTTTTTCACCCATGCCACCTCTCCCAGACGCATAAAAGAAACAGTTTGTCGAAGATGGCACCATAAAATAGAATGGAAATACATAGAGCAACTCCGTTATTGGGAAAAGGTTGGAAATTGGGCCTCCGAAGGTGCAACTGAATGGTTATGCTGGCGACTGGAAGATAAGCACGAAGCAGACAGTGTGATCAGTGCTGTCTGGGGATCGGTGCAGTCGTGAGGGATGGTTTTGGGAAACATGGCATTTTCTTTTTGTTTTTACCAAAAACATCTGTCTCCATGATGTGGTTTTATCGCACTACATTTGGACATTGGAAAGCCAAGCATTAACTACAAACTGTCCCACATTACTGAACCACTGCATATTGTGTACCTTAATCATAAACTGTAGATTGGCCCTCTGTTCTATTGCTGTCTACAATGCAAGAGCTGTGTCTGGTCAAAGCCGAGCCTGGCGCTGATTTGGGCGTGAGAATATGGCAGCACGCTCCAGCCTGTTGAGATGCAGATTTGCCAGTGGGGGGCTAAGAAATCTGCAATATGCTTCGCTGACCGGAATCAGCACAAGATTTTCTGGCACAGGGCTGTAATACAACTTAATCCATTGTGTCGTCTGTCCTCTCTCATGAGCGGCACCGGTGTCGCTCAAATCTGTATCCATGCTTTTGTTGTTTACTTTGCATTCAGCCCAAGAAAGCATTATATCGGCTTTCTCTTTGTCAGCCTATCTGTCAGCTCTTCTCTGAGCTTGTCAGTGCTCTCTCCCACTGACTCGGTGCCACAGCTCCGCTGTATTACCGTGCTAAAAGCAAACGGCCCCTGGAGTGGACCGTTATATTGGGGCAGTGACACAGATTTGACAGAATTGTGTGACAGTCTCAACAATGTCACAAAACCTCTAGTGACCTGCTAACGGAGAGGAAAAAATCAAAAAAGTCCCAACTAAGCCAATTTAAATATAAAAGTTCCACTTACATTCAGAATCTTTTTGTTGTTGTTGTGGATTCCTTTGAGTGTCTGTCAACAACTCTACCAAACCTTTGCCACTGTATGCAATGGGTTTCAGGAAATACTTTTAATACCGGCATCTTGGCATAGACATTTAAAAAATGTTGTCAAATCTGTTCAATAAGTGCGTTTTCTCTGATTTACAAACAAAACAAAGATGTAATTATGAGGCACAGATTTGGTTTAGTTTCATTTTATTTGTGAAACTTGAGTCTCTGCCCCCTATATGCCCTACCCTCCAAAAAAAAACAAAAAACATTCTGAATAAGATTTAGCCTTACATTCGCCTTCAACTGTCTGTCTTTTTACAGTGCGGGTCAATTGATGGCAACAGAGACCCCTGTAGGTATGTGCACAAATGTTAAACGTGCTATTATGCTATTAGCTTTGACCTCTGGATGGGTTTCTTGGCTGATATAATGATCCACCTGCGGACCTCCCTCATCTATGTTGAAAGAGAAAGGGTTGAATTGAAAGTCTGAACACGTCTTTTGCGGCGCCTCTTCTTATATTCATATCCCTGATTTGCAGTCGGTTGAATTCTTAGGCTGTTTTATGTTTTGGCTTATTAAAAACTCATCCCTTAATACCCAAATAAAATATTGCAGAAGGAAGAAGTTAGTGTACACAATAAATGCAGTTAATGACTGCTTAATATAGAATAATGTAAACATGTTTTTAGGGGAGCTTGAAGGAATCAGTTATTGAAAAATCTTTCTCAAAAGCAATTCAAAATAATGTAAACTAGAACACTGGAATATTTGGCGTCTGCAGGTGCTACTAAAGTTGAGATTTTGCAAGAGAGTGAATACACTGTATTTTGAGAACGAGACTGACTTTTTAGAGTTTTTAAAGTTTTTGTTTTATTGTAAGATAGTGATAAAGATGTGTTTGAGATAATTACCAAATACCTGCAAAAAGCATAATATCCCCTCTTTGGTACCCATCTAGAAGGGTATGGAGTTTGCATGTTCTCCCCATGTCTGCGTAAGTTTTCCTCTAGGTACTCCGGTTTCCCCTACCAATAAAACATGCACAATAGGCCAGGATGAATGACGTGTGTGTGAATGTATGGTGGTGGTCAGAGGGACTGCAGATGTGTGCAGTCGCGACAGGGCCTCTGTCAGTCTCCCCCAGGGGAAACTGAACACCACCAGTGGTGCGCTTTGAGACTATGTCTGTGAAAGGTGCGATACAAATAAAGTTCTTCCTTCTTCTTCCTATCTTCCCAAAAAAAAAAAAAAAAAAAACTATTACAAAGCGTTGTGAAGGTAGCAGTCATGTTTTTTGTGAATGGAGACAACAAAAGAGACTGCCGCCTGTGGCAAACCTTTTGTGATTTCAAGAAAAAATCCAAAGGGGCAAGTTGGCAAAAGGTCCAATGTATTTATTGTGGTATAATTTTTACTTTGACGTTTAAACTTAAGCAAGAAAGAGAACAAGCAAAAATTCTCAAAACTGACCAAACCCCCCCCCCCCAAAAAAAAAACAGTTCTACATTGTAGATATTTGGAGATGGGATTTTCTACGTTTGTATGACAAATTGTGCCTATCAACTAGACTCATTGGTGGCTTTCTTTGTTTGTGACCTTTAGATTTTTGCATGCCACTCTTTTTAAGCACTATAATTTGTCAAATTTGGGGGGTTGAACATACTCTTTTGGACTGAAACAGAAAGACAGATCAATAGCTGGCTCCTCACGGCTGCCAATGCGACCACACGCAGCTAGCATCGATCCTTCTTCAGAAGAATGTTTACTACTCCTTTCACTTCGCCCACTATCTTTGAGGATGAGAAATAATAGCTGTGAGAAGATGGATGGAGGGAGCGAAATAGAATAAGGAGGTTTGCTGGTGACAGTCTTATTGCACTCTGTACCACAGGATGACAACAGGACGATATGAGTGTGGCTTTTGAGAATACTAGGCTATAAGTGATTCCATAAACAGTAGGTTTGCGGTGGTAAAAGATGAAATGGGAAAAGGATGTAGTGGCTTTGTGTGTCGCGAGGAATGTTAAATAGCAACAGTACATGTTTATTATGTTTTGTAATACTATGTGTGGTATAGAGGTATAGGCCTAGTCTCTCAGTGAGGATATTGCAGCTTTTGAATAAATACCCCTTGTGAATGACGCTATGGGAGTGAATTATTTCACTACTCATTCATTTCAGTCAGTCTACCCCAGGGCAGCTGTGGCTACAATAGTAGCTTACCACTACCAAGTATGGAGTGAATGAATAGTGCAATGTAAAGCGTCTTTGAGTGTCCAGAAAAGCGCTATATAAAACCGATGCATTATTATTATTATTTCACATTGAGGTTATATGGACAGCAAGTAGGGAATAGGGATTAGTGTTGCAATGTTCCCAAGACTGAACTATACCAGCCATAGAGGAATAATTAGGCTAGTGCCTATACGCTTAATGTGGTAATGGCATGCTTCCATCAGTCACATGTGCATTAGCCTGGTCAGTCTCCCCGGTGTTTTCTGTCATCTTAGATTGCCTCTGCTGTATCCTGGCCAGAAGACATGGAAGACTTTGAGCAGCGTTTAAAAAAAATCATTTTGAGCCGGAGAGTTAATCAGCCTGGTTGAATACACACTCACCCTGCAGGTCCTGGAGGCCGCACTGCGCTCACCTGTCATAAATAAACATCCACATATCTGCCGGCTTTTTGAATCAGCCCCATTTACATTTTCTCTTTGACTTTTCTGATGTGGAATAAAAGCAGCATGTCTCGCGGAAGCCAGTGAGGAGCTTGCTGTTGGTAAGTGACGCTGCGGTTGGGTTCAGGACCTCGCAGCTCATTACTGGGGAAAAAGGAGGTGGATGTTGGCAACATTACAAGCCCCCGTTCCACCTTCAGGCAATGCAGCATGGAGCGTGGAACAGGGAGGAGGAGTTGGAAATAAGCCTGCACATAGTCACACAGTCAAAGCAACACGCACACATTCTTTCAGGCAAATATATATGCTTATTTATTATAAATACATGCTTTCCTATGCCCTTGTCTAGTTTCCTCAACATCATGCGAATACAAATCTGCTCCGTGCCCACCTGATTGAATTATTACATAGTACAACAATAATATGAAAGAGTGATTTGCAGTCTAAAATCTTTGATCCATTTTGACATTCTTTATTTACAGTCTTCAGCAGACATTAGGGTTCTTAAATCCACAATCCTAGCATCCAGTTCATAGCTGCCAGGAAAAAGAGGAAAACGTTTAAAAATATATATCTTTGTGTTGCTAATCAGCCTTAAGACAGTCTGCCAACACAGCCACAATATTAGCCTGAGAATGTGCAAGTGCTTTAAGATGAAATGCCCCCTCCACTCCTGGGATTCATGAACTTAAAATAAATGTGCTCGAGAACATACTACATCATGCCAATCTATATAACTGAGGTGAAAAGTAACTGTAACAGACCACACCTAACACAGGAATACATTTACAAATATGTAGCCCAGTGTTCATTTCGTCGACTAAAATATGTAGTCATCATTTTAGTCAAAGTAATATTTTACTAAAATTGGACTAAAACTAAATTAAAAGTTTTTAATGAGACTAAAACTATGACTGAAATGTCCAGATATTTTAGACTAAAATCACCCAGACTTCCACTGACTGAAAGAGCCTCAAATCATTTAAATTCTCTGCCAAAGAAACAGCTCTGACCTTTGTTCATGTGGGTGAAGCTCCGTAAAGCAGAGGAGTTTGATTAAATATGATTATAATAAATATATTATAAATGCAAAGTCGACTAAATTTGTCTTACATTTAGTTACAACTTTTTGACTAAATATCAACTAAAATTTAATTTAATTTTCGTCAAAAGTCTAAGACTAGAACTAAATTAAAATATGTTGTCAAAATTAACACTGATGTAGCCGAACATTGTGTGTAACGTGTTTGAATGTATGACTAAGTCATTTTTTCCCCATTACTGTATGAATAGGTTATTTTATTCTTCCTTTCTATTTATCAGTTAGATTAAGAAAGAATATGGTTGCCTTGCATTCAGGCATCATTAAAAAAATGATATGGCTATGTCTGTCTGTCTTATGTGGTCTGTACACTTTGCATCACGTTTCAAAACTGCCGAAGATATTAGGGAGAACCAGCCTCAGGCGAACTGATTGGGACAGTCTGTTTTTAACAAAATATAAGACTATTATTTGAATTCGGCGTTTGCTTTTACATCTTGTGTCATGATATATAGAAAGCAGGACATCTCTTTTCTCTTTTCTATATTCCTCTTTTACCAGTTCTTTTTTGGAAGTGATCTCCATTGGAAAACTTTTAGATCCAATTTGCCATTCTCTCCATGCCTGATGCCTCTCCCAGCTTGCGCCTGGAGCTCTGTTTGAACTTCTCCTTGCACTCTGGAGATCTACAGTTCTGTTCTGTGCTACCAGGGTTTTTAGTTCTGTGTATATTGTTTTTGTTTCATACAACATGGGGTGAGACATACTGCACTTGCGTGTGTATGGTCTCTATATTTATGCATTTATTCATCTGGTCAGGAGGACAGTGCATGTTAATGAACATACACAAACATGCCACACCGACTTGTGCTAATTGTCTCCCGCCCTCTCATTCGTCCTATTGTAATAATAATAATAATAATAATAATGCATCGGTTTTATATAGCGCTTTTCTGGACACTCAAAGACGCTTTACATTGCACTATTCATTCACTCCATACTTGGTGGTGGTAAGCTACTATTGTAACCACAGCTGCCCTGGGGTAGACTGACGGAAGCGAGGCAGCCAATCTGCGCCATCGGCCCCTCCGTCCACCACCAACCACTCACTCACATCATTCATCCCGGCCTATTGTACATGTTTTTGGTGGTAGGGGAAACCGGAGTACCCGGAGGAAACCTACGCAGACACGGGGAGAACATGCAAACTCCACACAGAAAGGCCCCGTCCAGGTGGGAATCGAACCCGGGACCTTCTAGCTGTGAAGCACAAGCGCTAACCGCTGTACTACCGTGCCGCCCTATTGTACATGTTTTAGCGGTAGGAAGGCGCCCTGGACCTCCTTGCTGTGAGCGAAGAGCTTACCGCTGCGCCACTGTGTCATGGTGTAACTTTTAACCCTTAATTGTGGCGGAAACAGGGGCCCTTTCAGCGTGCATTCTAAGCACTCTCAAGGCTGCAGGCAAAGCAATATGAATTTCAATGAATTATTAAACAGGATTATTTATTTACTTCCTCCGCACCCTGAACCACCTAACTGGCAAATCTACATAGCGTTTTTCTGAACCTGTAGCACATTTGTATGCATAATTTACACTCGTGGCTGAACATTTCGTTAGTATGTGGAGTTTAGTTTATTCTAGGCACACCTTTGGGACACCTACCGAACACTGAAAAATGCAGGGCTTTTGTTCTAATGGACTTTGATTGTCGACATGATGGAGTACTTATCCCATGAAGAAGAGTGAAGTTGGCATATGTACCACTTTGCTGCATGTTTTTGTTTTGTTTTAAAATATTAGTTCTGGCACCAACTATTTTCTTTTGCTGTCAATAACCTACACGTTTTTATTGAAGGCCCCTCTAACCACCACCAACCACTCACTCTCACCACATTCATAACTAGAGAAGGTGTGTGAATTGTCGTGACCAAGGGCACAACGACACACTATATTATGATCACAAATATGTACTTTTTTGTATTATCAAAGAGTGAAATTGTTTAATTCAGTGTTGTAATATAATAATGACACTGACTCAGAGCTAGTGGTTGAATGAAGGTCCTGAAAGGCCTTTGGGTTTGGTGTAGTGAATGGAGGTGTACTGTTGATGTGTGGACGGTACATGTTGCAGTGTGAGGGAGGCATTGGAGCACTGCCAAAGCGTGAGGCAGTGACGCACTGCAGTTCACTGGAGAATAAAACAGATGAACTGCTAAGATCTTGGTGAAAGATGGTGAAAGACTGTTGTGGAGTGGAGGGAGCGGAGGGTGCTGCACAGGGGAAAGAGGAAGGAGCTGTGCAGGACACCACGCTCTGAAACAGGAACAAACCCAGGAGGCGTTGCACTGTTTCAGAGGATCAGAGGAGCGCTGAAGGCAGCCAGCCAGGTTTCCTCCGGGTGCTACGGTTTCTCCAACCTCCTAAAACATGCTCATCAAGTTGGCCCACAAAAGTAGCGCGGCTCAGTCTCCGGACTAACACCTTAACACAAATTTGTTGTACGGTTGTACAATGACAAACAAAGCACTTACTTACTTATCAGCTCAGTCCATTCATAAAGAGGCCCTTTACACTGACAACACTCCACCGATCACTAAATGGCAGCTCCATGATTTCAAACAGTCAGCAATGGTTGTTCCGCAAAATCACGCTCCAGTAATCCAAGATATTCTTAATAATGTCTTAAACTTGTATTGCGCTTTTCAAGCCTGTGATTCCAAGTTTCTCAAAGCATCGTACTGGAGTCATTATACATTCACACTATACTCAGTGGTGTTATAAGCTACTATTGTAGCCACAGCCGCCCATTGGGGTAGACTGACAGAAGTGAGGCTGCCAATTTGTGTCGTCGGCTTCTCCAACTCGTTCACACTCTCTTTCACTCTTTTCACTCTGGCTCTGGCTACCACATGCTTTTCGTGGTAGGGGAGTCCCCGGAGGAAACCTAGGCAGGCACGGGGAGCACATGCAAAGGGATTGAACCTGGGACCTTCTTGCTGTGAAACACAAGCGCCACCGTGTTGTACAAAATCAAAGTGTGGAAAAAATGCATTGCAATGCATTGTTGGACATAAACAATATGATAGTACAAGTAAACTGGCATTTGCAAGAATTAAAGAATGGGTAATATTCTTTTTTGCTGTTATCTGGAAATAATTTTAAACATATTGTAATGCCCCGCACTTACAGGCAATAACCAGCCAACGTGTACTTCAAGGTGTTTTATTAATAAACAGGCTGCCAAAAGTACAGGCTGTTCAGGCCAGCTCACGCACAACACACTGAACCCAGGCCCGAGAGCTCAACTTCTCCCTCTCTCAGAGCACACTTTCACACATGCTCACAGCACCCCCTGGTAGCAAAACAGGTAAACAACAACAGAACACAAAGGAAAACACAACTAGTCATACACAGCTATTACACTGCCCTCCCCTTTATGAAACCCCTTGCCCACAAGGGGACATAACAAATCCCTCAAAACGTGGGGGTCTACGTCTCAGTCGCCGTGGTCTTCCGGGGCAAGGCCCACGAGCACTGTCAGAAGTCATTACGGGTTGGATGGGAGAGGCAACAGGGGAAACTGGGGGAGATGGGCCAGCTGAATGTCCAGAACCGGTCTGTTGGGTAGCCCTCAGTTCAAATGAAGGAACAGCTCCCCCTCTGTAGGGAGCCAATCTGTCTCTGTGAAGCACCACTTTTCTGCCTCTGGGGGGTACTTGTACTCTGTAAACTACCTCCCCCACCCGCTCTAGCACCCGACAAGATCCATCCCAGTGGCTATCAAGTTTGGGGCAACGTCCTTTCTTTCGCTTGGGTGTGTAGACCTAAACCAAATCCTGAGCTTGGAAGTCTTTATCTTTATTTCTGACGTCATAGTTCCTTTTCTGTCTCATACCAGCCTTCTCCAGCTGATCTCGCGCGAAAACATGAGCCGACTCCAAACGATCTTGCAGCTTCCTGGCATACTCTAATCCTGGCACGTCCTCCGCACTTCCTGGAGGCTGCCCATACGTCAGCGCCGCCGGATTCCGGATCTCCCTGCCCAGCATTAACAGAGCAGGGGTGCAGTTGGTGGAGTTCTGGACAGCAGAGCGATAGGCCATTAAAACAAATGGGATGTGTTGATCCCAGTCACGCTGGTGAGCGGCGGTGAGGATAGTCAGCATTGTGCGGTTAAATCGCTCCACTAAACCGTCACTTTGTGGATGCAATGGCGTGGTGCGTGTTTTCTGCATGTTCAGGCGGTCACACAGGGCTGCAAAGATCCGAGACTCAAAGTTCCTACCCTGATCGCTGTGGATGATGTCAGGAACTCCAAAACGGCTGAACATGCCCTCCACCAGCGCATTTGCAACTGTCTCTGCCTCCTGGTCTGGCAGAGCGTAGGCTTCAGGCCACGTCGTGAAATAGTCCATGGCACACATGACATACTTGTTTCCCCCGGTCTGATACAGGGAAGGGGCCCATAATGTCCACAGCTACCCTGTACATGGGTGCGCCCACCGCTTGTTGTTGTAGAGGAGCGTGTGACTGGTCAAGGGGCCCCTTATGAGCGGCACATTCATCACATCGTCTGCAAAAATCTTCCACATCACGACGGTGCTGGCTCCAATAGTAGCCCTGCCGGATACACCGCAGAGTCTTATTGGTCCCAAAATGTCCAGAACCTGCACTCCCGTGGCATGACCCCAGCACAGCTTCTCTGAGGGCTTGGGGAACTACCACTTGCCACCTCTCCTCCCTGGTGGCAGGTTCCTTCCACGCCCGCTGAAGCACTCCATCCATCTTGCGGAGTGCATTGAACTTACTCCACAGGCCCTTGGCAGCGACTGACAGTCCTGTCACGTCCTCCCAAGCTGGCCTCTCACCGCTCATGACCCACAGCCACACAGAATTCACATCAAATCAAATTCACTTTATTTATCCGTTAGGAACTTCATTTGATTTGATTTGATTTCAGACTGGAAAAAGGTTTCCTGGCAGTCCATTGTCCATGTGAAGGGCTGATTATTCTGGAGGAGCCGAAACAGGGGTGCACCGATACAGGAGAACCCCTTAACAAACCTCCTGTAGTACAAAGCCAGCCCCAGGAAGCTCTTGAGTTGTTTCTGGTTATCTGGCAAAGGCCAATCTCTGATAGCCTGAATTTTCTCTTAGAGCGTGTTGATACCCTCACCATTCACTTTGTGGCCAAGGAACTCCACCTCCTGCTGCATAAAGTGGCACTTATCCGGGTGAAGTTTCAGTCCTGCAGAAGCAATTCTTCTCAGCACCAGCTGCAGGGAAGCCAAGGCAGCATGGAAGGACTTCCCATGGATGAGGATATAATCAAGGTATACCAGGCACTCCTGCCGGGGAACACTGGCGAGCACCTGATCCATTAGCCTCTCAAATGTCCCTGGTGCATTGCATAGTCCAAAGCTGCCTGTGCTAAAAGCAGTCTTTGGTCTCGATTCAGGGGCGAAAGGGACCTGCCAATAACCACTACGTAAATCAAGTGACGAGAACCATGAAGAGCCTGACACTAGATCCAAGGTCTCATCAACTCGTGGGAGGGGGTAGCAGTCCTTTCTTGTTACCTTGTTTAGGGGCCTATAGTCCACACAGAACCTCCATCTTGGGCTCTTCTTTCTCGGGACCATGACCACAGCAGAGGACTACGGGCTGTATGGTTCTATTATGCCCGTTTCCAACATGGTTTCAACCTCTTTATCTGCCGCTTCCTGCCGTATCATGGGTAGGCAACGGGGGCGTACTTTAATGGGCCGTGCATCTCCGGTGTCAATGTAGTGCTCTACCAGGTGTGTGAGTCCCACCTCATTGTCATTGAGCGCAAACAAGTCCTCATATTCCCACAGAACCTGCCATAGCTCCCCCTGTTGCTGGGCATCCAAACCTGCACAATTCTTTTGCCATATGCACCTGATGGCCTCCGTCCTGTCGCCTGGAGCTCTTATCTGCTGTTGGGATGGGGCTGAGTCACACGAAGGCTGAGTGGAGCCTGCGGTTGCCGGGAGTGGGTTGGGCTGGACCAGCTCTGAGAGTGCAGAAGTGCAGCAGGTGGGTAATACTGGAGGAAGCTGACTGTAGGGGGAAATTAACTGAAAAACTTGACCCCCTGGCAAAACTAGAATGCCCGCCCCCAAGTTTAGCACACCCCCAATGAATCTCAGGAAGTCCAGACCCAGGACGCATGGGTCTTTAACTTCAGCATCCTAGGCCTGAAAGGACACTAAAACATTCCCGATAGCAAAAACAAAAGTGCCTCTTCCCTTCATTGTGGCGGTCTGTCCAGTCACTGTCCGCAATTTCACAGATGTTGGCTCTAGAATGGCCCCTTCTGGAACAACATCAGGCCTCACAAATGTAGCTGTAGATCCTGTATCTGCAAGAGCCGGGCAGGAAATATTTCCAACCAACACAGGAACATGGCAGCGGAAGCCCACCTCGGTCCAGCCTACAGTCTCCACCGCATCAGCATGAGGCAATGTATCACAGACTTCGTCCTCTGGAAGAAATGGCAGCTCCCGGTCACTGGCAAATGCGGCCCGTGTTGTCCGGGTTACACGGACCGGCTCTTGTTTCCCTTCTGACCTTTTGCTCGAGGGCAGCGGCGGAGAGTGTGTCCAAGCTTTCCACACCCCCAACATGCACCAGGAGGGGCGCGCCGTGTGTCAGCACTCCTGGGTTGCACAGACAGGGTCTTCACTGCATTTATCAGCTCCTCCGCCCAAGCTGTTTTTTGATCTGGCAATTCCTTGGCATCAGCAGCCATCACAGGCGCAGGGGTTGTTGGCTTTGAGGTACAGATGGCCGTCTCTCTTTCCAAAGCCAACTCAAGCGCCTGGCCCAGCGTGACAGGGTGGGCGAGCTGCACATGCAGGAGCAGTTCCACTGGACTCAGGGCATGAACAAACTGGTCACGGACTAGCTCACTCTGGTTCATACTTGGCAAACTGGCATAGGCGCGCCTCCCCAGGGTCTCAATCTCATGCGCCAAAGACCGGAGGGACTCACTCGGCTGCTTGACACGATTCTTAAACTCACATCGTAAAGAGTCTTTGAGATTAAATACTCCAAAGCGTCTCTGCAGGGCCCCCACCAGCATAGAGAAATCCTCTCTCTCCTCCGGGGACAAGAGCAGCAAGCACGCAGCTGCATCATCAGTCAGGGACAGGGCCAACTGCACTGCTTTAATCCGGCCGGACCAGCCCGCTGCAGCGGCCAACAGTTCAAACGGCGCAAGGTATACTTCCCAGCTCCCCTTCGCCCGAGAACTTCAGCGCCATCACGCCATCTTTGTTTACAACCTGGGCCGTGGGGTGTTCATGGCGGGGCTCTGGCTCACGCCAAGCGGCGCCAGAGAGGCTGACATTTGAGGAGCCCGGGGGCTGCATTACAAAAGTACTCCCGGGACAACTCATCGTTTGCAGGCATGTCTATAGTTTACTCAACGGCCTCTGTCTTCACCTGCGGTCGGGCTTTCTCGCTTGAAAACATCCTTCACTTGTCTTCCGTCGAACACCAACTTGTAGCGTGGGGCGAATCTCTAGCTTCTGACACCAATGTAATGCCCCGCACTTACAGGCAATAACCAGCCAACGTGTACTTCAAGGTGTTTTATTAATAAACACTACTGTTCAGGCTGCAGCTCACGCACAACACACTGAACCCAGGCTCGAGAGCTCAACTTCTCTCTCTCTCAGAGCACACTTTCACACATGCTCACAGCGCCCCCTGGTAGCATAACAGGTAAACAACAACCGAATACAAAGGAAAACACAACAAGTAATACACAGCTATTACAATATCTTGATTACTAAATGCAGTTTAGGAGCAATTGCCAGATCACATCACATTATAGTACACTGAAAAAAGTGATTTTGGTGAGTTGTAAATATAATCTATGTAAACCGTATATATTTTACTCGATTATTGTAGCCAGCCATGAAATGATAAAATAATGGGTAAATTTTACACATGCTACCTAATTGTTAACAGTAACAACTGTTATGTGGAAAATATGGTAAAATATACCCCAAAAAATGTGGTAAAATACACCCCAAAGACGTGAGCCCTGTGGCCTTGCTTGCGCGTGCGTCAGTCCTCGTTCCCAATTGGGCATGAGTCAAACGATCAGACCACGTTTTTCAGCCATCTTGGAGCTCCACCGTCCTTTAGCGCCGGATGCCGACAGACAAATGAGTAAAGGTAAGCTATTTGCATGAGGCTATTGCTGTATATAATGCAGATGCAAATGATAATTTATAACGTGACGAAATATTTCACTTGGCTTGTATTCGGAGCTAAAGCGGAAGCAGTCCGAAGGATTAGCCTCCACGTGTTAGAAACCGGAGCTCTTTACTTTTACAAAGACGCACATCAAACACCGGGAGATACAGTGGTAATAATTGTAATAATTGCGTCTGGACCAGTGCTGAGACGGTCTGTTAGACGAGAGTTTCTTGGATTATGGACTTTTGTGCAGCAGAGGCAGCGATGTCTTAACCGACAAACTTGCCGCTGCGGTGTTCAGCGATGGAGAAAGAGAGGGTGAGCGACGCTTCATTCGTTACAAGTGCACGTAACCTCTTAACCCCCACCTGAACCAATCTTATTTTGTCCAGTTTGGCATAGAATAAACCCTCAGGTTTGGCTTTACCCAAACGGGGGGAGGAAGACGAGTCTTTGGGTTAAAAATAAGTTCCAACATTAGATCAATGATCATCAACTCGATTGTCCCCCGCGGCCGCACCGCGCTGTGGGGATGACGAGCCGCGGGTCGCGAGAGCACGAGCTCTGCGCACACAGGCAGCGTGAGTCTCCGTGAAACTCCGCCCACCCTCTCCGCTGCTCTCCCCACGCTGACACCGCGGAGCTCATTCAGTCCAATTGTAACGAGCCGCTTTGTTGACCCAGTAACGATAACGGCGTTGTAACGACGGGGAGAGTAATGAATTAGATTACTCCGTTACTGAAAAAATAACATCGTTACCTAACGCCGTTCTTTTAAACAGCGTTATTCCAAACACTGCTAACAGTACAGACCAAAAGTTTGGAAACACTTTTGATGTATCAGCATTTCTTTACTTTCAAAACTATTTACTTTGTGTGATTCTCATTGAAGGCATTAAACTATGAATTAACACATGGAATTATGTAGGAAACAAAAAAGGGTGAAAAAGCTCAAAATATGTTTTAAATGTTTAATTCTTCAAAATCAGCACTCTTCATTGTTGGCATTTTCTCAATGAGCTTCATTTAATAAGGTCGACATCCAAAATGGTTTAACAGTTTGTGAAGTTCAAACTATTTCTGGTGACGACATCGTGGTGCTCAATGAGAAAATGTCAAAAGTGTAAAGCAGGAATCAAAGCAAAAGGTGGCTATTTTGAAGAATTTATTTTAAATTTTTTCTGTTTAAAACATAATTCCATATATGTTCATTCATAAATGAATACCTTCAATGAGAAACTACAATGTAAACCGTCTTGAACTAAAAGAAAAAACAATTTCGAAAAAAGCGTCTTTTTGTCTGTACTGTATATTCCAGCAACTTAACCAATCATGCAAGATAAACCGAAATGTTGATGTTTAATAAATATTGAAATTATTATGGAGCATAATATGTTTAATGTTTTTTTGTTTGTTTTTTCTGTTGCAGTTAGAATCTGTGTTCATGGACCTTATGGGGGCTGACCCACCCACCCAAACTAACCCCATACACCAGGTATCTTAATATGCAGAAAGGATGGTTCAATTCTTTACTATTTTTTTTTAAAAGAGAAATTTTATTTCACTGTTAAGAAAAATGTTAAGAAAAATGTCAACATTTTTTTTGTATTAAAAACATTGAAATAATATGAAGGCCTCTTTTATTTTTATTTTTTTAAAGGGGGTTATATCTGGCCCTATCTGGGACGGTAGTACAGCGGTTAGCGCTCGTGCTTCACAGCTAGAAGGTCCGGGTTCGATTGCCACCTGGACGGGGACTTTCTGTGTGGAGTTTGCATGTTCTCCCCGTGTCTGTGTAGGTTTCCTCCGGGTACTCCGGTTTCCACTACTACTAAAAACATGTACAATAGACCAGGATGAATGCGAGTGTGTTTGAGAGTGCACATGGGGGACGATGGATGGAAATTAGCCCAAGGCTACAATCCGGTGTGGCTTGTTTACATGCATGAGACCCATGTACGTTCATTAACATGCACTGTCCTGACCAAATAAACAAAAAAATCTGAATATGTAATGGTGAGAAACTGATATTGGTTATTTTGTATTAGTAATGGACCATTTCTGCATTACCTTGGTTGCCATGGTTTTCATACAGATGTGTCAGTTTCAGAACCAGTAAGGGGGGACAGTTTTAAGTACTTTTGCTGTTAACAATGTGCATAACTGTAAGGAAAAGGAATATACAGCACCAAATCTTGACTCGCTTTCATAGGACAGAACAGTACTTAAATGTGAGTTTAGTTTTGGTGCTGTATATTCCTTTCCTTTAGTTATTCACATTGTTCCCTATAAAAAATGCTTAAACTGTCCCCCCTTCCTGGTTCTGAAATTGACATATCTGTATGAAAATCATGCCAATCAAGGTAATGCAGAAATGGTCTAACTATTTGTTATTATTGGGTATTATCTACTGGTGATTATTGGGTATTATCTACTGGTGAATATTGGGTATTATCTACTGGTGAATATTGGGTATTATCTACTGGTGAATATTGGGTATTATCTACTGGTGAATATTGGGTATTATCTACAAGAAATTAAGAGGTAATTCTACCAAATTTATTTAAGAAATTAAAGTTTTATATTTCAGGTATTTTATACTCCATAAATGAATTAGATCTACCCAAAAAAAGTAGATGCAAATTGTTACCTCAGATTTATTGGGTAAATTCTATAGGTTACTTTTTTCAGTGTAGGCAATCTGGCTCTGTTCAGGATCCCAAAGGGAAAGTCGAAGACTCCTCCACTGGTCGATATGCTTTGGCTTTAGAATAATATAATATATTTGTGGAATTTTGGGGGATTTCACTTATTATTGTAGGGACGTCTTGATCACAGCAGGGCTTACATCATACTTCACACATAACTCAATTAAATAAATAATAATGATAATAATAATTAAACTTAAATTAAAATTATATTGAGGATGGTAATGACAGCTGGGAAGTAGCAAGATCATGAAGTATAATATGTACTGCATAGTGACTTCCGGTAATGTTATAGTGATTCTAGTAATGTACTAATGTTTGGCATTGGTAACAATTTGTAAGAAATATATTAATGATCATCATTTGTTACTTGCTCTGTACTAGACATTGTACAAGAAATGAAACAGCTGTTGTTATGTTTTGTATGTACTCGTTTCTGTTTATTACTGGATGAGTTAAAATAGGGCCTTGTAAGTTTGGTCTGTGTCAAAATAGCCGATTTGGTGTGATGTATTGTAATTGACTGGATGTAGATATTGTGAGTGTTGTAGTACATTCTTTTGCTGTTGTTTCTTTATTTTGCTATGTTTCTCTTGTTTATGATTTGTTTATGATTTGTTACCTTGCACTATGTTCCTTGCTTTGATTGTTAAATGACAATGTTATTGTTTTATTATGATATTTTGTGGCCATACTGCACCTGATTTAACATTTGAAATGATGTGTATTACAGCAGACCCACCAATTTAATATGTAAATAAGAAGATGACTATGCAGTTGCTCCACTTTTTAACGTGCTACTCATTTTGCACATGAGCGAACGCTTAGTAAATAACCCCCTTGCTGATTAGACAATGCTATATTGGTCTGAACAATGTTATCAAATTCTCCCTTAGCTTTTGCTTCTGATTAAACATGACAGTGTCCATAAGGCAGGGAAAACACTGCACGCGAGTCCCAGAACCGAGCTGCCAGTGTGCATGTACACTGCTAGCAAGCGGGGAGAAGCTGCTGCTGCCCTGCTCCTGTCTCCCGCTATGGAGCGAGAGACAGGAGCAACCGAAGACAACCCCACTTGTCTTCAGAGGGTGAAGACAAGTGGGTTTTTATTTCTTTAATAAAAACTTGAATTATTCCCCAAATGAGACATCCATCCATCCATCCATCCATTTTCTTCCGCTTTATCCGGGGCCGGGTTGCGGGGGCAGCAGTCTAAGCAGAGATGCCCAGACTTCCCGATCCACGCACACCTCCTCCAGCTGTTCTGGGGGAACCCCGAGACGACACCAGGCCAGCTCAGAGACATAGTCCCACCAGCGTGTCCTGGGCCTTCCACGAGGCCTCCTCCCAGTGGGAGATGCCTGGAGCACCTCCCGAGGGAGGCGACCAGGAGGCATCCGGAACAGATGCCCTAGCCACCTCAGCTGGCTCCTTTTGACGTAGAGGAGTAGCGGCTTGAGTCCGAGCTCCTCCCGGGTAACTGAGCTCCTCACCCGATCTCGGAGGGTGCGCCCAGCCACCCTGCGAAGGAAACTCATTTCGGCCGCTTGTATTCGCGATCTTGTCCAAATGAGACAGTATTCCTTAAATATTTTGAAAATGCACAAGGGGCATGTAGAGGTAGTTTGCTCTTCCGAATGTTTCAATAAATGAAAATGTTCTACATATTTTGGCTGAAATCCACTTCACTGTATGAGCAGCATTTGGAGAAAATGCTCTTGAGTTCCATTTTTGAGCCTGTGAGCAGAAACAGCTGTGCCTTGGGCCGCTCGGTTGTGCACCGCCGCAACATGCAGTGTGTCTACATGAATTGAAGCGAGCCATGAGAATGCTTGCGGTGAGTGGTTCGCTAGCCATTACCGGCCTCCCTTCTTTTGCTCCCCTTCTCAACAAGTCTCCCTTGCATAGCCGACTGCAGGGATGTACTAGTCTCAAAGTGGGCTGCTCCATGTTGCTTAGTTAAAGAAATTATTCTTAATCCTCCAGAATAGTAAATACAAGAGTTCACTTAATTGATGCAACTGGAGATTTTTTGACCAAGGTTGTAGAGAGTTTCACAATCACGGTAACCTGTTGCACTGCAGTGATCAGAGCCCACTCTACCACCTGATAGGGCTTCACATCTTTAGCCCTGATGAAATAATTTGATGATTTTCGAAGCGTTGGCCATTTCAGTAAAAAAAAAAAGGTCCAGTGGCATCGATTAAGTGGACTCTTGTGTTGCCAAATGAGTGCATGAGGAGCATTGTATAAGTTGCCTCCGCGGCTCTAAAATTTAAAGATTAATCAGGCATACACAAGTGGCTCAAAACACAACCCACAAGTATGCTTTAGATAAGGGAACATCTTATCACATGCCTAAAGCAAGCTTTAAAAAGTTGATTTTGCAAACCCCCCTTAAATCAGTATTAGCTATTAGTTTAATAAGTATAATGTAAATAGTAGCTCTTTCATGAAATGGTACTGCAGTCCACTCTGCAAGTTGTATCCTCACTGCAACCATGATTTAAAGTAAATCTTATTCGCATAAGGAACAACTTGCAGCATTATGAAGATTTAATTAGAAATGTATAGTGATCAGGGTAAACATCATTATGCATTTATAAAGCTGCGCCTTGTATCATTAGCAACTTGGTACATCAAACATGGCTCCTCAATAAAAAGCTAACAGCCCACGTAGTAGCGCCCTGACTGTGACCTGCAATGTTAATCATGGGAAAAGAGACGAGTCCTCCTCTGCACCCCATCAGCTGCTTTCATATGGAAGTTTGTGAAAAAAGAGTTGACTGCTTAATACACACAGTAATACACTCTTTGCCTGCCAGCGCTTTTCTTGGATTGAGACATTTGTTGGCTTTTTTATGGCTTTCTTGAAAATGTTTTTAAAACTTGCAGAATAGTGTATTTCTACAGAGCTCTGGAACAGTTTAGAAATGGATCCCTCTCACCTCATAAATGTGCAAGGCTTCACTGCTTCAAAGCCTCCGTCTGTAAATATCAGCCTCTTATTTCTATTAAGATTTTGTATTATTGAGAAATCACGTCTGCTTTGTTGTCTGGAATAGTTGTGCAATGCTGCTTAGGCTCATACACACTGATGGAGTCTTTGTGCAGTGAAAAAGATGGGCTGCTCTGCATTTGAATAAGCATTTATCCTAAAGAAGCGCTGGCTATGGGCCTTTATGTTAAATTGGTATTCATCTGTAACAACTCCAATCCTGAAGCCATCCACTCAAGGCGAGATCACAAGTCAATGTTGCAGGAAAAGGATATATGCAAATTGTTTTAGAGAGAGAAAGACAAAAGTCAAACGCAAATTGCTTTCTCTTGGATGCGCATCCAGAAAGCAAGTTTTCGAGGGATCACAGTCAAAGGTGGCCTCCCACGCGAAGAGAAAGCTACCGCAGCAACCCGCACCGTGACACAATATAATATAAATTACACAGACCAATATGCTCCCATTTATGAAGGAAACATCTAATAGTCCTGTTTCTTCTTTACCAATTCACTACATTTTAGGAAAGTGCCAATGGAATTAATAAAAAAAAAAAAGAAAAAATAAATCATTATATATATATATATATATATTGGGCGCTACAAATGGCTGTCATATGCGACTGCACGTAGCCATAGCCAATCATATCATTGTATCCGATGACGTATGACGTACCCACTGTAAACCTTCGAGCTAAACTATTAACACGGTCTAAAGCTTGATCGAAAGATGGCGTCTGCTGCTGTCAAGTTGTATCGGTAAATATATTTGTTATCCCTAAACAAACTACAAGCTTCCGTTTGTCAAATAGCTCCTCCTTGTCTTGCCGTCCTTCCTCATTCTGTGATTGGTCCCCAAATCCATGTGAAGATTTTGGCCATGGTCCCCAGGCTGCTGTGAAGTTTGAAATGATTCGAGCGCACACAGCAGTCTGGGTATTCCCAGGCTACCAACAATGTACACTGACACAGAAAGTAGCTAATTTTTTGACAGATATAAGTTTATTGTCAGTTGGACATCTGCAGACTACCCTAAAACAGGTGATTAACATCAATATATTTGTCAATTGGTCAGTCAACCGAAAATTTAAGACATTAGAAAAACAATACATTTTAGAGGCCAAGTACAAACGAGTTCCTCTTTTTGAACTAGCCTTTGAATGTCACATACTCCACATATAAGTAAGTAAGTAAGTAAGTGCTTTATTGTCATTGTACAAGCGTACAACGAAATAGTGTATATGAACATGAGCTGCCAGCGGGCTACAATGTCCGCTCATTAGGCTCCTATTAAAGGATACTTCTATTAACAGAGTTGCAGAAGAGACACCCCGCACATCAGCAGCCACTGGCGTTGTGGAACGCATATTGTGTCATCATTAGGAGATTTGCTTCTCTTAAAAGAAAAACACATTTATTCCTACGTATTACATTTTCTGTCGTGAAAATAGAAGAAAGAGAGCAAAGTTTCTGCCTATATTTGACATGAGCGTCTTTAAATAACCGCACCTTGGAGCTACCTCTCTTTGAAGTGCACATGTTTCTGATGTGGTGTCCATTTGGAAATACAGAAATGTAAACCATAGGTCAAAACAATAGTGCAGGAATAGTTAAGCCATAACACCATGACAACCAACAGAAATGGAGTTAGTGCATTGTGTACAACCATTTCTCAAATTGTATTCGATAGAGCAGCTTGATTTTTAGGGCGGGGACATTTTATTAACAATTTATGTTTTAAGATAAAGATTCTATTCACATGTTCATCCAAGAATTTTTTCCAGAAGACAATATATTATGTAAATATTTTCAGTCTTTGCGATTTAGCAACTGCAAGTCATTGTGCAGTATGTAGTATTGAAAAGGTCAATGAAAACTGTATTTTTGTGAAATGAAATGAAATAACAAGTAATAATAAGTTGTTTTGCGGCTTGAATTTTACAGACATTTATTGTACAGAGAGAGGTCCTGGGTAGTTTGCATGTTGCTTAGACACTGAATAATCTTTTGTATAGTGTATAGTGGTTTCTGACTGAAGCATCAAACCAAGGCTAAAACGACTGACGACGTTGAAACTACCTGTGGAGCGGTGGTTGATTATATTTGTTTTACAGAATCAAGGCCACAACAGAATGCTGACAGGCCTCTCCATCACACTGAGGCGGCTGATTGATCTCAGGCCGACTTCAGGAGACTGAGCCCAAACGAACACACACCACTCAGGCAAACATCTCATTGTCCACATTGGTGTCACTTTCTTGTAAACCTAAAGCATGCGGTAAACATCAAATATATTAAAACCCTTGACCCACGTAGTTTTGCTCTCTCTTAAACAAAAGCTAATTAGCATTTGAGACATATTGATCAGACTGAATGGTAGTAGTGTTTTCTTAACTTCACTACATTGAATAATTTAGACTTGAGCTCTGGATCACTTTGCAAAACTGTAAAAGCCAATAGGATGTTTTTCCCAACTTTGTCAAGCTCCATAAGGTAAGGCCGTAATAAATCTCTATCTGAAAAATATAAATAAATCTCATTCTGTTTCTGAGCCACGTGTTAAAAACAAAATCATTTTTAATTTGTGAATGCGGTTTGATTTAAATTACGTTTTCAGCATATTTCCTCTGCTGCTAGAGCACTTACTGTAAAAGCCCTTTTATTATTCACACTTATTTAGACTAGACACCATCAGCCTATTAGTATGGACGCGGGCACCTCTTTGGCAAGACCTATCCCTTTGACATCCAAGTCAATCATTTATGCTGCTCACGGCCAGTGTTCATGTCCTGTAACGGGCAGGGGTTAGTGCCTCTCAGATGGGCGACCACAAGACTGCAAATCACATATGGGCATGAATGAAAAATACACACACAAAATTGACTTTTTGAAAATGTCCAGAAAGCTTGATCCCTATGCATCTCCTCTTTAATGGTTTGTAATAAGGGCAAGCATTCTGACCTGCACCAGCAAGAATCCTTTTAACATTTTATTCGAGCAGTAGAAAAAAGCTCTGCAATACCACAATATGCAATAGCTATTGTTGTTTCTGTCTATTTCACATCTGCGGTGGATAGTGCATCTGCAATTACTACAATAATACATTCAATAAATTGCAGACATGTATCCGAATCTCAAAGTACCCCCTCCTTGTCGACTTGTCTATATAACTCCTGCTTCCTTTGATTCCACTCCATTATTTGCTTCCATTCGGTAAAAAACATACTGTTACCAGCGGCTTCTCCATTTATCAGTTTGAGGCGGGCATGTCGGGGTTCACTGGTTAAAGTTGAAATACACTTGGAGCAAATGTTGAAATAATTGCATTCTCACAGCCTGGTGGCTTCTGGAGAGTTTGGCCTGCCTCCTATTGCTATATGATGTAAAAAATAAAAGGTAAAAACTCCAACCAATCTCAAATGTAAATGTGCTAATTGTTTATTCATTCAGTCCTGCTTTAAATACGGTGATGGCAATCAGCTAATTATGAACATATTTCTCTTCAACTTTGACAAATGCAAATGCAGTAGTGGGCCAAAATCCCCAAGGGATGGGCAGCCAGTGTTAAACTCTATGACATAATCCATGTGCGCTGAAAGAGAATTGCTAAAATACACCAGCATTCCCGAAGACCAATCTTAATTGTATTGATTTAATGGAAATGTGAGTGAGTTATGTCATGTGCTTTGCCCCTGAAAGCCTCAAAGGGCGTCAGTAACCCAAACACTAAATCATTGCTCTTTAATTGAAACCAGACCTGGTTTACTTAGTTATTTGTTTGAACAACAGAATCACATCTCATCATAAGCCCGAGCCTGTCAGCACCACACAGAGACAGTTAGTCGGACAGAAAGGGTTGAGTTTAAAGGTCATGGAATTCTCTCTCGACCTGTCCATCCCAGATGCATTAATGAATGAGCAGAAGTGTCATTCTGGAATTGCGGCACACTAATGGTCCCTTTTCCTACATGAAGCGTGTGGGAGGGCTTCAGTTTGCTTCTCATCTCCCGCCGAGCCTGGCTTTCAGTCGAGCGCTCCTTATTCAGAAAAAGCATCTTAGGCGGAATACAACTAGTGCCATCTGCTCCAGCTCCCTCTGCTATCTCGCCACAAAGCAGATGATTATCAACTTCAGCCGCGCACTAGAGCGTCACAGCCCAAGCCAAACATCATCAACTGTCTGGGATTTGGAAAACTGAAAACCCTGGATTTCCTGTTTTGCAGCTCATTCTATGTAACATATTTGTTCTCTTTACACATCATCCAGTGACATTTTGTTCTGTCTCGATTCATTTCAAATACCATGCATAATTACAGTTTTATCTCACTGCATGAATGCCGACCTTTCTTCCGCATATTTGGCGGGAAAAAAACATTTATCATAATGGACTGCAGTGTGCTCGTTCAACGCTGTCGATTGGCTTCTATTTGCATGGACATTCATGGCCGAAGGATAGCCAGAAATCACAAAGGACAGCAGAAAGGAAAACTGCAGGGGTGCGCTCAAATCCCCATGAGCTTCGCCTAATGGAACGGGCAACACAGCGTGCGACACAGTTACATGGAGAGTACAACATGCTTGTAATAAGTGCTACCTGTGATGAGGCCAACGTTAAACTCCAGAGCACCAGAATATTTAGTCTGCACATTTTTAAAATAATATTTTTAAAATTTGCAGACTAAATATTCGGTCTGGTAATATTGCAACATCCATTCACCTTTTGCAATTTTTAGATTTACTTTCCTTTTCTTCCCCCTCTTTTTCCCCCATTTCAGTTGACTAAAGCAAAACCAGTTTTCAATGCACATCAGTTTATATATAAATTAGGGCCGGGACTTTTTTCGATTAATTGCGATTAATTAATTACATGAGGTTTAGTGCGATTAAAAATATTAATCGAAATTAATCACACTTTGCTTTCCACACTTCAGTTTCCTTTTTTCCTGCAGATGCACAATTAATGACAATATTACACTGGTCTTGGTTGAACAAAAATAAACAATATTTTGTTGCTTAAGCTCATGCATTCAGTCATTATTCAATGGTATACTAAAAATCCTTATGAAAAAACTTACTTCTCACTGTTCTCAGGTCAAATATTTATATGCGATTAATTTTGATTAATTAATTACAAAGCCTCTAATTAATTAGATTTTTTTTTTTTTATCGAGTCCCGGCCCTAATATAAATGTATAGTAACATGTCACACTATCTAATACGGTTTGCCACTAACAGTTGAAGAAGACGAGGTCCTCACCTTGCCTTGGAGACAACGATTCGTGTAGCTTGTTTCTCAAATCAAATCAGTCATTGCATGGGGCGGTGGAACGTTTTCCTGAGAGATCCTGGCAAGAGTTTCGTCATGACCACTGTAGAGGGACCAGAATACTGTTTGCTCATGGGTGAAGGCCGGGGTCGGAGACACTTTTAACCACTCTTTTGAACTGTCTGCTTCACCACCTCAAAATGGTGCTAATGTGAGGTGCTTGTCCTGTACTCCGGCTGGCTGATTTACTTAACTGTAACAAGTGTGCAGGCGCTGGCGGTTAGATTGGAGGAGATTTGAACAGTTTAAACTGCATTAAGTCCGTAATAATGCAGTGCATGGCTGTGTGAGTGACAGCAGGGTCAGAGCAGGCTGTCAAAGGTGGCTGCCCACTAACACTGACTGACAGCTCATTTACTTTAGCTACTGCACTTTCACCGTAAGTGTGTACACTAATGGCATAGCCGTCTAGGTGTAACCCTGCTTTAGACATAAAGGAAGCTCTACAGTGCCCAGTGCGATTAGCATCTTACCTTTTCAGCCTTTCAGTAGCCAAAGTTAGTTATTCTTGTCAACAATATTGCTTAGAAAGTATGAAAATCCTACTGTGGCAACTAATGGACCGGTTTATTTTTATGGAGTTGCCAACCAATTACATGTTTGATTCTGTGCCAACATTGCCCCCGCTTTTGTTACCTTCTGATCGACAATTAACAACTTAACTTGTCTTCCTCCCATCCAAGGCAGTGCGTGGGTCGTAGCTATCAACCCCCCGTTAAAGCCTTGATTTACTTGTGAGCATGCTTAGTGCGGGGCCTGCATGAGGCTCAGTAGGGGCACATTGGCGTTTGCACAGGCTTCACATTCATTAACAGTTCATAGTGGAGCGCATAATTAAAAGCTTGCTGTGTTGATAATTACCCTGCAGCACCTGTCTCCCCGCTCTATGCCCTCTGTGCCCACGTGCAGCCTTCACCAACACCTCCGCAAATGTGGCGGGGGTGAGCAGGGGGCTGCATTCCACATCAAAGTGTGCGTCTTCATTTTGTAGAGATTAAGATTAAGAGCAGGACTCCAAAGAACCACTTGTAAATATTTAATTCTAAAATGGTATTTATTCTAACCTTGTGTGGTAATGAGAGCGGTCTATCTGCTGCCATGACTCATGAATATGAAATATACCTGAGTGTATGCATGGAAGTGACTCATTTTAGCTAAATGCCTTCAGCTTTAATTGCTGTATATGCATTTTGGGTTTCTCTGTGTGCAAGTTTTAAACCAGTGGCATAAACCTCTAGTATCCCCGGGCCTCTATAGTGTGGTGCCAAAACTATGACTTCTAATCATGCTGAATGGAAAAGGCTCCTAGTCAAATGAGCTGCAAGTAAATACGTTTTTCTGACATAATTTTGCCACAACCTCCTATAAGTGGGGGGACTTTCTTTTTAGCACCAGGGCGGGCGGCCTCTGGTAACCTAACTCATGTCTTGGTGAGCTAAAATGTAAAATTTGTTGCATCCACTCTTTGTATAAACATGTTATTCTAATTTTGTTGAGCGGCCATTTTTATTTTCTGTTAATTTACATTTTCTGTGATAATGTACTTAACTGCAGACACTATTTGTCACAGGTTTTTTTGTTTTCCCTTGTTAAATTAAGTGCCTGTAAAGCATCTATGCAAGACAAACAAAGCCTTCTTACTATTAGCAGTCACACATCCATTTGCCGAGTTGTGTAATAATAATAGTATGAGGATATAAGGGCTCACGCTGTGACGATCGTGGGCTAGCGTTGAGTCAGCAGTGCTCCTGGGGTATAGCGAGAGAGAGACCAGAGGAAGAGGGAATGAGCAGGGACACGATGTTTCATTAGCTGAAGCATTGCTCACCAGGATATCTATTACATTCAGCTGTGAGCCTTTTGTCTCAACTTGGTCACACTCGGCTTTGCTGCAGTGTATTGAAACTAAGGATATTGGTTGTTTCCACAATAATAAGACACACCAGGCATCACCAGAAGAATGAAGTGGTGATTCTGGCCGGAAGTAAAACCAGACCTTTACCTTTCATTTTGTACAAATGTGTCATTATTTGTATTTATTTATGTGCTAAATGATTGTAAATGCAGATCATGGAAAAGAGTGGAAATCATTGCTATCCATCAGGGGTAGGCAAGATGGCGGCCATTACTGCCAAAACACCAAGGGCCGGACCTCACCATTGTAGCCTAAAGTAAAGAGCTTTCTTTCTGCAAAGGCCAATTACCGCCATTACTTTAATGACAAGCTGCGACACAAATAAAACAGTAATTTGTGACACCGTATAAGATATTGTATTTTCCACCAAGTTTTTATTGAACAAGCTGTAGATAGGGATGGGACGATAATGAAATTTTGGGTCACGATTATCTTGGCCAAAATAATTGCGATTAACGATATCACGATTTTTGCCTATGGTTTAAATAAAATCACTGAACCTGCAGAAATTATGGGGATTGGGCAATTGTTAAATATTCCTCTTCATTGTCTGCTATACATGTCATATTGAGTGAGACATAAAGTATTTAAAGGCACACTGTGTAACGTTTTGGACCATACTGTTGTCATCAATACAAAACATGCAGCTAATGAGCAGCTCGACACAGAACATGCTATTTCTGCAGTGGGTAATCAAACAATGGATTTGGATGAGGAACTAACCTACTGAAATCTTAAATACTGCAGACTTAAGTCACATCCCCGTGGAGGCACAGGTTGTCTGATGGATTTAGCGATTATCTTCTAGCACGATAATCACGATTATCAAAAATTGTGGCGATTGATTAATTGCCTCATTTTTTATTGTGATTAACAATAGTGTTGTTTATCGTCCCATCCCTACTAAGATTGAAATGATGAACAAAACTGCCCAATAACATTGATTTGAACAGACTCCGGTGTTTCCGTACAGTCTCACATGGAAAATATTGGGCTCGCAACCCACTAAGAATGGTTCCACGACCCACTTTTGTATCCCAACCCACCAGTTGAGAATCACTGTTTTACATTATATAAGCGGGATGTTCTGCCATACAGCGACGTTTAAAAATACTGACTCTATTCCTCACATTTTTAGAGCACTTTAACAGGTATTTGATCTCTTTCTCAAAATCATCTTGGGGGCTATAGTGTTCTGTGATTGAGGGCCGGATTTGGCCCCCGGAAGTGACATTGCCTATACCTGCTATACATTGATTGATTGAGCAGTTTATTTGAGCTGTTTACATTCATATTTTCTCAGTAATTAAACATTTAATCACAATAAAGCTCAAAAGGAGTAGGCTGAAGCCGAGCTTATATGTGCCTACCCCTCATTCATCATTATTAATCACCCTCGTGCTCTACATATTCAGTGATAACTTTTAGGCTTTTCCTTTTCTTTTTTCAACAGCAAGACAATTCAGAATTATTTTTGTTTCTATATGTAAGTATACATACAGTAACATGCGTGCACTTGCCTATAAATAACATTCAGCTCTTCTTTCAGCAATACAACACGATCATATTGACTGGCATCATTGACATTTTACCGTACATTGTATATTACATAAAGGAAAGCATTGTACCATTCAGGTTATCAGTGAGCAATCAATATGGTGCAAGTATCTGTGTGGTGATAACATGGAGTATTTCCTTATGCTGTATAATACCAATCATTACATGATGCCCTTACTATTGTCAACAAGGCAACTTGTAGCCTCTGTCTTTAATACAAAACATAGTGGTCAAAAAAGGCTATAGGATCATCAATTATCATTTTTTTAAATGGCTGTATTAAGTTAATTGCTTTTCATTTTACACATACCTTGAGAGAGTAATTTTAACACCGGGTCTTTAAGGTCAAAGGTGGCTGAGTAATGACCAGTTGGCACAATTACAAAAGAGATAATGGCTCCCACCTCTCCTGATCTGATGGCTCCACAAAGTCAAGCCATAATAATGACACAATTCTCATTCTGGCCACAAAGGGAATTTCATTTGGCCGTCTAGCATGATAATGAACATTTGGCCAATTGCTCCTTATATCAGACCCAGGCTCACTGTGTGGCGTAAGATTCAGAATGTCTCATCAGGGTAAAACCATCCTCTAATGGACTCGGGCTTAAGCGAGGTTGATGGTGTTTTAAGACATACAGTATAACAGCTGTGTAAAACCACTTTATTCAGTTAGTGCTACTAAAAATATGGACCATTAAATGATGGAGTTTTACTTAAAGACCGTCTGTCAGTCTGACCAAAATTGATTCTTGTAAATTAACTTTACCTATGAGGTTGGTCTGCTGATGATTTGGTCTTATAAGCGGCTACGATTGATTTTCAGTTTTTTTACAGAAAACTTATGAACATATTACACTAGTCACTAGGCCTTACGCAATCAATGTCAAATGGGATTTGGTTTATAAACCTACACATGACAGTTTCTTTTTTACACATTTTAAGGTAAACATATTACTCATATCATAATTACTTACTGTATCGCAATACGCATTGGATCGGCCCCTGAGTATCGTGATACCTATCGGATCGTGACAAAATGTTATTGTCCCAGCACTAATAGATATACAGATGGCAACGCGTCATAAAAAGCCTAGAGTATTTATTTGGTCCGGACAGTGCATGTTAATGAACACAAGGGGTATCGTATCGCATATCGTTATCGAGATATACTTTTTTGTTTGTAATTTTTTATATCGCTGTGGACACGATATCATTTATCACTCATTGCTAACGTTAGCAGCTTTTTATTTATTTATTTATTTTAGTTGATTTAAGGCATACAATGAATACATGACAACTAAAGAAGCCAGGGGGTACAGGACAACGACATTAAATCATACATGAGGGGAGAAAAACAACGAAAGAGGAATAAAAATAAAAATGTTTTTTTTTTTATGTAATGATCATGATCTCAGGTGTAGGAAGGGGCCTAAACTAAATACAACTTTTGCAAGAAGTCTCAAAAAACAAAATTTGACAAATGTTTTACCTCTTCACCACTGACAAAGAAGACAATAAACTCTGGATTCACGCAGTAATGGCTGTAACATCAACCAAAAGTCCAAAAACCAAGACAAAATATGCAGTTCGCCAGTTACAGTAGTTACGCCACCGAATTTTCAGTTGCCCTCCACTTCAAATTCAACATATAGACTATTTAGGATTTTGTAATGTCACACGAGCACATCCTAGCATAGCATAGTTAGCATAGCATGAAGCTAGCATTAGCATCCTGGTTAGCATTGTCCATTCAGAATCAGAAAAGTTTTATTGCGATTGTTGGTGAACAGGTTCACACACTAGGTTTCGGTTCAGTCGGGCAACATGAAATATAAAACATATAACTTAGATAACTTAGATAAATAGATAAACTATACACACTTGAAAACTATAGACTATAAGGGCATGCATGAAGAAAATGCAACTAAAAATATGATAAAGACAACAACAATTTGACATAGAGTGTATTCACAGATCTGCAGGTGCATTAAGTGTTAGCAGCAGATCAAAAGTTTCCATAAGTTTAAGTTTCCTCAGCTGTTGCAGAAACAACATCCTCCACTGTGCCTTCTTGATGAGGGAGGTCCCATTTGAGGTCCTGGGTGAAGGGGACGGTAGGGTTGTGACTTTCCTGAAGTCCACGATCACCTCCACCGTCTTTTGGGCGTTCAGCTCCAGGGTGTTGTGGCTGCACCAGGACGCCAGCCGGTCCACCTCTCTCCTGTAGGCGGACTCATCACCGTCCGAGATGAGCCTGATGAGGATGGTGTCGTCCGCAAACTTGATCAGTTTTACGGACTAGTGACTGGAGGTGCCGCAGTTAGTGTAGAAGTGTAGGTAATGCCTTCAGGGAGGAGACTGCGGATCCTACGGGCCAGGTCGAGTCGCCTTAAGAACAGTTTCGTACACAAGGCCATCGGGAAGCTGAACTCCCTGCCCTCCCTCCCACCCCTCTTCCCCCACCCCCAGACCAAGGAGGATGGTGTTCCGCGCAGTGGCTCAGGGTGGAGGGGGAGACATCATCTGGCCCGGGGCCTTCCGTGGATTCTTTAAGTATTTATGAGCTTTTGAAACACTTTGCTCTGCCCCATGTCTCTGTATCTTCATTTATTTGAAAAATATATTCAGAATTCAACATTGGCTCCTATGGTGGAGAAATGGGTGAAAGTAAAGTATTTTCCCTTCTTTGTTTTCCCCCTCATGCTGCTTCGAATATGACCATATATGGGCAATTCCAAAGATGCTGTCTGTATCTATTGATATATAAGTTGATACATGAGAGTTATTATGATTAAATTAAGGTTTCCATTCCTTGTATGTAGCTTTCCATTCCTGATATAAATATGTTAAAAATGCATGTTGAATTCAGGTCAGTGTCTCTACAGAGACTTGGTATTTGTGCTTTGCTCCACTGTGAGCAAACGAGATAAACTAGGGACACACAGCACCAGGGGTGTGGCGTTCAAACAAGGTCAGCAATTAAATGTGTCTGAACCTACTCAATACATGCCCTCCATATTCACCCGTGCTGCATGGAGACTCTTGCATTATACAAAACCAGCAGCTCCTTCGGAAGGGTGGGAGAGGGGGTTCAACTTTATACAAGGGCTGAGAAGAGCTTTTTATGAAAGCAACAAGTGTGACCCCACTTTGAAGCAGGGGCGCGTTTATCTTCCAGACTTATTGGGAAGGTGCTTACAGGGCAGCCAAGGGGGTCAACAGAGTACCAGTGAGACAGGCAATAGGATAGTGGGGGGTTTGAGGGAGGGTATTAGACAAAGCCCAGCATTATTTCAGTGCTCCCCGCTCACACCTCCTTTTCTGTGGGAGACTGGCTGAATGTACCTCAATAGAAGAATATCTCGGTCAGTGCTGGGGCAGTCATTTATCTAAAAAGAATAAAAGAAAGAAAAAAAAACATGCAGAGAGAAGCAAAAGATGCAGGTGAGGACCCAGTTTTTACAACACATCCCTACATTTTGTGTGAGAGAGAAGAGTTATTTCTGAGTTTCTGAAGAAAGAATTTATTTATTTATGTATTTATGTTTTATTTCTGAGGTATGTGTTTATGTGGACTTTATGGATGGACTAGTTGGATTCGTTACAATATATATTTTTCCCATCTTGCTGATTCTTTGTGATTAGGATATGTTCAGGCAGTTAAGCCTCAAACATCTTTTGTTCTGCTACATAGTTCACACAACTCTCCCCTGAAGCCAAACAAAAAAAATCCTGTTTAAAATTTTGCTCAAACTAAACCAAACTAAAAAGAACATCAACTTTAGCTTTCACTCTTTAATGTTCATTGCAGCTGGACTATGATAAAATTGCAATGAAATGGCCTGACCAATAATACTCCATTATGCCCATTCTGACAGGAGGTAAACTCTGGAGGAGAATAATCCATCCACTGTTTTGTGGCGAGATGGACCCAGCTTAAGTGGAGACCCTGATTCCTGTGTGCTTATAGTTTTGGAGAGTGTGTAGTTTGACTTGAAGCATGCGCTGTGCTAATATTAGACGCTATAAACAGGCACAACATGTAGCACTCTCCCCAGTGGCCTCACCTTACTGAAAGATCTAATTTGTACCGTTTCTTTGAAAATATTTCACAAAGAATCTTTAAAGCGGCACCAATTCCCTGGTCGATGTGCAGTTAAGTGCGAGGTGAACCTCTGAAATATTCTGTGCTATTTCAATCGCATCAACTGCAGCCTTTTTATCACGCACTCTACTCGCCTCTGGCCATGTGTTTAAGCGATTCCACAGCTGGGACAGACTGGTGTCACAGGCAGAGATCTCTATACCAGGCTGTACTCATTTGGTCACGCTCTGTAAGGCAGGTATGGAGGAAGTTACTAGTTGCTTAGCTTTTTCGCTTTTTATTATTAAATCCTCGATCATTGAAAGTTCACTTTGAGGCTTGAGGATGCAATAGTATATTGAGTTAATAAACTTTGGTATACACATTTTCATATGAATCACACTAGCCCCTACAGTCAGTGACAATGAAGCCTGGTCTCTGTTTGTACACAGACAGAGCATGGGGGCTTGGGCCCACCTAAGAACAGATGATCCTTCACAGATGGAGGAGGCTGTGCCCACGGGACTTCATGCTCTATCGTTTGAATCTTGGCCTCATAAATCTTTTATAAAGGATGTCAGTTTTGCTTACGCAGAGACAAACGCCCCAGCCTGTAAAAAGGCCTGGTGAGCTTTACTCAGATTGTGTGTGGTAGCACAGCAACTTTCTTTGTGCTGCGTTCATTGGAAGGGTTTATGATTTGCTTTAACATAATGAACCATGCAGTTCCACTTTAACACACTTATTGTGTGTTACAGAATATTTTCCGTTCCCATTGGTAATGATATGCAAATGTAAATGAACTGAGTGTAGCCTATTCAAATCCCACACATTCCACTGATTCTCTTTCTTTGAATTGAAGGTAGAATTGATTATTCATCATGCCATGTGATGTGCTTATATGCACACATGTAGCCAGAAACAAACAAAATGACACAACAGATCTTTTCTTGGTGATTGGCAGTGTATGAACGCTGCACCATTCCTTTCCCTCCCAAATGGAGGTCTTTAAACACAGAGATAATCTGCGAACCGTCTGACTAACTCAGCTGTACCTCATCTCTAACAGCTTAATGGTTAGGCCACAGAATTTTATTTCCTCACAAATGTAAACCGTTGGAGCAAAAAGCCACTTAAGCTATTTTATAGAAGAAATGATATATCTACATGATAGAATACTGATCACAGAGTGTGTCCTAAAAGGCAAATTGACTTAAATAATGTGTGGCCATCTTACTGAATATTGCAACGTTGAGAATAAAAATGTTCTTCCGAAAAATAAATGTCATAGAGTAGACCTCATTGGACCATTGTTGCGTGGCATAGAAACTATTTTGCTCCAATGTATTTATTTATTGGTTTATTTGGTCAGGACAGTGCATATTAATGAACATACATGGGACTCATGCATGTAAACAAGCCACACCGGATTGTAGCCTTGGGCTAATTTCCATCCGTCATCCCCCATGCGCACTCTCTAACACACTCACATTCATTCTGGCCTATTGTACATATTTTTAGTGGTAGGGGAAACCTACACAGACATGCAAACTCCACACAGAAAGGCCCTGTCCCTGGTGGGAATCAAACCCAGACCTTCTAGCTGTGAAGGACGAGCGCTAACCGCTGTACTACCGCGCCGCCCTTGTAAACTACTTGCGTCTTTGTAATTCTGATTGTTTGAATCTCCAGTTTACTGGGAACTGTTTGAGTGTGAAACTTAAACCTTTAAACCTTTACTTGACAGTCTTTTGTGTGTGGCTTGTGACACCCTTTAAGATCTTTCACTTTATCCCTAGTTTTCTATTCGCACCTCTCAGTAACTCTTACTGAGTGCATCTCACGGTCCATGCGGCAAAATTACCCATATTTTCTGTGTAATAATCTCTTTGCGAGGGATGAAGCAGGGAGTGGGTGAAAGCACATGATGGGAGATGGACTCTACTTACTTTGCCAGATATTAGCAGCCGCAGGCAACAGTGGGTAAACAAATAAACTGGCACTATGAAGAGAAACGTAATGTTTTCTAAATCATTTTCCCTCCAAGCCTTTGAGTTTATTATCCTGATGCCGTTTTAAACCTAATGTTCTAGATTTTATGAGGATTTAGACAACAGCAAAAGATCTTAAAATGACCCCGCTTTTATCCATGAGTGATGGAAAATATGGACAACATACTATATAATACAGGCAAACACAGCACACAGCTGTACGAAGGCTTGCTGCTGTTTGTCTGTTCCTTAAGTCTTCACTCTCATTGTTGAACATCTGCAAAAGCTCTTAGGAACAGCTGTTGTATTCTGTGATCAAACCTTTAACTTTTTCTTTTTATTTGAACCTGTGGGCTCACGAATACATCTTTTTTTCAGTGTCGGGTCGAAGGCAGAGTCAGAGTAAATGACTATTGATTGGTTAGCCGCGGGGTTTGCCTTGGTGGCAAGCTAACTGCTAGTCTGACTGAGTGGCTATTATCGTCGTATAGCGTTGCTCGGCATGTCGCGCACAACCCCAGGTAAGTGGCTGTCCCTGACAAATGCTTGTTGCCAGCCTAGTCCATTATCTTTGGGGAGGCGGCTGACCACTGAGCCCCACCGCTAATATGCAAGGAGATGCTTATCAGTTCAAATTAAGAGAGGGCCCTCCCAGACACACAGGGATGTAATTGTTTGTGACAGACTGTGGCCCCATAGCCCTGAACCCTCCAGAGAGGAAATGGTAGCATCTCTCAGACAGGCGGAGGGCGAGGAGTCACTGGAGAGCCTGGTCACACAGTCACTTCTCATATTCCATAGTCTGGAGGTCGAGTCCTCTCCCTAAAAGTGTGATGTGATACCCCATACCAGATCAGTTATGATTAGCCTGATGTGAGAGGGTTTATTTAAGCACTACAGTTTTGTTGCCTGTCAAAACTGGATCAAGATAGATTGAATTGAGCCATTCATGTCATAAGAGCGCCCTAAGATAATTTGTATTATTATATTTTGTGTTAAAATAGGAATTTTTTCTTTCATTTTATTCATTCATTTAATTACGCATTCATTCATTTATTTATTTATCTAAATTTGTAATACTATGCACATTTGATGCCTCCATGAAACAGACACAACTAAATTGTAAAATACTTGAGGATAAAAAGTTGGTTGAGAACAGCTTTGGCCTTTTGAATTGTGAGTGTTGAAAGTACTACTTTGGAGTCATAAGCGTAATGCATATTTACTGTATTTTCATCCTTCTAGCAAGTGCCTTATGACACAAAGTCACGGGGCCAAGCAGTCTCACTAAGCATTTCATCTTCATTTTGTTCACATTTTAAATGTGAAAAACAGTACTTTAGCTGCCTCTGACCAAACAATTCATGAGGAACAAAATGAAAAATTACATATAATTTTCCTGACATGTTTATGCATTAGGCAAACTCAGTGGAGCAGATAAATTGTTAGGGCTAGAAAACATCGGCTTGTGAGTGTGTGAGTTTGAATACTTCTGATTTGAGGCTCTCATTACACCAGCAGTGCCACTGAATAAAACATTATGTATTTAACAAGTGACCCTTATGAATGCCAATGTCCATTAATCTTTGAGCACTCACATGGACTCCCATCAGAGCGGGAAGTGCAATGTGGTCTTCAATGTGCTTTCGTCTACTGGAATCAGAATTAGACAAGGCAGTCTTCATTCTCTGGCTAAACTAAAGCTTCCAGGGGTGCTATTGTGAACTATATAGTTTAAGGTTTGGTGGAAAAGGCTTAACAACATGCTTCCATTTCTTACAAATGGGTATTTAGATTTAGTAAGTTATGAGTTCAACTAAAATCTGTTCAAAAGCACTCAATATTACAATATTATGATAATTAGCAATGACCCACAGTACAAGCGTTGTGCATTGTGTTTCAAGTGTCCCTTTGTTGACAACTATAATGAAGACATTTTGGTTTTGGCGTCATCAGTTGCAGCCCTATGCTAGCCTGGCATCCAGAATGATACCACTCAGTATATTTTATACATGGGGGATATCAGTCTGGGCAGGGAGCTGGCAGCTCCTGCCGAACTCAAAAGGATTGTGCAATCAGAATCGTTTATTTGCGGTCACGTGTTGCTTGCGAGCAACGTCACGCTTGGGATGCAAAAGTACCCTCGATAACAATCTACGGGCGGCGCCCGGGAGAGCGGAATTTTTTTTTCTGATCAGCGGTAAATGACCAAATACACATCGGCAGTAGGTGAGTTTTGTGATTCATAATTCTGTTTAAATATAAACGCAAAACCACTAATAATGCCACTGACTGCCCTTCGCTGATTGGTTTACTCCGCTTCCTGTTTGCTTGCGTAAGTTACGCTGTAGAAATCAAGTTGATGCGGACTCTTAAAATCCAGACTCACCGCTGTACCAGCGTGTGAGTCTGGATTTTTCAGGCTAGCCCTATGCAACATTTCAGTGTATTCAAGAAAATCATAGTAACTGTTAATTCTTTGGGTACAAGTTGCTTCTTGTTAGTTTCTTGTCAAATATGATTTTGTTACATAGTCCTTCTTTGGACATGCTTTAGCCCATGACATCACTTGGACAGATTTGATTATTTACATTTTTTTTTCACATATTTATTGACCACACAGTTATATTTTTAGCTTGGCGCGCCCCATAGGATGATCACCTACAATTGTTTGTGAAGGTTCTGAATCGTCCAGGGTTTCTCCTTCCTAGACATTTCCAAATATCGTCGACTGGACCCGCTTGGTTGAGTTGAGGATTTTATTCCCCTATCTTTAGAAGCTTCTTCTTGCTCCTGTTGTCAAACTATAGGGCTGTTTAAAGGAACAGGCCACCGTTTTTCCATACTGAGATATGTTCTTACCTGAGCTTAGACAAGTTGATACGTACCTGTCTGGTCATTGTGCCTGTGGAAGAGCTTGGATGCTTATAACTTCACCCCGTTTAGAGCTATAGGAATATTCTGGGAGAGGCCAAATGCTAACAACATCTTTGGTCGTTTTGCATGACTGAGCGCACGCACAAAGACCAGACAGGTACGTATCAACTAGTCTAAACTCAGGTAGGAACATATCTCAGTATGGAAAAACGGTGGCCTGTTCCCTTAAACTCTGACCACTCCTAATAGGCCAGAACCCCATGTACTGAACTTATTTTTTTGAAAGGCTACTCCTGGTACAATTCCTGACTTCAGAATTACGTGAAACTCGGCCAAGTTTTAGTCAATTCACACACACGAACACAAGAGGGGGCCGAAGGTGGAATACAAATATGGCAAACAATGACGATAAATAAAAAGGCTCTCTCTACACCTTAAAAGGACTAGATGCAATTTGGCAATTTTTATACTCACTACTGCCACCTCAGGGCTTACACGTAACTACAGTCTCTATATCAAGCTCGTGCATGACAGCAATTCGGACCCGAATGAACACCTTTTTGAGTGCAGGATTTTAGAGGCAGTCGTGGTGAATAGGTCTGAGCTCATTCTACACATTAGGGCATTGCTGGAACAAGAAGGGGGAGGAAAACACTTGTGAATCCGCAAAGTAACACCACAGGACGGCGGAACAGGATAAGGCTTTGACTGAGGTAACTCGAGAGTTTTGATGGAGTATATTCCTCCACGATGACCCTGTTTCACTGCCGTTCAGATTGTAAGCAGAGCCCTATTACACAGCTAATTAGCCTGGAGTTTATAATGTCACGCGACCATTTATCATGATCACGTTGCTATATGTTGAACTGTGGGTTAAAGGCGCATCATCCTGAGACAAAAAAAAAAAAGTCTGAGTTAGGAATTGTGGATTGTGCATGTACAAATTGGTAAATGGGGGTTAATCAAAAAAAGCGAATTGGTCTATGCAGACACTTGATTAGTGATTAGCAAGTCATGTGACACGTATCATAGCCTATTGACACGCACTGATTGGTATGTGGGGTGTGGCTGCCTACCGGGCAGATATGACCATGAAGTGATGCTTGTGGGGACCAACCGATTGTATGTCTAATGACAAATAAAGTTCTTTACCATAAAGCTTACCAAAATGGCCGTGCAGTACAAACCTCCCTCGATGTAACTAGGAGGCAATGTGTTGCTGAATTGCATCTATTTTGCCGAAGAGATGCAATGAAATAAAACAGCAGGACTTCACATTTGGAGATGAACATGACAGAAAATGTTCCTAACACTAGCCTGGTTTTCCGAGTTTGCTTTATTACTATGGTAATGAGCAGCAGCATTATTTGTCACGTCACAGTGCTCTTAAAAATCTGCTATCTTTACTTGCATACCAGAAAACAACATCCCTTTCCTTGGAACTGTTTATTCAAGCTGTGGGTGTATTTGGGCCATATGGCTAGGCGTAGTAGCAAGCTGTTAAGCGGAACATGAAAAACAAAAGTGGGGTACCTAGAGACACCATTAAGGCTCTTTCGGGCAATTCAAAGTTTTTCCAGGTTTGACTGAAGTTAATATTAAAATGGTGAACCCAGAATTCAGATAAAGAGGAACTATATTACTCATTGGATTGTAAATTTACGGAACTCGCCCTCGAGAGATATAACCATTTCAATGGTGTAATATCTCATTTGTCCCAATAGGAGGGATTTTAATCTCTTTCTATAATAATTAACATATTTGCTCTTAAACCTGCATCTGAGGTTGGAAATGCTCAACCTCAATTTACATGAACACTGTCACAACCACAGTCATAAAAGCATTCCAATACAGAAGACAACCATTTCAGAAGCAAGATCCAAAACCAATTAAATATCTGTCATGTCTCCATTAAGTTGCAAGCGTTAATTACACCTTATAAAAAGCCTGTCATGTTTCATAATCCCACAAGTGGCAACAATTCCGACTCAATCAAGCACAGGATCTGACACAGCATTAGTACCCTGACAATTGTAAATGGAAAGGCAGTCCGCTGCCTGTCAAGTGTGGGGGATGAATTGTGACAACTAATGCATAAAAAAAAATCATAATGAATAGTAATAATTATAATTCGACCGACCATAGACAAAAGCAGCGATTTAAAAGGTTTATTGACATTTGTATATCTTTGGTGATCAGACCCCGGCAGTAAACATCAGTTATATGAATTAGTATGGATGGCAGGTTAGAGCAGGTCAGGCTGCCATCTTCTGATGTTGTGGAGACCTTATTTCTACTGTATAGTAAAATAACGGTTCAGCCATTGTCTCTGGCTGAGGGGGTCAGGGCCTTTCACTTTGTAAAAAAGGCCGTACAAAGTAATTCTTGTTCCAATTGTGCAATATTGCCCACTGTCCACATTTTGGGATCAACACCCACAGTTTTCCCACACGCCATAGCTCCAGTAAAAATGTAATCAGACACAACTCCACAGCATATGTAAGGCAGGTCTTTATTGGCCCATAAAGAGACATTTGTTTCCACAAGCTGTCATGTCAAGTTGGTATATTTCACACCATATTGCAGAAAGCAGACAACACTGAAATCCATCACTAAAAGGTTTCCAACAATTATATTACATCATCGTTGACACTAATCTGCTGAATCTTTGTGGAGTACATTATATCTTGTGGGGAAAAACATTTCTGCTTTTAGTAGATTAGTAGAACTTTAGTTTAGTTTATTTATTTGCTCCCATTTTCTTCTGTGCAAGTACACCCAAGATCAGACTCCCATTTTGCTTTGATTGAAAATTGATGAGCATTTTCATTATTATATTATTATTGCATTTTCATTCCCAAATGCCTTCTCAAACACGTTTATTGTTCTCCGTCTTATGTGCGCCCTTCATGCCTTGGTGGCTTGTTCTTGTCGGCTTGCTGTGAAGATGTCGGTGCCAGAGGAGGACAAGTGGCGTGGAGTCGGTGGTTGAAATTCCCCTCACGTCTGGCCCGCTGCCGCTGTGGGTGTACCGCTGAGAAGTACACTATAGCACTTGCACACCGCTGACCCGTGCGCTTCCTCTCACTTCATTAGCTTGCTGTTTGGCGTTCAGCCCTAACCACCATCCCCTCCTACGCGTCAGTTTATTTCCTTTGTGTCTCCGTTTTTACTTACAACATAGATCCCCCTGGGCAGATGTGCAATGCTTCGACTGTGGCTGCATAGAAATGGCCTGGAGATGCTCTATTTGCTTTTTGAGCTAATATTATAAGGTCTTACAATAATTTGAAAACGGATTAGGATTTTCCTTGAGCAGGAATTCATGCTCCCTGAAACTCTCAAAGTCTGAAGGACATTTGGGGAATTAAGTTTGTTATGAAGGAACTGCTGTGTTTTAATTGTTACATCTTTCAACATGCAACACATTTCAACATTTTTACACAGCCTCACGGAAATGAGTATAATGGAGCATGCACAGTAAATGGAAATCTAGCAGTTAATTCTTTTACAATAATATGTAAAGAGTTAGTCATTTTGTTGTGTATGGCAGCAACAATTAAGTGTTTATGAAAAATTGCGCAGCTGATTATAAAGTCAGGTAAGTGATTTGGGGACAATCCACAGGCTTCAGTACCAACTTTTTTTTTCAAGAATAAATTAAGCCGATCAGCATTGGAAGATGTTTGGGGAAATCTGTCTTTGTGAAAAATGTGGTTTCTGGAACTTTTGGTGGTAGCGTTTCCCTTAAAATATGTGTTGTGTGTGCGTGTGAGGGGCCCCTCTGCTCTATTAGACAGGACAGTTCAGTGTGAAAAGGTGCAAAGAGCGGGGAGTGGCATTGAGTGAATTGTCAGGGTCAGGAGGCAAACGCACGATGGTGAAGTGCCCAGCAAGCTGCAACAAGCTGGAAGCTTTAATGTCTAGACTATCATAGAGCGCAGGAGATACATTTCTTATATTACAGCTCAACTATAGAAATTTCACTGGAGGGTCTAGTGCAGAAAACAAATAATGTAATTGTTTTGTTTTTAAAGCTATCACACTGTTTGGATGTTGACCTTATCCACACGCGCTGGTTTCCCCCTCTCTGCATTTGTATAGCAGACACTGAGGGCGAACAGGACAAAGCTAGGAAGGTCAGTAAATGTGAAGTGCATACAGGCAGAAAAATGAAAAGAGAATCAGTCAGAGCGCCGGGGTTTATCACCTGGATGTGACCTGCTGCAGCCTCCTGCCAGAGCTGAAATAGGTTAGAGTTTAAGTGGCTGTCATGTTCATGTCTTTGGGACGAGGACGGGGAGGACGCAGCACACGCAAAATGCCAAACCCAATCCACAATTATACATCCCATGTTTTACTGAACTAATGAGCAAACAAGGTAAACGTGGTTGTGAAATTTGCTCATAAATTTCAAAGGGAAAGAAAGGGGAAGAAAAACAATGGAATAGTATAATTTTAAAGGAACAGGCCAGCGTTTTTCTATACCGAGATATGTTCTTATCTGAGCTTAGACGAGTTGATGCCTGGTCTTTACGCGTGCTTAGAAAATCATGTTTAATTTTCTGTAACTATACTTGGATCGTGTAACTACTCACGTAACCATATTTAATTTGGGATAACGTGGAAGAGCTTGGTCGCTTCTAACTTCACCCCCGTTTGGCCCCATAGAGGAGAAGAGGAGAGGCTGAATGCTAACAACATCTTTGGTCTTTTTGCGTGACTGAGCGCATGCACAGGCCAGATAGGTACGCATCAACTTGTCTAAGCTCCGGTAAGAACATATCTCAGTATGGAGAAATGGTGGCCCGTTCCTTTAAAAGTGTTTTTAGTTGTATATAATTTAACTGTAACCACAGTCAATACAATCAAAAGAAATGCCTTATTCAAACATTCATGTGAACTGCATGTTAAGCGTTTTCTTGTCACATAAAATGCATTCTGCGTGCATAGCGTTTCATAAAATACTAGATTACTAATGTGTTCCATATCTCTCTTTTCTCTCTCTTTAGGTAAGTTCCCTAAACTCCACTCTGAAGGATGCTCGCTTTATTTAAGTCCCATGGGTCTGTGCTTGTTGCTGGAGCCAATTGAAGATGAAGTTAGGCATAGAGACAGAGTTGTCAGAACTGGCATCATTCCAAAAGGCAAGTGAAAGTGTGTGTTCAGCGTTAACAATAACTATATCAGAACGTTTGATCAATATCATACGGTGAAGTTCAGGTTCTAAATGGTATAATTGTTCAGACATTGACTATTCTCATTGCTACATAATTGGAAGCACACACAGAAACAAATGTTCAAAGTTTTTTTTGCGCAACTTTGTTATTCTGACCTGAAACGTTTTCCCGTATCCTAGAGTGGGCTAGTGCTAATTGTACCAAAGAAATGGCAGAAAGTGTGTTATCTTGTACATCTTACATCTTGTGTAAAAATGTAGGACAATGATAGCATTTTGTGGAAGTGTTTGTCCACACAAGAGACAAAGAGAAGAGAAGATTTTTTGATGTGTTGAGGCCCTAGATTTTAAACATGTTATGATGTTATATACAAAACAAACTTCTCAGTCCTTCTGCTTTAATATCACTGACAAACAAAATGAAGCTAATTTGAATCAATCGTTTTTTACAAATGTTTTAAGTATGAAACAGTTTCTGCCCTTATGCCTTACAAGTTAAACTGAGACATACACAAGAGTATGGTTGATGGTGATTATATTATTTTCAATTAGGACAACTGCCCATGGTATGGTTTTACACAAAATACAAGAAAAACTTTGCACATTCCTTGAGGCAGGTGCGTTGGAGATGAGGGAAAATCCCAGCGTACATGAATTAAAATGACACACTGCCAGCCTTGCAAAAATAGTTTATTTGGATAAGGTCAACGTTTCGGTCCTGAGACCTTCATCAGGCAAGTTACTGAAGAGTTTCAGGTGACCAGTCTTAAGTCGGGTGTGACTTAGCCTGGAATGAACTCATCGCTGTACCAGCAAGTGAGTCTGGTCAATTCCATTTCCCACAGCGGTACATATGCAGGCAAACAGGAAGAGGAGTAAACCAATCTGCGAAGGGCTTGTTTCTGCCGTTGATGCGCTGTTATCAGTGGTGTTGCGTTAATATTCACGCAGGATTATGAATTACGAAACTCGCCTACTGTCGATGTGTTTTTGGTCATTTACCGCCGATTGGAGACACGTGACACAAATAAACGAATCTGATTGCACAGGATCGTTTTGATTTTCCGGCTACTGCCATCGGGGGCGGGGAGTCCAGACTAAGGGGAATCATTCTGGTCTCACCAGGCGAGGTGTGACTGGCCCAAGGGTGACCCTCTTAAAGAGACATTGTGCCAAAAATGGTCAACCCATCAATACACATTAAACAGACATTACAAAATGTAAAAAAAATATATACATTATATAGGGTTTTACACAATACATTTGATATCTTACCAAACACACTGTACAGTTTCACACTTTTGCAAAAAAGCCTCATATTGTTTAGCCCCATTGTATATTGCAGCTGGGTGCACCGCACCGTTTATTGGCCTTGCTGTGAAGTCAGATGGCTATTTGCGACTTGATTGATCGTGATGGATTACTTGAGGGACGGCTCGTGGAAAAGTGTCTGGAGGGGAGCTTGTGAACACGGGCAACAGAGCAGATCATTGAGGCAATCAACGCACCCCAAAAGCCCTGGGCTCAATTTGAATGTTGGAGACCTAAATGTACCGACAAAAGAATGGGAACTTTCTTATTTCCAAGGTTTGGCCTTGATCCCCCCGAGTTGCCGCTTCAATGTGTGGGGCTGATACTGAGTTTAGCGGCTGACATGAACAATGGCGCCACTGAGGGCAGCTGTAACTAGAACGACCACCTCGACAATTCAGGCTGATTGTTCTCAAATTGCCGCGGCTTGGAAGATTCACCTTTTTTCTGTTTGATGTGTTAAAGTGCTTTGTATTACACCGGGGACAAGCATCTCTTAGGCTGTCAACAGATTTTTCATTTCACCGAACCAACCTCCCCCCTCTTCAGGCCTCCTTTTGATTTTTGGGGTGAGTGCGTACAGTCCTGCGGATAGAGTAGTGTAGTGAGATAGTACACAGCGGGGCACAGCGAGGTGTGTTCATCCATCTTCGGCATCATTCATCACACTTTGTCATGCCGTTTAACCGCCGCGGGGAAATATTTGCCCGTGATTTCTGTTAGGACTCTTTACCAAACTGCTTTTTCTATCAAACTGCGCGCTCATCACATTTCCACTATCCACCCCGGTGCACTAGAGAAGAGGTTGCATTATTTAGCTCAGTTCTGGGGTCAATTGCCCAATCCGAAATGGAAACGACCGGCTGAATAACCCACAATACGCCCTTACTGCAGTGTGTGGAGCCTGCATTTGAAGTTTTTCTTTTTTTTTTCATGCTTGAGCTAGTAAAGACGCAGCGATTGCTCAGGCTGGGTATTTGTGCTACAAAGTGGTATTGACATGAATGTTTGATGAGAAGTAAAACACTGACATTTGGTTAATGCCTCTCAGTCTGTGGGAGAAGCGAGGACCATCTGCCCACTTTAAAGTCTTTGAAGATTCGTGCTTTTTAGTGTGTTTCTGGGCGAGAGTGCATCGGTACATTGGCCAGAACAAGCCCATGCCTCATCCGCAATATGTTGGATGCTTCAATGTATTCCAACTAGCCTTAGATGTGGCACATAATGACAAATGGTCAGTTAAAAGATGAGCTGGTATGGTATAATACAACCATTTTTACTTTGTCGCTAGTAGTAGTTTTAAAGCCTCCAGTACAAGGCATCAAATTAAATGCATTAAATGATTTGAGGAAGTCCGAAAGCGCAGAGTGATCACATAGTGTGCACCTTCTTTTGCATTAGACTTCCTGCGACAGGGAATCGTCTGCTTCCTTCCAACCTTTACGTCCTAAAACCCCTCACAAACTGCACCCACACCTGGTGAACTCACAACTATAGGATTTAGTTTCCTACATTTACATAGTTTCAGAATAAATCATTGTGTTGTGAGAGAAATACATAATCAGCCTACACGGGTTTTGTCAAAATCTTTTGTTTTAACTTTTATACACTCCTCTTTGTCTATGTGAACTCCAATATATATTTGTTTTTGTATATAAAAAATACAGGAAGACACTGTGTAAAGAATAGTTTAACACCAGAAGTTATTTGAAACTGGTTGGTCTTGAGTCTAGACTTTGGTGCAGACATCTTTCATTAATTCACTGTAGCCAGGTTTTGTGAAGCCAACTTAACTTTGCCAATGCCTCCTTTGCTCCTTCCTGCCTATGTCCATTTCCTGCGCTTTATAAAGCGTCCAGGAAATCCAATAGTGTTTTTCTGCACCCCACCTTTGAATCAACAAGAATTCTCTGCTCACAGTAATCCAACAGATGCTACTCTCTCACAACCCACACAAAATGTCCATAAGGTTTGCGCGGCTTCGACGGTGATTTTACCTTAATTAAATCCCACAAAGTGACCCTCCTCACCCCCAACAACTGCAGTGAAACGGCACACAAGTAAGTAAGTGCTTTATTGTCATTGTACAAGCGTACAACGAAATAGTGTTCAGGTGTTAGTCCTGAGCTGCTGCGGCTGAGCCGCGCTGCCACTGTGAGTCAACCTGACCCGCATGACCTTGGAGGTCGGGGAAACTGTAGCACTCGGAAGAAACCTGGCTGGCTGCCCTCAGTCTCCTCTGATCCTCTGAAATGGTGCAGCGTCTCTTGGGTTTGTCCCTGTTTCAGAGTGTGGTGTCCTGCGCTGGTCAGTTCCACCTCCTCCTTCCTCTTCCTCCCTCCGCTTCACAACAGTCTTTCACATCTTTTTCAATTGGAAAACCTTTAATTTGCATTGTGGATTACATAAATTAAATTGTCTTTACTTCATGGTTTGTTATAAGTGAAAAACGTCGCTGAGCTAATTGACAAAAACATCTGTTTCTCACTCACAAACATATGAGCGCTAATTCAAATCCGCAGACGCCATTCCCTGTCATGCTTTCACAGTCACAACTGCTCTCAAAGTTCTGAACAACAACTTAAGTTTAAAAATAGAGAAGTTAGCTGTGTATTGTGCACTTGGCGACTCCAGACAGTCATATGTATCGGCAGAGCTTTGGACGTGACAGGTTTGCCATTTTAGCAGAGCGATAATTCAAATAGAACACCTATCATTACTGGTCTGTCAGTCCAGGCAGGACTCACATATAGTGTGTCCGCGCACCTTAATTGAAAAACACAAGCAGATTGGCACGTCACTTTAAGCCCCCTGCTGAGAGGGCTTTCTGTAAAAGATGATATTTGGAAAACAATATGCACCACTAACCTTTGTTTCAGCATTATTAAACCACAGGAACAGTTTTGTTGTTTGGTGCGAGTATGGCACTTACTTTCATAGCAAACACATCCATTTGTAAAAGTGAGCAAATTATCTTTGTGTAAGTGCATATTCGCTGTTGATTTTAGATGAATGAGTATACATGACAATCATCCAAAAGTTCCAGTATCGCTCTTCCCACTTCTATTATTATGTTCTTGGGCAAGACACACAAAATTAAAACTATGTGAGTCAGAGCTTTCGTTTCCTCTTGTAATTTATAACATGATCAAGAGATTTCCATGAGGCAAAAAGTGGATTCATACAATAATGAACTTCATAAAGTTATCTTCTTCTCACTCCCTTTTAAGCAGAGCTGATCGTCGTATTTGCATTTGGATTGTTGTTTACCCTAAAAAAAAAACACATCTGCAAATTCAACTTTCAACATAAATACCAAATCAATCAGATTATTCAGAAAATAACAGGCAAATTGATCACAGGAAACTTTCCGTATTCACACATATACTATAGTGCACATTACCATATCTTGAATATTTGTCTCACTTCTTGTGGAGGCTCATACATTTGAATTTGACACTGCTGCTGCTATTGCACTTGTATTGGCTTATGCAGAAACCTTCTGAGAGAATACAGCACGAACATCATTATTTAAAGTTGTGCTGCAGTCGACTGCCAATTATCAGCGTTGCTCACACTCATTCTAATGTCGTCATTGCCTACAATGGGTACATTAATGTTTTAAAAGAATTGTAAAGGCAGTGTAGAGGCACACAGGGCGGGGAAGGTCAAGAGTGTTTATTTTTTGCACATTTGGTTTCAAATTGAGTGATTATACGTATTTGGAGCAGAGGGCTTTTTATAGCCTCTCTAATGTCAGTGCACAGATAATGGAAAACTACCTTACGTGGCAGTAAAATACATGTCCATTACTGTCTGGTTGTAATTTAAAACCCAGGGCATTTATTCACCATGAAGCAGTGTTTTAATGCAGAACTGGAGAGTAGTGTTGTACCTGTGGGTTATTAAATTCAGTGCCAGTATTTATTCACATCTTCTGGGATTGCAAATCAGTCCTTTTTGCACGTTTGGTTCACACCGGTGAAAAACAGATGAAACGCATATAAAGGTTTTCTAATATGACTTTTAGTTTAGTTGCTAGTGTGAAGCAATTTTCTACTTAAAAAATTCACCAAGATGTCTGTGTGAAGATTTAATTGTCAGTATGCAGGTACAGTGCACGGTATAAACATGGCGTGTTGGATTGTATGGGCTAATCCATTGTTCTGCACTCCCAGACACGCTCTCATTCATCCTGGCCTATTGTATATGTTTTTACAGAAACCTATGCAAGCACGGGGAGAACATGCAAACTCCACACAGAAAGCCCTCACCTGGTCTGCGAATCAAACCTGCAACCTTCTTTCTGTGAGACAATAGCCTGGTCTTACCATACCCTCGTACTCATTTCATACAGAGGGTCTGGAACTTCACAATTGAGCTCCGCCACTCAGACCCAGACGTACATGTGGGGAAATTATAATTGACCGGAGTTTACGGATGGCAAAGGCCAGGCTAGTGAGGCAAGATCTCTCTGCGAAACATACTCTCTACTCTGTAGTTGAAGTGTAGGACGTTTTGCCTCTCATCCAATCAATCATTTGTTTTGTATAGCCCTATATCACAACGGGAGTTGCCTCACAGGACTATACAAACATTAAAGCAATGAAACAAAACAATAAACAAGACAATGTAAAGTTTGAGGCAAATGGTGGACTAAATAAAGACCACTGGGGAGGGTTTGCTTGGTTAAGTCCCTCCTTCTATTAAAGGCTGCTCTCAACCTGTTGCTAAACAACCTTTGTTGTTCTCAGTCTCAACAACCCTACTCTCATCTGAGTTTGAGGCAATTTTCACACATGCGCTTTGTAGGTCACCCAGAGACCGCCTTATCAAATCAAATCAAATCAAACTTTATTTATAAAGCGCTTTTCATACAAAATGTAACACAAAGTGCTTTACAGTGCTTAAAAATCATTAAAATCGTCCCCACCAGCAAATATACATAAATAACTACAACCCCACCACCCACCACCCCACCCGCACACACAGACACACAGACACATATACGTACAGACAGCCCAGCAGTTAAAAGTCTTAAGTAAAAATGGACATAGAGTTGAGTACGTAAGACTGAGTACAGATGGACCGAAAGAGGAAACACCATCCAAGGAGCCGTCTGCACCAGGAGCAGCCCATCGGCCACAGCCACAGAGCGCCAACTCAGGGTGCCTGTAGTAGGTGCAGGAGAGTCGTCCTACCTCCATCCAGGCACCCCCAGGAGAGCGCCCGCACAGCCACAGCCAACCAGCACTCCTGGGGCAGAGGGCTCCCTCAGAGGAACCACTAGGAGAACATAAAAATAAATAAATATTTAAAAAGAGATAAATTAAGAACAGCTAAAACTGTGTGTGACATAGCACAGGATAAAAAGAGGGAAACTAAAGAAATAAAAGAACTAAAACCGGTAAATAAAGTTAATATAAGTAAATATTAGTTAAAAGCTAAACTAAAAAGGTGGGTCTTGAGCCTGCTCTTAAAAACATGAACGTTCTCTGTGGTCCTGAGCTCCTCCGGCAGGTTGTTCCTGAGGCGAGGGCCATAATATTGGAAAGACGCCTCGCCGTGAGTCTTTCTGTTGACCTTAGGAATAACTAGGAGACCCCTGCCGGAGGAGCGAAGGGGCCGTGAAGGTTCATAAGGTAAAAGCAGTTCTGAAAGATAAGAAGGACCAAGACCATTAAGACATTTAAAAACCATTAAAAGAACTTTAAAATCGATTCTGAAACACACGGGGAGCCAATGCAGCGACTCTAAAACCGGTGTAATGTGGTCCCGCCTCCTGGTCTTCGTCAGGACACGAGCTGCGGAATTTTGTAGAAGTTGTAAACCTGAGATACTCTTTTTGGGAAGAAAGCAGGGCATTACAGTAGTCAATACGACTGGTGATAAAAGCATGCATTAGCGTCTCCGTGTTGGCCTGAGAGAGAATGGGGCGGACTCTGGCTATGTTCTTTAGATGGTAAAAACTATCTTTGGGATATTCTTAATGTGTGGAATTAAAGTCAGCTCAGAGTCAAAAATCACACCCAGGTTCTTCACCTGTGAGGGAGGATTAAAAGACAATAACTGTAGTTTGGGCAAAAGTTTCTCTCTCTGGGCCTTAGGACCGATGACTAAAACTTCAGTTTTGTCCTAGTTAAGCTGGAGAAGGTTTTCTGCCATCCAGGATTTAATATCTAAAATGCAGTTAAAAAGTGCATCCATTGGCCTGGTGTCATCAGGAGACATGGAGATGTACAACTGTGAATCATCAGCATAACTATGAAAGTTGACTCCATGTTTCCTGATGACATCACCAAGAGGGAGCATATACAGGTTAAAAAGCACTGGGCCTAAAATCGAACCCTGGGGCACACCACATGTAATGTTATGGACCTTGGAGTAGCAAGTATCCACACTTACCATGAATGTCCTGTCTGTGAGGTAGGATGTAAACCGTTTGTGGACAGCACCAGAGAGGCTGATGTGTTTTAAACAAGTTAAAAGAATAGTATGGTCGACTGTATCAAAGGCAGCGCTCAGATCCAGTAGAACCAACACTGTCAACCTTTTGGAATCATAATTTAATCTAAAATCGTTTAAAATCTTTAAAAGGGCTGTCTCGGTGCTGTGGTTTACCCTAAAGCCAGACTGGAATTTCTCAAGGACGTTATGTGCATTTATAAAGTCGCTAAGTTGGGTAAAAACAAGTTTTTCTAAGATTTTGTTTAAAAATGGTAAGTTGGATACCGGTCTAAAGTTGTTAAAATCATTACGGTCCCAATTGCTCTTCTTCAACAGGGGCTTCACCACCGCCCCTTAAAAGCTCATCTCTAAAAGATCCTTAGAAAGTTTTAAAAAACGGGGTTGGGACTGGGTCTAAAGGACATGTGGTGGGCCTCACTGAGGAGAAAACTTTATCAAGCATCTCAGCATTAACCTGGACAAAACGAGAGGGGTAGCCTACCTTGATGATTTAAAGTTGATCCATTTTGCCTCGTCAGAGCAGTAATCCAAACGTCCTCATGCAGCACGTAATCATTCTGTCAATGTGCAAAAAAGAGGCATCAAAACGAGAGAAGTTTGGCCCGAGGTCGGCCGCATTCACACCACACCCGGCCCGACGCAGAGAGCGAGAGGCGCCGCTCCGAGACCACCTGGGCTGAAAGTCCCTTTAGGTCGACTTAACTAGAGCCTGTGTGAAAATGCCTTGAGTCTCAGCGACCCTCTCTAGCTGATCACTGCTCGTTTCCTGCCTATTGATCTAAGTTTCAGCCTCATTAGCATGTCAGAGCCCCCCAGCTCTGGGGCATAGGGGGCTGCTGTAGAGGGGACTGATAAAACCCCTGATCAACATTTCTGTTCATGGAAGAGTTTTGTTTCTTGACAAAAAATGCTTCAGTTCTTTCCATAGAAACATAGATCACACTTTTTCACTACCATGTTTAGTATAACACATTACAGCTTGTATATTTACTTAAAAAGGAAGTGAGTTAAAAAATGCAGTTCAGAATATGTAAACGACTTAGCCAAACACAAAATTTGAAATAAATGCTGTTGAAGAGTAGAAAGTTAGTGCTGCATGGGGATGGTATGTAAAAGAGGTTCTGAAATTGTGTACATTCAAATTGGTCTGTATCCCCGGTGGCATGCTTCTGCTGGACTGCGGCTGTGTTTGTGAGTAATTAACACAGGACATGAAAATTTCTGCCATAATCTCTGCCCTTTTACTTTTGAACCCGTTATCTCTGACAGGGGCGTGTGCACCTGTTGTTTGTGGCCTTATCACCAGCCGCTGCTCACCTGCACCCCGACAGTCCCTGCCCCAACAACAAGACCTTCAGACGGATGTCCCTTCCAACGCCTCCGCCTCAAATGGCATCAATGTCTGTGTTTATCAGGAGGAGCAGGCGGGCCCGCGGAGCACTCTGGATGAGGGGAAATAAATAGGGAAAATTGATTTGGTTCACATCGATACAGTCCGCCGCTTTAAGAATGAGGCCTGTCCACCGCTGCGCTTCATCTGATCAGACGCACCTATTCAAAATGTTTTAAGATTAGTCACCAGCCGCTTGAATACAATGCTTACATGTGTGTTCCCCTTTGAGATCACGATTGTGGATTTAGGGCAAAAGCATTGTGTGTGTGTATGTGTGTGTGTGTGTGTGTGTGTGTGTGTGTAAATGTGGTTGCCTTAGCCCCGGTCAGCTAGATTTTTTGTGATAACCAACACAGTAAATAATTTTGCTGAACCCCAAAGCAGGAATTGCATACATATTCTCAAGGGAATGTACACATTTAAAAGTTAGGCAGTGTTAGATCACATACATCTCAAGTCAAATAAAGTCTGTATTGTGAAAGAACTTTAAACGCTTTAAAAGTAATTGATTTAATTGTCAGCAGAGGCATGCGGGAGGCACTTTGTTAGAGCTGCAGGGTATTTTTTTTCCTCTGCTCAGTGGTGACTCCCCGCCGGATGAAGTATAGTGTGTGTTTTGCTGACTGGGCACTATCAGGCCAGAGCCACTGTCAATGATGTAAAGGCTGCCAGCGCACCGCCCTCGAGGCTGCAGCCGATAGATAAGTCGCTGCATGAACACATATCATGTATAGACTGACGCTGGAATGAGTCGGCTAACGATTTGTTGATGGTCTTTATGTTGCATGTTACATGGTATGATTGTAGCGTTTTATTAATAAGCGCAACTCTATCCACTCTCTAAAGGCAACTTATCACTCACCCAATCATAATTGCATTTGAGGCTGTAGACAACTGAATTGATATCTTTACTTGTGACCATTTTCCCCATTGAAAGTATACCAAAATAAATCACCGGCAAACATGCTGCACAATACCGATGACAGGATTCAAATGTTCCTTTCTCTCCACTTTGTATTTCTGTCTCTGTGTGTTCTGCGGAATGTGGTTCTCAACAGAACATGGTAGCGTGCCTCTCCAGTGACAAATCCAAGAAATGCCCACAGCTGAAGAGCCTTTGACTGTAACTGGGCTTTTTGTGGCCTGTTTGTTCCAAGCTTCGTCTGTATTGATGAGATAAAAGGACACTATTCAGGCGGCATCGAGTTGGAATGCTGTCTTTTTGTGGGCTTTTGTTAAGCTCAGCGGCGGTTTAGTCTCCATGTTATTCACAGCTCAAAAAGCTACCGTTGTTTTCCTCCAAGCATGGGTGTCTCTGCATCCAGCTTTTGTTGTTGCACACGGTTGAAGGCAAATTCATAAACTGTGAAGGCCTTTTTTTTCCACTGTAATTGCTCTCGTTCTGCATGTGTTTCACTTTTAAAGAGATGCTTTCGGCTTTGGCTGTGCAATGGTCATCTATTCATGGTCCTCTTAAGTTTAAAAATTGGGTTGATTAATTTCCATGTTTTACCTTGATTACCTTGAACCATAAAGATGTTCACCTTTCATTTTAGAGATAATTAAAAAAACTAAGATAAAATACCGTACCGAACACTGGCCACACACTTCTGTTGTTACATGAATTGTATTGTATTTGCAGAATGCATCTTTTGATGGTTTATGAAGTACATGATACGATCTAATTTGACAATCAAATAAAATAAGTATTGTTATATACTCGATCTGGGAGGGGGGCCTTTCTGTGGGGATTTTGTATGTTCTCCCCTTGCCTGCATAGGGTTCCTCTGGTTTCCCCTTTCACTAAAAACATGTACAATAGGCTAGGATGAGTGAGGGTGTGTTTGGGAGTGCGAGTGTGGGACAGCGCATGGAATTTCGTCTAAAGCTACAATACGGTGTGGCGTGTTTTTATGCATGACACCCATGTGTGTTCATTAACATGCACTGTCTCGACCAAATGAGCCAATGAATAAAATAAATTCATAAAACAATTAAATGATCTAACATGTAGAAATATTAAATTGTGGAATAAGTAACTACTCATGTTACTATTGAGTGGAATACTGTATGTTTGTTACAATTGGGCTTACTCTTGATTCCTTCATGGTTCCTCTAATAAACCAAGGGATCCAGTGAAGGCCCAAAAGAGAAGCTCGATTTAAACCAATCTAAAGGAGCAGAGAGCATGATTTATGACACAGGACTGACTGCAGTGCTGTTCCTCTCATGTAGACCCCCTCTGCAGCCAATCACAGCCAAAACACTCAACACTTCCTGCCTGGCCGACTGCATGGCACAGCTGCCTGCACTGTTGTCACCACTCTAATCTATTTGATTGATTATGAGCCTAATCCCAATTCTCTCTGTACAACAGTCACTCTAAAAGGCTATAGCTGCTGCATCAACAGTTTACATATGGTGCAGATTTGAAGTTTAATTTTCATCCTTACCTTTATGTTTCATTGCATTTGTGAAAATGCTGTAAAGGTCATATTTAGGCAAACCGTGCATGTAATTTGGAGCCGTCAGTCAGTGTGATAAATGTCACGGGCCATGGTTGTACATCACTCTCAGTCCAGCGGTGTTACATGCATCGCAGTAATGGAGCTGTCCACATATGAAACATGCTCCACTCAGGGATATCCAGATCTATCACTAAAGCTGGCAAATGCACTACTGACGCCCCAGGGGCCCAGACCTTTGACAAAATGCAGAATGTGGAACAGATGGAAAGAATGGTGCAAACAGGTGCAGTTCGTTCAGCCTCAAATAAGAAGCACAGGAAGAATGATTGGAAAGAAGTTGTTACACCGGTGGCAACATGATCCTGGCATCCAACATTTTCCACTCCACTTATTAAGAGGACGTTAGTGGCCAGTATCAAATTGTGAAAAATAATAACAATACAGTGTTGTTCCTGTCTTTGCCTGATACTTTTTTGATGAAAGTATGCTCCCTGCTTTGGAAATCCCCTTGAGTTGATGCTGTATATTAGTGATGCGCGGGTTGACCGTGGATTCGGTCGGTTCGAGTCCCTCAAAAATATGCAAACTTCGGTTTCGGGTGGGTCGGGTTACTACTGTCCTTACATTGTTGGCTTACAACATACAGTGCATTCTTATCCAATGCCACACAGTCGGCTGTGTTTTGTTGAATGTTTAGTTTTATGGGGTAAACGTATCATTAGCATGTCTTGTTTAGATGTTGCCTGGCCTATCGCTTCTGTATGACTTTACTCACAGCTACAAATGCGGCACAACAGCAGTGCCCAAACACATTAAACAAATTAATGCATCAGCAAGAAGCAAGTTAAAACTAAAATAACAAAGACACAGCATCTTACTAACCTGAGAAGTGCAACTTCTTGTAGCGTCAGGTTAAGGCTTCTCCACTTTAGTCCAAACTCTGTTTAGTTTGACAGAAAGAGTTGTTCATGACGTGGTAGAAGTAAAGCCTCATGATGGTTTCTGCTCCTCGTTTCCTGATGATGAGTCCATACGTGATTTCAAAGATTCCTCAACAGCGCAGTAGCAAAACAAAGCATCAAGTGCTAATTCTCCGCTATAAACTCGCGGTCACATGACGTGACATGCTCCCGTTTGAGTGACGGCAGCTGCAGCCTGACTCATGACGCTGTTTTTTAATGTGTGCGGGTTTGGGTCGGGTCCGCAAACTGAGACACTGTTTCTTCGGATCGGGTGGTTAGGGTTTGATTTACAGCGGGTCGGGTTGGTGCGGGTCAGAAAAAAAAAACGACCCGCACATCCCTTATGCCTTTAGTGTCTCATGTGCAGCAGCAACGGGTCTGCAGCCGATGAGATAAGTTAAAAGATAAGTTTACATCCGTAAAAGTTGGTTGTACTTACTGCAGACTAAACATTCAAATGAAATCAAATGAGTTGTTGTACAGCTCAATGTCACAACAGCAGTTGCCTCTCAGGGCTGCACCAAACACCAATAAACAAATAACCAGTTTAATGTCCAAACAAATCACCCGTCACCCGTCCTTTGACCCTCACATCAAGGAAAAACTGTAAAACCCAGTGGGAGAATCAACATTGCCTATTTTTGATTGTACATTTCTTATTCCCAACAATATTATCTATTTGATGATTTTGTATTCCTTGAGTTTCCTTTCTGCAAATCAACATCAGCTTTTTTATTCTTCAAGAGGACGCGCATCCCTTTTCTGTTGCCTGCACTCATAACCTGCAGTGTGTGTGTGTAGCTGGTGGTGATCCAGGATGCTGCAGTTAATATTGACAGGGATGGCTTAGGCGTGCTGACAGAGGCAGAGTGTTTACAGGCCAACATGGTGAAGCCAGGCCCGAGGTGATAAAAAGACATCAGACAAATCAGCTCGTCCCCCGGCCGCTCCACTATCTCCTCTTCTTCGTGGAGTTGTAAGATTTTTTTGTGCGCTGGATTTGCTCTTGGAAGAAATTCAAGTTGTTTGGAGAGTCTTTTTGTCAAGGCCGATAAGGCTTAAGGGCTGGAGAAGTGCCTCTTATAAATTAAACACAAGCATAAACTACTTGAGCAGAAGGCCCTTTTATTCACGGGTAGTTGGCGAACGGTGCACTTCAGCAGCAGCATCCAGCCTAAATTCACTCATCGAATACATTTGAATGATACAGTTCAAACTATAGTGCTAAATGAGTTTAAAGCAGTACAGGTGCTCGTCATATAATTAGAATATCATGAAAAAGTGCATTCACTTCTGTTATTCAACGTAAACTGTGAAACTAATATATGATAGACTCATTACATGCAAAGTGAGATATGTATAGCCTTTACTTAAGTAATAATTTTGATGATTATGGCTCAGCATGTAAAAACCCCAAATCAAAAATCTCTGAAAATTTGAATATTTTGAAAATTGACTATAATCATCCAAATTATAACAAATAAAGGCATGACATATGTCACTTTGCATGTAATGAGTCTATATCATATATTAGTTTCACATTTTAAGTTGAATTACATAAATAAATGAACTTTTTCATGATATTCTGCACAGTGTTTATCTTTTTTCTTTTTTTTTTTATTATAGTGCATTGTTAATCTATGAGTTACGTTTTTGCTGTGATTCAATCAAGCTTTTCGTCTTTAGGCCAATCAGTAGCAACAAGTGTCTTTCAAGCTGATATGCTACTTGCACATATATAAATGTGACATCAATGGCTTTTTCCCGGTTACTGGGCACCCGTCTCCTGTCATGACATCCATTAGGATTTGTTACTTTGGAAACTATGCTGTATAATGGGGGCGGGGCCAGAGAGCTCTCCATGGCTCTGGTTTGACAGAGTGGGACTAGCCGTCACAAGGAGAAGTGACTCAATATGTGTAACAGTGGGGAGGTGCTCCAATATGAAAGCAGGCGTATTATAACCCTCTTTTAAAAATGGAACAAAGTCGTTGAGTGTCTGATGTCTTAAGCGGATTGAGAGAAAATCCATCTGACTTCGTGTCTGTGGCGAGGAGTGGACTCCAACTGGCAGGAGTAGGACGAAGGAGACGTCAAAAGTTGTGTGCTTTGGCAGCACTCACTTGAAACGCAGGAGCACAGGTGTGGCACTGTAGATTGGGGATGTGGAAGCTCAGCATTAATTTGGCACACCTCAGTAGCAGGAATTTTTAATTGGATGTGATAGAGAGGCATGACAACCCCTTTTACTTGCTTGTCACCATTACTCCTTGTTAAAAATGGCTCCACAGAACACGGCAACATTTCTGACACCTTACACCATCGCTGAAGTCACAGGTTTATGTTTTGGACCTTTGGCATGCAGATTTTTCCCGTGGGTTTTCGGGACAATAATAAGCAACTAGAGGTAAATGCAAGGTAAAGTAAAGGTAATGGAAAAGATTACTTTGAAATTAAGTGCATGAGTCTTTACATTATATCGCAGGAATTAGGCTGAAGTTAAGCCAGAGATAGAAATTAAATTCACCTGCAATTACATTATGGTTGACTATTGTTGAATACGTTTTGACACCCAATTTCAAAGAGGCTAAAACAAACAGTGAATCATTCTTTTCTTTGATAATGGCATTAACCAGTCTCAAGCCTGTTATGGGATCAGAGTGGATAAATTCTACCTAATGGCATTGTATCTCAGACTGTGGTACTTGGGCTTCTTCAGATGGTATTACAGGGTCATCTGCAATCTTTGACTTTATTCATTTAATTAGAGAAAATGTTTTAGAAATGCATTCAACTTTTTTCTGGTTTAGACGAGGTTAACACAGTCTTTTGTCATCATTTAGGTCTATTTTAGACCGTTTTTTAGACCTGGTTTAGTCCTGATTTTATCTTGATCTAGGCCTGGTAATACTTAGAAGCTCAGATATTTTATTTGATTTCCAATGCAGTTTTATACTCCAAATGGCTAATGAACTGAACTGAACTGAATGAGATGGCACTTTTTGTGAACAGTTTGAGGATCTCTGCCTTATGGGAATGGTTTAAAGTATGGGTACACTTGTATTATTAATTAGTTAAACCTGAAGACAGACGGTAAACTTCAAGTGTTTTCAGAAATCATAAGCAATATGCTCATGTAGTAGAGTGTCCCGAAGGTGCAGAGAGCCGTTGTGCTTTTCTCAGCTTTCTTTAACAGTTGGACCGCTGTGAGCACAATCTCAGCCAAAGAACTGAATCAGACGCCATATGAAATGCTAATTTTGTTAAAGAAATAATCATTTCTTCTCTCCCATTGTTGATTGCGCTTAATGCGACTTGCAAAGTGATGGTGATTTAATCAAATCATATGCTGCTCATTTAAATCAAGGTATAAAAGAATCCTAAGTAGTAATATATTATGCAAATATTTGAAGTGCACGTTACTCAGGATTTTTATTCGAGAGATTCCTGGAAATGTTAGAGAATAACATGAAATGTGCGTAACCAGCAGAAAAAACAGGACTTCTGGATATTAGCATTTCTTTTATGCTGGATAAAACACATTCATATGCATCGGTGGCAAATAGCACTAAGGAATTCAGAGGTTTATTAAAGTCGGGAGAATGCGCGTTCACTCCCCCTCCATATGGATGAGCTACATATAGGAAATAAGCATTATAACCAGCTTTGCACTGACAGACCTAGTCCTAAACGCTAGCATTGTGCCCATTAGAAATTCAAATGAGGCAAAGGGAGCAGAGATGTTAACAGCATGCGATGGGTGTCCTGCTGGAAGTCTGGCCTAGCGTATAATGTGTTTTAATGTTAGCCGGACCTCCTGGGCTGCGGCAGTGGAGTTGAGTTCCCCCCAGAGATTGGACGCTCCATTCTGCAGTCCACTGCACAATCAGGCCCATGTTACACACCGCACAATGTTTTTCAGAATGTTTCGTACCCCCACCACCCCAACCACCACCCCACCCTCCCTTCCCCCCGCAGTCACACCACCCACTGTTGGGGATGTTGTCGAAGAGTTATTGTGTTCACTGCAAATGTCAGTGCATTTATTAATGATTTCACCGGGCGCTCTCGCTCGCGCACTCGCTCAACCGAACACAACTTGGTGTCACTTTTACTACAGGTGATAGCCCTCTTCAACCAGTGGCGAGCTTTCCGATCTAATTTTAGTTCCCCCGTAATAAATAAATGGAACAAACACACGTTTTGTGTGTGTTTCATCAACTTTTCGAATAAATTGTATGATAGCCTACAATTCATGTGCGTATAGTTCTATGCATGTTTTATTATCTTTGACCATTACTTACTTATTCACAAAACACAAATGTGGGTGTTGTCTGCCTTATTTGCCATATTGTTTCATATGTAGAACGTAAAATATGAACATATGTAAACTCAAAGAATTCACTCAAAACATGTACAATAGGCCCAGGGACTGCAGGTGGAAATTAGCACAAGTGCTATGACCGGGTACAATGCATCTCTCCTTTCTGAGGCTTATGTATATTGTACACTGTCCCTGTTCAAATAAATAAATAAATACAATTCAGTGATTCAAGCTATATAGGCACTGGCACTAAAGTAATAACTACTCATGGATGGAGAGGCATTCTGAATCTCAGACCCACAAACTGCCAAATCCAGTTTCTCCTGCATTTATTCTCCGCGCCTGAGGTAATGGCCACAGCTGTCCAGACATGCCACAGTGAGGGGCCGGACCTGAGGGGGCGCCGTGCAGCTGGCAGATAGTGACGGACACTCCTTTTATAACTATAGGGAATGTTGAGGAACAGTTTGTGTTTGTTGGCACATACTAGTACGCTTTTGCTTGTTAAATATGCATTTTAGTACAAAGAAATGAATCAGTTTTTTTGTTGCTACTTTGAAGCCTGTCAAAAAAAATTATTGTATGATGTATTTATTGGCTTGCTATATTGAAGAACTCGCTGTTTTTGATATAGCAAATGTGGAAATAAGATTATTTTTTCTGGTTAACTTTAGCAGCCCTGTCAACCGCGTTCTCTCCTCTCCCTCCTGCCTCAATCTGCTGCTATTTCGGGTCGCCACATCTCTGTTGGCTGAGACTCATCTGTGAGCCGTGAGTCAGGGTGACATTTATTAATGTTACTTTATCCATTCTGATCCTGCTTTGTCAGGCACAGAATCGGACCTGTCCATCTCCAGAATTGGCACATGCTCAGTCACAGCGGAGGCAGCCATTCCCCTCTGAATCAATAGAATGTTCTTTACTAATTTAAAGGAACAGGCCACCGTTTTTCCATACTGAGATATGTTCTTTACCTGAACTTAGACCATTTGATGCGTACCTGTCTGGTCTTGGTACGTGTGCTCAGTCACGCAAAAAGACCAAAGATGTTGTTAGCATTTAGCCTCTCCGCCTCTCCTCTATGGGCCCAAACAGGGTAAAGTTAGAAGCGACCGAGCTCTTCCACGTTTCCCCTATTTAAATACTTTGACGTCTGTGCAGTAATATCTTCCCTTTACTGCATGAACGTCGAAGTGCTTCTAAAGGCCTATTCATACTCCACAAGACGTGAGAACTTTGTTCTTGATCTTGAGGCAAAAAGAACAAGAACAAAGTTCGTCTGAGCTCTGACATTTCATACTCCGCAAGACGTGTTGCTGCCAAACTGCCACGCCACGCCAAACAATCAAGGAATTACAGAAATAAAACGGGCCATTTGAGTTCAAACTATTATAAAATGTATCAGTCACAGTATTGCAACCATTTTGAAGCTTGACTTCATGTTTAGCACACATCTCCCGCTGGTATATTACGTTAGAAAACGTTAACGTTAAAAGCTTACCTCTATGTCATTCGGTAAAATCATGTTGTTTGACGTCTGTGTAGGCTCTCAGTACAGGCGTTGTCCATCCAAGAACCTTCATTGAACATGTTGGTTGACGTTTCCCGGTGTTTGATGAAGGGGTCTAAGGTTTACAAGCTTGGTATCCCTCTGTCCACGAGCCTGACCACTTTTTTTTATCACTCGCTTCTTTCATGCAGGTTGCACCAGGCTCTTCTGTTTCCCTGTTCGTCCTTGCCCAAACTGTCTGCGTGTTTCTCGCCAGGAATTGTTTGCCATTTGTGTGTTCTTGTAATCCTTCAGCGAAGTGTTTTACTGCCGCGAGCGGTGCCTCAAAACTATCCATGTTGTCTCCCATTTTCCGAACCGGTGTTAGGAAGTAAACATTGGATTCTCGCTTCCCGGTTCCGCCAAATCAACCCCGCCCACTAAACATCCAGCCAATCACAGCGAGAGTTCTCGCAGCCCTGCCGAACAAAGCTCTGCTGAACCGAAGTGTCCGCAGGAGCTGCCAAACAGGAGCTGTGAGAACAACATTTCGTAATTTTGTTCTTGCAGCTCTGGGTGTGAGAACAAAGTTCTCGCGTCTTGTGCAGTATAAATAGGCCTTAAGATGTTACAGTACAACCTGTTGAATTTTATGTAACTATAGTTGAATCATGTAACTACTCACGTAACTGTATTGACACAGGAAAAACATGGAAGAGCTTGGTCGCTTCACCCCGTTTGGCCCATAGAGGTCTTTTTGCGTGACTGAGCGCACGCACAAAGACCAGACAGGCACGCATCAACTGGTCTAAGTTCAGGTAAGAACATATCTCAGTATGGAAAAACGGTGGCCTGTTCCTTTAAGGCTGCTCCATTGCCAGTGGTGGTGAATCTTTCAGAGTTTACGCAGCAGAGAATACTTTTAAGTGTGTTTTAGTATTTAAGTTCTCAGCAGTTGGCAATAAAAGAAACTGTTTTATTTATTTATTTATGATGAAAAGCTTTCAGTCAGAAGTGGCAGCTGTGTGAGCTTGCTTCAGTAATTTTCAGATCACCCAACCAAAATATGCTTACTTAAATTATATTGTGATTCTCGCCAGTGGGACAAGAGATCTCAAGGTTCAAACTGAGTGAACAGTTACTTAAGACAATGAACAACAAGTCAATCAATGTTAGTACAATCATAAAGCAATGGAAATATTCTGTGTAACCAAATATAATATCAAACTGGTGAACAGGGGCTGTAGGAAAGGTTTTACAGTCAAGACAGATCCTTTTTGAACGCATGAAGAAAGTACAGTGACTCTCCACAGGTCCTGGCGACGTGGAGTGCTCTCCGTGCTCGGCTCCGCTTGGTGCAACTGGTTAATTTTGAGGAAGGAATTGTGATGAGGCGCCCCGCTGAGGAGGATCTGAGCCCAGACACCTCCTGCTTGCTCTGCTCTGATGCCTGTCTCCAAATCCTTTATCCAACATTTGCCCCTATCCCAGCGTTGTGGCGTGTTGTGCGCCTTTTATGTCCTATCGGAGAGGAGCAGAAGCCTCAGTTTTGGTTGTCCTAGGCGTGTCTGGCTGTCCAGCCATCTGTCCCGTCCTCCTTTTGTGTCCTTCACTGTCCCTGCTTACTGATATCTGAGCCAAGAGATCAGTGGCGTTTCATTCCAGACTGCAGTAGATTGCGACTATAGTGGCAGTCATAGGCAAAAGAGAGATTGAAGTGACACTACGTAACACAGGAATAGGTTTAGAGTTAATTTCTGCTCCGGCCTCTTAAACCTTATTCCTAGTGAAGATCCAAATCATTAAACAGCTTCTTATTGACTCACTACATTGACAGGTTTCAGGTTTGTCAATATCCAGTTGATATTTCAAACATTTAACTCGCAATGAGAACTGTGCTTTGATTATGGCTCTATGTGTCTACAGGATGGTTGCCAAATTACACTGTAAATTGCTGCCTTTAATCCTGAACTACTAGTCAATTAATAAACTGCTGTTGCCATGTACAGTGTATATGAAAAAAATAACTTCATATGACCAGAGTGGTATAGACCTTCAGAGCATAAAAAGTGAGTTGTCTTTGTTATTAAACAGGTCAACAATCATACATTAGCTATCCATAGGTCTTTAACATGCATAATGTCACTTAATTTGTAATTTACAGAATACTACCTACTTCTTTGGTTCAGTCCCATTCTTGGAAAAGTGAGTTGCATCTGAAAAACCGAGCATTTACGGCAAATCAGTGTGCACATCATTACAGGGCAGATGATTTCCCATAGTGGCCCTTATATTAGAGACATGACTAAGATGTTTTGCAAGTTACTGGTGCTCATATAGCCTTGTATGCTGCCAACACTGGACAGAGGAAGATCCAGCCATAACACGCTTGCTCTTCTCACTGCCTTGGCTTGGACTCCTTGATTTCTTTGTAAATCAATGTCAAGATATTATGTACTGTATGGTCAAAATAGGTAGAGCATCTGAGATTCAATGCACAAAGATCTGTGGTGCAAGGACTAAAAATGTTATTACTGTTTTTCGCCCAATTTTGCAATAATTTTCAGTCGCGGTGAGTCTTTCTGAGTCGTGACTAGTTGAAAGCTGAATTGTGTCTCATATAGTGTGGGTTCAACGACTGGACTTGCATTCATTTAAGAGCAGGCTCAAAACCCACCTTTTTAGCTTAGCTTTTAACTGACATCTATTTATTTAGTCCTAATGATATACAGTGCCTTGCGAAAGTATTCGGCCCCCTTGAACCTTTTGCCACATTTCAGGCTTCAAACATAAAGATATAAAACTGTATTTTTTTGTGAAGAACCATCAACAAGTGGGACACAATCATGAAGTGAAACAAAATTTATTGGATATTTCAAACATTTTTAACAAATAAACAACTGAAAAATTGGGCGTGCAAAATTATTCAGCCCCTTTACTTTCAGTGCAGCAAACTCTCTCCAGAAGTTCAGTGAGGATCTCTGAATGATCCAATGTTGACCTAAATGACTAATGATGATAAATAGAATCCACCTGTGTGTAAACAAGTCTCGTATAAATGCACCTGCTCTGTGACAGTCTCAGAGGTCAGTTTAAAGCGCAGAGAGCATCATGAAGAACAAGGAACACACCAGGCAGGTCCGAGATACTGTTGTGGAGAAGTTTAAAGCCAGATTTGGATAGAAAAAGATTTCCCAAGCTTTAAAAATCCCAAGGAGCACTGTGCAAGCGATAATATTGAAATGGAAGGAGTATCAGACCACTGCAAATCTACAAAGACCCGGCCGTCCCTCTAAACTTTCAGCTCATACAAGGAGAAAACTGATCAGAGACGCTGCCAAGAGGCCCATGATCACTCTGGATGAACTGCAGAAATGTACAGCTGAGGTGGGAGACTCTGTCCATAGGACAACAATCAGTCGTATACTGCACAACTCTGGCCTTTATGGAAGAGTGGCAAGAAGAAAGCCATTTCTTAAAGATGTCCATAAAAAGTGTTGTTTAAAGTTTGCCACAAGCCACCTGGGAGACACACCAAACATGTGGAAGAAGGTGCTCTGGTCAGATGAAACCAAAATCAAACTTTTTGGCAACAATGCAAAATGTTATGTTTGGCGTAAAAGCAACACAGCTCATCACCCTGAACACACCATCCCCACTGTCAAACATGGTGGTGGCAGCATCATGGTTTGGGCCTGCTTTTCTTCAGCAGGGACAGGGAAGATGGTTAAAATTGATGGGAAGATGGATGGAGCCAAATACAGGACCATTTTGGAAGAAAACCTGATGGAGTCTGCAAAAGACCTGAGCCTGGGACGGAGATTTGTCTTCCAACAAGACAATGATCCAAAACATAAAGCAAAATCTACAATAGAGTGGTTGACAAATAAACATATCCAGGTGTTAGAATGGCCAAGTCAAAGTCCAGACCTGAATCCAATCGAGAATCTGTGGAAAGAACTGAAAACTGCTGTTCACAAACGCTGTCCATCCAACTTCACTGAGCTCGAGCTGTTTTGCAAGGAGGAATGGACAAATATTTCAGTCTCTCAATGTGCAAAACTGATAGAGACAAACCCCAAGAGACTTACAGCAGTAATCGCAGCAAAAGGTGGTGCTACAAAGTATTAACTTAAGGGGCTGAATAATTTTGCATGCCCACATTTTTCAGTTTTTTATTTGTAAAATTATTTTGAAATATCCAATAAATTTCGTTTCACTTCATGATTGTGTCCCACTTGTTGTTGGTTCTTCACAAAATATTACACTTTTATATCTTTATGTTTGAAGCCTGAAATGTGGCAAAAGGTCGAAAAGTTCAAAGGGGCCGAATACTTTCGCAAGGCACTGTATTTTGTGTGTGTGTGCGCATGCGCCTGTTTGTCTGTTTGTTATCTGTAAAGCACTTTTTGATACCTTTCGGTATGAAAAGCTCTTTATAAATAAAGTTTGATTTGATTTGATTTGATAATGTGTGCATCAGAAAGACGCGAAAAACAGTAAATCAAACATAATAATAATGTTTGAATTTTAAGCTCGATTTAGGACAGGAAAAGTGGGGGGTATTTTAACAATCCAAAAGGGACACACGGGAAAACAGCAGCCAACAGAGTGCAATACACACAGAGAAATGAAAATGGAGATAGCTATGGTATTTTCATCATAACAGCAGCACAAACAACTAATTAATGGCTACAGTGAGCCCCACAAAGACCACATTAACATTAGGTCATCAAAGTTAACAAGAACTACTTTTTTCAACTACATTTCAACCACAAACAGTGTGTTCGGACAATTCCGCTAGCTACTTCTCTCCGCTGTACCCACCGTCACGGGGCTGGTGTCTATCCATCTCCTTAGGGCTGGGCAAATTTTGAAAAAAATAAAAATAAATCACGATTATTTTCCCCATATTGATAGATTTCAACAAAACCAAATGCTTTCATCAAGTCTCATTTAACGCACAAGTCTTTATTGTCTCGTCCATCCATCCATCCATCCATCCATTTTCTTCCGCTTTATCCGGGGCCGGGTCGCGGGGGCAGCAGTCTCAGCAGAGATGCCCAGACTTCCCGATCCACGCACACCTCTTCCAGCTGTTCTGGGGGGACCCCGAGGCGACACCAGGCCAGCACGGAGACATAGTCCCACCAGCGTGTCCTGGGCCTTCCACGAGGCCTCCTCCCAATAGGACATGCCTGGAGCACCTCCCGAGGGAGGCGACCAGGAGGCATCCGATACAGATGCCCTAGCCACCTCAGCTGGCTCCTTTCGACGTGGAGGAGTAGCGGCTCGAGTCCGAGCTCCTCCCGGGTAATTGTCTCGTCCATACCCCCAAACTAGATACTGTTTGTGCCAAAGAAATGTCTGTAAACCTGTCGATTATAAAGTCCCATGACGGTTAGTCCTGTAGTAGAGATTGCAATTTTGATTACATTTCAATGAATTGCCCAGCCCTACATTTCCTTTTCTTATTAAATACACTTTTGATTCCTATTTGAGAGAACTATAAACAAGTTCAGCAAGGCTTGTACCTGCGCCATTGAAATGTGCCGACAGTGATCACATGACATTGTTGACCAATCTGCACACACGTGTTTCCCATGCTCACAAACAATGGCATGTTTTTGCTGTCAGTTTTTCTCCTCCAAAAACAGAAATCAATCAGGAGAGAGGACAGCGCCGCGCCACTATATCATAACACCGCAGCATCAGCTGTTTGACAGACTCGTGTAGTGTGGCCACTCTCACAATTCTCAGTCATTATGTGTGAACCTATATAAGCCTACCCTCTATAATCGTGCTACATTCAGTCGTGTAGTGTAGACCCCCGATTCAACACAACATCTTTTAAGAGTCAAACCTCAAGCCGTGGATAATCTAATTGCCTTACAAAATAAAGCCCAATAGTTCCCATTGCTTTGTACATATGTTCATGGCAATCAGAACAAGTTGAACACCCTATTGGAAATTCTCAATGACATTCAAATTGCTTCTAATTTGTGAGACATTTTTATTGTTTCAAGTTTGTTGTATACATCATTCCATGCTGAATCCTATAGAAGCACAAAGGCCTTCGCGGACATCAAAGCATAAGCATAGCGGTTAGTTGTCTGCGGAGAAAGAATGCCTCTGTCTGACTGTCTCCTATTGTTGCTGTCTCATTTCCACACAGTGATTCCCCACACCGTCTCCGGGGAGCTTGAAATGGCAGTTCCGCCTTAAGGGCATTTGTTTTGCACATCAAGTGTTTCTTGTGCACTCTGTATTTTTTCTTTTTTTTTTACTCACAACCAGACCGTCTCGACTTGTCGCTACAAATGCAGACACTGGGATGCTGGGAAGTGCGGTCTCGGGCAGGGCTCCCACCGATCGCCTTATTGGATTGAGCAGGATGAGTAATTCTCTGATCAATTTGTTGTGGCGTCGGTTAGGTTGGCTGAGTAAATCTAGGCTGTAACGGGCAATAAGACACCATGAAAAGCGGCTTTCAAGCAGGAAGGCAGGGACGACCATTACCAGACTGTATACTATTTATTTGGATCACTATTAACGTGGATTGGATTTGACAAGACCCACTTCAGGTTGGTGCTTACATGAAGAAAACAGCCAAGTACTGCCAGGGTGCGAGGAAGCAGCATTTGGTCAATGAGCAAACGCATTGTCTAGTGCTGTGGTAAGACATCTTTTTGTTGTCTGCTATGCTGACAGGTGTAGTTTTTGCTACTAGGTTGCATATTCTGAACTGGGTATGAATGCAGTTAAATAAAGTGCAGACTTATTTCAATAGTTGTTCTGTAGAGTGAAGTAATAAAATAACTTGTCCTTTGAAGCCGTTGCTTCTAAACTGTGGAATGGCCTTCCTCTGTTGCTACGTGTTGCCGACAAGTTGATTCTTTAAAAAAAGCAGCTGAAGACTCTTCTTCTTCTTCTTCTTCTTCTTCTTCTTTTTCTTTTTCTTCTTCTTCTTCTTCTTCCACTTCTTCCACTTCTTCCTCTGTGTGTCCAGTGTCTTTTTAAACATGATTCCCATCATCTAAATTGCTAATATGGCAATTAACTATGGGTCAGAATTGTCATTGGTTGGCCACCTATGGCCCAAAGCCGCTTAGAGTCTGTGACCCATAACTGGGTCTTAACTTGATCTTGTCCATGAGCAAACTGTAACTTTGACCGGCAACAGTGAGTCTAAGGCGGAGAGTACTTAATTGCATTGAGATTGAACAAAGAGAGGGTGTGATAACCCGATGGCACCGCTCTGCGCAGACAAGAAGCATCTCTCCCACTTGGAACGCTGCCTAGGACTGTGGACAGATTAATAACCAACTATGCATTCATAATTCTGATGACTCATTGCTACAGTATACAGTAAAGCTCAGCACCATCTGTGGGAATTTGGAAGAGACTCTATGGGGGGAATTATAAAATTAAAGCGTGGCAGAAAGGGGGGATGGGTCAGTGCAAGGTCAACTCCATTTTCAGTACCCGAGGATGGATGTGGGGTGTGGAGATTACCAGAGGGGTCGGCCCGTTCATCAATCACCTGCTCTAGCCTTGACACTGGAAGCTGAATGAATGTGGCTCATTTGATTACTGCCATCATTGTGTTGAGTCTAGCCGCGAGGGAGCAGCCTTTGTGCTTAGCTTTTATTGTTTTCCATGAATGAAACATATGTAGATTGATGGGATTGATGGTAGTGCGTTTTGGACAAGTTATAAATCACTCACCATCAATAGCCTGAATGCTTTGAAATGTAGCGCTGCAGTGAATAGATCCTCTGTCTTTCTTTTCGCACAAATGTTTGCAGTTCGGGCATATCCTTCGCTCACCTGGGAGACAAAACTGGGTCAGAGCAAAGCCCACAATGGAGCAGAGATTCTTGAGACCGCTTGTTGAAGCAAAGTTTGCTTGCTTCCTTTGTATCCACGTCAGTTGCTCTGTATTATTGAAACATTTGCACACTAACTGCAAGGTTGGCAGTTTTAATCCCTGCTACGGCAATAATTCTGCTATCAAAGCATTCTCTTTTGAATAAGGCAAATTGTAAATGTGATTTTTATTTACAGAATTGCATTAATTACTTTATTCCAACAAATGACAATGTTTTAGATTAAAGATTTAGATTCCATTTGATTAGTATAAAGATGAAAGCCCGCCCTCCCCCAAAATAGAAAGACACAGATATTGTTCTCGGAATAGATGTTATAATCTTCCTAGTTACTAGTTAGTATTCTGGAAGCTTTATACAGTACCCGTTCTCTCTCCCAAACATCCTTTATACTAATTGCCTCTTACGGTCACCATGATCTGTGCAATTTGCCGAACAATAATGCACATTGCAACCATATAATTAACCATTTTAAGTCACCTTAACATGTCTCACTGTTTACGCCTATTTGTAACTGGTGTGACATAGTCCTTTCATGTTAATTGACATAATCCTCTCACATTCATTTAAATCAAATTAAAGTGCATTTGTATTCCCCTATTATCCAATATTTTACATTGGTGGCTTGGAATTAAGTTAAATGATGACCAGAAAAAACACTCACTTGTGTTTCTCTCCTTGTCTCAGTACAATATATACAGGCATTGATTTTTGAGGCTAGAGTTTGTCAAACTCTGCCTCAACAATTTCCTGTTGACCTTTTACATCTTGGAGCAAGTAATCAGCCAACATATTGTCCCAAATTGTGGCTCTGACGGCATCTATTGTTGGAAGAGGGTTCTTATTTATAATCCAATGTTTGTTACTTTCAGATTGTTATTCTGATTTACTATAACATTACTTTTTAAACACAAGCCTTTTTAATTCAGAAACTGCTGCAACTGCCTGCAGAGATTTTTCAAACCCAATTCTACAAATGTATTGAGGCTGAATTGAAGCACAAATACAAGTCTGAATTTCCCTTTTGTAGCTATACCTAATTGTGTGTCTCCTCCATTATTATTTTTTCTAATTGATGCCGCTTAGAGCCGGAGCCTCTAATATTATAAACCTGCAGGCCGGCATTGCTGCAGATTCACGACTGCAGATCCACGCACCACTTTTCACTGTATCATTCAATCACTCAAACTGCAACTCAGTAAGCAAAATAGTAAATCATGTTTAGACTCTGAAAAATCAAAAATCAAAAAACAAGTTAGTGGTTTTAGAAGATGAATCAAATGACTCAGAGAGGAAAGACTGAGGTGCTTCTTTGGCCCACCTGTCTCCCTTTTCAAAGCACTTGCTAACGCATTCAGCGCTTCCTGTTGTATTGACCCACTCTATCAGTTACACATCCTTCCCTCTGCACTCGACCGCTCAGCGCAACCAGCTTCACTCCAGGGAGAAGACAACCTCTCCAACGGCCAATTACACCATTAATTGCTTATCAGATCCAATTTAGCATTGCAGTAAATGAAGCAAAGTCCCGGGGAATGTGTGTTGGAGAGTGTGTGTGTAGCGACGCCGTGTGTTGCCCCTGTCATCCCCAATCAGTGCAATTGAAAGGCCTAATTGCAGCGCTCCCACTCGTTTTCCTTCCAAAACATTCCTTTGTTTGGGTAATCAGGCTGCCGTGCACACTTCAACACATACTGGAATTACGCACATGAATGCACTTAAATGTATGGTCTTTTAAAGGATCGCCTTGGTGCTGCTGGTAAGAGGGGAAACAACTGAGATTTTTGTTTTAAGTGCACTTTTTAAATGTGAATATGCTAACACCTTTTCAATAAATCAGTCAATGACTCTTTCATGCGTTCAAATTGCACCAGTTTGTGTTAAGCCCTGCATATGCACAATTATTTTCATCTTATAAGATTTTTAGATGTCACAATTGCATTGCATTTCTCAAAAAGAGAAATGTAGCTACAACTAAAGCTTGTTATAACAGGTTTTAGGCTTGCGTGTTTAGCTGCGGCAGGTGCCACCTGCTAGTGGTGTTTATCTCTGCGGAAAAAAGTACAGTGGAAGTAAAACGTGGACCTGTCCATGCCTGAGCTCTGTTGCTTGTGATTTTCGGTGCGTTGAATGTTGTACTTTGTTGACGACCCAACTGACAGAGATCCTGGCTGCAGCGAGAGGATGGCTCACTCCATTGTTCCAAAATATCAGACATTGCCTGATGTCTGTCTCAGCTCGTCTTTGGTGGCGATTCTATTTTAAATCTTTGTCCCTGCCATACTGTACGACCTACGGCCTTTTTTGAGCTGCGGCTAAAGATTTTCCCCACGTCAAGTGTTGGCCAAAATCATGCAGTGTACACCTGGCTTTGAATGCCTTTTGAGTGCCGTTACTGTGTTTTCTTTAAATGCTCAACACCTCCTAATTCAGCCTTTTTTCCCTTTTCAAAAGCGCTGTGATAATGGATTAAAATTGCTGCACTGGCTGTGTACAGGTGTAAGGAGCACTCTTTACTATATTTACACTCAGGTACAAATAGCTTTTATTTTCTACACCACCATTTCTAAACACACACAATGCAGCGTTGCAAGATTTGAACTTTTCTCTTTAAACTAAATGTTTACACTGAGATCTTTTCAGGGGTCTGTTTTCCAAAGAGTTATATCAGTTATTATCATTTTGTCACATGACTGTCTCAAGTTTAAATCAGCAGTTCAGGAATAATTATGATACTCCACTGGCAGGTCCCAGACCTCCAGTGGAGTCCTTTCAGGGCAAAGAATCATTGATGTTTTATGCCACACACTTTTGTCTTCCTTTAGTAGTAGAGTTCTAACTATTCCCACTTGGTGACATAGTAATTAATTTATCTCTATTGATCTTTTCTAAACCTGCTGTCTGTCAGCCGGATGGCCTCTAAGCAGGATTGCTGAACGTAAATCTACACAAGACCAGGTGTAAAGGTATTGTGTTTGGTTTGAAATAAGTGCCTGTATAGTCAATGTGTGGCATAGATCAGTCAATCAAGGCTTCTCCGGCCACCTATCAACAACATACACACAGTATAGACACTAATTACATTTGTATGTGTGTTCCTTTTACTTTTAGTACTTGTAGTACAGTTGGTAGAGCAGGTCGCCTCATGATCAGAAGGTCGGGGGTCGAATCCCACCTTGTGGGTGAAGTCTGCGGACATTGGTGTGTGAATGGGTGACTGGTTCCTTTCCTGTAAAGCGCTTTGAACCTGATGAAGGTAGAAAAGCGCAATATAAGTTGAGAGATATGTAACAGACCTGTGATCTCTATCATTTTTGGTAAATATTCTTGTTTTTTTGTGCATTTGCGAAGTACCACATCATTACTGGAATAATCAATGTCACCAACTCTAAAGTATTTTAATTTGTATTACAGGAACTGAGCGCAAGTAATGAATGAAAGATAAGCGAAAATGCTGTCACTGCTGCTTCCACCGGTAATTACTAAGTAAAATAGAATCAGGGCAGGCGAGTGATGGAGCTGTTGGAGGCCCCCCCTTTCAATAGGTTCATAAACCTTGTCTTTTTAAAGCAACACTCAGTATAGGTTACAAAACTGCTCACATCTACAATTTAGTTAGGGCAGCAGGGTGGGGGCTTGCTGATGGGGGGTTGCTGCCCCTTACCAGCGGGCCACCCTACACATGCAGTGGAAATGGGAAGGACAGCAAGGTGAAGCATGATATTTTGGAAAATGCAATTACCATCGTCATAAAGGTGATGGTGATAATGGTATGTATGCATGTAGGTATGTATGTGTATGCATCTACATTATAAAAAACAATGAGAAATAAATACTTCAATGAAGTAAATCACTAGAGTGGTGACCTGTTGTTACAAGTAATGATTGAACTTGGTATTTTCTAAATGGGTAAAAAAAAAAAAGAAGAAAAAAAAAATATATATATGTCTTGTAACTTATTATTATCTGAAATATCTCTGTTATTATTACCCCTATTGGGGACCGCCTGCAGCTGGAAAATAAATGCAGTTGAATAGGGGGTAGGCACTTATAAGCTTTCTTGCTTCGGCCTACTCCTTTTGAGGTAGTTTTTTGTTTCAATCTTTATTATTATCTATTTTGTTCTGAAAATAATGTTAATGTAAATAATGTAATAATGTGCAAATGATGTGATAATGTAAAACGTAAACTGCTCAAATAAACTAAACTAAACTAAACCATTTACCATTTTACTTGACAATTATGTTCATGAACAACTAATGCTATGTACACCATGGCTCACATAAGAGCAGCTACAATCAGAGACCAGTATTTGTGCGACTGAATGCCAACATCAAGGACGTTTCTCTTCTTTTATACACACAATAATGACATTCACTTGCAGCCGCTGTGACCCTGAGCTCAAGTGCCAGTGCCTAAAACACATCATCAAAATGCTTCGAATGCATTGCCACCAAGCTCCATTTGTCAAGAGGTAATACTGACTAATACTTACTACAAAGACAGTCCCTTCAGCCTCTCCAACTGTTGGGCTCCTATAGCGTCCTCTCTGTGATCTCATTGCAGCCGCTTCCTGACAACAAATTCTGTTCACTTGTATTGCAGTGCTCAATATCGGAGGAATGTCTCGGTTTTGTCAATTTGTTGCAAAAAAAACAACACTGAAATCTGCAGGGGCATCTACGTGTTCTGTGGCTGTTATAATACCCCATAGTAGTCTCAGACATTGCAGCATGCCCAAGGGAGATGAATATTTCCCAGACGCTTTGCTCCTAAAAGAGGAGTGTTTGGTTGAGAGCTCTTAGTCATTCTACCCCTCTGTCTCGTCTTTGGTAGTGGTGTCTCTGTCAGTGCCGCGCTCCACTGGCCAGATGACAAGTGAACAATGATTCATATGCAGTGAGTGCCTATTTCTCATGTCCGCTCAAGTTGTACACTGACCACACACGCCCATATAGGAGTCTGGGGAAATCTGCTGTGCTGTGAATTTGTTAGAAAAATGCTGCCTCTGCTGCTGTGTGTTTTTATTGTGTGTTTGCTGTAATGGACCTCAGAAAAACATTGATATATGCAGATAGTGCCTGTGATTTGAAACATGGTTGTTTTAGTTCATGTTCATATTTAGTTAATTGATGAGGGAGACAACAGCAGCCAGTAAACTAGGGGTGGGAGATATTGACAAAAATGAATATCTCGATATCGATATTTAGACAATATTTTTGCAATCCTTCACAGAAATGTGTGCAAACTGGCCAAGAAGGTCCAGTTGGTCTTTTGACTTGCTGTGTCTGACCTATTATTGTATAGAATTACTAGTACATAAGAAAATAGTTCAAAATCAAAGCCTTTAGACAATAGGGCAAATTAATTTAAAGCTTTTTTATTCTATTTATTCATGTAAATCTCTACCTTCATCTGGAAGAACACGGAAGATAAGATAAAATAATATTGCTACAATATTTGCAACTTCATCTCCATCACAGTGAAATGCTCCTGTAAGTTGACCTCCCTCTGGCCAGTTTACTTGTGTTTTACTGTCAGAAGACGGGGGAGTATTACTGTGAGTATTAACGCGTTTGGGACATGGGTTTGCTTCTGCAACATGAGTCAAATTATTGTAGTTTTCATAGTTTTCAAAGGATCCCCTATTTCTTCGCGTCCTTCGTGTCTCTCCCAGTTTCACGGTGTGGGGTCGAGGCAGACACACAGATACTCACACACAGGAGGGAAAGAGACAGAGAGCAAGACGAGTTTGTCCTGACACTTACGTGAGATCTGAAGAAAACAGGTGAGAAGGATATTATTAGCCTTAAACGCGTTTATATCGTGGTTTTCTTCATCGTGTTGTTAGTTAGCGCCAGGCTAAAAGTTAGGAAACTTAGCTAGGGGGTCAGCCCGATGTTCCCCGTGTCGGGGAACATCGGACCCTCCGAACACCGGAGGGACCGGTGTTCCCCGGCTGCGGGTCTCGCTCATAGACAGTACATATATATATATATATATGTACTGTATATATATAAAAAATCATTATTATTATATATATCTATATACATTGGGACTTTTTAATATGCGAGGTACCGATGTTCCCCGGGTCCGATGTTCCCCCGCCAATAGAAGTGGGGGAACATCGGTACGCACCCGTTAGCTAGCTAGCAAGGCAGTGCTACAACTTGTCCAGAGCCCTTTCTTCGCAAATATGAGGGACTCAAGTGACAAACTTAATTCATATCATTAGATTCTTCATCTCTGTAATCGCTCCACGCTGTCATGTTGTTGTTTTGACTGTGTTACGCGGGGGAGGGGGTGGCAGCTGGCTCACAACGCGCTACGGTGACCCACAAGGACAACGCGACAAAGTTGGATATTATCGTCAAAGTTGGATATTATCGTCTAAACAATATATCTCCCACCTCTCATGCAAATGAAACCAAACACCACTCCAGGCATTTTTTTTTATAAGGATATAACAAAACAAACTGGTTAAAGGCTCAAAAAGCCATATTTGCATATTACAGACCCTTTAATAAGTTTAGTAATTGTGGCAATGCATGTAACTGCTTTAATGACGCGTCAATGGCACTCTAGCTGATTGTGGAGTCGGTTCCACACTGCGGGCAAATACAAACACACTGTGTGGGACAACTCTGCTATCACTCAGCCCACTTCCTTTTGTGTCTGCCCGCCTTCTCACCCCAAGGGCTTGATTTAGATGAAATGTCACTTTTAATGGAAAATGTGATGGAAGCAAAACAACTAGTTTGAATATTGCTGGTGTAAGTAGCAGAGAAGGAGAGCCCAGTGCAAGGGGTCTATTCCTCTCTCGATCGTGCTCTTTATGTATTCATAGGTTGCCTGTATGATATTAGTGTTGGAGTCAGTGTCGCCGACGGGGGCCGGGTGGTGCTTAATGGACATTGAGAGAGGCTCTGTTTGCTTGAGTCTTTTATGAAATGTGGAGAGGACAAGAAGTGCCACATCGTCTCACATCAAGACCCTTTTCACGTGACATCACCCTTCCACATTTTCTCTCTGGACCGTTTATCTTTTGCTACGGTTCTAATGAAAGCCTCAGAGGAATCTAACAAGCTCGTTTGTGCCTTGAAACTATTGACTAGCCCTGTGCGCATTAGGGCTGCACGTTTTTCATTAACCGTTAACCGAGGCCCTTAGCGGTTAATACTCGGTTAACCATTAGTGTGCGCACTAACCCCCATATGGGGGAAAGACACTGACATAGACACCGCTGAAATAGAGACAGAGCGCTGGGTTTAAAAGCTCCAGATTGAGGAGCCTGGTTGTGTATGCGCACTGTAGAGGAGCGGCTCGCTGCCAAACGCTCGCATTAGCGTCCGACATTGTGTAACAGAAAGTGCGCGGCTTGGGTTTACTTCACTGACGGTCTGACGGTGAAAAGAGTCAACTGTGCAGAGGTGGTTAGAACCGTGATAAAACGATCCCACAAAAATGACAGATCGTCAGCTCTGGAGATCGTAAGATGGTCTAATATCGTCATATCGCCCAGCCCTAGTTCACTGGCGTCTTTCTGTTTCCATGAAGCGGCTATCTGTATTTATGTTGTTTTGTAATGTAAAATGAAAATCTTTCATGAGATTTTCATTGCAGAGATTTTCATGCAGGATTATCGATTCTTGGACAGAGTTTACAAACCTGTGGTAGTCACAGATGCGCTTGACAGAGCACAGGCTCTTGATCACACCACTTTACTTGCCATAAACAAAAGTTCACATTCCAGTGAACTTCCCTTCCTGTGTTTGTCACTACTGACAGTACACGTGCTGACCACATTAAAAACATTGTCAGAGACAATTGGTCTATACTCCAATGTGATCCTGTGTTGAGCAGTTTTCTCTGGCCAGAAAACCACATTTGCAACTTGACTGCCACCGGATCGGAGCCATCAATACACACTAATGGAATCACGAAGAAAAAGCTAACAGGCTAACGGGCAAAGCTAACTGTGGGCTAGCACCACTTTAAACACTATTTGCAGCCAAGTTTGAGTGAAAAAAATTATTTCTATTGTGTAATTGGACGTACAATATCCCTCTTTCCCTTCACCTTTTCTGTCAGCGTTGTATTTTCTCTCACGGACAATTAATAATTAAAAAAAAACGCAACATGTTACGACACCTGCAGTTGCGCTTATGGCCTACAGGGGCAAGACTTACTTAGTACTGCTTTAATTTTTCCAACTCAAATGTTTTTGAATAATCAAACAAAACAATGTTTTCATGCAACATAGAAGAGCTGTCAGCTTTGTATTTATTTTATTTATTTATTTATTAACCCAGTTCTTATCATTTTGCCACTTGACTGTCTCAAGTTCAAATCATGATAACACTCACTGGCAGGTCCCAGACCTCCAGTGGAGTCCTTTCAAGCCAAGAATCATTCATGTTTTATGCCACACACTTTAGTAAGTTGGGTTCCAACTATTCCCACTTGGTGACGTAGTAATTAATTTATCTCTATTGATCTTTTGTACCCCTGCTGTCTTTCAGCTGGATGCCTTCTAAACTGGATTGCTGAATGAATGTGCAGTCTATCTCCAGATGTGATCACAAATCAGAGCCCATAGGGAATATCTGGTACTTTGCCAGATTATGGTTCATTCATTCTGCAGTGGTAATGATTAATTTCACTACATAAGGAATTACCACTGTGGTTTTGGCACTGGACACCGGCGTCACTGGGTTGTAGTGTATATTTAGTTCTGTGGTCTTTTGCAGGCCTAGTCTTTGTGTGACTGCAAGTAGAAAATGTATTTTGAAGTACTGTACCTTCTCAGGAATTTTACTTCTTATCACTGTTACGACCCCGGCTCGTGAGGCCGCAACAAAGAAGATGGGCAGGACACACGCGGAGTTTAAGCCTGTGCTGGGCATTTATTTCTCACAAATAAAAGCGTCTGCATGTCATCAGTGTACGTGAATCATGTGCTGTTGGTGCGAACGGGTGTAATGCGAATGAGTATCAGTTTGACAACGAGTGTAATGCATGTGTAGCGCTGAGGTGCGTGAGTGCGGAAAAAGGAACAAACAATAATAATAAAGGTTAGCGTGGCGATGCCGCTGGCTGGACCCAGGATGGTAGATAACGGTCGAAGGCAGCAGCCCGGACCTGCCGGCGTAAGCCCAGGAGCCGCAGATGAGAGAGAGAGCCCGTGAGCGCAGCGGATACCGCTTTTATAGTCATCCGGTCCACAACTCCAAGGATCCCCGGCCGCCTCCTACCGTCCACACCTCAAAAGACAGCCACAACAGTTAGCTGCCACAACACCAGCGAAGGGGCCGTCACATCACTCTTACACAAATCTATACAAACAAGGTGGATGAAGTGGTAATTAGTTAGTGAAGATCTCATCCAATTAGTCTTTGCCACCCCAAAGAATTATTAATGTTAAATGGTCTTCAATATATTTAGTTTCAATTCTCAAGTCTCCAAAACCATAAGCAATCATTATTGTTCATGCAAACTTGCTTACCCTCTGATCAATACAGAAATAACTGAATACATCCATGGTCACACTTGTATTTTAACAAATTGGACTGAAATCTTTGCAAGCATAACTATGGAAGACTATTGGCACGTTAATTCAATTGTCTATTCATTTGTCAAATGGCTATGCATTATGTTATTTGAGTATTTATTTTGGAATTTTATTTGGCAAAGTGTAATGTTATATCCAATTTTGACATTTAATGTTCTATTCCAAAAGTTCTAATGGCAATTCAATATGTAAAGTGTCGATACAATATCTTTATATATTTCAAATTACAAGATTTTGAAATGAACAGCATATTGACATGGAAATTTGACCTCTTTATTCATTGTTCTATTCATTCTTAAAATGGCATTTAGTTTTTGGCAAAACTGAATGTCATATCTTATCTTGTAATATTCTATTCCACATTTGAGTATGTTAAGTTTCATTTAATGTGTTGTGAAACAGCACTTCCCTCTGGATTGTATTGCATATTGCATTGCCACATGCCCTGTGTGCAACTTTATTTAATATGCTATTTAGTTCTTGACCCCTGGGAAGGCGGGCCCTGGTCCGCATGCGGCCAATCAGAGACGAGTCTATATCCTCCTAGTTAGATGCGCTGTGTTGTTGATTTTTGCTGGAAGAAAATGCTGTTATGACGGATTGGAAGTAACAGATCACCCTTCATGAAGATTCCAAGTTACTCTAAGGAGGTTCTATGTAAGTATATAAGCGTGTTTGTTAAAATACCAGTGCTGTTTAGTGTGTATTTCTCCTTTTTTAGAAAACACTTGCTGGATAGCGAGTTAAACGTCCAGAGCTAGTAGGCTAATGTTACTTTAAAAACGGGCTGCTATTGGTCGGTCCCCAGTCACAATTAATGTGAAGCCAATTCAGACAGTGACATGGCATTATCTTCTAGCACCAGTGGGCACTCTGTGTCCGCACCGTGCGGAGAAAAACACAGGTTGTGAACTGTTATGCTATGGTGGCCCTCAGTTGTAGCCATAGAGTGTACACTTTATGGTTTTAGTGCGATATATTCCTAATTTCCTATATGCTCGTTCCTCGCTTAAAATAGCAGTTACTGACCTTCAACTTGTTAGCAACACTCTAGTGCTTCGGTTTGTAGTTATGTAAGTTTGATTTGGTTAAAGGCTCAGCTACAGGGAAGACATCATTCCAGTTTGTCGCCATGATAAATGTAACCCAGCTATATACATCATTTAGGGTCTCCTCTATTATTTGCCGTAATCTAGTCTGTTGCCAAATGTTCAAGTAGCTAGTAGCTGTTGGCCTACTATACAGGCGCCTTGTGGGAATAGTTATTTGTGTTTTGTGTTTCTTGTGTTTTGTCTACTTAGTTAGTGCTACCTAGTTCAGTCATGCTCAGCAAGGCAAGGTAAGGCAACTTTATTTATACCGCGCATTTCGTACACAAGGCAACTCAATGCGCACAACGGTCCCACAGAAAGTCAAACTCCACCGTTTTTTAGCTTTTTACATTTTATTTTGGCCCACAAAAATATCAGAAGTATTTTGTCGTCACGTTATTTAATCTGATCATCAGCATAACTGCACTGAAGAGTGTGAGAATAGAAATTAACATGAGCATACAATAAAGTTTAGTTTAATAATTAAAACAAAAACATGTGCCACCACGTTTGGTTTAGTGCAAGTATTCTGCCTTTACTAGTGTGTGACAACCAGTTTTGCAGATAGCTCACAGTCCCCTATGAAAACCAAGAAGTGTCTTGCTGTATTTGTGTGATTTAGTGAAGTACTTTAAAACTGTAACATACAGTTATAGAAAGAATGCATATTACAATCTCAATTAAGTAAATATACAATGCAAATAGAAAATAAGTAGCTTAGAGTTAACTAAAACCTTAAAAAAACTATTGTATTAGCGAGCGATTAGCACAATGCTAATTTACATGGGAAAAGCCATAGGGGTGCTAACGGTATTAGCGCTGAATATTTTCTTCCTAATTACGAATAGGAAACATGCTAACATTACTAAATTTGGTATCTAATGGAAGCTAAGATCACTATCATTTGACTACTTACAGACAGATATTTTTGTGGGCCAAAATAAAATGTAAGAAGCTGAAAAACTGTGGAGTTTGACTTTCTGTGGGACTGCTGTGCGCATTGAGTTCCCTTGTGTACAAAATGCGCGGTATAAATAAAGTTGCCTTGCCTTGCTGAGCATGACTGAACTAGGTAGCACTATCTAAGTAGACGAAACACAAGAAACACAAAACACAAATTTTAATGCACTCCGAAAATGCTGTATAAATACTTATGCACGCCCCACTTTTCTATTTTTTGTAAAATAACAGAATCATGTATCCTTTTGCTTTCACTTCACAGCTGTCTCTTACTTGTGTGTGAACTTTCAGTAAAACATTAAAAATATAATTAGTAAACAAAATGTGCAAAAGTTCAAGGTGTATTAGTACTTTCGCAAGGCACTGTACATAGGATTTTACGTGTTGCACCTATTGAATGAATGTGATTGAGATTGGTTGTGTCCAGTAAAAAAAAGAAAGTAATAGTACCGTAAAAATCATTGATGATGTGACATGTTTCTTTCCAAGTCAACTCTGAAATAGTTGAAGATACTACGTATAAACTTATGATCAATAGCCATGTATAATATGCAGGATGTGGCTCTATTAGGGATGGGCCGAGATCTCGTCTCACAAGATCTCGGCCCATGATCCGCGAGATCAAACTGCCACGAGATTTCTCGTCACAATGTAAAATGATCTCGTAATATTTATTTATTTATTTTTTTATAGATATAGACCTTCCTGTAGACAGCTTATAGGACTCATGGGAATATTTAGGCAATAGCTCTCTAATAATGTGTACCATATATTGTTTGGAACTTAAAAAGAAAGAAAACGTTGACGTTTTTAAGGTCAGTTGCTTGGAACCACCGCCTCGGTGTTCAAACCTGCAGACTGGAGCCACTGCAGATTCACGCCTGCAGAGCCACACTCGCACCTCGTTACTTTCTCTTTCATTTACGAACTAAAGGCTCTGCTGTTGGAAGCTACGTCTTACCGCTGCACGCAGCGGCGAGTCCGGGTGGATCCATCATCTATTTTGTGATTGCACACGCACATCTACCGCGCGGAAAAACAAAACAACGCAGATGTGACATGCGCGCGCGGACAACGAGGGAGAGGGCAGGCCAGCGCGCAGAATATGAAGGGATTATTACAGCGGGCCATTTAAGGAAGAGGTCAGTCTAACAACAGTGGAATCACTCTCTGTTTAATGTTTATAGCCTCCTGTGTGTCAGTGTCTGGCACAGACTGTTTAGATACTAAATCTGAACTTGTCTCCTCCTCCTCCACCTGAAATCAACTTTTAAGCTTCAAATTATATCTAATTATTATTTATAATTTGGAAATGTAATCAGAATACACCTGTCAGAAGAGCCAAATGTATTAGCCTCGTGCTAATATTAAACTGTGCACACAAATAGAGCCTGATGATATTGGTAAAATCTTCAAATCAATTCCCATCCTTATTAGTTTGTTCATTTTGTTACAAACAATACAATACAATGGCTCCATACAAAGGAAACATAATTGCTAAATATTATTTATTATTGTAAATTATGTCAAAATCTCGTCTCGTTCTCGTGGACTCAAACTCGTGTCTCGTCTCGTGGGATTTGTATCTCGGCCCACCACTAGGCTCTATATAACCTCAGGGTGACATCCACTGTTTTACTTTACACTTTAGCCCCATAGCGTTGGTTGACATCAGCCCTTATTAGCCTTCTTCTCCGGACTGTCAGTGGTCCTCGTGTCCACAAGAAAGAAGGTCTCTTACTCCCTATACTTTGCACAAGAAACATTTTATTCAAGTTAAGAGATGCTTCAAGTTCAGATTCCTATAATAAGCGTCTATCACCTCAGTGCACAGCCTGACATTTACTCAGCTCAGGGCGGATGGGTGCAAACAAAGAGTTTGCCTAAAAACTCTCTCCTTCCTCTGCCTCTTTCTGTTTCGTCTCAATCTATTGATGACAGCCTTATTAAGTATATGCATTAAATCCTATTTATTTTCTGCTCACAAAGAAAATATGTGAAGTAATGAACCTTCAGCTCAGCGACTCATAGCCAAACTCTGTTCAGTTTGGTTATGCCTTTAAGAAGACAATCTTTAAAAAGATAGTAAGATAGTTATTATCCTAAACAGGCAGTGGCAGTTGACGTTTATTGTATTGTATTTTATTTATACTTTGTACAGGCTGAAATGAATGTCAGCGGTGCTCCCATCAGAGCAGTCACCACCTCTTGTGACGCCCTCTCGCAAGTGGAGGCGAATAGCCACTCAGAAAATCTCTGTTCGCCAGAGGATCACAAGATCTGGCCCAGTGTCTCATTTGCAAGAGAGACTTATTTCAAACACATCAATTTCAAACAGTAAAAATAAAAATACAAAAGTTTCACATAATACTCAATAAAAAATACTTTGTTGCCTTTTCAAAACAGAGAAGTGGATAATACAAAATTAAAGCCCGACCAGTGAACTTGCATTACTGATGGTTAAAAAAACACTCACATAGCCACTGTTTCACGTGTGAAATGTATTTTGTTTGACATCAGCAAACAGAAGTCACACACAAAAATCACACATACAAAATGTTGACATTTTCCGTATCTTTTTTTAATGTACTTTTTACTTTATTCTTGCAAATATAGTTATAATACAAAAAACCTCGATGCAATACTGATTTTCTTTGTTTTATCAAATGCTACGTTCTTTGCAACATCATGCATATTGTTATTCTATAACTATTCCAATTTCTCTTTTACTTTAGTGACTGTTTGTGTTTGAAGATTGTTAAAGCACTGTGGGCTCTCTGCCAAAAGAGGGTTTAAGCCCAGTCTTTACTGCTGCAAAACAAATCCATATGTTTAGATCAATAATGTTTATTTACTGATATTTTTATATATCTTCCAAGCATCTCAAGGCACTTTACATTAAACCAATGATTCCCATCTGCATGTGTTCATTATTAGGCCCGAGCAACGGACACGAAGTGCCCGGCGAGGGACTAATTAAAATCGTTAAAAAAAAGGGAAAACGCAAGAATTCACATAGCAAACGTGGACCGATACACAAGTAACAGGTATCAGGAATTAGTGCTCCGGGAGGTCTAATTTTGGGTGGCGTTGGCAAGAGAAAATAATAAAAGATGGCTCAGTGGCGCCCCCTCAAACAGTTTACATTGAGTCAATGAGAGCCCGGTGGCAAAAAATGTCATCGTACAGAGGTGACACTGGCCAGGGTCATAGACCACGTCAGGACATGTCAAAAAATATATTATGAGCCCGGCCTAAACTCTACAGGAAGTCGGCCATCTTGGCTCAAACCTCGAACCTTCAAAATCGTACCTGTTGAACTTGTGACCCCTGATCCCCGAGTTTTCAATCAAAAGCTTCCATTTTTGGCCAAAATGTCCCAGACCCATGTGGCTTTCCAAATCCTAATTTCAATTTTGGAAATATTATTGGGCGTGGTCATGACAAGGCCGCAACTCAGAGGCCATTTTCTACAAAATTCAAAGTCTCATATCTTTTACAGACTTTGTGGGATTGCAACGGACCCAATACAGCGCACGTGCACCTTCTCGAGCTGGACCTAACCATGTGCAAACGCAGCCACTATGGCCAAAAATGACCCACTGGCGCCCCCTTCAAGGTTTTTTCTTGAAAAATTCAAATCAAAAAATCAGGATGGTATGGAGTTGTGAAAATAATCACACAGGCCTTCCCCGTCATGGGGATCGCGTCCGCCTTAGTGTGAGCTTTCCGAAAATGTATAACATGTGGGGGTAAAAGTAACCAGTCCACTAATACAGCCTGTTCAAAGTGGCAGTATAGCGCCACCTGATGGCTTGTAAGTGGCCCGCCCATCCTCCGTGGAAATAGCCAGTGTTCTTCTTCTGGCAGCATGTTGGCCTCTGTCAGAGTTGCCACTGTCAGAGTTTCTCATGAAAATTGTAAATTTTCCCAAATATCCCCTTTAATCACAAAAGCCACACTTTTAGACTCATACGTAGATATACTAACCCTCTGTGACAGAAAGAAGCTTTAATTTGGACGTGTTTGCCTCCAAATTGAGCTTTTTTGGACTTTACAGTCATAGGAAGTTCACTTAGGCGGTTTCCTGTCCGTCTCTGCGTGTTCCTCGTACTATGTGGCTCTCACCAAAGTATTCCTTCATCTATCGAGAGTTCTGCGGGGCTGGAGCACCTTTTCAGATCGTTGGCCGCCCGGGGAATTAGCCCTAATTAAAAATGTTTCAATAAATATTGCCTGCACTGCAATTTCGTCTTGTGAACGCTCGAGTGCTAAACTTTCGTAAGATTTATGTATAAATCGCTGTGCTGTTGTGTAAGCCTGTATAGCTCCATTGGTAGAGTGCAGGGTTTGCACTGTCATATTGCCGGTTCAATCCCCACCATGACTTTTCTTTTTTTTTTTTTTTTTTTACGCAGTACCTACTGGGAAGAACCTGAATCGGCAACTATGCTCCCACCCTCATTAAAAACAGGGAAATGACCCACACGTTGTACCACATGCCGTTTCATAAGATATTTCACATTTCGGCTGCAAAATAAATCTGCTTGTGTAGCTACATGGGTAGAGTGATAGGTTCCCAACCATGGGATTGCTGGATCAATTTTCACCTTGACTCTTTTTTATTTTATTTATTTTTGACTCGGCAACTACTGGGAAGAACATGAATCGGCGCCTATGGTGCCACCCTCATTAAAAACCTTAGTTCCATGGGTAGAGTTCTGGACTCACAATCACAAGTTTGCTGGATCACTTCCAACCTTGACCTTTTTATTTGTATTTATGTTTTTATTTGATTTTTTAATAGCCACCTACAGGAAAGAACATAAATGAAACAATGGAGGTGGGGGGGGGGAGCATGACTGGAAATGACCTCTCTCCTCCAGTGGCGTGCTAGGACCTAATTTAGAGCATATTAGTCCCAATGTGACACAGAGTTATGGCTCAGTGATAGAGTGCTGGTCTTTAGTGCGGTAGATTGCCAGTTCAAACACAGCTTGGATACTTTTCTAATGCTTTCTCTTTTCACATGGGCTGCTGCACTCTGAGCCTGATACAACTCAAGAATGAGGATCAAGTTATGTAGACACAATTATTTAATTGTCCACTTTTCTACGTTGCACTCCCTTTTTCCTCTTTACTTACTGTTTTCTGTAAATATAAGAGTGCAGGATGTTTCATAAGATTGATATACGTTTAGTTGCGCCATTTCTTGCAGCTTGGCTAGCTCCGTAGGTAGAGCACTGGGATACCAATCATGAGGTTGCCAGTTCAAGCTCAACCATGGCTCCCTTTTTTTTACTTTTGTAGTTTGGACTGGACATCTACTGGGAAGAATATAAATCAAACTCAGGGATTTAGAGAAAAGTAGCCCACATCAGGTGTACTTCTGTATGAGGTTATTGTTTACCTGTCTCTGGTTCGGGAGGTTACCAATTCAAATATGACTTGGACATATTTCTAATGTTTTTTTCTTTATTTTTTGATAGATTTACCTAGTACCAAAAAAAAAAGTCAAGGTCGGGATCGAACCAGCACTCTCATGGTTGGAAGCCCAGCCATATGAGCCATGTGCTCTACCTATGGAGCTAAACGAGCAGAACAAATGGCTTCAAACGCATGTATATCAATTTTATAAGCAACCCGGCTTTTTTGCGGCTTTATAGGCTAGGCATTATTTAGTGAATCATTTCGTAATCGGGGCAAATTCGCCTGGGTGCCCAAAAATTTGAGTGGGTGCTCCGCAGCACCCACGGGATCGGCGCCTATGATTTGGCCTACATAAACATGTTTTTCCTCAGCATTTTATGGGGGAGGAGGGATAACAATGATTGTGTATGAAGGAAAGGCTACATAGTATATGCATAGAAGAAATGGGGGACAGTAGGGAAACAATTTACGCAAAACTGGGCAGAAATGTCGAAAACAATAGGGAAAATGGAGGGGGGGAAAATGACCTTCAATTACCTCTCTCCTCCAGTGAGGAGATTTAGAGACAAGTAGTCCACATCAGGCCACCATTGTTATGGAGGTATAGCTCAGTGATAGTGTGCTGGTCTCTAGTGCAAAAGGTTGCCACTTCAAACATGGCTTAAACACATTTCCAATACTTTTTCTTTTCACATGGCCGCTGCACATATAAGCAAAATCACAATCTCATAGTGCACAAGCACAGCACTCAAAGGTCAATTGGGATACATGTGCTGTCTCTCACTAGTCCCAATGTATACAGATGGTTTTACTACAGGTTTGGCAATATTTACAGAATAATTTTTTACTCAAGGCAATATCGCGTGCGTGTCCACAGATTTGAGTGGGTGATCCAGTCCTGCAGCACCTGGGGCAAGAGTGAGGCCGGGGGTGTGACGAAGGATCAGGCGAAAGTGGGCCGCGTTAAGGAGCAAAACAGACCGGGTTGGGTGCAAGGCCGAGGCCAGAGCAGATTTGGGCGAGAGCAGGCGGGGGCGGTCACAAGTGGAGGCGGTCGCAAGGGGGGGCGGTCGCATTCGCAAGGGGGGACGGTCGCAAGGGGGGGCGGTCGCAAGGGGGGGCGGTCGCAAGGGGCGAGGGCCTTTATCGCCGCGAGCGGCTTTAATTTATTTAGTTCCCACACTCTGGTGTTTATAAGCCACTACCTTCAGTAGCAGGAAGAACAAACAAAATATTCTAAATGCAATAACATAGCGGCACATTGGCTTAATCGCAAAAAATGCCACGGATTTGTTTCCTGGACCGTGCGTGCTCCTTTTTTGCATTTTGCGTGTTCTCCCTTTGGTCTGGATGGGTTTCCTAGGGGAGCTCCAATTTGCGTCCAGTTTACTTATATCAAACCTTAGAGCAGCTGTGTTACTTATTCTGAAGACGTACATGCATATATGTTTTATTACAGTCAGTCTAGAGCTCTTTACGGAAGTTTAATTGCGAGGTTCATGTACTTCCACTTCCATCTCAGCATGACATGTCAGACATTACAGTTTTAGCACTATATTTTTGACACCCACTGAAGCCCTGGGGTGCGGCTTTGTGAAATAAATAGCTATCAAAGGCGCTGAAAATGAGAGCGAGGGTGTGACCGAGCCCGTGGTAGAATGATAGGGGCAGTAATGGTGAGAGACAACACAACGGGGGGCAGAGATGTGACGCTAACCGCAGCTGAAACGCACTGCAGATGATTGTAATGTAATGATAGTTCACCTTAGGTCGCTCGGAAAAGGGACTTGGAAGTTTTGGTGTGTGCCGTTGTCAGGGAAACAGATTTTTGTGCCGCTTGACAGGTAAGGGTTAGCCTGGATGTCTTTGTGCATGCTTTTCTTTTACTCAGAAGATGACACTTATATCCTGACTGCTGGTTGTCCATGGGCCCGATGTGCAGAAAGGATTTAACTAGAGGCTTTACATTGCATTATTGATCCACTGTCTTTGTCCTTGCTCAGTTTAGTAACCTGTAAGTACACCCCAGGTTTTGTCTCCTATTTTGTTTTGGTTAAATATTTATTATATGCTGGTAAATTCTCACGTACAGTTTTCTACACTATAGACATTCAACCCTTTGTATTTTTTATTTTTTTTTATTAAAACGGCCCCATCTTCTTCCCCTAACAATATGAGGTGTGATCACCGCCTGTCACCGCGTCTCAGTGCAAACGTGTTTATTTTTGGTCCCAGATTCATTTAATGGGCTTGTCAAAACTGATGAAAATTAGAGACGACAGAGGCAGCTGAATAGCAACACTGTCATTAGAGGCTCCGGCTGCTGTTTGGTGCCTTGGTGCGTTAAAGTCTCCAAATGTCCACGGATACAAGACCTAACAAACAAAACAACGACAACAAATCTGCCGGATTCCAAGTGTTTCATTTTAACTAGATAAAATAGCAAGCTTAAAAAATGCTAAAATGTTGCTGCCTCACTTGAACGTTCACTTGTCAATAGCATATAGCTTGCAGACTGCACCCATTTTTCTTTTTAGAAGAGGTGTTGTGAAATGATTCAGATGGCGCACAGAACTCATCCCACAGACTGCACTTTCTAAAATGGAGCAGTAAATAGATATGGGAGCAGCCACATTCCAGGTCGAATTCACTTGGGTCTTTTGTGGCTTTGTTGTCGCCAGCACATAAAAAAAAGACCCAAAAAGTTTTCCTAGAAATCCTCGAAGGGACTGAATGCCACACTGTAGCCGACTGTAGGTTATGAAATAAAGATGTGTAGCAAATATAAAGAGAATGTGTTTGTATCAATGTCTGACTTGTGTCTCCTGAACAAAGCACTAGTCACTAGAGAATAGCAGTGATGGCTGAGTGTTCTGCACCTGCATATAGAAAATAATATGTTGTGGTTTTGTGCATTGTATTTTGCAATAAAAACAATTTGCTCAATTTCTGTTGGCGATACCTTGAGCAAAACATGGAATTGTTGAGTCAGCTTTAGCTAATGTAATGAATCATAACTTTGTTGTAGGGTACTCTCTTGCTCAAAATATAGAATTGATTGTTTATTGTTTTATTAGGGACTAATACAACAGCAACTTCTGTCCAGATAATCTGATGCTGCTTTCATAATTCATAGCTGGAGCTATTTCACCAGTCCCTATGAAAGCTTGTTAGCATTATATTTAATTAATTATTACATTAATTTTAATATAAATTACGTCAAAAACACCAAATAGAACAGACCAATAGTATACACACTCTCACTTTCTTTCTTTCACTCATCAAAATTAAAAAAAGTATATTGCAATGCAGATATGTAGCATGTGTCTAAACAGATTTGTTTGTCAAAAAATACAAAGACCCAAGTCACTATCTTATTTATTGAAATGCCTTAATTTGTGAGACATTTCCTGATAGAACGACAGCGCCCCAATACGCTTGTTTATTTGATCAGGATTGCCAATGCCGCCCAGACACTATGAAATATAGCAATGATCAAAAAAACGAAATGGTAGAGAGCTGCACTGGGTCGTTGCAGTAAAAGGTGTGAATCTTCGTAACTTACAAGCACAAAAGCTTTTCAAATGGTAAAAAGAAAGAAGGGGCTGAGGCGCTCTGTATAAGCAGCAGAGGTATCTTATTTCGACTCAAACATCTTCATCGGGGTTGATGAAGACCCGGATCAAGAGTCGAAATGCTTCAGATGAAGTGTCTTGCCTTTAGACACAACACTACCATGTAGTTGGCTGCTTTAATGAAGATGGTATTGGAGGATAATTTTAGCATGATAAACAGCAGGTGAACATTAGTGGCTTATTTGCCAAACATTTACTTGAGTGGCTACGTGCAAAAGCAACATTTTTTTGTTGAGACTGACAGAAGCGTGGCTGCACACATCTGTGCCAACGTACCCTTCACTCTCACACCCCTCTTACTATCAGGGGCGAAGGGATCACTCTCCTACATTGAATTAGTGCAGATTCAGTTCTCATTCTATCAGTCTATAGTCTGATGTTTATGGGTTTTACAAGCCCCTCTCAATAAGGTTATTCAGACAAACAGCATGCCACTCAAATGTAGCCATCTGCTCTTTATGTGGGCTTCAGCACATGGCACAATTGTCAAGCACTTTTCTCTTATTTATTGTCGAAATGAATTGTCATCTCATAAAAAGGCAAATGGAGCACGTATGTAACATGGCTGGGATACAATGTGAAAATGGGAAGTTGAGTACAACAGGAAATTAGACTTCCAAGCTTGAGAAAGTGCGTCATTATAGAAAAAAAAACATAATGAAAATGGTTTTGCTGGACAAACTATTCCTGTTCAGTCTTTTGGTTTGTTATTGGTGAAAAAAATAAACTTTATTTGTGATGATTAGTATTATGTTGAGTCTGAGGTGCGGGTCAAACTACGTATGCCGGGATGTAAAAGCATAGTATTGTATATGGTGCTTTTATTGCAGTTACATTGCTACTTATTTACTTAAAGAAAGATAATTGATCATTTCTGTAATGCATTTTGTAAATAATTGTACATATTTATCCTTATAATGTCTGTTTGAACTGTATGACCTGCCCTTGCACCAACATCTCTATTCTATTGTGCAAGTCACAGAACGAGCGTTTGGATGTTGTTGGTGTGTGAGTTGTGTCAGCATTTGTTGTGTGTGTAGCCTCAACTTTTAAATTGTTTTATGTTTTATAATTGTTGTTGGCATTATACAACTTGCCCAGGGACAACAGTTGAAAACTAGCTTTGCAGCTAATACTGACACATTTACAGAAATGTTCCTTAATGTGTACTGTCCCTGTCAAATAAACTAATATATATATATATATATATATATATATATATATATATATATATATATATATTTTATTACTTTATTGTGTCAACCACTAAATCACAATTTCAACTCTTACAGGTTTTCACATTGCTCTTTGTATACAATATCGATCTCGGTGGTGTTCCTAGCAGTACATTTTCTACTTCATATGCTCCTTTTGCTTCTAATACCTGCTTGCTTTTCAATCTGACTTCTGTCCAGAAATGTTGTATTTTAGAACAGGAATTGAATAGACTATGCATTTGTAGACCATGATTTTGTTGTGCTCAAAAGGTTCAAGAGGTTAGTTTATGGGTAGAATGCAAATAAAGACAACCTCGCCATGTACGTATTAAAAGTTAATTTTTAATCTTGACATTTTGTCACATTTAGTGTGCCATATTTCGCATAAATAAACACAAGCTGATTAATATAACATTAATGATGTTTATTGAAGTATTTATGGTGCCTTGACATTTGTGAAACATTGACATTTTAAAAGCGTGCACAGGTCGATGTCAAAGATGTGATTGCTTAGAAAGTGCATTTCAGACAGCTTCCATTTTTATAGGGTCTTTGCGCCGATCAAAATGCTGTGTGGGAAGCCAGTTTGAACCAGTCAGAATTGATTGTTCTTTTGATGTTCTCTGTCTCTTGAACGGACTCCTGGGTCATTTGGGGTCTTGCAGCTTTCAGAATTCAACAATGGCCTCTAGAAATCAAAGCCCTGGATCGGAACGCTATACGACTGGTTACTTTGAACAGTTGTATGGAGCAACACAAATGCCAAGTCCATTTTGAAATACATGTCTGTCTGTAGAACCCCGATCCTGCTCTTATTCTGTTGAATCTACATCAACAAAGTTTAGTTTGTGTAGTAGAGAAAAGCGCGGGTCAGCTTTTTTTCTGACCCGCACTAACCCGACCCGCTGGAAATCAAACTCGAACCACCTGATCTGAAGAAAAGGGCCTCAGTTTGCCGAACCCACAACACATTAAAAAACAGCGTCATGAGTCAGGCTGCAGCTGCCGTCACTCAAACGGGAGCGCGTCACGTGACCGCGAGTTTACAGCCGAGAATTAGCACTTGATGCTTTGTTTTGCTACTGCACCGCTGAGGAATCTTTGAAATTGCTTATGCCCGACCCACCCGCACCCGAAGTTTGCCGTATTTTTGAGGTACCCGATCCGACCGAATCGCGCATCACTATTGTGTAGTAGTTTTGCCCCATTGAGACGTAAAGTGTTTGCTTACATGCTTTAAATGAAGCCTAATCTGTTGCCTTTTTAAAATTAATTTACTTTTAGTTAAACTCTATAGCTATGTATTTAGCGACTTTATGAATCATTCCATTGATTGATTTATTGTTTAATTTTGAGTATATTTCATACTTCTTGTGTCCAAAATGGCAGGCCTATTTGCCTACAGGCACGGTAGCACAGCAGTTACCGCTAGTGCTTCACAGCTCGAAGGTCCCGGGTTTGATTCTCACCTGGACGTGGTCTTTCTGTGTGGAGTTTGCATGTTCTCCCCGTGTCTGCGTAGGTTTCCTCCGGGTACTTCGGTTTCCCCTACCACTAAAACATGTACAATAGTCCAGGATGAATGTGAGTGTGTTTGAGAGTGCGCATGGGGGATGATGGATGGAAATTTGCCCAAGGCTACAATCCGGTGTGGCGTGTTTACATGCCTGAGACCCATGTACTGTATGTTCATTAACATACACTGTCCCGACCAAATAAACCAATAAAAAAAAACGAAATTAACTAAATAACTAAACTAAATGTACCTCGATAATATCAGTGTAAGAGCAAATGTAACCTTGTTTGTAATGATGTTGTAAACAAGGTTTTGATTCAAGGAGAACTAAGGGGATCATTTATCAATACAGTTGCTAAATAGCAAGTGCAAGTTGGAAAATGTAGTAAATAAGTGCTTTATTTGTCATTGTACAAGTGTACAACAAAATTGTGTTCAGGTGTTAGTCCTGAGCCGCTGAGACTGAGCCGCGCCACCACTTTGGGTCAACCTGACCGGCATGGTTTTGATGATAGAGGAAACCTGGCTGGCTGCCTTCAGCACTGTTCTGATCCTATGAAACAGTGCAGAGCCTCCTGAGATTTGTCCCAGTTTCAGAGCGTGGTGTCCTGCACTGGTCAGCTCCTCCTCCTCCTTCTTCGTCCTGCACAGCTCCATGTGGGCCTGTTGCACCAAATTTTCAATTTGAAAAGGTAAAATGTTCAGCTGTTTTAAGGCCACAAATTGTATAAATGACAGAAAGCTATGTGACAAATGACTACTAATCCACTCAGCTCTGCTGTAGGGAACAAAAGTCCACTTTTCTAAAGCAGCTTTCAATAACAGGAGCTACATCTTTGCAACGCACAAAATCCTTCCTTTGAAATATCAAACTGTCCCACAGTGTGTAACAGTCCAGTGTTGAGGCTTTGTATGTGCAAAGTGTGATCTAGCTCATTGAGGTGCGTCAGGGACATGGGGACACTTGAAGGATTGCTATGTACACATACTGTGCTATGCTGCTCTTCCAGGAGACATATAATAGAGCGGGAACAGACCCAGAGGAGGTTGTTAAAATAGCGCGACAGGTTAGCTATAGACTAGCAGTGATCTACTCACCAGAGAGCATCATCAAATAGACACCTAAGGCATGGAGCAGCCTTGCTAATAGTCACACGGTGGGCTGATATGACTGCCTGTAAGTCCAATGTGCAGGAGGCTTGCCCATCTGTTGAGGCTTGTCGATATAGACTAACAAGCTGTGTGCTGCTTTTTTGCATCAATATGTTATCCTGAAACTGACATTTCAGATGACTGGACATTTTTTAAGACAGCTATTCTTTTTCGAAATGGATATTTTTAGATTGAAGCATACATTTTCAAGTAAAATTAACCATTGCTTTCATTAATTGACCTTGGAAGAATTGGAATTGCCTGGTTTCACATAAAATGGACTGGTTTAAATTTGCTAAGCTGCAGGCACTGAGAAATCTTACAGCCTCATTCCACCACCTGCCCACACATACTTATCACAAGATACACATAATTACTTGCAAATATTTATTCGGACATAAGCTTCATGTAATTTTTAATGAATAATTTCAAATACAATTTATTGAGCCAGATACTGTCAAGGTTGGAGGTAGAGTGAGGAATATAAAATCCAAAATGCTGGACTGCAACAAAACTGGTGATGTTTAATAAATGACAAAACCCAAAAAACAAAATCCAGAGATAACAAAACTCAAACAAACCGGGGCTGACATAGACAATGACACGACCAAGGCAAACACAGGGGAAACACATCAGGGCGGGACAGACAATCAACACAAGGGAAGCAAAGCAAAATCATAAGGACAAACCTCACATGTCAAAATAAAACAGGACTAGACCAAAAACATACAAAAACAGGGGAACAAAAGACGAATCATAACAGATACCTTAGATACAACTACAACATTGCCTCAGGGCATCGCTTAGGGCAGGGGTCGGCAACCTGCGGAGCCTCCTTGTAGTGGCTCCCTTTGTCCCCTGGTACATCCAAACTAAATTCTTTAAAAAACCGATCTGTTCTAAAATAGCTAAAGAGCATATCGTACATGATCTGTCCTCTCTTTTGGCTTAGCGCCGCTGTCATTCCTCCCAGTCAGACGCGCTGGGCCGACCGACATCAGCCCAGTCTGTGTTCTCTGCATAGTGTGCCTGTGCGCCGCTCTCATTCATCAGCCCGCTTTCATTGAATGAGCCAATGTATTTACGCAACTGTAGTCTCTTTATGAGTAAACAGGGAATATACAGTATATCATTCATAAACGTATTGGGACTGGAGGCATCTCTCAAATGACGCTCGATCAATGTCAGGAGTAGAAGCAGTGCAAACTTTAATCCAATGGTGCAGCGTTCTAAAAGCCCATCATTGGCTCCCAGTCACTTTTTATTTCAATTTAAAAATGTTGGCCCTGACCTTCAGGGCCTTGCATGGTCCCTCCTACATTAGAGACTTGTTGTGTCCTTATACCCCCTCATACTCGTTTCAAGACCAGAGGAGATTGCTCCCTCCAGGCGGCCGCGCCAACACTCTGGAACGATCTTCCGCTTTCCTTACGTTTGCTTGATTCTGTTGATGCTTTTAAGAGCCAACTGAAAACCTATTTGTTTCAGAATTTTTTTTAAATTACAGCGATAAAGGGTTGTTTTATGACCATCATATTCTGTGACTGTAATTTGTATTGTATTGTATATAGTTTTGTGAAGCACTTTGTGACCTCTGTCTGTGAAAGATGCTATATAAATAAATATTGCTTACTCACTTACTTACTGAGCCGTAACATGGGGTGTGCTACAAGCAGGCCTGACCAGCGGCAGAAATAAAAGGTGCAGGGCAAACTCCACATCGCAGAAAGGTAATCAAAACACGAGCACACACACACACATCCTTGTAATTCTATCTTAGTGAGGACACTCATAGACATAATGTAATACCCAGACTCTGAACCCTAAGCCCCCAACCCTAACCTTAATCCTAACCCTAATCTAAACCCAATTCTAACCCTAACCCTAAAACCGCATCTTGACACTCAAACAGTCCTTCAAATAAGTGAGGACCACCCAAAATGTCCTCACTTTCCAAAAATGTCCTCACTCTGTTGGTTAAAAACTCAAACTGGTCCTCACAAAGTCGTAATTACAAGAACACACACACGCGCGTGCACGCACACATGCACGCACACACACCCTCAGTAGCGGAAAATAATCCAGTCTAGTCTATAGTCTGCAATTAGAAACACAAGATCGGCCTAAGGCCTTTTCACACCAAGAGTTTTGCGGATGGTGGGAGAAGAGTTCTTGGTGAGATCAACTCCATTGGATGTGCTGCCGGTCGCCAGAAAAGGAGCACTATGATCGGCTGCATGCTCCATTCATAAACTATCACACTTCTCTCATAAATATAACTTTTAATTAAACAAATATTCCCATAAGTTTCCCATATCTGTGACAACAGTGTGCTGCTGTTAGCTTATCTTCGTTTTGGTCGTGTGGGAATGAAAACATAAATTGTCTCCCTCCTTAGCAAACATCTGCAATAATCCAGTCTGTTTTAACATTGATGAGATTTTTTAACTGTCGCTTTTGAACATCCGCACACAAGGCTTCAGTGCCGCCTGTTGAAATTTCTCATGCACAGAAGGTCTTATGCTCCGCTATAAAGACCCAGACGGAGACAGGGCATCTGGTCATTGATGACAGACCTTCGGTAAAACTGGGATAAATCAATGGGACATGGGACAGAAGGCTTAAAACAGGGACTATACTGTAGTCACATTGCAACAGTCAACATCCGATGTCAGGGCCAAGCTCTGTGGGTGTCCTTGCTTGTAAGGGGATTGGTGAATAAAACCTATCGATTAAAAAGCATCACATGTTTATGGATGTTGACCTTTATTAAGGCTGCGATTTTATTAAAATTTGATAAATGGCTCAGCCATAGTTTAGAGCAAAAACAGCCAAAAACAGCAGCTCAGCAGCTGTATCGTTACTCGTATCAGTGAGCAATCAGATAAAAGTACTTGTATCAATTTGAGAAAAAGTGTCATTAATGCATCCCTAGTGTCTGAATTTCAGTTGCCCCTTTTATCCAGCGATGGTGTCTTTTGTCCCAATTATTTTGTCCGCACCTCCACCAGTATAACAGCATCAAAATCTGTGTATAAATAAGCCGACAAGATGCGTCACAGCAACATCACACGGCCGCTTTATGATTTATGATCTGAAGATGCAAATTGGAATCCAAGAAAGTGAAAGATTTAAGTAAAAGGCTACTGAGGAAGAGAAAGAGGGTCCCAGGTGCCTCTGTCCGGTTTAAATGATGATAATAATAATAATTATTATTATAATTATAATTATTATAATAATTATTAATTATTATTATTATTATACTTAGCACTAAGCTGATTCAAACCAATTGCCTCAGTTTTGATGGGTTCAAGTATGCGATATTAAGGTTGAAGAAAGTTAATTGAATTATACTGTGTCTTTATTAATTATTGATGCTGTATTGGTTGGTGCTTGTATTTTCGGTAAGTTTGGTTCAACTGGTCATACTTCTCATGCAGTAATTAACATGCACAATACTATGTGTTCAACACTGTGCCTACACTTAAAGATGAGACAGAGCCTACATTTAGTTTAGTTTAGTTTAGTTTATTTGAGCAACTTTACGTTCCAGGTTGTTAGACAAAAGGAAACACAACAATGCCCAAAAAGGAGTAGGCCGAAGCAAACAATGCTTATTTATGCCTACCCCCATTCAACATATTTACAAACTTTACAATTGCCGTTTGTTTACTTTCCGGTTTGTTCTATGAAACCAGCTCATTATGGTACAATTAAGATATACATTTGCACTCACTATTCAGGTTACATTCACAGCATACCCTCGGAGCCTACGTGGAATACAGAGGAGCTAGGCTGACTAAAGCCACACAGCACATGTCGACTCGTCACTCTGTCCCACTTGGGGCTTCTGCATTTGAACGAAACATCTGGCTGTGTCAGCACCAGTTCATCACAGCAGGGACCCCCCAGCCACTTGTCTAATAGCTGGTTTTGTTTGGTGGTGCATGTCAGGGACACACTGTGAATCACAAGTTTGAATCAGACTCTTGAGTGTTTCAAAATATTAAATAAGGCGCCAGTAAATGTATTTAAAAAGTAAAAGGCCTTTTGTGCTGCCCGATCCAAAACTTTACTTAGTTTTGCTCATTGCTAAAAGTCACCAGACCTTTTTATTCATCTATCTGATGAACCGTCTCCAAGCTATACGGTTATGCCTGCACACCCAGACCTGTTGCATTATGACTACTGCACATTTATTTTTTGACTTTCTTGACTAGTGCAGAAGAATATAATATACAAAGTAACTTTCATGTGAGCATACATTTCTTTCCATTGTTTGTCATCGACACATTATTGTTGGTGTGTAGTATTTAAAACAAACCACCTACAGGACAGCGGCAATTAATCAGCTCCAGCCGTCAGTGCATTTAATCTGAGGTGGACACACTCCATTAATGTCTCATCCCCTAAGAAAGTGTACTCAGAGAAAATACAATTACTGTCTTCTAGTTGTGCAAAAATATCGAAAAGCTCTTGAGCATGTAAAAGTAAAGGCCAAGACAATTATTACTGCAGCGACCAGACAGCAGTCTGTTAAATAGGAAAGTTCACTTTCTTCTGAGAAGTAAAGTAAGAAAACAAACACACGTGGACACTGCACTGTTACACACCGTGAATGTATGCCACATGCTGCACTCTCTTACCCAAACGCATGGAGGATTTTCAAATCTGATCATTTCCATAAACTGTGTCCTTGTTGTATCATTTATGTGTCTTCTTTGAATAACTCCAGGCCCAGCCTCTGGTTTGGGTGTAACAGACAGGTCAAAGAAGACACAAAAATGATCAGATAAAGCAACATCAACAACATTCACATTTGATATATTAACACCTTTTGTAATAACTAGATCTAGAGTGTGACCTTTGTTGTGAGTCACCTCACTCACGTGCTGAGTTAAACCAAACATTTCAAGAACAGCACTAAGTTCTATAACAAATTAAAACATAAAAAAAAAAATAAACACCAGGAGCTCGAGGGCTGCTGCATCACTGTACACTGCCATAATATGAAGATACAATATTATTGTATCTTCATATCCCACTGCACTGACATGGGTTTTCATGCACTGCTATTTCAACTGCAATTGGTGACAGCATGAACAACGTGTCAAACTCAAGATGAATTTCCCCAACTGTAATCTTATGACTACAATGTAGAAACACACAATGACATGTTGTTTTATTGTACTTAACATGGAATAATTTATACTCTATACATATTATGTAAGTTAGGTTATTTCAGGAATAACCTATTGCCTATGCAGCCAGCCCTGTAATACAACTTAAAATGTGAAACTATTATATGATATAGATTCGTGGCATGCAAAGTGACATCTGTCAAGCCTTTATTTGTTTTAATTTGGGAAATGATGGCTTACAGCTTGTAAAAACCCCAAATTCCACATTTAGAACATGAAATCAATAAAAAGTGATTTTAAACTGCCCTCTGAAAACTAAAATCATGCATATGTACATAGTACTTGATTTGGGTCCCTTTTACTTGAATTACTGCCTCAGTGCGGCGTGGATGCTCTCAGCATGGATGCTCTCAGCCTGTGGCACTGCTCAAGTGTTATGGAAGACCAGTTTTCTTCAACAAGAGGAATACAACATTTGAAGCCCATGTTTAGGATCCGTCTGTGTGTGGTGGCTCTTCATGCACTGACACCAGCATCAGTCCACTCCTTGTGAGATCCCCCACACTTTTGAATGGCCTTTTCCTGACAATCCTCTCCAGACTGCGCTCGTCCCTGCAGAAAACTGCCATTCCAACAACTAACTGCTAATACAATGCCGTTCTCTTCACCTAAAAGAAGTATACAAAGAAGTGCAGAAGCCACAGTGGGAATGTTCAGACAGTAAGTTAACAGGAGAGCTTCACGTGTTGTGGATGCGTTTGGGTAAGAGTGTTGATAATCTGTTGGACTCTTACACATCAAGCGTCTTCAATGTTTTGGATACTATTGCTCCTGTCAAGGTTAGACAATAGACAAAAGGCACCTTGGAGAAGTGAAGATTCGGTCAGGGCACAGAAAAGGGAGTGCCGAAAAGCCGAACGGAAATGGCTCCAGGTTAATTTTGAGATATACAAAGAAGTGCTTTGTGAGTTCAACCAGATTTTGCGTGGAGAAAGGGAGAAGTACTTCTCTAAAATCATCGCAAACTGCAGAAAAAATTCAACAGATTAACTAACCCCCCAGTTTCACTGCCCTTAGGACTAATCTCTTCATCTAAGTGCAATGAGTTTGCAATATTTTTTTATGACAAAGTCCAAGGCATTAAAAATTCCATAATTTCCACAACACAAATAGCAACCCTGCCACCAGATAAACACCTTAAGCTGACACATTTTACACCTGTTACTGACAAAACAATCGAAGAGGTTATCTCCGGTCTGAGTTCATGCACATGCTGCCTTGATGAATTAGCCACTAGATTTCTAAAGTCTGTGCTGACCAGCTTGTTACCACAACTTGTTCAGTTAGTTAACATCTCATTTGAGACGGGAGCATTTCCAAAGGCCTCAAAAACTGCGGTCATTAAGCCTCTTCTAAAGAAGAGCAGCCTTGATCCCAAGATACTGAACAACTACCGGCCCATATCAAACCTACCATTCTTAGGAAAAGTCCTAGAGGAAGTAATTTATCAACAGCTCACTTACTTCCTCCTATCTAACAATGTGTTTGATACTTTCCAGTCAGGATTTAGGCCCCGCCACAGCACTAAGACAGCTCTGATCAAGGTGACAAATGATATCCGTATGAACCCCAACACAGGTAAGGTCTCAGTTTTAGTTCTGCTGGACCTGAGCGCTGCCTTTGACACAGTGGACCACGGGATCTTACTTCACAGGTTAGAAAACTGGGTGGGAATCTCTGGTACTGCGCTAAACTGGTTCAAGTCCTATCTCGAGGACGTATCGAAATTGGCAACTGTGTCTCAGACAAAATATCCTAACCTGTGGAGTCCACCAGGGATCAATCTTGGGACCCCTCTTATTCAACTTGTACATGCTTCCATTGGGTCAGCTAATAAACAGCAACAATGTGTCGTACCACAACTACGCAGCTGACACTCAGATCTACGTGTCACTGATGGCAGGTGAACATGTAGATACTCTCTGTCACTGCATCGAACAGATCAGTTTGTGGATGCAAAACAACTTTTTCCAACTAAACTCAGACACAACTGAGATCATTGTTTTTGGCCACACACAAAGACAAAGTGTTATTAGTCACCGGTTAGAAATCTAGGAGTAATCGTGGACTCAGACCTGAACTTAAACAGCCACATCAAAGCAATAACATCATCAGCTTTTTACCATCTGAGATCAGAGGAATCGTGTCAAAACCAGACTTGGAGAGACTCATCCATGCATTTGTCTCCAGCAGGTTAGACTACTGTAACGGCTGCTCACTGGCCTTTCTAAATGAGCTGTTAGAGCTGCAGTACATCCAGAACGCTGCTGCTCGAGTCCTGACAAGAACCAGGAAATACAACCATATTAGTCCAGTGCTCCGGTCTCTGCACTGGCTTCCTGTCAGTCAGAGAATAGAATTTAAAACAGCTCTGCTTGTGTTCAAGTCTTTTCATGGTTTAGCACCAAAGTACATCTCTGACATGTTAGAGCCGTATGAACCAACTTCAGGGAGGGGTCTCCTAGGGGTTCCCAGAGTCAATAATAAACACGATAAGGCTGCGTTCCAGTTTCATGCAGCTAAAATCTGGTCTTCATGAGGATGTGAGACAGGCCTCAAATCCAAATGTTCAAATCCAGGCTGAAAACAGCACTTTTTACCCGAGCATATGAAAACTGAAAGTATTTATCTGCACTCTTGCCTTTTACTGTAATTTATTAATTTTATGTTGATGTTTTATTGATTGATTTGGTCTGTTTTCTTGTAATTTTATGCAACTGTGAAGCACTTTGAATTGCCTTGTGTATGAATTGTGCTCTACAAATAAACGTGCCTTATTTGTTACTATTTCATATGTTTTTATCATCAATGAGCCTTGTGAACAAATTTCATTCTGTTGTGTTTTCGACATGTTGGAATGATAAAAGTACGTCGAACCTGAATTGAATTGTGATCTGTTGCTTTTATAATCTGCCTATCTGGAGAGATATAACAGGATTCTATGCTTTCCAGTTAATCTTGTCCTGCTCCTCCTATAGTCAGCCTCCATGTTAGAGACAGGGGAATTGGATCATGATAACTTTGTGACCTGCTTTTAGAGAATATTGATATTGGACTGAGTGTGTCTAAATATAAAAATTGTACTCCCATATGGTTGAATTCAACATCATCCACTGATGTGTTGTGTGGTCCTGAATAACAAATACCCACCCAAACCAAAGGAGTTAAAGACGTGGTCATCAAAGTGCCAGCCAGAATGTATCACCCCGTCCATGTGTGAGATGTGATCTGACGCCACACACACAGTTCAGCTACAGGCCAGGAGAACAAAGGCTCCATCTGTGAGTGCACTGGCTCACAGCCCCACACAGCCATGGTCATCACACATCGCATTGCCCCTTGGAGATCACAAAAGAGGTGTAATGGGCAGTGTCTTACCTGGCCATTTCTCTTTGTGTAAGCTTAGGCGGATAAAACAAACATTGCGGTAAAGTGTGAAGAAAATATGTGGAATATTTTGTGTAAATACCTGTGTAACAATCAATGTAGCACTCATCCATGCAGTTCAAATTGTAAGACTGGTTAAAGCACATTCTGGGGGCCTGTTGAAAGTGTTCTCTGTGGAAAACAATGGCAAAAGTTCTCCAAAGGTTTCTTCTATAATTCTCAGTCAGTCGCCTGGTCAATTCAGTGTCATCTGTCCCAAAAAAAAAAAAACAAGTCCAGTTGCAATGTTACAAAGCATGTTCTGTATAAAGTTATGCCATCGCAAACAAGACATAGAACAGTCTATAAGTAAAACAATCCTTGAAGTGACATAACTTCTGTCTTACTAGGTTTCAAAGAGTATATTTTCCTTCTATAAACTGCTCCACACAAGCCCGCTGTTCTCACTAATAGAGCACACTTGTTTCTGTATTAACACTAATATCCCTGAAGCTGGAGACTGTGTGTGTCTCAATGCACTATTCAATATATGATTACTGCGTCCACCAGGGCCCTATTACCACCAAATGTTAATGTGCCATGTCATTGTATTTCTATCCAGTCACTTTAGTACAACAATTAATCAAAATAAACATAAAGTGCATTACAATACGGCTTTTCTATTTGGCACTAATCAGACAACTCATTAGGCAGTAATGAGCCGGCTCTGCCTGGCTCACGACACGTTTGGGGGAAGCTGGGTGTATACAAGAGGGGTACAAGTGTGTGTACTTGTATGTGTGTAGTGGTAGTACTCCTGTAGTCGTCCCATTCCAATTATGGCAGGCAGTCTCACCCGGGAAGAGGCCCATTTAACCAGATACACAATCAGATGCATAATTTATGGCTGTGTTTGTAAATACACGTTTGCAATCTGATTAATAGTTTTCTCGACATACTCATTTGTTCCCTTTGATTAGAATCTTAACTGCATTATTTATTAGGTGAAAAAGCTGAGTGGTTCTTCGTCACCGTGAGTGCTGCAGTACTGTCCCACATTCTCCCTCTACATGACAGCCCAGTGGGTAGTTTTAAGGCAAGACACGGCAGATGAAAACATTTTAGCTACTTTACTACATCACAGTTTTAATGTCAGAGTAGAAAATAGACCAAAGTCACCCTTTGCGACGCTTATTTGATGATGTTTTCTCGACCCACACGCAGTAGTTTTACAGGAAATCACTGAAACACCGCTCCCTTGTCTTTCCCACGTATTCAGTCACAAATATTGTCAATTTGGTAAATATGGCCATTTCCTTTCTGCAGCAGCAGCAAAAAACAAGGTAAAAATATACAGGTGCATGCATACACAACTTTAGGTCCTTAGAAAAATATCAGATTTTCCTTACACTCTTGAAACAACATGTCCAGTTTAGTTGCACCTACAGTCGTCAAACCTTCCAGTCTTATTCTAGAAGTATATTTAGAAAGTTTTTTAGCGAAGGATTTTCTAATATCTAGTTCCTAGCCTGACTAATTTTTTTATGCAAAAGGTCCCTATTTTTATATGAAAACAGAAAATGACAGAAAAATTTGCTATAAATTTTTTCTCATATCTATGTCAATAATCTACAGCAAAACTACAAATTGATATCTCTGAATATCATTTTTTCCCCGTTCAGCTGTAGTGTCTCGCCTTAAAACACGTTTAGCACAGTGCTGCTGCTGCTGATGATGATGATGATGATGATGAGTACCTGAGAAAACATTTGTATACGCCTGCGGTAATTGGTCTTCGCATCATCTGTACTAACATATATATGTGCAAAATTATACAATAATGTATGTGGAAAAAAATCCTCAAGTTTGAGTTTCAACCCAGATTCTGATTTCTCAAAATTGCTGGTCATATTTCGTGTAGGTTTTAAAGTGTCTATAGGTCATGGCCAATGCAAAAACATGAGTCCAGTTATAATGCCAACCCTATCATAGTTTGAATTTCTGATTTGAGTCATACTTACAATGCTCATAAAGCAATAAGACCTGCTAAAGCTAAACAAAAAAAACAACCAAAATACTTGATAATTCATAAGCCTTGTACATTGTAAACTATGCTACCAAAAAAATATTTCCAATTACTCTGTTTGAATTTGGTCATCCCGTCAAAAAAGCTCCATCATCAAACCACTGGCCACTGGTTAATTTGCAACTTTGTAAGATTTGATGTCTTGTAAGTAATTTGTGCTGGACAGGTAGACTGCTTGTCTAAGAAACCGACCTTGAATCTTTTTTTCTTGCCTTTATTCAACATATTTCTATCTTCTCTGATACGAACGACTAAGTGTGACCTTTTAAGCAGGTTTTGTGAGTGCATCAGCGTGCCTTTGTCGCTTTCACTCGAGCAGACAGCTTTAGAAAGTAAATGCAATTAAGGACACATGAAATTAATGTTGCTGTGGAATTTGTGTCTCTGAAAGGTCACTCGTTCCTCCATTTGCATTTACCAAAAATTACGCTGTTCTTTCAATCTTTTAGTTCCTGTGCTCATGGGGTTCTACAATAGTATAGCAATAATGTGGAAACTCTGCAGAACAATTCCTGATATTTGACATCAGAGCCTGGAGTCGGACTGGACAATGGGACAAGCAGCCTTGAGCAAAAAAAAATTAAAAGATTATGTCAGTGACGGTGTTTGGGACAAATGGCTTCATTTTCCACAAACCCTGTCTGTTTGGGGCAAATTCCACACATTAACTGAACAGTGATGATGAAAATGGGTTAAAGGATGATTTTGTGTCATATAACAATAAAGTAAAGTTGGCATTGGCCACAACATGAGGATTTTTCATCACATTTTAGAACTATGTGTAATGTGTATCGCACATTTTGAGCGATGTTGCCGTCTCTCGCTGGAAAAACCACAGTTACATGTTTTTACAAAATCGTGCAGCTCTTATTGCCTTGTTTCTAGGCCAGACACTGAGCAGGCAGGTTACTTGCCTCCATCAGGCTGTCCCTGGAAACAGCAAGAACATTTGAGCATGAGGCCATATTTATTGAGAAATGTCAGAATGTAACAGGTGTTTAGCAAATACTTTTTATTGGATACTAATAGCGTCAGTTTTCTAAAACTATGGATAAAACAATAGAGAAAAGTAGATCAAAACTTTAAAACTCGTGGGAAAGGTTTGTGTAGGACACATCATGAAAACGACGAGGTCACCATTGTGTTGCCTTGAATCTGTCACACAGCGGCCACACAAAACCCTTCTCAAATGTGATCTAACTCTCAACATGTGGCTCTGGTACTGGCCAAGAGAACAAAGCCCACATCTGTCACTGCACTGGCTCACAGCACCGCACAGCCACTATCCCTTTAGAACCATCTCCCAGAATCATATGTGTGGAGCCAAATATATACGGAAATAATCCATGTCAGTATAAAAAAACAAGAAAACTCTGTTGTTATAAAGTTGGCTTAAAGGGGCAGGATTCATCTTTAACATGTAGTGACATCCATTTTACACCTTATATTGTATTTGTAGATGTTTGTGTAAAACGTGTGATAGTATCTTGTGTATTATAAACAATTTAACAACCTCAAAGTAGCACCAAATGCTATAAGTTAATGGTCGGTGCAGGCTTTAAGGTGTGAGGCAGGCTTGTAAGCTTCCACGAAGAATTAGGATTTTCTCAATACATAAGGAAATTATGAATGACTTTTATGGCAATTAACAATTCAAACATGTAACTTTACTCCCTCGCATTTTGAATATGGGGAAACTTGAACAGAGCCCCTTAATTGATGTTAGCTTTCTGTAGATCTTACTCTTTCTCTGGCTTTTTGACCAATAAGTTCCTGTTCCTCTTATTAACACATTTAAAAATGGCACTGAAACCCACAAGAACTTTCCAAATGAAAAAAAAAAGTGTAATAGTGTAATAATTTTAATTAGTGTAAAATAAAAGCATTTAAATGCTTTACCACAACCACATATGGCTTGCCAACCTGTTGCAAGGAGCCTGTGAACAAACGGCCAACTTCTCCGTAACACCGGCTGCAGTGTCTACTTGTCCGGCTAATGCGTGACTGCTTATGTGTGCCAATCTGTGTTAGCATGCTCTTCGGGAGGCTAGCGGGCCAACTGAAGAGACAAGGAAACTCAGCGCCGCTCTGCACCATATGCCAAATATGACTGCGTCTGCCAATTTGTGGAGGGGGGCTATTGGCAAGTGTGAGCACGGCTGAATTCTTGACAGAGGGAGATGAATAATTGAACATGTGCGGAGCTGCAAGTTCTGTTGGGGTATAGCAGACACCCAGTCAACGGGTAGGAAGAGATCTGAAACACTGCGATGTTGAGTCTAAAGTTACAAAAGTAAAATGTATTTGTAATAAGTTGAGAAAGATACAAAAAGCGAGAAATGGGTGGCTGTGCGTTTTGATCTATCAAGGTCGGATCACTTTCATTGATGTTGATGTTGCAGTGTGTTAGAAATTAGGACCACATAAGATTTTCCACAGGGAGGTTTTAAATGAGGTTAGAGACACAAAGAACGGCAACTTTTTAAACTATTCAAACACTTTTATGGTAATAGTTGGTTTAGTCCCTGCTTTGAAATCACTTGGCTGTGAAATAGTGTTTTACCAACTGACCCATAGTAGAGTGCAAGGGGACATTTATTCAGAGAGCCCATGCATTTTAGATTCCCAGTTAAATAATTCAGAGGAGCGTCTTCAACTAAATGTAGCAGCAGATCAGGCTTACGAGTGCTCATGACTTCTGTGAAATTGTCCATTTAAGAGTTTTTGGATCTTGAATACCGAGAGATATTCTTCCAGGTGAATGCTCAATGTGAAGTTGAGTCGGTATTGAGTTAAAGTAAACTGGGATATGCAATCACGAGGATATACATTATGAATAAAAGTCGAGTCGACTTAAGAGCAGCTTCGTACACAGGGCCATCGGGAAGCTGAACTCCCTGCCCTCCCTTCCGCCCCTCTTCCCCCCACCCCCCGCTCCACAATCAAGGATGAGAGAAATATAATTTCAAATCAGTCACATGGTTTGACAAATCTTGAATCTTGAATCTTGAATCTAAATGATACTAATTCCACCAAACTTTAGCCTCTTGGATTTGAAGAAAGCAGATGTATTTAGTACAGCATGAATAGCGTTATAGGAAGTGTCATGTTTATTATTAGAAATCAACTGACATAAAACAAAAAGCAGGTCAAGTAATAGCAATGGAATGGGAAAAGAAAGTAAGTCATCAATAAGTTTTTCCATACTGAGATATGTTCTTACCTCAGCTAAGATGAGTTGATGCGTATCTACCTGGTCTTTGTGCGTGCGCTCAGTCACGCAGAAAGACCAAAGATGTTGTTAGCATTAAGCCTCTCCTCCTCTCCTCTATGGGGCCAAACAGGGGTGAAGTTAGAAACGACCAAGCTCTTCCAAGCTCTATTTAAATATGGTTACGTGAGTAGTTACACAATCCAAGTATAGTTACACAAAATTAAACATGTCAATTTTCTTGGTCGCTTCTAACTTCACCCCCGTTTGGCCCCATAGAGGAGAGGAGGAGAGGCTAAACACTAACAACATCGTTTCACATGACTGAGCGCCTGCGTGAAGACCAGACAGGTACGCATCAACTCGCTCAGGTAAGAAGATATCTCAGTATGGAAAAACAGTGGCCTGTTCCTTCTAGAGAAATTGCACACATGTACTCGTGTACTGACAATCTACCGTTGAAATGTAACATTTCATGCTGGAAACTTCGGATTGCAAATACATAGTTTGTTTAGCTTAGTTTATTAATCACTTTGTTTGATTTATTTGACAAAGTATTGCTTTAAAATTTTGCTACTTCCATTTGGATATTCTGTAAAACATTCTACATTACAAATAATAGAGTCATCAAAAAGCAAAACATGAACATTTCTAATAATAATAGATACCATGATTATGTTATTTCAGTATACATGGCAAATGACATAGAGATAAACATCCAGACAGGAATTATAGTAATTATGATGATTATATATAGTGTACAGTACATTAAAATATGCATTTCCTGGAGCTAAAATGAGACATGCAGATTGCCTGTGATGTGCAGTGGGGGACAAGGCAAGGGCAGGCACCGCAGAAGTTGAGTTAAGAGGGTCCTCGCTGTTATCACCTCAATGCTCTGTCAAGGTCTCAGCCAACACCACCCCCATCATGTGCTGCTGCTGTGGCGCATCTGCAACCCCAAGCAGCACTTCGCATTGTGCTATATTCAGATAACATGCTTTGGGAAGATAATGATGAATTTCACCGCTTCAGGCAATGACAAGAGGAATAAAGGAGGAGCATGTTGTGTCTAAACGGTGCTGCCTAGATAATTGACGAAGACAAATGCAGAGGCCGTGGCGCGTTTGTGACAGGAAACGCAACCCACATGTATCTGGTATGTTTATGTCACTGGCCGATTATTACAAGTGACTTTCCCTCTGATCCTTTGGCAATCATCCCCTTTGTTCTTTTGAAAAGTTACATAATTCTACTCCCATTGTACTTGCGTTGATGTTCCTGCTAGTTTTCGTATTTGACTACTGACTTCGTACACTTGGGGAAAAGAAACAGGATGATACAGAATAAGTTGGTCATTATATAGGCTATTGTTTAAAGCCACACCGCGTAGAATTTTACCCAACAAATCAAATTGAAATACAAGCCTTTATTTTTTTATGACAGATATCATTTTCAACATTGAAAAATACCTCATAAATGTACAAACATATGCTTTTGCTCTGAGCAGCTCACCTCTTCTTAGACATGACTGTAACTTTACCTGGAGTCGTTATGTCTCCAGCTCGTCTCCATGGAGATGTTGAGCAAAGGCAGCAGAATTTGAGATTCAAACAGGTTAGGTTCTCATCCGCATTCTTTGATTACCCACGGCAGGAATTTTCTGTGTTGAGCTGTTTTGTACTGATGGCAACAGTATAGACCAAAATGTTACGCAGTGTGCCTTTAAATTGGCTTTCAATTATCTGCCTCACATGTTGGCCTCTCAAAGAATTGTGCTCCTGAAGACCTGAATTAAAATGACTATAATGACTGAATGCCTAAATCTGCATATATTGCTGGAAAAAAAACATTGTTCTAACAGTTGTTTTTCTCCCTTTGCTTCTCTTTGTTTTGTCAGATACCGCCCTGTCCAGCCAGCGTGGTGAGTACCTCAAACACTCTGTCTCTTTTGGTAGCGAGCCAAGCGCAGTGGACCGTGCCAACTGCAGCCATGCTTTGTTTGTCTCAATGTGGAAGGAACCATTCTCAGCTGTGCGTCTCAGTGGGGGGAGACCGCCGAGCCACAGACATCATTTGCATCCCCGGGAAGCTATTTTCCTCCCCGTCACATTGCATAGCGCAGCAAATGTGGAGACAAAGGCGGGGAAAACATCAAGAGAATGCAATTACCACAGCAGCATCCATACACCCATGTGGCCAATCAAAATCGAAATTTAGACCATTTACCCAGTGCGGCCTACTTAGTCAATTTACCCCCTTTTGACTCCAATAGTTTCCATTAAGACGCTTGTTCTGCATATGTAACAGACGGGAGACAGATTCCCCACCAGGCTATACATTCACTTCCTATGTTTATTTGGACTTACTCCCTCTGCAGAGATCTTGTTAATGGCTGCCTGTGTTCAACGCTGCACTTTAATCTCTTTGTCAAACAAACACGACAGACTGAGTCCGTCTGGGTGCAACTGATATTGGATACGTATGAGTGTGTGACTGTGGGCGCGTTTTCAAAGGTGCATTTTGGCGTAGTCATATGGGATGATCGTTTTATTTTTTATACACACCGTGGAGAATAATTTGTGCATTGGAAGAGCTGTGTTGTTCTCAAGGCCAAGATATGGAGTGGCATATAGTCTGCAGTCCCAGTTGGCTACTTTATATAACACACAATAAAATGTTGGCGGGATAGGCCTTCTTTCCAATTAATGTTTTTTTACGGAGACATACAAGAACATATCTTTCCATAATTATATGAAAACATTAGCTATGATAAATGATGTCTTAATGCTATGTTATTATGTTTCTCAAGCTATTACTTTTGAAATTATTACAATAGTGTCGAGGCCTTCAAGGACTAAAATTCATATAATTTGCTTGTTGAGCAAATTGTGACTGAATTCAATGGGCCAGAAGTAGGTATGGCAATTCTGAGTGAGATTCATTGTGAAGTAGGCCTTTAACGACTCAGCCGATTTTACACAAATCCGTCATGTAATAATATAGGCTCACATTTAAGCAGGCTTATTTCAGTAAAAAAATTCAACACAGTGGCTTATTTCCATTTCCTAGGTCTCAAGAAACGTCACATAGAGCCACGGGGTCTCCCAGCTGTAGGTCTGTCCTCCTCCCTCTCTCGCCTCTCCTCTCTCCTCCTGCCCTCCTCTCTGTACTTCTTTCTATTGGGCTCATCCTCCGCGTGAATCCAAGGTCTGAAGCAAACATGCTTTTGGTCCCCGGAGTGTTAGATCGTAGTTGATTCTGTGTGAATGAGTCTGTGTGAGAAAAAAAGTTAAAAGCCGGGCCGTGCAATGGATCGCGGTGCGCGGGGACAGCGGAGAGACTGTCCCGGCTTTAGCTCGCTCATATTGGCTGAATAAAGTTGTTTTGCCCAACCCTTTGGCAGGTGTAACGCTATTCATTGTCCGACCAACACACAGAAAAGAGCTTCCACCATGACATTAATGTTAAGACCAGGCAATTATCTTGTGTTTTTCCTGAGACACAGATGTTTAAAAAATACAAAACAACTCGTATCAAAGATCACTGTAACATTAATAATGTACAGTGAAGTGCAGAATTAAGCCACAAGTATCGACACACAACTGCATAGGGAGAGAAAGATTAACACACGACTAGTCGACTTGACTAAAATGATGTTGACTAGAGCCACAGAAGTCAACTAGTCTGTTAAAGCCCTGTTGTGAATATTTAGTTCCACCCCACAAAGGGTGGAGTGGAACTAAATTGGTGACAAACCCCCGCTGTGCATAATCTCATTTTCATTAGATGTGATCAAAAAGGCAACTTTTCTACCCGTTTATAATCCAAACGCAGTCATGCTACAACCGAGCACTTGGAATGAAAAGTCACTCTACAGATTTGTATTCCGTCTGGGTGTTATCCTTGATTTTGACCTCCGCTCTGCCTTTCTTAACCATCCTTTGGTTCGCACATTAAAGTATGCTTCACTTCTCTCTGCTCCCACACATACTTTCCGTAACAAAAACTATAGTCACATAATATCTTATTCTACAACACAAAATAGATGCAGGAGAAGTCATAGAGGAGTGCCAAGCATCAACACAAGGTGTCAGCCTCTTTTTATAAAGGAATATATGAAGTGTACAGACTGTTTAAAAAGTTGGCCAATATAATATATTGATACAGTCTATACTTTGTGGCATTCAACTTTATCGTGCCAGATCTTGGTTTCACATGAGCATTATCATCCAAGAATTGGATCCGATCTTTTGCCCGTATTTGCCTATGCAGCGCTTATGAGCTTAATAAGACCTTTTGCTGGAGAAGTGCGAGAGATGTCCTGTAGGCCTCTCCAAGCGCAGGGGCTGAATCTGTATTTCCTGTAGTTTAATTGGCCGTACCTGAGGCGGGAGAGAAAGGTGTGATTGCGATAAGAGAAAGCGCTGCGCTCGACTGGTTTTAGTGCCCTTATCCTATAATCTGTGGATTGATTATGGTTTTTCTGCCAGCCGTGCAAATTGTTCAGGCCCATCAGCGGCACTAGAAGCTCCTCCAGTTTTCTCCTGGTTGCAGTGTAATCTGCACCACTCCACTGGCTCTGGTAGCGGAGTGGGCCTTACTGCTCTAGTATTGAAGATGCCACCGTGTAGCAAGCAAATGTGTGGACCCCCAGATCTTAGAAGTGCAAAAGATTTGAAACTGTGAATCTAAAACTGTTTGTTCTGCCTGCCGTGCGCTAACTTGAAAGTCTCAATCTTTGAGAAAATATACTTTTTCAGGTATGAAATTCTAGAAAAATTTAAGTTGTTCCTGTTTGGAGCTTACAAATGTAAAAAAAAAAAAAAAAAAGAAGAAAAAAGAAAAAGAAAAACTAAAACTAAAACAACATTTGTGCAGTTTTTGTCTTGTTTTTTCATTTCTTATTTTAGGATGCAAATGCAGCAGTAGTGTGCCCTGTAATAACTCACCCAACTTAACCTCATCTTGCCCCAATACTCAATGATCTAATTTTAACCTGAAACTCTGACAGATGGCCCGGCGTGCGTGCTTAGTATTGGCAGCACAGCCTCTTTTACCTGTTCCCTTTTGGACTGAGTAGCAGCAAGGCTAAAAGAGCAGCTAATGGGCCGCGAAATGTCCCCAGCGCTACAGTAACAACAGAGGCTAATGGTGCACAGCTCTGCCGACACAATACAATGACAAAGAACCCTGACAACTGTTGACCCCTATTTATGAACAAACAGTCAACATATACGTATATATATATATACTTTTTTTACATCACCTTCGTAACAATTTTCTTGAAAGACCGCATCAGTTGAAATTAGAGGTGCAAACACTTATATTCGATATTTCAGCATCCATCATTTGCCAGCAATTGGCTAACAAGGAAATGGTAAAATAATGTTTAATAACTTATTATGTAATTATGTCACAATTAATATGTGTGTTTCCGCTATATTGAACCGTTTGAATGCAGCACGTTCGGTTCCGTCTACTTGTGAACCATTACAGCACAAGTTCGGGTCATTTATCTAGTTGTGCAAGTTTAAATGCAGCGGAACCAATTTTTCACTCGTTTCACGCGGACGCTGTTGATTGATGGACTTCTCCTTGGACTTATTTTGGGGTATTATTTCTCTGTGCTGCCTTGAGTGGTGGCAGTGATTGTACAAGTTGTTTTTTTTTCAATTATTAATATTAATACAGTTTCAAAATATAACAAAGTTGATGAGGAAAAATCTAGTATTGTGGATAAATCTACAGACATTATAAGATCTAAATGGGTCTCTTTGAATATTTTTTAATACTGAACAACAACAATTACATTTTAGCGTACAGTTACACGCCTAATTTCTGCTGTCAATGAACACCAGCATGAAGTATGATCTAATTTAGTGCACTAATAAAGTACTTACTAATACTTAGTCCAAGTATTCTACACAGGGTGAGACAGTCTGGCACTGCTCCAGAGCAATATGGTCGGTAACCAGAGCAAATCCAGCATCTGAATCTCTGCTCTGGTCACAAGACAAGCTCTACTATCTGCACTAGGACTGAAACAATTAATCGATTAATTGACAACTAATTGATTATTGAAATAGTCAACAACTATTTTAGTAATCGATTAATCGTTTTCTGGTTCTCACAGACTCAAATAGAGCAAAAAGGACATGAAAAAGTAGTATTTTTGATGAAAACCTACTTTGTTTTTATAGTTAGTGGATGTAGTGTTTTGTACATTGTAAATTTCATGAATATCTGTCTGTGTCTTATCCAATCAGAAAGTAGAATCTCCAACAAACATTTACTTTAAGTTTACTCCATCAATACATAAAGAAAATATATATATATAATTTTCCTACACCATTCACAGCCAAGCGATTAATCATAAAAATAGATTAATCGATTACAAAATAATTGTTAGTTGCAGCCCTAATCTGTACCACTGTCGCCCCAAATAATTTACAGCTGTCTTGAAGTAAACAAATGAGTACACTCTTGAAGGGATGGGCATTTTTTTTTTCCTAAGGGGCCACATCAGAAGCCTGAATTGAGTCAGAGGGCCGCACCAACAAGAGCTGAAACTTATTCTGCTCAACTTTATCCTATTGTACATTGCACTAAATTGTGTATTTTGAATAGCTGATACCAAGACCCCAGTTATTTTAACAACATGCCTCTCCCTCAGATGTGCAGACAGAGGCTGATCAGACACTGTCTGTGGGAATGGCACCACACTGGAGTCAGTTGGATACTATGGGGAGCTAACTTCACACAGGTGAACTACTGCGCTCCAAGTTCAGACTTTATAAAAAACGGTACCAACACGCCGCTACTCAAAGGGGTGCAAATGTGTCGCGAATGCGTCGTCAAAGCAGTGCAGAAAATGCCGGGAAAAAACAGTACTGTGTGCCTGTTTGCCCCACCATGAAAATCAAATCTTTATGGCACAGTGCCAGACTGTTTTACTCTGAATTAAATTCACTTAGCTCTATTGTCAATTTCTCCACATATGTTAAAGCACATGGAAAAAATGTTAATTGTGTTACTCTTAAACCCTCACTACTTTTAAACACAGGCAAAAGAACATTTTTAACAACACATGTAAATGTTTTACTAATGAGTAATTATATAATAAACGTTCTACTGAATTTGTTCTAATTGTTTGTTGTGCACTTTAAGCACTTTCAGGTCAATAATGTAAATAGCAAGAATTTGTTCTTACTAAATTGATAAATAAATAGTTCAGCTCTAACAATAAGTCATAGCAAGTCCCTTTTTAGAAGTATTTGGAAGAAATTAGTTGGCAAGCATGCAGGGAGCTACTGATGCCCAGTTCTGTTATTTGGAATAAAAACGTGAATAAGGACAATTTCTCTGTTGGATTGTGGCGAGATTATTTGTTTGTTCACAAACTTAAAAATCCACCCTGTGCCGTTCACTCTGATTCGTTCCAATCTTGTGGCAGAATTACCATTAGTGGGGGAGTTTTTACATTGGTCAATCAATGCTTTCGTTGGAATTCCCGTGAATATTAACATTAACATGAACATGAATTATATGAAAAGCAAGATTACCAGGCATACCAATATCCGTATATGTGTTCATTAACAAGCTGTGTGCTATTCATCAAGAGGAACATTTTTTACAAAAGTGCTCGAAAAAATCTCAAGTGGAAACCATGGAGAGACGATGTGAATTCTTGATCAAGTGGTATATTTATATATATTGTCTTGCCTGCAACGTGCTGAAGTGTGGGGGTCCTTCTGGCTCTCTCCCCCCGCAGTACCAATTAAAGCTGTTTTTCCACCACCGATCTCGTGCTGATGAAAACAGCCACCAAAAAGCTCTTGAAGTGTAGTCGCCCAGGACCTGTTCGGCAGATGGTTTGTTCGTGAATTTCTGCTGAGACGGATCGCTGCAGAAAACAAACATGAAAAAATAAAAAAACACAACTATAACAAAGTTTCCCACCACTATCTTGGCTTTTTGCTGTACCATTTTCTTCAAATGGCTGTCAAACCTGCAGCACAATGTAGAAAGATTTTAAAACCTCTTGAGGATTCCGAATTATGGCAGCTCAAATATTTTACACATAAAACATTGTGCTGGGGGCTCCTTGATCTTACCAGTTCTCCCAAATGAGTAGAGACACACTTTCTTTCTTTTTTTCTACAAAGACCCAAGCGCCCAAGAGTCAAGCCACGGGGGAAGTTTAGCTACTATGAATGCCAATCCTCGATGGATTACATTTTTTATCAAAGAAATTGTAAGAAAATGGGACACTTTATGAGGCAGTTGAAAGGAGACTGAAAACTGATTTGAGCCAATGAAGTAAGGCAACAAATGAGCGAGACTGTCCACAAAGCTGCCTTTCCCACATGCCACCTCAAAGAAGTGATTATTTGCTACCAAAGGTCACTTATTTTATACAGCTGTGAAAAGTGTATGCTATTTGTTTGTTCAACACATCCAGCCTTTTACGGTATAGTAATAATATTAACTGTGGGCACTGAGCCCACACTCCACTTTGAGATTCTATTGCTCTTTATCCAGTATCCCAGAGAATTTCGAAACTCAGTTGGCTTTACTTACATTTGTATACTTTTATGTATAGTACATGTACATTTAAGGTGATAGTCTGTAGGTTTAAATGTTTTACAAATGGAATAGATTGTGTATAATTGACCGCCTCGGTCTGAAATTTCAGATAACATAAGTAATATTCAATAATAATGTATTTTCTAAAGTCCCTCTCTTTGCTGATTTCAGCAACTAATCAGAATCCCCGGCATACCACTTTGACCAATGAGACTTATCTCTCTCTCTTGCTCTTATCTCTACCCCTTTGCAAACTTACAGACTATCACTTTGAAACCATTGACATCGCTCAATTTACTTTTTGTGAGCTATTTTTCTGTGACCATAAGGCTAAATACAGTATATATACGTAAGTTATAAAGATAATGACATTGATAAGTACATTTTCTGGCAAAAAGTCTTTCTGGTTAATTTCTAAGTTAATATCCAGTCCAGTATCTAGTCTCTTGCATTATTTATTCACTCCATACTTGGTGGTGCTAAGCTACATTTGTAGCCACAGTTGCCCAAGGGTAGACTGGAAACCAAGCTGCCAATCTGCGCCATTGGCCTCCAGCTAGTGTTTTACCAAGCCGTCTTAGAAAGTGTGACTTGGTATGGCGTCCAGGTGTGTGGTTTGGAACATGGTTCCGTGCAAATGAGTAACTCTCCCATTTTCAAAAAACTGCTCTACAGTTGTTGGACAAAGAAAAGAAAACCATCAGACTCTTTCTCTACAAGTGTTGAGAATATTTATGTTACAATAACACGGAACTACAATCTCATTAAAAAGAATCCCTTCTTTTAAAAAATAAATAAAATAAAAATAAAAAAAGCATATTTCATTTGCCACATCTATCTTTCACCGTATTTTATCTTTTGCACCATACTTGGTTGTTTTTAAGTTTGGTTAGATCTACTTAAAATACAATTCAATTAATCAGAGGACATTGCTCACTGTGGTGCTCTTTTTTAAGCTTCAGCATTGAATACTGTAGATAACCTGCGGACCAAATGGTTCTCTGCATATACTGCTGTCCACCAAGCAAACCGGCTGCACCAATACCTTGTTGTGACTAATAACTATTATAAGGTACAATATTAGGCAACATTATTAGCAGCACGGAGCATTGTGTGTTTGCTTTCCTTTCTCCCCATTTTCCTTTGTTTGAGTTTTTTCTGTATCTCCACTGTCTCCTCTCTCTCCAATGAGTGCTATGTACGCAATGCATTTCTCCCCAGCAATGCACTGCGTTGAGAGCCTCTGACACCAGACCAGTCCACAAAGAGCAAAGTATAGAATAGAGGGCATTATTAGAGGCAATTGCCAAGCCGGCTACCAACAGTAACATTATAATGTCTCCTGAACTAAGAGACAAGTGTTTTTTTTATTAGCCGTCCCTGTATGGCAGAGCAGAGCGTCAAGAGCGAGTGTGAAGCTGCAAATGTGCATTTCTTTAAGAACTTGGCTAGAATTATAATGTACTCTGGAGCAGGCATTTGCATGAGGCCCTAGTCCTCAAAGCGACACTTGTGATTGGCACCCAGTTTCCCACAAAGAGCATTAAGTTTTTTTCATCCTAAATTTTAACCCACTTTTTCACACGTTTCCCCTTAGATGCTCGAATTTCTCAAAGGCACACAGAAACGTTTGCTTTTATGTGGAGTATACTGAGGCCATTTCTGGCAGGAACGATTTGCCTGTCAATCAACTGCAGTTTTCGGTGCGAGCAGATTACAGCTCTGCCGTGAGGATCTTGTGGTGTTTAGGAGCAAATGACTCCACAAGTTCGTAATGCTAATCTGTCACAAGATTACCTCGCAGTCGCAGTTGTCAGGCCTAACTTATTTAGTTTAGTTGTTTATTTGAGCAGTTAGTCTGCTCAAAAGGAGTGGACCGAAGCAAAGGCCTTTCAGCGCCCACCCCCAAAATAAAAACAATAACATTTTCATTTAACAATCAAAGCATACAAAACACAACAACAGCTGTTTCATTTCTTGTACAATGTCTAGTACAGAGCAAGTAGCAAATGATTATCATTAATATATTTCTTACAAGTTGTTACCAATGCCAAACATTGGTACATTACTAGAATCACTATAAAATTGTATTCTCAGATTGACTGAGAATACAATTCAACACCTCTTTAGTTGAATACAATTCAACTAAAGAGGTGAATCTGAAATTTCAAATCGATTACATTGTAAATTGGTTATTGGTTACACATACAATTTCTTGGCAGCCCTTGGACTTAGTTTTTTGAGTTGAAACAATTTTACATTTTACAGTGTATGCGGCAGAAAATGTTTCTGTGACATTCTGATCTGGACTGACAAAATGAACGCGCATGAGCCCATCATACATGAAGTGCCTTTCTGGTCTAATTACCCTGTACTACATGAGTAAATGTATCGAAATGTACCGAGAGTAATTGTTCTCTTATGTAAGTACCCCAAAAACAGGAATTTCCGTACATGTGTTAGCTTTTGGGTTACTTTATGTGTAAATGTGTGTACATAAACATCACACAGACGCTAGGCGGATACCTTCACTAAAGATTCCATTCAAACATTTAAAACCATTCTAACCGGTTTTGAAAGATTTTGACACCGTTGACCACAGAATTTTCCTAACAAAATTATCGTACTTTAATGTTTATAAAAAAAGCCACAAACTAGATTAATTTAGACCTACAGCTTACCAACAGAGCAGTGTGTTGGGGTCAACGGTGTCAAATCGCCCTGTCGCGAGTGTACTGTGGGAGGACCACAAGGCCCCATTCTAGGACCAGTTATTTTGTCACTTTACCCCCTTCCAGAAGCATTTGAAAATACCCATATACAAATGTATACAGATGATGCAGTAATATATACAACAGCAAAAAAAATGGCCACATTCTCACATCACAAGTTTGGCACTAGAAGTCATGCTTCCTTTTTAATACTAAAAAGACTGTCTGCATGATGTTTTCCAAACAAAACAACAAAACTGCAATATTATGTGTATTTCTCAGAGGTGGGGAGCTTGAACTGGAACAAGAACTTGTATCGTGCTTTCCAAGCCTGTGTTACCAAGTTTCTCAACGCAAATTTTCATTCACATCATGCTCAGTGGTGGCAAGCTACTATTGTGGCCATTAGGGTAGACTGACGGAAGTGAGGCTGCAAATCTGTGCCATCAGCCCCTCCGACCACCACCAACAACCACTCACTGACATTCTCATTCATTCTGGCCTATTGTACATGTTTTTAGTGATAAGCTAAACCGGAGTACTTGGAAGAAACCTATTCAGGCACAGGGAGAACATGCAAACTGACACAGAAAGGCCCCTCTTGCCGATGATTGAACCCGGGACCTTCTAGCACAAGCGCTAACTGCTGTGCCACCTTTCCGTGAAGAGTTCAAAATACTTTAAATTTGCTTTTACTATATACAACAACATGGATTTGCACCACCACCAACCCTCGGGTCATTTTGACCCGAAAGCCACTGGAGCCGCAGCCCATCCAAATGGCCCAAAAGCCACTGAAGGATTTTTGTAAAATGAAGCAGAAAAAAATATGAATGTGTGGTCATTTTCAGGCTCTTTTTTGAAGTGTACATTTTTTTACATTAGGGTCTTTAAAGGGTGCAAAATTGAAGGACGCCACGAGGGTTAAGGGAATTCATAAAACTGAAATCGACTCCTGGCAGAGCCCCTCAGTCTCTGGTTAGAGGAGACTGTGAAGTGCCTACAGCATCGGTAGACTGTTCTTTCAGTCAGGGGCTGTAACTTCTGGAACTGCATCCTGCTCACTATAATAGAATGCCCCATGTTTAAAACCTTCAAGACTTAAGTAAAAAACTAGCATAGGTCAAATCAACAATGTACTCATTAGAACCCACAGGTCTCCAGCATGATTCAGCCATGTGTCAAGATCATCTGAACTGCTGTACGTCATGAACAAGAAGCTTCTGTTTACAACTTGCCCAGGGATAACAGTTGAAACTAGCTCTGTAGCTAATACTGACACATTTACAGAAATGTTCTTTAATGTGTATTGTTCCAATCAAAAAACAAATAAATAAATACAATAAAACAGCGGGCTCAAGAAGCTTGTTATGGCATATATGTCAAGATGACATTTTTGTAACTTCTTAAGTAAAAAGTTTTTTTCACCCAACAACAGCAAGTGGAGACACAAGGTTGCTTTCGAATCTAAGTGTTGGAGCTGGTAGCCAACAAAACCACAAAACACAATAGTTAATGCAAGAAAGTGAGACAAGACAGTTTACCTTTTTCTGACCAGGAGAGACAGACAGAGATGAGGGTCCAGCTCCGATGGAGCTGGGCCATCGTCCTGCTCGCTCTGGCTTCCTGGTTGCCCCCACATGGGCTTTTATTGACTTGTTCACGCCCCTGGTTTACAATTTACTGCTTGGTTCTAAGGGAGGGGGGACAGTACCCAAAGCAGCAAATGGCATTTACAACTTCACAGTGTTTACTTTTAATCATGCATTATCCTTGACACAGTCCCAGTTACGGTCACACACAGCTCTCCCCTGTCAAAGGGCAGGGGTCATCTACCAGACACAGCATAGGTCTTTCAGTTTTATGCTCAAACTCTGGAACTCAAAGTAAAACATTAACAACATCTTTTCAGTCATACAGATTATAACGTGTAAGATAAAACAAAATATAGAGAATAATCAATATTTATCCAACATTTCCCTCCTGTTTATCGATATTTTGAATTTCCGCCACCACTCTTTCTGTTTCACTATCGCTTTGGTCATGGGGACACATTCTTTAGCCTACTGTCCAGGAGAGAGAGCAAATGAGATATACAAATATTTCATACTATTGTTCTAATAGGATGTAAACAATTTGCAGCACCTTGTGTACCTAATTAATTTTGTAATTCTAAAAAGGACCATTCAGGTTAACTTTAAAAACTTCTCTCTATACACCAAATCTTAAGTTCTGTTTCTGTCAAACTACAGTGGTCAATGGGTGGGTAATGTGGCAAAGTGAATTTTTGATCCAAGGTCAAATGTCACTTGTACAGTCCTTCAGCTCTTCCCAGTAGATATATCTGCATTCAGCAACCATTGTCCTGTGAATGATTCAAGACAGCAAGGTGTTTGTCCAATCAGGGAAAAGTCACTGTTAGTCCATTCAGAGAGCACAAAACTGTTGCTCTCTTCCATCAGCGAAGCACATCCGAGGAGAGAAACAGGAGTCTGAGTTGGCGTGTCAGATTCAGTCCTGTGAGCTGAGTAGGCACTGGCTTGGTGAAAGGTTTTGGGTGGTTTTCCTGTATCCACCCAGTAGATGGTGTCCGTTAATGATCACAGTCTCATAGTTCACAGATGAGTGTTGTTCACCTCTATCCACCAGCATGTCAAGAGTCTGTCCGTTCCTTTCACAGGCAACACAAGCTCTGGAATCCCATGCCTCTGGACTCAGCAGCAGTCTCAGCATTGTATTGTCCCCATCAGCGTTGTTGTAAACGCCTCGATCCTCGAACGTTGTTGGTCATCTTGTCTGAAACAATCCTTGGCCACAATTACCAACACCACACCCATAAGTCACTGCACATTTAAGTAAACTCATTATTACTCTTTTTCATTATTACTTTCATCACTCGCTCCTTTAAGCTGTATCTTTAAAAGTTGCACTCATTTCTTTCAGTTCAACTTTGCTCTCGCTTCTGGTCAAAGGGCGATCATAACATCGTCTCAATGTATTCATTATTTATTTGGTTTCCTTAATAATAATTCAAATTTTGCATAATTTCTCCTTCATAACTTTTGGTAATGCGTCCAAAATGGCGCATAAAGATCAACTTAAACTTCAAATTAATAGTGGTCTGTGCTTTCCCATGCCAAAATAAACCAAATTCAGTCCAATACAGAGTCATATAAACATGTATAAAAAACCCACAATACAGGTGAGACCTCTATCCTTGTACAAGGAACACAACAAACCAACTCAAATTTCACTGGAGATTAATAACTTCGGCACCTGTAGAGTCGCAACACAATATATATCAACACAAAGAAAACAATAGACAAAATAATACATGTTAGGGTCAGTCCAGGGACGTTCAAGGTAGTTGCAACTGGGTCAACAGGACGAGTGAGAGTTGACACCACTCGTCTGGTTTGCGACCTTAACAGCATGGGACGTCCTGGCCGTGGCCTCAAAAGGGATCAGACCAGCACTGGTTCAGTCCAATCGCGGCAGAGGACTGTCAGACAGGCTGGGAAAGGAGCTCTCTCAGCACCAAAGTGAGAACAGCAGTCACCTCCAACCTGAGTGAATAAACTAACAAACTAATATGTAGATGGTTTCAATAGGGACCTTAACATACATTCTTAAGATCAGTGTCCACAGGATTCCTGTGGAATCAAAGAGGAGCCTGATCCAGGCATCAAAATAGCCTCATCCTCATAAGAGTATCCTCTCGATCTGCTCACGGATTGACGCCAAGAGCAGAGCAAGAGAAAGGGCCGAAACCCAATTCATTTCAGCTTTTAGACATAATTTCTATTTAGTTTTATATATTCCAATTCATAGCTATAGCATTTCACAGTTCTATCACATGTCAATGCCCTCTAAGGCTTCAAATTTAAATTTTGTATTGAGATATTCAGACAAATGCATTTAGTTGTACTTTAAAGATTATTGATTCAATTTAGTAAATAAACCAGCATCATCAGGTCCTAAAGACCATATTTATCTGGTACATTAAGACATTTCTCAATCAGTCCATAAACACATAATTCTCTATCATGGTGTCGTGGAATGAATTAATTGATGTTCCAAAATAACTATTTCTTTTGAGATATGTTTTTCACACATGTTTCTAAATGTTCATTCTATTTAAACAACGTACTACTAATTTAGTCTGTCCTACTAATTTCAGGTATCCCGTATCAGGTGACGATGTCTTTACATAATGCTTTTTCCACCGTCATTCCTTCACTTTTATTTAACTGTATAAAGTCCATTTGTAAAAGGGGTATGTGGGCTGAGGGAATTTCCCTCGTCTAGGCCAAATGTTCCCCTGTGCGTTCAAATTTTGCACTTCAAATATTGTTTACAAAAAAATTTTAGTAGTAATTTATGAATCTATAGGTAGTGTACTAGTGATACCATCCCTCCTGTTTGAGACATGAATATCCATGACTCAAACATTGCATCTCTACACAACATTTTTTGGTAGGCATAAAGCGACATAAATGTCTTCCTCTAGTGTGGCTCTGTGAGGTGAGGTATCATAAACTTTCACCCCCCTTTTCCTGAGCCCAGGACCTGTGGGAGTCAAAAGATCATGTAGTCCCTTATCTGTGAACAAGGTTTACGACTCCAACTAAGACCACCACATCAGGTAATGGATTACCGTGGTCATCTCCTTCACGCTTCATTGCTCAAATTCTTCCCTTTCTCGGGGTTTGGTAAACACACACATTTCCATTCAGAGTTTCACACGTCTTTTAGCATAAAGCAATCTCCCCTTGAAGACAAGGAAAGAAACACGTAACAAATAAGCAAAATAATATCAACACGGCCAATGTTGGGGAAAGAAATTTCAATACCATTTCCCTTAATGCTTTAACTTCCTCAGACAATCCATCCCATGCATTAATAGTAAAATTAATGGATGAAGACATACGGAAATGTAAAGTTTCCATCATTTTGAATATAGTCAATAACCCTTTGCTACTTTGGACGGAAGAATGTCTGGAAATAATGTATCTTAATTCAAAAGGACATCCACACTCAGTGGGGAAGGGCCTGTGGAAGCTTTAAAAACCAACATAGCTTCTATTATTAACCAAATTTTCTATGCCATTTGCAAATTATGAGCAACTTATAGGCATATCTCATAAATTGTTCTCAGCAAATAATTACATTAGTGCAACTTTTCTTGTTTGTTTATGCAGATACATTTCAAAGTAATTTTCCTAATAAATGCATATCCTACACAATTTTCCTTTTTGCAGAATTATCCACAAAATGACTTCTCCACTCTTAAGGAGTGTATCATGTCATACACTAATTGAGTTTCATGTGAGCACTAATTTTTTAGTACTTTCCCCTGGTTTTGGCACCAGGCTACTAGTTAAAAAATGATGCTAAATTTTTCCTTTATTCCTAAATGTAAATGCAAACCAATGCTGACTAAGTCTATTAGAATCACTACATTGCATTGCTCAAGTCTATGACAGAAAAAATACTTTTCATTTGAATTCATAGTATTTAAGCAATGTCTGTGAATTTGAAACATTGGCTTTCTGTTGCACAAATCTTTATATCAAATCTTGTACCATCCTTCAGGCTAATTAAGGTGGTGTCTTTTCAATTGGAACAAATAGGTGTGTTTCATGGTTAATCTGAACACAAAACAATTTTTCATCTTTTTCAAATCTCCAATTATCATTGATTATGCCAACTTCAACATCATATTTAAAAGGATTCTTTTAATCCTAGGCCTATCTAGTTTTGCCTTTTTTTCTTTGGTCACACCTTTAATTAGTCCTACTTTAGATGGACTTTTATACCATACATTTTCACGTAAATCAACTAAATTTTCTTAATTTATGCACCAATTTTTCATTAATTGAATCTGGACCCGGTAACTATATGTATTATCCGGTGTCATAATATATGCTTTTATTTTTGTACCTTTACTGGTCTCTCTGAGAAGTCACGTATTAACGTACACATCACAGAAATTACTGATGGCATTTTTCCTACAGACACTCTGCTTCATGATTCATAGCACATCACACATCACACACTCTATCTTCAGCTTAAACTGACATTCCAAGAGTTAACTTTGGATGCTTCAAAAATATCAAATTTATTCTACAGTGATTTAATACTGCTTTTAACAGAAATATTTAAAAGTATAATTTTGTATCTTTTACATCGAAATTTCCTTTTGGAGGATTTAATTTTTACTTCTAAGTTATATGGTAAGGCATAGCTATTGCCTCATTACTTTTGAATTCCTATAATTATATTATTTCTTTTCATAATTGACGGCGTTACAAATACAACTTTTTTTTTTGCTTTCTTAATGCAAACAGTATCCATACATCATTCATACACACATCTCTGAGTAAGTAATTGTCTACTTTCTTTCAACCTTCTCTCACTTCTCTCATCTGGGATTTGTCCAGTAGAATATCTCTTATTTTCACTTTATTCTATTCTCTTATCTGGCCAGTACAAGAGCTCTTTGCAATCTGGCCAGTAGAATATGTCCTCTATCTTTACAATTTCTCGCCATATGACACTTTAGTGACAAATGTTCAGTTCTGTCTTCTTTTTGTTGTAGCCATTGTGAGGAAAAACTTCCCTTATCAAACAATAGGTCAGACAATCAAAAATAACGACGATAAGCAGATTGATCACTTCTGTTTACCTTCGACATTTCAGTCTTCAAAGATGGCTTTTTCTCCCACTTAATATTCAGGAGATTCATTTTCAAAATTCCCCTCTTATCGTTTAATTAGCCTTAGGAATGCTCCTACTTGCACTTCTTTTTTTATTCTTTGTCATTTTCTCCACATAATTGCATGTATGAAACCAATCCTACAGTTGATAACTCAATATAATGTTTGGTCACATTTTTTCAGGTCTTAGACCGTTATAATCAATTTCAATTGTTTTCTGAAATCACATCTTTCTCTACTGTGAGTCATTTACAGTCTCAGTTTCTCTTTACTGTGAAATCTTCTCATAATCTGTATGATTAACACACTTGGCTTTGGATTTTTCCAAATAAATCATGCATGAGTGATATTTGTCTAGTATACTCATGAGCAAGGCACTTTTCTTAACATGCACAGATTTACCTCTGAGCAAGGCACTTTTCTTAACATGCACAGATTCTCTGAGCAAGGCATTTTTCTCCTATTTTACTCTACTTTGCTACACTATTTTAAAATCAGACTTACTCTAGATTAAAACAGTTATAATAGCAAGGACTTACTTACACTGCACGGTATAATTCTTTTCTACTCAGTTACTATATACGTATCAACTTTTCATTCACAAACACTTTTCACACGTATTACTGTTAAAATTAATTTCATGAGAACCTTAGTTCACAAGCAAACTTAATTATCTCTGTAATTTTGTAATTTTCTTTATTCATAATTTTAGACTTCTACTTGCCCTGGGGCATTCCTGTTCTACCATTTTGTAGTCTTTAGACAACGGTTTTGACGTTTTTTATTAGAATTTCCCAATTTTAGTCCAGCGTTTTGACATAGGGTCGTCTATTACTGGTTTTTCATGAATATGTAAACGGACAGTGAAAACAATATTCAGTATTTCTCACTTGAAATCTTGTCTAAAACATCTGAAAATCGTCACTGTATTTCCCCGTTTACTTAATATGTGCAAACTTATCAGAAGTTTATACCAATCATTCATTCATTCACACTTTCATTCGCAATCTATGTTATGTCGACATTAGCACTTGCAAACTCCCCAAGGAATTTGTTGGGTCCCCTAGGAATTTGTTGGGTCCCCTTCAGTAATTTTATTAAATTCCCCAAGGAATTTTCAAACCCCCCAAGGGATTTTTTGGGTTACAATCCCCTACAGTAATTTCAAAACCCCCCAAGGGATTTTCAAACCCCCCAAGGGATTTGTTGGGTCCCCTTACTGTAATTTTCAAACCCCCCAAGGGATTTGTTGGGTCCCAAGTCCTGAACTAGTATTATTTAGGACTTTTTACCGGCGCGTTTTAAAATAAGACATACTCACGTCCTACTTTCTTTGAATTGTCTCACTCTCTCCCACGGTATCCCGTCAGTCCCCGGACTCCTGGAGATGAAATGAAGGCAGCTCCCGTAAAGGGCGTCAATCGCGGTGCACCGTCTTACTGGTTTCAGAACGCCTTCAGAAGAACTGGGACCTTGGGATCCGGCTCGAAGGACCAAAATGTTGGAGCTGGTAGCCAACAAAACCACAAAACACAATAGTTAATGCAAGAAAGTGAGACAAGACAGTTTACCTTTTTCTGACCAAGAGAGACAGACAGAGATGAGGGTCCAGCTCCGATGGAGCTGGGCCATCGTCCTGCTCTCTCTGGCTTCCTGGTTGCCCCCACATGGGCTTTTATTGACTTGTTCACGCCCCTGGTTTACAATTTACTGCTTGGTTCTAAGGGAGGGGGGACAGTACCCAAAGCAGCAAATGGCATTTACAACTTCACAGTGTTTACTTTTAATCATGCATTATCCTTGACACAGTCCCAGTTACGGTCACACACAGCTCTCCCCTGTCAAAGGGCAGGGGTCATCTACCAGACACAGCATAGGTCTTTCAGTTTTATGCTCAAACTCTGGAACTCAAAGTAAAACATTAACAACATCTTTTCAGTCATACAGATTATAACGTGTAAGATAAAACAAAATATAGAGAATAATCAATATTTATCCAACACTAAGATAGCACATATTTGAAGACATTAGCAGCACATATTGGCGCATTACTGCTCTAAGCATGTTTTAATCCCTTTGAGCCTCTGCTGTCCCGACAGACATCTTACATTATTTACACCCAGCTAATAGACTCCTGCTGCTTGGACAAGAATGCGGAGAGTGGTTATAAGCAGTTGAGTTAGTTTGCACTTTCACAATCCTGCCTCTTTCTGCACATCCTTTTGTTAACCTACTTCATATTCAGTGACACGCAAACAGCATATTGCCGGCTCAACCTTTCCTGGGCTGCACCTGCACAAACTGCTCTGCTTTCACCACTCCATCACTCTGGCTGCAGTTTAGCTGGGCGACATTATTGCGCTAGTGGAGGAATGAGGCCACTTCCGATCAAACATTAATCAGCTGCTGTTTTAAAACACACAAGGCGCTCCCAACACTGCACTGGTCCCGCTCGGTCTTGCCCTTAGCCTGCCCTAGCGCTGAATGTTAATGCGACGGCCATTAGTCATTTATGAGCTGCCCACAACCGGCTGGCCAAGGCCTGGGATGGCACCTGGGGCACTCTGCAGGTGGATGGCCATGCGGGGCGCAACAAGGACTGATTTTAGAAACACTGCCATGCACCCAGTAGAGCCAGCCTGTGTGGGCCCTGCGGTTCAACCTATATACAGTGTCCGGAATGATTATGGATTGAGGTTGATCGTTTTTACGAGGTTGGTGTCCTGTATAAAAGGTTAAAATGGTTGGCAGAAACAGATGACCTTAATCTGTCTCTAATTCTAAACCAATCTAGACTTTACAAAGCTTCTTAGATGAGAAGTGAAAGGTTTTCTATTCACACACATGTGTTTGTACTTTATAGTCACTGTAGGATATTTGTTTTATGCATTTGACCCATTATTTACAGTTTAATGCCACTGAGGCACCCTGGGACCGCGTTAACAAGCAGACCTGAGTAAATGTTGGGCTTGGAGGAATAACTAAGGGGTCATCTTCCAAATGTTTGCTCATGAGAAAACAAGTTGCACAAGTAAACAGCAGCACAGTACATATCAGATGTGTGGTCCTAATACTGTAATACATATCATTTCAAATGTTAAGTCAGATGCAACACAGACACAAAATAGAATATTATATTTTTCAGTTTGCACTTGGTATTTAGCTCCTGTCTTGATAAATCACTGGACTGGAAAATCACTCTGACACAGGGAGAACATGCATATTCCATCCATCCATCCATCCATCCATTTTCTTCCACTTGTCCGTTGCCGGGTCGTGGGGGCAGCTGTTGGAGCTGCCCAAGTCACATCGCACCAGCCCCTATGGCTCCTCCTGCAGGTGGGGGTCCACAGAAGAAAATGCATATTCCACTCAGAAAATATTATTATTATTATTATTATTATTATTAGGGGTCATGAGATTTGTGGAAGAATAATTAATAACTGTTAATAGGCTCAGGAAATCTTTCGTGCCCAGAGCGATTAGGCTGTCCTTGGGTGGGAGGGGCTAAATGGGAATGATACCATTACAGTACTTTTATATTTTTTTCTCTGCACTGTCCTATTTATTGAATTTTCTCTAGTATTTAATCTGTTGTTTTTATGTATAACTTATTTGAGCAGCTGATAAACTGAATTTCTTTCGGGATTTATAAAGTATATCGTATCGTTTGTTACTGTATAAAGGAATGAACCAGCTCTGTGTGGTTTTTGACCTCCTCCCACCAACCAGACATATTTCTCATAATGCATGAATGTGAGAGGGAATAGTACTACTGTGGCTTGGCCTAAACCCAGATTGAACATAACAGATGCTAAATAATGAACAATGGTTTGTCACAGTCTCTTAGTGGCCTACATTATGTGATGGTAACTGAAAGAATAACCAAGTTGTTTTAAAGGTACTTTCACTAGCAAGGACCACGCCACAACAACAAAGTGCAATTAAAGAATTGAGCTATGTTTAGAAGTGTAGTGAACTGTGGGTGGGGGCTCCGTCTTGAATGAACCCAGCTCTTCAGGACCCCCAATTGAAGCAGGAGAATCAGCGCTGAAAATAAAACCAATGTAGAGGGAGTGAGGGTGGGGTCAACAGTTTCGAACAGACAGGCTTGGCCTGGTGAGTATATATAGGCTCATGGTTAATTAGAGGCGTGGTCAGGTGAATGCAGGAGTGGATGGTATGCAGAGGTTGATTGGTTGAGGCGCTGTCCTGCTCCTGAACTTAGTCAACAAACGTTAACTCCATATATCATGCAAAATCGACTTTTTGGAGCTTTTAGCCATGTTGTAATGCTAGAGCATGATTCAGCCATGTGTCAAGATCATCTGAACTGCTGTACGTCATGAACAAAAAGCTTCTGTTTACAACTTGCCCAGGGACAACAGTTGAAACTAGCTCTGTAGCTAATACTGACACATTTACAGAAATGTTCTTTATATTGTTCCTATCAAAAAATAAATGAATGAATAAATAAATAAAATAAAACAGCGGGCTCAAGAAGCTTGTTATGGCATATATGTCAAGATGAAATGTTGGATAACTTCTTCTTAAGTCAAAGTTTTTTTCACCCAACAAAAGCAAGTGGAGTCACAAGGTTCATTTCGAATCTAAGATTGCACATATTTGAAGACATTAGCAGCACATATTGGCGCATTACTGCTCTAAGCTTGTTTTAATCCATTTGAGCCTCTGCTGTCCCGACAGACATCCTACATTATTTACACCCAGCTAATAGACTCCTGCTGCTTGGACAAGAATGTGGAGAGTGGTTATAAGCAGTTGAGTTAGTTTGCACTGGGGGTGTTTTTGATATCCTTATCAAAAACACCCCCAGAGCGGTGTTTGGCTATATTCACTAAGCAATCCTCCTGAATCCTGCTCTCTGAGCAGCTACTCCCCCTTTCCTGGTAAACGACTGACTTGTGACACTATGACGTATTTTACATCATAGTGTCAAACCAGAAGTGCCCGACATCTGTAATATAATGCCTTACGGCCTGATTTTAATTTATAGAAACAGCTTTTTTATTATTTTTGTTGTAAGTCTGAACAGTTGTCATGTTTGCACTGAAAGTTGTGAAGAAGGAGTTCTTTCTAACCTACTCTGGCCACCGCCTGTTCTTATTTTTACCTAACGATAATGTCACAGCGAAAAGCACGTTTGGCTGCGAGAGATACAGGACTTTATTCAACCTTCCTAAAGAAATCCACTCGCCAGAAGTTGGAATTTCTTTCCAGGATTTAAAATTATTTTGTACTGCATTTGTGACGACATTTTGTTCATCTAAATTACAGGTAATAGTCGTCTGTGTGCATGGCAGGTTGCAGCCAGATTAATTGCCTTTTTTATTTTTTTTTACTTAAGGCCGTGTAAGTGTTATAACGGAAAAATCATTCATACTGTGACATTGTGGCCATTCCCATGTGACCAAATGCTACCAGTTTAATCCTTATTCAGTATGAAATGGACCATAATGGATGATGTACTCCCGTTTGGAGTGCTGTAATTGGACATAAATCTTGGTAAATTGCCTTCATGTTGAGACTAAGTGCAGGGATGAGTGCACGCATGCACCTTTTGAAGAGTTCTTGGTATCGACGTGGAGCACAGTAGGAGTCTTCTTTGTTCTGGAAAGTGACATTAATAATGTTCGACACACACGCACCATTTGACGTCAGGTGAGGAAGACGTGTGTGAAGGCAACGGTAACAATCGAATAGAGGATTTAGCATGTATTGGTTTAGCAGGTTTTCCGGGACCTGGCGTGTGGTGCTAAAGGTGTTGCTTGGTGAAGTGTAGCTGCTGATCCGTGATGCCACACTTTTTCACGCTAACATTATTTACCAGATCACGGAACCTTCTCGCCCATGGCCTTTCTGCTTCAGAGCCCACCAAGGACTATATGCTGATCCCGTGCATCTTCAAAACACCGCCACAAAAAGTGCATTAATTTTACAGGGCAAACCGTTTTTTGTTTTTTTTTGTGTCTTAGTTTAATTACGACCATAATTAAACAAGCGCTTTTACTATATATAAAAAACTGCTATTCCCATTTCCTTTCTTCACATTATAATTGGTTCATAAAGACAGCATTGAGTTCATTAAGTTTCCCCTTGAGAGATTTTACTTTCGCTCTGTCCAGAAAAAAATAATTTGACAGCAGACTTCCTAAACCTAAACTAAAGGATTATGGGTTTATTTGATGGGAAAACCCACACATTTTGAGGGCCTTGGGCAAATCTCAGCATGCATCAGGAAAATGAAATGTGTATAGTTTCTGGTTAAAAATGCATTGCCCACACACAGTAAACTGCTCTCCATTGGCAGTGGTGTTCCCCTGGTGTTCAAAGACATCCCCCCTGCTTTCTGATCCCACTACCCCGCTGTGGCGCTTCATTTGGTTGCTCCCTGCAGATGTTCAGCTGGTAACTGTCCCACATACACTCTTGTCCTTGGCTCAAGAGAACTGTTGTGTCTCAAGCCAAGCCCCATGCTGCTGCTCCCTATTAGAAAAGCCTGTTAGGTGACCCCCTCCCATTAAGATGCGCGTTGTCATGGAGAAGGAAGTGAGAGTGTATATGCCAGTATCACGGTGCGCCCTCGTGGGAATCCAACTGTTAATGCTAGATTAACCAGCTTCACTTCATTAGAGGAAACTGAGTCTTGGGTGGATTCTGTGAGGTTCACATAAGGGACACTGAATGCACAGGGTTCATTTCTACGAAACAATTCACACAGAAAATATCAAGTGTGTGTAAATCTCTTGCCACCCAGGTTGTCATGATGTTGAAACAACGGATCAGAACATCAATTGTTAGTCACATGACGCAACCGAAAGACAAACTGGAAAAACTAAAATACCCTTTTGAGATATAAAGTTTATGCAGCAAAGTTTCTGTAAATATTTGTATATGAGCTGCCAAACGTCCGGTTATGAGACGACCCGCTCTATCATCTGTGCCACTGCCATTTTTGCTTTGCATTATGCAACTTTTAATGCAAGAAGAAAGAAAGACCTTTTTGTGCATGAGTGGTTAGCGTGGTGCCTTTACTTTCAATCACGGTGGTCTCTACAACGCTCCAGAATGCATCGTTTTATAGTGTTTCCGGTGAGCCGTCAGCAGTCAAACCCTTCCAAACAATTCTGGATCCTGGAGCGTCCTAGTGATGGAAAGTAATGCTGACCACTCACACAGCAGCTGGGTCACAAAAAAAATCAAATTCACACAAATATCAACTTTTTTTTTCCACATAAAAGTTGCATAATGCACCTTTAAGCTAGTATTATGCTTCGGTTGTGTTTTCTTTAGCCTACTCATTGTGCAGAACAGATTTCTTACCCTTTAATTGGTACAGTTTGCTATTGTGCTTGCGTTTATTGGCTGATAATGTATTTTAATCTATTGGAGAAGTATTATTGTCTGCTTATCTTTCCTTGCCAAAATGCGCACACATCTTTTCAAACCCTGTGGGCTGTTTTCTACTTAATCTGCGCATTACATTTGATAGTAGATAGGATCTGCACCAGCCCATATGGATTATTTATTCACCTCTGCACTACAGTTGCAAAGCACATTGTTAATAAACGCGATTCAGCATAATCCACACAAACGCAATAGGCATTTCCAGGCATAAGGGGTGGAGGGGGAGTATGGGGGGGTGTTTGACTTCCCGGAGAATTCGTAGTAATTTTGAGGCTGGTTTCGGCTCAGCCTTGGCCTTATAGAAAAGCTGGTTGCTGTGCTGACTGATGTAGGTCTTTGTGGTAGTTCCCTCAATGTCATGAATTTTAAAGAACAGATAATAAAGCCCATGGGCCCTTATTCAGCACATTTAATAGAGGAAGTGCCTACCTATGTCTGGGCACATTTAATCATGAAAACAGGGGCCGATGACTATCTTCACTTCTGATTACCTGGCTAATTCTCTGCTTGACTGCCGGCCTAAATGGGAATAGTCTTTTACACTAAGAAAATAGAAATAGTAGATTCAGCAAGAAGGAGTGTTTCAAGGTGTCTCTGGCTTCGGAAAAAAGGCCGACTGGATTTGTTTTGAAGTTCTATTTTTGAGAAGTTGAAACAGAATCCCCAGTAAGTTGAAAATGAGGCTGACCTTTAGATGACTTTATTGGTGGACATGAACGGGGATGGGGATAAAGCGCAGGATGGTGACCTCAGCTTGGTAATGATTGGTTGCATTAAGGTCTCGTTATGCTTCCCACATAGAAAATCTGTGCGAAATTTAGAGGCACGGAAACCTCTCGGACAGATGCTTGCGGCCTTTATGCTCGGTTTGGCAGCAGCAGAACGGCCGCATGGTTTAAATAGGTATTCTCCCAAACTGTAGGGGGCAGCACACATCATACACCATGCGTACTACAATAGTAGAAGTATAAAAATTGCGGCAACTCGACTTTGAAGTTTTTCTGACACTGGCCTCATTTTTGAGCAGCCATTTCTCTCCAAGAATTATTTACCATTTTAATCCCAGTTTAAGACCAGTGTTGACCAGAAGATGCCATTGCACACCACAATCTAACTTAATTAAACCTACCTAAATGATCTATAGGAAAGACATGAAATTCCTGACTGTCAGCAATATTCCAGTTCATTTCCTGGCGTTTGGAGTGTGGTGTACAATCTGTCATGCTGCTTTATATCCCTATTAAAGGATTTTATTGTCCATCTCTCATAAATAAATAGCCTGACAGTGGAGTGGAGGACAGGATTGTGTGTGCTACAAGTGGTAATGGATTCTCACAGATAAGAAGCCTAAATCTTGTTTAGCACCTGAGGCGATGCTGACCTCCTCGAGCCCGCACCAATCCAATCCTCCTGTCTGACCTGCTCACCTCCTTGTTCATTTGACAAAACCACAGGTAATCTGACACAAGGCTCTAGCCCAACACTGTTTACTCAGTGGCCTGACCAAAGAAACACTAAACTCAACGAAAATGTATGGAGTATATATGATACAAATACAAAATACACAAAACTGTTATAGTAGAAAACTTGTTCAGTGTACTCTATAATTGTACATGCTCTTGTACAGAGGTCTGACCTTCAACATCCAAAGGTGGCGAGCAGGTTGGATTGAAGTTTGCACTGTTTCTCCTCCTGACATCGATCGAGCGTCATTTGAGAGATGCCAGTCCCAATAAGTGTATGAAGGATATAGCCTATTCCCTGTTTACCCATAAAGAGACTACAGTTGGGTAAATACATTGGCTCATTCAATGAAAGCGGGCTGATGAATGGGAGCGGCGCACAGGCACATATACGGAGAGAACACGGACTGGGCTGATGTCGGTCGTCCCAGCGCGTCTGACTGGGGGCACTGAGCCAAAAGAGTGGACGGATCGAAGTTTACAATATGCAATAGACAGTTTGTTTTTTTTACAATTTATTTTGGTTGTGCCAGCTCCCAGTTTGGGCAAACCCATGGCTGCGCCAGTGGGACAAAGAGCCACTACAAGGAGGCTGAAGAGCCGCGATATCCAATCCCTGCTCTTGTAGATCATTTTGTAAAATGCTAAGAGAAGGGCAATGCCACAGCTACAACACGTAATTAATCACTCTCTTGTCTCATGAATAGCCATAATAACTAACTCTTTTGAGTCTTCTGTTTGATTAACCTGGTTCAAGTTTTCCACCAGCCCTGCTGTTTTCACTGCCCTAGGGTGTGTTTTTTTGTCTTGTTGCAGACAAACATTCTTTTCATTTATCACATCTCATGCTCAAAAACACCTGTCGCAGAGAGTGTGGAAGCTGAGCCTGGGGCAACGTTCATGTGCACCGTCCCAAATATAAACCACTCTCTTGCTGGTGTAAAGCTGCTGACCATACACACTTTTGAATAGACGGAGGCAGGATGCGCCCCAATCCCCAGCGGGGTGGTGCTGCCCTACTTGTGCCGAGGTGACCCTCAGCGTGTGCTACACGGCCCTAACATTTGCCATTGTTATTTATGAGCCCACAGAGGTGTCTGCTTGTAGTAGAGGGAGTATGTTTCACCTGTTTTAGCCCTACTTGAAACTGCTTACGTGTTCTACAGAGTTGAAAACATGGATGCAAGCTGTTGACTTCTATATTACCAATAATTACTGTAAACACACATTTTGTGTGTGTTGAACAAATGTAAACTTTAAAATGTTTGTTTTTCCCAACTTCATCAAGTGAGAACTTCAACTTCAAGTAAGAGTAGTACTAAATACATGTACTTATATGTAAAATACTTGGAGCGTTTACACTATATGATGCGTTCATCATTTGACATAATATGTCAAATGATGAACGCATCCTCCAGAGTCAAATAACTACAGAATAAAAAATCTCTTTGGTACAGACGGCTATGTCCCAAGAGGCTTCTCAAGTCTTTTACATTGATTACTTGTCAGTTCATTACAGCATTATGTTTGCCGTTTCAGCTCATGAAAATGTCAGCTAACCTCATTATGCATGTGGAGTTTTTTTTGTCATTGTTACGGTGGGAGTTAATGATGCTGAGAGACAGGGCAGTGCTCTAGGGGAGACATGTACCTGCTTCTCCTGAGACACCCATTAACAGCACTGTTCACCACACTTCACTCCGCTGGCTCCACAAAGGGATACATTAGCACTTTATTTAGATTTGAGCATGAGCATATGCAAACATGTCTTAGGGCGCAGTATAGCCAAAATGCCTACAGAAGTTTGATTTCTAGATCAAAGGCCCTGTACCTATTTTTCTCCAATTATGCATGTTCAAATCGTATTACAGCCTATAAGCCAGTGTGATACCTCATTTGAAAGCCAGGACCTTCGAGTTTCTAAAAATTGTGTAAGCTCTGTGTGAGTTATACCATGGGCGTCGGAACCAGTAATTGTGAGGGGGACATGTCCCCCCCACTTTTGAATAGTGGCTGTTTGTTTTAATTGACTTAACATTACTTAAAATTTAGACTGGGCCTATTCAACAGGCGGCCCGAGGGCAAACAATAGAATCTGACCCACTTCTTATTTTCCATAAAAAACTATATATTTTGGCATTATCCGCGCCAGTATCACGTCGCTCCATGGCGCATCCGCGGTTGAAATGTAAACATAGTTCTGTAAACTGGTGAAAAAGGGCTAATGTAACAATAGTGGAGGCTTATCGTTGGACGGACTGACAGATGCATCGTGCATCCGAGTTTTGTTTGGATTATTAGATGAAGGAGCAGGACTCTTCACGGTTTGAGGCAGATAGACAGCGTGTGTCCCTTCTTCATCGGTACAAACTAGCCTGACCAGTAACTTTAAGGTAAGGAACATCAGTTTTGGATGTGTTTGTAAAGCGGGTGATGGAGCGTGAGTTTAAGCTGTCTGGACCAAATAATATCTGTTCATTTGACAGATAAATGTTTGCTTCCTTTACCCCTTGAATCAATTTTATCTGCATTTGCGATGTCAGGAGTTAACGGGTGTGGCTGAAGCTGAATAAATAAGGATGCAAACATGAGTGCGCCATCTCATAAGAGCGCCTAATTCACTGAGTTTTTTCATAAAGCGTCATAAAGCCAGGGCTGGACAGGAGAACAGCAGTTCCACATTTGTTTGGTTAGCCCTCAGCTGCGTGGAGGTGCGCTGAAATGTGCACCCCCCCACACCAAACGCTAACCCAAACTCCCTGATCGGGGGGATGGCAATTAACAGTTTAAAAAGGTGAAACTGAGTATAATTTCAATATTGCAATACATTGCATCACTGTTTTTTTGTGTGCAAAATTATTCATAATTGAACAAATATATATAGAAAAGAAAAAAGAAAAAAAGAAAAGAACATTGTTAAAATCAAAAGTTGATAACATCTGGTCTGGGCTATTGTTATTTTTTGGCATCGGTGAGGCCATCTAATTTGTTAAGGTTTTTTTTAGAATGGGGTAGGAGCTTATAAGGTTTTTTCTTCATCCTACTCCTGTTCTTTTCATGGAATGTATTATTGTTGTGTTTGTTGGATTATTGTACTAATTTTATATTGCATTACCATGAAAAAAAGAATAAATAAAATGAAATGAAAAAAATTTAATGAAATATTACTTTGAAAGAAAAGTTTGTTTTAATTATGTTTTTCAGTAAAAGGTTTGACACCCAATGTAATTATACTGAGGATGGTGCATTTACAGCAAAAGCACAAATCAAACGTGTGCACTTTTCATCAGTCCTCTGCCCATGTGTATACTAATGTTGAAAAACAAGCCTTATGTCGGTGCATATTTAAGCCATTACTTTGGAGGATGCACTCCCATTGAAACACACTTTTCATCTCCTCTGCCCACGCGCACATTTACCTGATAGAACGGACTGACCTCTTTCTGCCAGAAGCCTTCAGTCATCCCTACACACACACATCACGACACATCATTTCCACTGCTGAGTGCTGTTGAGAGCAGCTCACCATCAGCCCACCCCTCTGCGGACCTGTTCACTGATTAGCTTAGCACTGTACATTGCAGCAATACCGGGCTACTGCTACACCCCTGCCTACTGAGATGAGAGGGACATACATCCCATTAGCTCTGCAAACACATTAGGAGCCATTTCCAATGTTGTTTTCTATTGTAAGTTGACAATAAAGACCTGTCTTTCTGAGATCTGAGGTGTTCGGGGAATTTAGCGTAAGCGACATAATTATGAACAGAAAGTTTGGAATTATATTTAATTTAAGGAGTAAAAAAATCACTTTGTAAAAATCACTTTTTTAAAGCTTTTTATCATGTTAGTGTGTCATTCCTTCTCCTCCCTGCAGCCGTTTTCCTGCTTTTTTGATTGGCTCCGCCTGGGGACGAGGCCCCTCCTATGTTCTCTTCCTCAGTTCAGCTCACAGCACCCGCCCCTGCAGATTTAGCTTTTAATGTTTCTATTTTAAATACTTTTGTAAGAAACCCCTGGTTTATGTTGTCTGTACTCATTTATATACGCATAAAAAAATAAGACATTAAAAAAACAACAATAACGTGCTGAAGGTAGAGTGCTCTCGGTCGACCTCTATTTAGATATTTTTATGATTTAAACCTTTACTATAATAATACATGTTTAACTATAGACTATTTTAAAGATAAAAAACAAAAATACACACACACCAAATTAAATTACTTAATATATTGGCAACCGCCATGCCAACCCCCTTCATATTGAACCATATTGGTTGGGCCATAACAATTACATTACAAATCCTTATATTTTCTCATACACACGTAAGATGCCATTGTTTTTTTTTAGGTTTTATGTGGTCTTCACCTTTGAAACTTGAGAGGGAATAAACAAAAAACAGACTTAACTTTGTCCAAACTAGTTGGTCATGTGCAATGTAATATATGATAATGTCAAATGTATTTTATTAACTTTACTAATATACTCTATTTATTTTCTTTATTGGTACCTATCCACCATTTTGCCATACAGTCTCCAGACATACTTGCAATAGAAATAATAAACATACTTCATACATACATACATACACTATTTTAAAATAAAGATAAGCTCACTGGGTTTTGTGCAGTCCTTCCCTTTTCTGCTTCTTTTTATCTTTTTTTCTGCTTCTTTTTATCTTTCCCATACATGGTCCATCACCTTAATAGTCCTTTCCATCGAGCAGAATGCTGCCGGTTTTCTCCGTTAATAAGTGTGACCTATTATGTGACAGTGATGTCTCAGGAGAGAACCACTTGTCCTTAAATTATCCATGATGACTCTACGTTTGTCCCGCTGTATACATGCTCTGCATTTGTCGAGGGTCACCAGTGGCACTGTTTGAAAAGGTTGTATCCAAGTTTGGGATAAATGGTGAAGTATCAAGTATTGAGCAGAGATGGGTCTGCATATAATGTCATGTGATGAGCAGAGATATGTTTATCTATGTTAATAATAGGGGAGGATGATACGGCTAATAATAAAATATTGATAATATCACATTTTCCACCTAAATAGTTGTAATGTAAGTCACATATCCCGCACTAGGAGCATGACGGCGACCAGTAGCAATGGAAGCATATGTTAATCACAGATTAATTAGATGATGATCAAGTCTATCCATTCTTCATCAGAATAGCTGTGATGCTCCTCCCTGTTTTTAGTGGGCTTTGTGTCGTTGCACCTTTTCAAGAAGTGCTCCATGACTGAAAATAGATAGAAAAGCATAACTTACTGTGACCCGAATGTGTTCGCAAACCATACAGGGGAATGAAGTTGGTTCATACATTTACACACTTTTACAAATGCATAGAACATTACTTTCTGTGCTCCTTTCAGGGCTTTATTTGATTTGGCTTGACCCCTTTCAGCAACTTCCGTATTTTGACCGAGGCACATTTTATTGAACACAAAATAATTTTCCGAGCTGTAACATCATTAAATACTATAGCGCATGCTTTGGTTGGCACTCAGAATATCGATTCCCACGCCAAACATGACCTGGCGTCTGTGGAGTCAGCTGCATTTCTCTACGCCTCTGTTGAGACGTTCCCACTTCCACCCACAACCCTGTCAATGCGGATCAAAGCAGCATCTGTCATATATTGGTGAAATGGTTAATCAAAGCTGCACTTCTGGATTAAGGTTGTCTGCAGCCTGCAAGGGGAACGTGACATGTTTTAATATAAGCTGAAGAGAAAAGAACATGACAGTTAATGTTTGTCCGTCTGTACAGATAGGGTCACATTACATACACTAGCTACAATTCAAAATGATGGTTGTGGCATGTGCTCTTTATGGTTTAAACTTAAATGTACAGTACACTTGAACTTGGGTTGTCTCCAGCTGCCTATGAGGACACAAGCATAAGAAGTCAGTCACTGAACTTTGTGGGCTGCACCAGCACTAATTTGAACTTACCGTAATGAATAACTTGAATAAATAATAACTCGAACATAGAAAATTAAAAATCTTGCATACCTTACAAAAAATAGTTCAATCCCTTTTCCAAAGGCTCCTAAGTGGCTCAAAGTCTAACCCGCGTGTCAGCTCTGTGCCTGAGACCAAAGTGTGTCCTAATTGGCCCCAAACTCTTAAAGTTCAGCATATGCCCACCTGACGTCTTAAAGGGCAGCACTAACTACAACAATCACGTACCCTCGGATGTGCAATTAGACTTCCTCTGCTTCAACACTCCCTGAAGGTCTCCTTTGGTCAGCAGTGGAATGAACTGAATTGCATCCATTTTTAGGTGTTCACCCTCGGATCAATGCAGATTCTGAGTTTTCCGTAGGTGTAATTATCGACAAGGTGTTCCACAGTCATTTGTTATAACTCCTTCAAGACAAAGTTGTTGAATCGATACATATGTAGCAGTGAGAAGGCGTCCTATTTGATGGTGTTGTTGCAGAGCGATGACTTTAGAAGTCTTGCAAGTTATTGGAGAAATCCATCTTAAACTTTGTTCTTGCATATGTAGCTTCTCCTTTACACCCACAAGTGTTGCCACTCTCAGTCGCTTTCCCAATAAAGTATTCTGAAAATTAATACATCATTAAATGAAGTAATGATGAAGCATAACTCAAAACATTTAATTTGGCAAACTCCAAAACGCCAAATCCTGACTTCGCCGCTTGATCAACTTTATTAAGAAGCCCCGAGAGTGTATTGTTACAAGCCGCACTTTACACGTGCTATTGAATAAACGTGCGAAATAGGGCTTGTAATCAGGGCAGTGGTCTTATGCGTTGACACTGGGGGGTGTTCTGGCCACCATTTACAGGGAAAAAGACCTCAAGGCAGACCCACACACGCTACAGGGATTTGAAGCCCATCTGCTCCATGAACTCCTTGGAACCCCCAGGAGGAGACGGAGGTTGTGGCGGAGTGGAAGGATATCCGCAGTGGTTGCTTAGCCCTATGCCACTGCGGGGCAACAAAGTTAAGTAGCGGGAAATAGGACGAGAAGGTTCAGCTTAGAAGTCAGTATATGCCCTTTAACTGTTTGAAAGTGTGTGCAACTTGTGCCAGCCCAGCAAGTGTGGATTGTAATATCGTAAGTGTTACCTAAAAAAGTAATACATTCTGTTTGATTTAAAGAGCGCCTGTTGTTTTAGGTATTCATCGTTTCATTTGGATTTGTTTATGCACGCTTGTTACTATAGTGCTGTGTCTGAATCTGTTATTGTGGATTGACTTAAATTGACTTAAGTAGCTTAATTGAATTGTTCTTTATCTCTTTCCGGTGCATACTGTTGCTTTTGATTTGGTTTTACAAGTGTACATATTTGTCTGCTCGAATGGTCGACGGGAAATGTTGTAGAGTTATGTCGAAAGCAATATGCCAGACATTGCAAAACCTCCACATGAAACTATGGCGCTTCCAGCAGTGAAGCGACTGTGTCTAATAGTCCCTGCATCGTGATCTTTTTGCAGCAATGTACAGGTACGCAACACAGTATTTGCAAAGTGGATATGTATAAGCACCTCGCGTACAAAAACCCATATTGTAAATAACATTTTCTTTGAAAGTGTAATACAAAAATTGAGTAGCGTGTTAGAAGCAAATGTCTCTGACTGCACTGTGCCTGGTTTGTACAGATGCCCTTGTGCATTGAGTGGAACATGGACCGTCGCTTTTCTCTTCATCATCTAAAGAGGTGAAAGGTTTCATTACCTACTGCAGCAAGTGCACTTTTTCCAAACCCAGCGCTTCAGCAGAAAACATGGCCAATATTCAAAGGTGCATTGTGGAGAATAGGATAACAGATTTAATTTACATTCCTAAACAGCAATGAATAAGCGTTTTATCGGGACTGGGTGAAGCTTTGATGGCCCACTCGGGCAAAATCGTACTCGTGGATTGTTTTCAGAGATCCACTGCTGACTCTGAAATCTAAGGCAGCATTTAAAACTCTGCTTATAATCCATGTTGCGTATGCCGTAAGAGTATCTTGAAATTTAATGTTTAATTTCTCTTCATTTGCAAGAGAGATTTGTACAGTACAGTGAGGACTTCTTGTCTTGTCAGACACAATGTGATTATGTCGTTTCTTGCAGTTGTATGGAAAGTATCAAGCTTTATTCTATACACAAATAATCTGTCTTAAAACGTACAACTCCAACAGTATTGATTCATATAATTCTAATTAACACTTAGTAGAGCATCTTGTTACTGTCTGGACAAATATTGGACCATTGCTTTCCAAAACAGGGCTGATGCCGATGTCTACACCAGTGTCCATTAAAGTGTGCACATCAATCTTAGGGTCCGGCGGAGACAGACAGGGGTGGGTCCTGCACATGCCACACACTGTCCAGACATCTGCTGAGACATCCGACTCCAAATCCAGCCAAAATGCTAACGTGCGCTCTTTTGATAGCAGCATGATGAATTTTTAATGCTCACTGTCAGAACAAGAAGCTCTCAGGGACAGCCTTGGACGTCTCCTCCAATATTCTTGGAGTACCCTCTTTAGCATATCTTCATTATCTCACCATGCTTCAATTTATTTTTATCTCCAGAGCCTGGACTAGGAATGGATATGATTAATTTCACACTAAAATAAATCAACTGAGGACTCCTACACCTTCATATTTTTCCTTTTCTATTTTTGTATGCTGATTTCTTTATATATATTTTAAAAAAAGAGATGATATTATATGTGAGCATGAGACGCGAGCCTAAAAATGTTGGATTGTAGTCGTGGATTGACACTCACACGTTCACACCATTCACAAAAACACTGAAAAACACCGCTAACCTACATATTTGTGGGAAGGTCAGAGCCACTGCCCACTTTTTTATACTTGGATTTCATGAGGAATTTCTCCACTTGTTTTGCTGGTAAAGATGGACTGTGCCTTTACTGTTAGAGTCTTAGGCAGGGGCTGGCACAGTGTCTCAGAGCGAGGCGCGAGTGAGGGCAAAGGCAGGGGAAAGTCGTCTGTGCTGACAGCCTCTTCTCTGAGTGTGACACGGCTGGGTTTGAAGATGCTGAACTCCTCACACTAAGCACCTATGGCCCTGACCTCGGGTGTGTCAAGATCCTCAGCATGGATATTCTCACTGCGGTGCCAAGGCGGAGTTCACTTGCAGCAGGAATTTGTCATAGCTGAATACGCTAACCAGGGGTGCCGCCAGAAATTCTGGGCCCTATGGAAACAAAAATTTCTGGGCCCCCTACTTTTTTTACAGATAAAATGTAACCCAATAAACATGCCCTGTATACTTTAAAAAAGATACTTAGCACATTGCATAGTTAAAATGTCTGATGAGTAAAAGCCTACAAAAACAAGAAAAAGCTATGGAAATATGTACTTGTTTACATAAAAGGAGAATATTTATTATCTCAATTGCAATTGCAAACACAACAGAACATAATGTACACATATTGACATATACTTTACGTGAACAAGCTTTAACTGGGTCCAACTGCTCAATCAGGAAACATCAGCTACAACTAACCCATAATTAAATCAGTCCAAGACTAAAACTAGGCCAAAAGGGCTCAAAATCAAGACACACCAGGAGTAATGCCAGGCCTAAACCAGTCCAGGACTAAACAAGTACTGAACCAGACATAAACTGTTTGTTATCCAGGTATAACAAAGTTATGTTCAACATCACTTTATTATGGCCCAGCCTTTCTGCTGGCAAAATCATGTATCAAATCATCAAAGTTCAGCTTTCTTGCCAGTTGGCTTTAAATGGATTGTATGGCAAGGTGACAAAGTCTGTCCTGCAACATAGCAGACCTAAGATAATTTTTAATCAGTTTCAGCTTACTGAATGCTCTCTCGCCACCAGCAACGGTCACAGGCAATGTGCAAAATATTCGCAAAACTATGCAGACCTGCCCAAAAATACTCTGCAGCTGCATCTTGTAAATGCTGTTGAGCAGATCAATTGGTGACAGACACCCTGGGAAAGTGGCCCTATATACAGAGTTGAGGTGTCTGACTTCATCTTCAAATTCACAAGTCAGATCAGTGTTGTATTTTGAAATCAATGGCTGGCATACAGAATGGATTTGATCATCACGTAACTGGCCCTCACTTCACAGAACACACGGCAAACTGTTTTTTGTAATTTTTGAAGCGTGTAGATTACTTTTTGTTTAGTAAAGTTATCATCATGTGGAGAACACAGTAGATAAGACGTGCTTAGAGCTTTCAATCTTCGTGAAGTTTTGCGCTCAGGCTCACCTTGTTTGGCTGAGACGGGGACGGGGGCCGCGGGGGAAGGAAGACGTGGGTGTGCAGCGGCCGCTGAATCTGTGTCTACGAGACATGATAACCCGGAGACAGCAGAGATGTTGTTATTGTTGGATGTAAATCATAATTCAGTAATTATTTTACTAAGCTAGCTAGATAAAAGCAGGTCATGTAGCAACAAAAATAAGTAAGTGAAAGTTTTGGAATACAGGAATAGGGCAAGCTACCTTTGTTTTTGAAAAACTGTGTGACATACTGTCGACTTCGGCGTTCTCGGTCTTCTTTTTCCTTCTTTTCTTTCCGTTTTTGATGCCCTGACTTTTGATGTGACATGCCTGCGTGTGTCACTATCTGCACTGCATCATAATAAATGCAATAAGCAAGAGACGCTACGCTGGCGAGCGTAGCTCGGACAGCACAGGTGGAATGAACCATTGTGAGGGGGAGGGGTGTGACTTAAACAGTAAATACATTATTTGTTTGTTAAATATTAAATCTATGGTCAAAACGGACAAAATACACATTAAGTGTACGAGGGGCCCTAGCGCATTTAACGTATGTATAAAAAAGAGAAAAGAAATAAGAAAAGAAAAAGAGGGTCTGCTCTTCTGGGCCCTTCATCAGCCTGGGCCCTTAGAATCGTCTTAACCTTCCACCCCTTTACGGCGCCTATGACGCTAACCTTCAATGATGGTTTATATTCAGCCAGTCAACATTTAAATACTGTATAACAGCTTTGACACTGCGGATACGAGAGTGTGAAATAATCAAAAGAAATCACTGCTAGCAAACTGGGCACTAATAATATAATTTACAAAGACGATGGAGAAATAGCCTTCAATAATATAATATATATAATAATATAATATAATCTAAAAACAGTGAAAAAGATGGAATATTAGGATTGTATACCAAAATTAGGATTTCCTCCATAAAGAAATACTTGTATTGTGAGCATTAACTTTCAAATCAGTGCATCCTGTTGATGAAGTGTTATTGCAGTCGTTACAATGAGTAATGACTTCCCTCTGTACTATCTGACTATCTCGAATCTTTCTGAAATGTACTCTCCTGACAGGCTACAGTAGGAAAACATCCACAGTCTTGATCCTTGTGTGAGTGCGGAGAAGTTACACAGTTGGGCGGACATGTGTTGACAGATGGCTCGTGCCGTCAAGGCGCTGCTCTCTCCCATGAGGCTGGAGTTTGGTGGAGCAGCGTCAGAGAAGGCCACTGCCATCTGTGGCCCTGCGGCAGACGCTCCGCGCGCTGCCCCGGCCACATGTGTCATACAACATTTCATACACGAGGCTGACTGTAATGAAGCTCACATAGCCTTGGCTCGGCAGTGTCAGCGCTGGGGACAATGACCTCTTAGCAACCACATAAACTCCTTGATTCTCAATCTCAGCTGGTCAGGACCCAACATTTTGTAAAATTTGCTTCAATAATAATCTTAAATATAAATGGAATACCAGCTCCTCTCCCACCTTCATATTTCTGCCTGTCTGTCTGTCTGCTCTTGCTGAAAATAAGCAGCTGCATGAAATAAGATGAACAAACACAGCTCACATCTCCTCCTAATTCATTCTCATGGCCCGCAGATTTTCTCCACCTTCAATATCCCCACAGTCTTCTCTTCTCTCAACCTCCATGGTGTCTATGGGATTATTGGGCCCAAATGAGAAATGTATTGTTTCCTGTGCTATTCACTCGAGTCAAAGTGAGTAATTGAGTTAATCTGTCTGGCTCCTGTGCACGGGGGAACCACAGAGATTACGAGACTGTGTCAGCAGATAGAATCGCAGCTTTAAAAGATGGAATAAAAATGTCAACCCGTCTTTAATGACAGTCGGCTTGACATTTCCCAGTAAGCCTGAGAGCAAAAACTCTGATGGAACATTTGTTTTTCTTCTCTCAGATTTTCATTGTAGGGGAGGAATAAACGCGACCTTTTTTTTGCGTTTATCAGCTGTATGTTCTGTTGTGTTTGGAAAGTGAAAGTGAAACTTTTTTTGCTTTTTGGCTTTTTTTATATTGCACTTGCAACGTGATGCACCGAACTTTGGGTCCTGCACCGTGAACCGAACCAAATCGGGAGATAGCTGACCCGTTACACCCCTACTAAAAACACACACACCTGCTGCTCTGTGAAAGTAATGCAAAAAACCTACACCTACGCTTCCTCCTTTGCTGATTGGGCAATGATCCGCTTATCAGATCGCTGTGTGCTTATGACGTGGAATTCACGAAACCCATTCCGTATACTTTTTAGCCATGAGGGGGCAGTACACACACACACGGTTTTAGATTTAATGTTTACACTAAAATGAAAAATTAAGTGGGAACAGGAGATAATACTCTAAAATCATCAGATACACAGTTTATCACCAGAAGAAAGTTGGTTTGGCCTTTGGTTACTCATTAAATTACGTTTTAGTGTTTGTAATGTTGTCACAACTTCATATTATGCTGTAATTCTGAAATTGATTTGCACTCTTCTCATTTGATCCACACTTGGGATTGCTGCACGCAGCGCAGTGAGAGATGTCAGTGTACATCTCTCTTATTTTCTTACGTCATATTGTCCAGGGTGACGAAGCACACAAGACTTCACAAAATGGCCTGGAATTTGCTTCTCCCGCCCAAATGGTATAAACATGCAACAGCAGTATCTAAAGGATTTTCATGTAGCTAGTTGTTGCTGAATACACATAGGATATACACACAGGAAGCAAAGAGATGCTTTTAATTGTTAACAAGACTCATCACACTTGATCACACTGATCATTGAAATGTACTTGTTTTGTGCCTTTTCAATATATTGGCTGTTATCCGCACTGTCCTATGCACATTAATATGCCCTTTGTGTGTTAGAAAATAGAACTGAGTACTTTTATTTACTGCAGATTGTTTTGGAAGATGCTCAGTGGCTGCGTGAAGACAGGCCTGTTTAGCTTTATCTGTGCCAGAATAACTGTACTGTGTAAATCGGATTAGGTAAATGAAATGTCTGGGAGCACTAGTTGGCAAGTGCTTCTGTTTAAACAAGAAACAGGGAATTTTTTTATTTTTTTCACCAAAACATGTTTCTTCATGATTTCTAAAATGGTCCTTGCTTCTAAGGCATCATTTAGTTTAAAATTGTTATCTCCTTTCATTATTTAGTTTAACATACACAATTATTTGTCAGAAATGTGGGTCCATCATAACCCTGAATTAGTCGAGAAGGATTTGATTCATTGTTACTTATTGCATGACAAGCAATTAATGTTGTCCAATTTTCACATACTTTAATTATAATCCGATCTCAGGAACAGTGATCTGTTGGGAACATTATTTTAAAACAGTAATTAGTTATAGTTATGGTACTCATTATTGCAAAAGTCATTGTGTTGGGAACTAAGTTATAGTTTGATAAAAGCAACTAATTACTGGACAATGTAATTATTGAGTGACAAACAAATCTGCAACAAAGAACACTCATCCTGCATACTTAGAGCATTTGCTTTCTGTCTGTGACCAACCAGAGATCAGCCACTTGACACACAGCACAGAAAACATCGAAGGCAAAAGCTACAAGAACGCACTGCAGTAAAACAACTGACCCAACTAACGGAATTAATAAACCAAAACAACCAGGTATACTATGTTTTTACTTACAAATCGGATGCGCCACAGGACCAGACTGGTTCTGCTTGGAAAACCATACCAGGTCTAAACAGACGATCCAGGCACATAAATCGAAGCCATTTAAGTTGCAAATTACTGGTTTTAATATCACTTTTTGCTTCTTGTGACATATTTGGCTGCTCGCGCTTCAGCACTTTTTGACTGGTCCTTCTCTCTGGGGATTTTGACAGCGATCAGGAGGAACTAAACATTGCTGACAAAGCCAAAAAGGCTCTGTACAGCGTCTGGATCGATGCAGTGCCATCACGGCGGCCCGGGGGAACGGCTGCCACCATCCTTCATACTGCTGTGGATGTCCTCATCTCGCTCGCTGTCACCTCTCCGCCCGCGGCACCAAGCAGATTTATGCACAGCAGCAGCATTAGCCAGATGCAACCATCTTACTCAGTAATGCGGCTGGGTTGGGTGGCTTTGATAGGTCCCAGCATTGGGAAAGTTCGACACCAGCATGACCAACTTCCCACTCAGATTTGGAACTAGAATTCAAGTCAGCAGGTAATGAGGCGTTTGTATGACCACAACCTGCAACTATGAATGGATGTCATGTACCACAGAAGTTTGTTTTAAGTAATATGTTTTTCAAAAACATTTTGTAAAGAATGTAAACTGCTCAAATAAATAAACTACTACTACTACTACTACTACTGAAAATTCTCGTTTAATAACAGCCACAATGTAATTACATAGAACAAATGTATTATTTTTATCATCTCTCAAAGATTATCTCTTTTGTATTGCCAATTTTAGAGACTGCATGGATTGTATTATACAGTATGTAATATTTCATGGTGGTTACCAATCAAACATGGGTATGTTTGATTGGAAGAAAAAAAGTGATGAACACTGTCTTGGTTTGGCATTGTATTTAGATCCCATTATTGCACAAACCCAACTTGTTCCCAGAGACTCTTTCCTTGAAACCTCACTTGGTTGCTAGCCTGGCTATCGCCAGATTAAATATCACAAGTTATATTTAGTCTGGGGACCACCAATTCATTTTCTCGTTGAAGAGGTGTGGTTTACAACTGTCCATAGCCGTTTACTGGGCGCTACAAATGTCTATCACATGTGTCTGCACATAGCCATAGCCAATCGTATCAATTATATCCGATGACGTACCTGCTATAAACTTTCGAGCTACAATTTAAAACATGGTCTAAAGCTTGATTGAAAGATGGCGTCTCGTCTGCTGCTGTCATGTTGGATCGTTCTGTGATTGGTCCTCAAATCCATACGATTTCGGCCATGGTCCCCAGGCTGCTGTGAAGTTTGAGATGATTCGAGCGCGCACAGCAGCATGGGTATTCCCAGGCTACTTGGTTGCGTTATGGTTTACATGTTTTAGTAATTACCTACTAATATTATTTTAACCTGAAAAGACTCACAGAAACAAAGCATTAGAAGAGTTTTATTGGACATGAATCGTGTTTGGTGCTCAGACCCCGTCGGTGGGAGAGTCTGTCAGGGAGAGGGGGGATGGTGGGGCTGTGACTTTCCTGAAGTCCACGATCATCTCCACTGTCATCTGGGCGTTCAGCTCCAGGTTGTTTTGGCTGCACCAGGACGCCAGCCGTTCCACCTCTCTCCTGTAGGCGGACTCATCACCCTCCCGGCTGAAGGTGGAGTCGTCCGCAAACATGATTAGTTTTACGGACTGGTGACTGGAGGTGCAGCAGTTTGTGTACGGGAAGAGCTAGGGGAAAAGTACACAGCCCTGAGGGGTTCAGTGTTTGTAGTCCGAGTGTCTGAGACAATCTTCCCCAGCCGCACGTGCTGTCTCCGGTTGAATTTACGCTTACGCTTTATTTTAATAGATTAAAACTAGCACGACTTCTAGGTGGATCATTGTAATTGTTTAAACATTGCTCAATATTCAAGCTTTATTCCAGAAGGAAAACTCATAAAATACAGGTCTAGTTACATTTAAGCAACATTGACCACTTTAATCAGCTGTGAGAATGTACCCGTTTGCCTCTATCATACCTGACTTTTGCTTTATGGCCGACATCACATTTAATTTGCCCAGTATTTTCGACATCTAGGGAAGCATCCAAGCAGTAGATGTCAGCCCATGTCATAATTATGCACTGAACACCCGCCCGGTGAGTGACAGTGAGCGGAATCTAATATACTCTGTCCACGCAGATGGTATCCAAATGCTTTCATCTCCTCTCTGATTCATGACAGTGTACGTGTACTTTTCATTCCAATGACATCTCCAGAGAAACACATATTAGCTGCTCCCAGATCTCCAGCGTAACTGAGAGTCTTTAGCCTTGTGGATGCTGTGGTTAAGCTCCTAATTTAATCATGCTGCTTTGGGAGACAAGACTTTGTGCCTTGAGCCGTGCATTCCGTGATCAGATTTATTTTTTGTTATTGGGGATTCGCAAGTGAATAAAAGGTTTTAAATGGGATCACAAATCAAGCATGCTACCATTAGCTTTTATATATCAACAGTGATTACACAGTCAGTAAAGATATCAGTATGTTTACAAGCCACTCAGACTAGCTTGTTGCTCGATTAAGCGTGATGTTTCTTTGTCCACGGGTGACATGGTGTCTGAGTGGTTAGTTCTCTTACCACACCGCAGGAAGGTTCTGGGTTCAAATCCCAGATCAGGCAGAGCTTTTCAATGTGGAAAAGTGGTGGCGTGCAGAGTCACAGCGGCACAGGACTTTCCATCTGATCTACGTATTGTTGTTGTATAATTGTATAATGACACATAAAGCACTTTACTTTGCTTAGCATACACTTTAGAAACCCAAACTATACAGTAGAGCTTTAACAGACAGTTTGTGACATCATTTTAGTCAAGTTGACTAGTCGTGTGTTAGTCTCTCTCTCACTCTCTCTATGCAGTTGTGTGTTGATGCTTGTGGCTTGAGAGTTTTTTGTTCTGCACTTCACTGTACATAATTAATCTTACAGCGGATTTTAATACTAGATCCTTTTGGGATCAACTACGATCAAGTTAAAACCTAGGAAATGGAAATAGGCCAGTATATTGTATTTTTATCTCAGAAAATAAGCTTACATGTAGAACGTGTGATATGACGTGCGTGAAACGGGCCGGGGACATGATGTACTCAAAGTAAATCAGGCGTTCTTTCTCTACTGTCAATATGATGACTTTATTGACAGATAAGTCGACTTTTAAAAATCTGTAGTTGTTAAAGCCCTACAAATGTAACTATAGTAGATCAGTCTTCAGCACATCAATTAAGATTTAAAATCATGAGTTATTCATTATTGGGTTAATGAAAATGCAATGGCCCACCTTTTGGAAATGTGATGATCCCACATGATGTTAAAAAAGCAAGTTGTTCGCTCTGTTTCTGACACCTTTAAAAATACAATTCATTTGTGGAATAAAGGTAGGCTACAGTTTAATTTTCTGCACCTCACCCACCCACCTTTTATTAATGGTGTAAACTGATTAGAAAGTTATTAATCTGCATACACTTCACACCTGTTGCACGACTTCCCCTCTTCATTTGACTGTTTATCTGTTTCAAATGGTCTTTTGGAAAACATGCAAAATGCAATTTAACACCTCTGCTGTTCTATTTCAGATCTGACAAAGGTTGAGGTTTAAAGTAAAAAAAAACACACGACTCTGGTCGGCACAGTAGCACAGCGGTTAGCGCCTCCGCTTCACAGCTAGAAGGTCCAGGTACCATTCCCACCAGGACGGGGCCTTTCTGCGTAGGTTTCCTCCGGGTACTACGGTTTCCCCTACCACTAAACATGTGCAATAGGTGAATCCTCCAGCCAGGTGATTCTGACCATCAGCCTGGCTCCACATCATGGAGATGGGTCCCCGGGCGCGGCACTGCCGTCGACCACTGCTCCTTACGGGTTGCCTCAGTGGCATCGAAGGATGGGTTAAATGCAGAGGACACATTTCCCTACGGGGACAATAAAGTAAAACAAACAAACTAACACTATTCACACTACTTTACAGAGTAATATAAAAAACATAGCCACAGAAAAGAATGTACTCCAGCTTTATATCCAGAAAGTGCACAATGGTGACAGCTTGTGTGGAGCTGCAGCTAATCTGATACGAGCTTTCTGGCATTGTTTATATCCTGTATGATTTAGGTTTTTTCGGTCTAATTACACACAAAAAAAACATAACATGAAATAGACCTTTACATCTGGTCCAATGTAAAGGACTAGCACTTGGATAGTGCTAGTTATCCAATGTGAAGTCGCTCCTCCACATTGGCTGCCTATATAGAGGAGCCCTTTCACATTAGCTGATAGCAGGTATACTCATTCTCAGCTGATAACCTAAACAGCCCGATTGTCCATAGATTAATGACTTGTCTCCGGCTAATGTAGTTTTATCAGAAGGTTGAGAGTGATGCACTATCAGTTAATGAGAAATACAAAATTGTGTGGGGAGAAGGTAAACACACAGGCAGGCACACTCATTTGACCTTTGCTGAGATTTCTCTCTGTTTTATTCTGGCCTACGCAGAGTGGTCCCGCAGTGATAAGAATAATGGTTAGGGCGCTGTGGCCCGGGGAGAGGGACCTCCCATTTGCTCCTGGTAGATAGTTGAGCCCAGGGCATTCCAGCCTTTCCAATTGTGCTGCCTATATTCTTCCACAGCGGACAATGAGGAGCACTCTAGAGGCAGGTATGTAGGCTGCCATTAGGGAGTGATCGCCACGTCATGATAACTGTGACTATGGGATGGAAAGAGTGTCAGGAAGACTTTTAAAGAGAGAAAATGTGTTTAAAGATGCCAGAATTGTAGATTTGCCTTTAGAAGCAGGTATAAAGTTTTGCGCAGGACAGAATAATGGAGTTTGCGCATCAATGTGGAGTTAAAAGCATTTTCAAATGTTCTTATCTGTCTCATTTACGCAGATAAAATAATAATTGTGTAGTTTTGAGGTGTTTTATACAGAAAACGCAGATCACAGGAGCTGTCTATCAAACTGCTTCAGGAGTCTGTCCCACGTCCTTCTGGAGACTGCCTGGTCTGATCATGGTGTACTAATGATCAGGGGTGCCGCCAGAAATTCTGGGCCCTATGGAAACAAAAATTTCTGGGCCCCCTACATTTTTTACAGATAAAATCCAATAAACATGCCCTGTATACTTTAAAAAAGATACTTAGCACATTGCATAGTTAAAATGTCTGATGAGTAAAAGCCTACAAAAACAAGAAAAAGCTATGGAAATATGTACTTGTTTACATAAAAGGAGAATATTTATTATCTCAATTGCAAACACAACAGAACATAATGTACACATTGACATATACTTTACGTGAACAAGCTTTAACTGGGTCCAACTGCTCAATCAGGAAACATCAGCTACAACTAACCCATAATTAAATCAGTCCAAGACTAAAACTAGGCCAAGGGCTCAAAATCAAGACACACCAGGAGTAATGCCAGGCCTAAACCAGTCCAGGACTAAACAAGTACTGAACCAGACATAAACTGTTTGTTATCCAGGTATAACAAAGTTATGTTCAACATCACTTTATAATGGCCCAGCGGCGTGCCTTTCTGCTGGCAAAATCATGTATCAAATCATCAAAGTTCAGCTTTCTTGCCAGTTTGCTTTCAATGGATAGTATGGCAAGGTGACAAAGTCTGTCCTGCAACATAGCAGACCTAAGATAATTTTTAATCAGTTTCAGCTTACTGAATGCTCTCTCGCCACCAGCAACGGTCACAGGCAATGTGCAAAATATTCGCAAAACTATGCAGACCTGCCCAAAAATACTCTGCAGCTGCATCTTGTAAATGGTGTTGAGCAGATCAATTGGTGACAGACACCCTGGGAAAGTGGCCCTATATACAGAGTTGAGGTGTCTGACTTCATCTTCAAATTCACAAGTCAGATCAGTGTTGTATTTTGAAATCAATGGCTGGCATACAGAATGGATTTGATCATCACGTAACTGGCCCTCACTTCACAGAACACACGGCAAACTGTTTTTTGTAATTTTTGAAGCGTGTAGATTACTTTTTGTTTAGTAAAGTTATCATCATGTGGAGAACACAGTAGATAAGACGTGCTTAGAGCTTTCAATCTTCGTGAAGTTTTGCGCTCAGGCTCACCTTGTTTGGCTGAGACGGGGACGGGGGCCGCGGGGGAAGGGAGACGTGGGTGTGCAGCGGCCGCTGAATCTGTGTCTACGAGACATGATAACCCGGAGACAGCAGAGATGTGATTATTGTTGGATGTAAATCATAATTCAGTAATTATTTGACTAAGCTAGCTAGATAAAAGCAGGTCATGTAGCAACAAAAATAAGTAAGTGAAAGTTTTGGAATACAGGAATAGTGCAAGCTACCTTTGTTTTTGAAAAACTGTGTGACATACTGTCGACTTTGGCGTTCTCAGTCTTCTCTTTCCTTCTTTTCTTTCCGTTTTTGATGCCCTGACTTTTGATGTGACATGCCTGTGTGTGTCACTATCTGCACTGCATCATAACAAATGCTAGGCTAACGAGCGTAGCTCGGACAGTGCAGGTGGAATGAACCATTGTGAGGGGGAGGGGTGTGACTTAAACAGTAAATACATTATTTGTTTGTTAAATATTAAATCTATGGTCAAAACGGACAAAATACACATTAAGTGTACGAGGGGCCCTAGCACATTACACGTATGTATAAAAAAGAGAAAAGAAATAAGAAAAGAAAAAGAGGGTCTGCTCTTCTGGGCCCTTCATCAGCCTGGGCCCTTAGAATCGTCCTAACCTTCCACCCCTTTACGGCGCCCTAGCTAATGATACTGAAAGAGACACGACTCGTATGTTCCACCGTTCATCTGTTCCTTCCATCCCGGCGCATCTCCAATATGCGAGCCGTGCGCACGTGTGTTTCTGCTGCACTAAAAAAATATGCAGTTTCTACAATGGTAAATTTATGAGAAAAACACCTACAAAATAGCAGTAAACGGCAGCTGAAGGCCCCACACTCATTATCCGTGTGATCTGGACATTTAGTGTTACAAAGAGCAATGGGGGCAATGATCTGTCAAAACCTTAGGTGCAAATGTAATAGCAATGCTTGTAATTTATTTTATTTTATTTTTTTCAGAAAAGGCCATAGCCATCCAAAGAAACTCGTGATTGTGGTTTCTGCAGAAATAGAGGAACCTGACACTTTATTCAAGCACCTGCAATGTGTGATGAAAGTGTGACAAAAATATCTAGTCCACAGAGGACACAGTGCTCATTTACAGTGCCGATCAAAAGTTTAAGACCACAATTCACATCTTGCATGGTTGGATCTTGACAAGGTTTAAAGTAAAGCTTAAGTATGCAACAAGAAGAAAAGGGAGTGATGAGACAAAACAAAAAAAGAGTAAAGCTTTTATTTAAAACAACAAATGAGCACATTCCATTAAAAGGCCAAATCTGTGCAAAAATTTGCTTTCAATGTCATGTTGTCAAGTATTCACACTGTCATGCACAGAAAAATGTTAAATTCAACATTCAACTGATTAATGACTTGATATTTTATTAGCTTTAACACGTTTTGAATATAGTGCAGTCTGCAGTCTTCACAGTTTACCACCTTGTATGAATAAATATAGAGTTGTATAATTATATTTCCAACTTGTGTTAACAAGTGTGTTAACTTGGCCATTATGTAAAGATTAATGGAAAGTTCACAATGAAGTGTGTTTTATTTAAAGGACAGGCAGTCCATTAAAAGAGGCTTAACTTTGGTAAAGGGCCTGTCACATTGACCGCAGCGATTTTGTCCCCCATTTGTTCTGCGGCAAAATTTAAATTGCCATCATCCGCAAAGATCGCAAAGTAGACTTTTACGAAGTCGCAATCACAGTCACAATAGAGTACGGGCTGCGACTGGATGCGGTTGATTTGGATAGTGTCCAAATGCGAGTGGCGCAAGGAAGAAAGCGAATGGTGAGCGGCTGGTGAATGTTTCACGGGCCACAGAATGGCGGGCAGTGGTGCGGGCAGTGGTGCGGGACAGCCGTGCGTCACTGCTGCCGGTCATGCGTCAAAGCGCGCAGACGTCCTCCTCATCTTCCACGCTAAACTTCAAAGAGACAAGTCGACAAGATGTCACCCAGGAAGACCAACACCGCAAAAGTAAAAGTACTCGCCAAAGCCACAGTGAAGACCAAACGGGGGAAGAGGAAACAGCGTCTAGCCTTTATATACCTACAGCAGGAATCGCACGAGACTGATAAGTGGCGCTCACCAGTCTCTCACCAGTATCTCACCAGTCTCTCACCAGTATCTCACCAGTCTCTCACCAGTTTCTCACCAGTATCTCACCAGTCTCTCACCAGTCTCTCACCAGTATCTCACCAGTCTCTCACCAGTCTCTCACCAGTATCTCACCAGTATCTCACCAGTCTCTCACCAGTATCTCACCAGTCTCTCACCAGTCTCTCACCAGTATCTCACCAGTCTCTCACCAGTCTCTCACCAGTATCTCACCAGTCTCTCACCAGTATCTCACCAGTATCTCACCAGTATCTCATCAGTCTCTCACCAGTATCTCACCAGTCTCTCACCAGTATCTCACCAGTATCTCACCAGTATCTCACCAGTCTCTCACCAGTCTCTCACCAGTCTCTCACCAGTATCTCACCAGTCTCTCACCAGTCTCTCACCAGTATCTCACCAGTCTCTCACCAGTCTCTCACCAGTCTCTCACCAGTATCTCACGAGTCTCTCACCAGTCTCTCACCAGTATCTCACCAGTCTCTCCCAGTCTCTCCCAGTCTCTCACCATCTGTGCGACTGAGACGATTTATCCTTCACCATTCTCGCGACCGTGGCGGCCTGCCGCGGCTATTCAGTCGCAATCGACCCCCACAGACACCACCAAATCAAGAATAACCACTCATTGTGGAATATGTTCAGATTCAGAATCAGAATAGTTTTTTTGCCATTGTTTGAGAACGGGCTCACATACTAGGATTTTTCACAGTTTAATTGTGCAACATGAAACATAAAACATATAACCCATAACTTGACTTGATAACTGCTCTCAGATGGTCTGCAAATGCCAGTATAATGATGGACATTTTATGCTATTTAAGTAAATGCATCTGTCAATTGATCATGCTTTCCATACATATTTTATAGTTTTGTGTGCCTTGGTTATTCATGGGGGGTGATTCGAGATCACTTGTGTTTGGATAAACTGTAATTTCACTTTTGTGGTGTTGGCTGCAAATGTGTGGCTTCTTTTAAGACCTTAGCGCATTAGGGCATTGATTTGTGTTGTGACTCTAACATAAATTTTCGGTGAAATGAATATCACTGGAAACAATTATGTTCCTAATAACAACATCAACAGTTGGCTCACAGCAATCTGTCCATTCACCAGCGCAGCACTTCTGATCAGCATGAGCTTATGCAGGAGCACTTTCACAGAGACAGCCTGATATGCATTTGAATTGAAACTTTAAATCACCGATATGAGAAGTGTTATTTTATTGATCTGTTTATTTCCGTTCGGTGACTCAAGCCTGTAAAACTACAGGTCATACATAACCATGGCCTCAGTATCTGCACATCTGGTTTTCCTTTCCATTTATAACCTTTCGACCAGAGAATTAAACAATATTTAGTAATTTAATGTTTGGGTGAACAAGTAAAATACATGAATGAATTTGACAGCTTCATTTTCAATTCTTCCACATGTCAAGCAAAAACAGACAATAAAAATTGTTCTTATTGAGCAAGATATCGTAGTATTCCTATGTTGTCCTCTGTAAGACTGTGTTGACTTCTTTGGGCCTGTAGACTAATGACTGACCCTGGCCTATCTGCTGGCCCCGGGGAGTGTGGTAGTGAGGGACAGGATTAGTGTTAAATGGATGGCAGCAGTGGGTAATGAAGGAGGTCTGTCTTAAGTCTAAGCATTGACTTCAGCTGACATGATCTGGGCTGAGAGGGAGAGCAGCAGATAAGAGCTGTGATTCCAGTCGTGAAAACCACATTAGTCTTACTTTCGATATCTAATATACGCATGAAAAGAATTGTGTTGATATGCATGATGTGTGTGATCAGATACATTCTCCTATTTATTATGTATTTCTTTTATTATATCTGAATAGGAGTCATGTTCTGAGAGTACTTAAAACTTAATAGTAAGGAAAGGTGCACTTTTTAAATTGTATTGTCCTCTACATTTGATCCATTCTCCAACACTGCTGCGCCAACCTGTGTAGTGATCGCAGTGCAGCTCAGATCTTGAGTTACGTTTGGTTTCCTAGTTGAAGAATTCGCTTTTTTTTTTAGGTTGATGGGGACACCGTTGGGAAACCCATTCTCACATGACAATAACATACAAATTCCGACTATACCTTAATGCCCCGCGCAGAATCAAGTCTGCACTTTCTTGCCATGTGGCGAGAGTGACTGTGCCCCCAGAATCTAAACTACCTACACACACAAAATAACTGAATTACTGCACCAGTGTCTTGAAATGTGTCTCTCACTGGCTTTTGTCAAGAGTGGATATTCAGAAACTGATGTCTTTTATTCCAAACACAATGAGAACAGAGTGAGAGATATGCAAAATTGGTGGTTAAATCTACATGTCGCTCACTCAGGGCATGACCGAGACTGACTAATAGGAGAGTGAGTCTGGAAAAATGACCAGAGCTTCATTAAGCAGAAAAGCAATATGATGATTTCTCAAAATCAGCAGATCTTTCATTTAATCTATTTATTTATCAGGACAATGTACAATTACATTATGCTCGTGAGCAAAGATGCTTGTACCAGACTGTAGCTTTTTCAAGCTAATTTTCATCTGTAGTTCCAGGGGACAAAAGCAGAATTACAAAGTGCAATATACAGTGCAAATAATAATTCAGTCATCACCATCACATCCATAGCAGAGGCTAAAACACATCCTTCCTCGATCTCTTCATGTTCATAAAATAGACTACAATAATCACACACAGTTATCACATACAGACACATTACAAGGGAATACTCTCAGTCCTTCCAAAATATATTTACATTCATTGTCCCAAAGAATCAAGTTTATAATCACCCAGCCCTTATAAGAACAATGAAATAAATGTATTAAAAAGGATATGACACTATGCAATCAATCTCAGGGCTTGAGGCTTGAATCTCTTATTTAATGTGTCAACCAGCTTAATTTCATCAAGTGGAAAGTAGAAGTATTAAGTTGCAGAAAAGCACCTTTTATCTCATAAATGTATTGTGCACTCATTCCCTTAAATGAGTCCATCAGGCATAACTGAATGTTCTGTTTCTTTCTAAGTGTATATTTGTAATGCTAATTAGGGCAATTGTGCTGAATCAAATCAAGATGCTGAATACAGCCGCTAAAATAATCACCAGGGAAGGCTGCAAACACTTTTTATGCTAATAACATGCGTACGAGGAAAACAGAGAGAGCGAGAAATATGAATAAGTTGGATCAGCAGCGGTGCGATGGAGGCTGGAGGCTTGGCATGACTTGGAGTTCTCAGCCTGAGATAAAGTAGGAGGATAAAAGGAATGGGGAGAGAAAAAATTAAAAGCTGATTACCTTGCGAGTGAGGCTGGACTTCCTCTGAGGATGGGGAGGAGAAGCCCATTTTGAGTCGTTTAGTATTTATTAAGGCCCTTCTCTGGGGTAATCATGGCACGCTAAAAATAACCAGCTAAGAGGTGGTGCACTCATAAATAGTGGCCCAAGCACTTACATAGAGTAACTGCAATTAGTTACCCGGCTGATCCAAACACTTCATTTGGACCTGCCTTTTTTTTGTTTTTATGGCAGGTCTTTCATCCAGTTTAGCCTGTTTCATTGTTTCAATGATGACCTAAGCATTTATTTCAGTCATTCTTATGTTCCTTGTGCAGCACTCTGGAACTGTCTGACTCTGTGCTATATAAACAAAGTTGAATTAAATAAAACAAGTCAGAAATGTTTTTCATTCACTCATCTTCTTCAGCTTATTCACGGATGGGCACAAGATCAAAATATTGTCAATTAGACAATGCCTTATCTGAGGTTGTACAATATACACTGTTGATAAAATGATATGTTGGCTTTTTTTCAAACAAACAGATTCAAATCTATCTTTCACATTGTGGCCATCCACAGTCCGGCTTTGTCAGTAATTCTTTGCAAAAAGATTTTAAATATCTTTATACGTGATTCTCTTAACTCTTCATAAGAGTGATTGCAATATTGCCACGTCCGGGCGCTGTTGTAGTCAATTCAATGTTCTAAATAAATACTGTTTCTATAATAGGCAAAAACAATGTTCACAAACCACGCTTTTCTTCCCTTGCTCTGAAACAGATCAGTCATTTTATAAAACAGTGTTAGAGGCCCGGATGCATGAGCTGTTTGCCAACCATACACAAAAACATCCGGCAAAAATTTTAAACAACAACAGCAAGCGCTCGTATTTTCTACAAAATCATATTTATCCCTTCAAGAACTTTGGCGCTTCAAATGTAGTTTCCAGGATTCACAGCTCAAAGGAATGTACATTTTTGTGACGTTCTTTTCTGAGCCTTGAACTTACAACAGTATGTACGGATTCTCCCAGGTAGAACAACCGGCTTTCTCCTGATAATGGGTTTTCATTGGCGTCTTTATTTGCTCGAGTAAAAGTCAAAGAGATCTCCCAGAAGCGCCTTCTGTCCCCTGCTCTTTGGCCCTATTTGCTCACATTCCCCTTTTGTCACATGGCACAGCTGAGGTCCTGCTACTGTGCTCTGAGCTATGTCGAATGATTATATTGTAGTGGGAGATAACAGACAGTGTGTAGCCTTGAGGCATTCTCTTCGCTTCGCCTCCTTAAAAAAGATAGTGCGGTGATAAAGCGCAGCTCTGTCTCCACGCGCTCTAAATCGAAGGGGAAGCCTTGAAGGCAAGGTCTGTTGAGTAGAACCGAGATGAAAGAAATAAAAGATATGTTTGTACACTCTTTCAAAAGAAACATTTCTCATTAGCATAAGTCTCTGAGAGGAGACCTAGCTCAATGGGAGAATTTTCTGCTTTTGTTCGCCGCCTCGGTGTACGTTTTTCCACGGCGGGTGCAATGATTGTAGCCAGATTTCACCGACTTGCTGTGCTCTGAAATTAGCGGGTAGATTGTGAAGAGATAGTCAGCTTAAAAGATTTAGCCAAAAAATAGTAGGATGGCTGCTGCTGTGCACAATAGAAAACATTACAAATTCTTAAGGCTTCATTGTTTAACCATTTGGAAAGGCAAGTGTTGAGCGTACTGGAGAGGGCGAGGTGGGAAATAAACCACAAAAATAGTATTGGCAGGTGGCTTTTGGACATTTTTGGAGGTGTCATGTGACTTACTGTGTTCTATGTAACTGCAAGAGAAAAATAGTGACAAATAGCTACTATAATGCATCAATCTGTCAGACTTTATGAAGCACTTAATTTCGGTTATGGAGCTGTATTACGCTGAACTCTACAAAGCAAATATACCATAGCATCAGACATGTGTCAATTGAATGAGCGGTCTATATATACATATATATATATATATAAATATATATATACCAACATGCAAGTCCTTTCCTTCACACTCATATCCTTGTTTATTTGGTCGGCACAGTGGATGTAAATGAACTCACATGGAAACAGCCCTTTGACAAAATCCTTTTACGCTGACATTCTCCCTGCCTTCTCTTCATATGTGTTGTCACCATGGAGCCCCCTAGCTGCAGTAGTGAAGAATAGCTGTGACACAGTGCGGGGACAGAGAAGAGAAGCCTGTGGGCTGCATGCTGCTGTATTAATCACCCTGACGCTGGCTGCAGTGCGCTCTGTGACCTGCTCTTTTAATTGCATCCGCTCTGCTCTGCTCCCACTCTCGCTCTTTATCTGGGCCCCTTCCCTCATTCCTCCAGTCGCTCCCTGCGAGAGCCCACAAGAGGCACCTAATGCACGGATAAAAGTCACCACACGGGATCGGAAAGAACCTGCAGTACAAGTAACATTTACGCGCTCATGTTATTAAAGCCTGGCGAGACCTGCCCTCTTGACTGAAACTTCTACATTTTGTGGTGTCAGTTTTGTTATTGAGCTCTTCATTTGTTTGTTAAAGTCTAGATGGATGTAAGGGAGTGGGGTTTTGCATTACACAAATAAACTGCATGTGCATGTGTTAAATCGCTATGAAAAATGTACATTTGCAAGATTCTTTCTAGGGAATTATATTTATGTGTACTGAAATAAGATGTGACTTTTTGGAACTTCAGCACTTGCCGTCATGAATAGGTGCTAATTGAAGTCATAATGTTGTAAACACCGCAGTAAACATGTGATGAAAAAAAAGCACGTTATGCAGAAATGGCCACACTATAAATAAGCAGCGAAAAGCCATTGCAGCCTCCACACATATAGTCATCCTGCCTTTCCTGCCAGGCTTAAGCACCATTAGCGCTTGAAGGCATGCAGGAGGACCCTCTTTACCTGCTGTCGGTGACAGGAAGGAAACAGCCGTGGTTATTGCGCTGAGTGGGCATACACCGGGCCGTTCAGTACAATGTGACAAGGTTCTATTGAAGGCCTTAAGAGCAACAGCGAAACAACTGAGTGGTGTTTTGTTGGGGGGAAAAAAGAAAAGTAACATACAAATGTAGTCTGGCAGCCCACGCTCACCTATGGGAGCGATGACACCCGCAGCCCGATTATGCCTCAACTGTAATAGATTCATATGCAAAGAGCTCCCACTCCATAGTTCTGCGGCATTTTTTTTTTCTCACGCCCAAGTAGCACATGCAGCGACAAACACTCCAATCTCAGCGGTCTGCTTTTGTGCAAGCGAGCTGTCACTAGGAACTGTGTGGGCTTTTGTTCAAGCACCAGGTCTGTGGAGGCAAAGAAATCCATTTCCAACTGCAGTTAAAAAAAAAAGTCCTTTGAGGAAAGTCACATTATACCTGCCTGTGGTAAAAACAGCAGCATGTAAATTGAATTAGTTTGGAGGTTTCCTGTGGGGGGCACTGGGCTGGGCTTCAAAATGGGGTTTGTTAGATGGGATGCCATGGGTTGGTCTCGCAAGTATAGTTTCTTTAAGCTATAATAAATCACTGCGTTACTAAATTTGTTTTGTATCTTTGGTCGTGTCAGCTGTGCTGATGGAGTTACTCTCTCGCTCACTAAACTTTTCTGTTGCCTTATGCCATGTGGGTGGATTTAATGAATATGTGCACTTTTTAAGCAAAAAAACAAAACAACTAAAGCTCTAACTTGCCTGACGGTCAACTATAATGTTTCAGTTTAACAGAGATAGAGTTGGCGCTCTCAACTGTGTGAAAAGCAGATGGTTTTAATATATAAAATAAATACTTTTTTTCATTGATCGATATCCTCATCTATTTAACAATATCATGGGACGTTAAAGGGCCTATAATAATAAGAATGCCTTTCACGTGTATTGCACTGTACAAGCCTGTATTACCAAGTTTCTCAAAGCGCCACACTGTCGTCATTATTCATTCACTCCATACTTGGTGGTGGCAAGCTACTGTTGTGGCCACCGCTGCCCTGGGGTAGACTGACGGAAGCGAGGCAACCAGTCTGTGCCATTGGCCCCACCACCAATCACTCACTCGCTCACTACATTCGCCAGGCTTCCTGGTCTTACCAAACGGTCTCCCATCCAAGTACCGACCAGGCCCTTCCCTACTTAGCCTCCAAGGTCTGACGGGATTGGGCAGAGCAAATGCGGTATGGCTATTTCACCTGCCTGGAGATTAGTTGGAGACAAGAGTTGCTGCTAGTCATGGAGATGTCTCCGATACATCTCCTGGCGAGTCTCCACGTAGTCTCGGTGAAATCCAACAGGTTTGATTTCAAGTCTTCATGCAGTCTCTGTATGTCTCCGAGAGGTCTAAGCTGTCTCAAGCAATTGTGTCGCAAATAGTTTTTGTTGTCCCCAACCGGTGAGACGTTTCTGTGATGTCTTTGAATTGTCTCAGAGACCTGTCGAACACCAAGGAGATCTCAAAGATTCGAATGGAGTCTCTTTGAGATCTCCTTGGTGTTCGAGAGGGCTCGGAGACATTGCAAAGACGTCACAGAAACGTCTCACAGGTTGAGAACAACAAATAGTGTTCGCAACATTGCCACAGCTGCTTGAGACTGTGGAGACTTCTCTGAGACCTCTCGGAGACTCCGCTGAAATTGAACCTGTTGGTTTTTACCGAGACTACCTGGAGACTTGCCTCTGTCATGATTCATCTTTTGTTCCCCTGGTTTTGTATGTTGTCTTTGGTTTAGTCCAGTGTTTTATTTTGACATGTCTGTTCTGTCCTTGTGATTTTGCTTTGCTTCCCTTGTGTTGATTGCCTGTCCCGCCCTGATGTTTCACCTGTGCCCTGTTTCCTCATATATTTGTACCCCAGGGTTTCCCTTGTCCTTTGTCGTGTCATTGTCTACGTCAGCCCCGGTTTGTTGTCATCGCTGGATTTTGACATTTTGTTTTTGGTCATTCATTAAACATCACCAGTTTTGTTGCAGTCCTGCATTTTGGGTTTTATTTTTCCTCACGCCACCTCCAACCATGACGGCCTCATTGCCAGAGGACAATCTCCATGACTAGCTGGGACTCAAGTCTCCGAAAACAGGAAGAAACCTCCCTCCCTCCTAGTACAACTTAATTTTTCACCTTTTTCTGCGACCTGCATTTGTGGTTTCTGTGTTCCACATTGTTTTTCTGGATACTTTTGTACGTCTTTGCCGGGTTTTTGTGGCGGTTTGAGTGGATTTGTTTACTTTGAGAGTCCAAAATGGTCCTGAAGAAAGCAGCTGTTTAAAGGCAAACAAAATGCTAGCTTTTCAGCTAAACCCATTTGAGACCTACACATTTCTTCTTCTGAGACACTGAAGAGGCACCAAGAGCCCCCACAGCTGCAGCACAGAGGAGGCGTCACAAGAGGATCTACAGGAAACAAGGAAAGGACAAACGAGGAGATGGTGTAAGACTGTTGTGAAGCGGACGGAGCTGCAGGAGGAAGAGGAAGGAGGAGGAGCTGACCAGTGCAGGACACCACGCTCTGAAATAGGGACAGACCCAGGAGGCAGAGCACCGTTTCAAAGGATCAGAGGAGACAGCGAGAGAGGGCAGCCAGCCAGGTTTCTTCTGAGTGCTACAGTTCCCCCGTATGAGGCAATAAGTCTGAGTTGCGAGACTCTCAACGGTGAGACAGACCCTTTAAACTGCTGCAGACTCTGATCACTTGTCTACTTTTAAAACTATAATTCATATAGCATATAAACTCTAGGGTATTTTAGTTTGAGCTTACTTTAGCTTTCTTTAATTCAACCCATAATTCTGTCCTAAATTTGACATCTCTGCTTTGAAAGTCTATGAAACGACCGATTTCAGTGATTTATCCATTTGCGACAGGTGCACACGCCTCTGCCGAGTCGGATGGCAGCCTTTTGTGCCGCTTTTTGAGTCTGTTTTAGGGCTGTCTCTGCAAAGCACTCTTAATGGCTGGGAACATACTGTGTGTTCCATGTTTTTAGACACATTTATTTACCATTTTACAGCCTGGCGCCCCTGTCTATCACGGCTTTGGCCTGGCAAAAGTACTGTTATTTGCAAATTGAGTGGGTGCCGTTGATTTTCCTGTTGGCTTGAGGAGGCAGTGGGGTATCAAAGTGAATGTTTACTTGGTGCCATGCCTTCGCTGCCAGAATGAAAAGCCAAGACATATGCTCCTTCCAGACCAGTGTGCGTTTCATTTAACCGGTCGCACTAAATGCCACACCTGATGCCTTTTGAAAACCTTTAACTTTCAGCAGCGGAGAGGAGGCAGAGGTTACAGAACATGTTTGATGGGATAATGCTCATGGTACTTTTGATTCTTACTGCAGTGTTTGAATCAAATACGAACATGAACCCACGATGACGATTTCCAGTGACATCCAAATAAAGAACCAAGCTGCTAAAATGGGCAGATTCGTGTCATTCTAAATTGTCTATTCAAAGGTCAATTCAATTTCCGGTACACAGCGTTGGACCTGTAAGTTGTCACCATAAGTTAAGTGTCCGGATTGAGAAGGGTAATTGTGGTTCTCGTGCTGCAGAAGGCGTGTCAACAGAAGGGTTAAGACGGTGCGGGATGACGGGGAAAGCAGAGTTAGAGCAGTAGAAAAAGAGGCGTGTGACAGAAGAGAGAGCGCAGGAGACGGGGGGTGACACGGGGAGACAGGCAGGAGACAGGTGGGACAGATGTGGGTGGTTTCGCAAAAAAACCCACTACGGCACCATACCTGCCATCCGCATTATGTACAGCAAACTGTCCCATTATCACTTGGAAAGATGGTGATATTTTTAGGTTGCAGCCAGAAGCAAGATTCAGAATCATTTAGACGATACACAAAATCTACTTTTCCCGACGAGTTTAGTCTTGAACCATATCCGCTCTCATGAGATGTGCATTTCCCGACAGAAAGAGTGCTATGTTTGTAGTGAAAATCTTTGATTACAATTGAGACATGATGCTGTATGTTCCTTGAAGCTGTCACTGCTTTTCTAACCTCAGTGCAAAATGCCTCTGAGATGGAAATTTCAAATGACATCAAAGTAGAGAAAGATTGCAGCGATAACAATTGGCTCATTAAAGATGTTAATGTCATTGTTCCCTTTGACACGGGAGTTAATGTAGTCCATAGTTTTAGCATCTGTGGTTTGTTATGTCTGCAGAATTTACTTGTTTATACTGGATGATTGCGCATTATGTCTTGGAAAAGCATTGAGGCATACTTTTCTGAGGAACAGACCGGGCTCAAGAAGAAGGTTCATGTTGCATTACTATTACTCTATCCAAGTTCTCCTCAGGGTTACTGACTGCATTTCAATCCGCAAAGAGCTCAGCGTGCTTAATGTGTTTATTTCAATCCGTTTTGTCCTTTTTTTCCTTTTGCATTTTAATTTGTTGCAACTAATTCTTTAGTATATATCTATATATCCACAGAAATCCAAAACGAACACACAGTTTAACATTTCCTCTGTTGCCAAAGATGAAAAAGGGTGAAAAAAGGTCTCATTAGTTAAAAGACTCTAAGCTATATACAGTGCCTTACGAAAGTACTAATACACCTTGAACTTTTGCAAATTTTGTCATGTTTACAACCCTAAACATAAAGGTTTTATTTTGAATTTTTTTACTGAAAGTTCACACACAAGTAACAGACAACTGTGAAGTGAAAGCAAAACGATACATGATTCTGTTATCACCTTGCCCTAACCATTAAATAGAGTCTATCTGTGTGTAATCTACTCTCAGTATAATTCCAGCTGTTCTGTGAGGGCCTCAGAGCTGTGGTCAGAGTGTATTGGTCTCTAAACTACATTATAAAGGCCAAGGAGCTCACCAGAGAGGTCAGGGATAAAGCTGTGGAGAAGTTTAAAGTAGCGTTAAGTTATACAAAGATTTCCCAAGATTTGAACATCTCACGGAGCACTGTTCAATCCATCTGTGACAAAGTGGGTTTGTCCCAGTATTTATTTGATACTTTGTTTCATTTGCAATATCCATCAGCTAACAATAACCTACCAGATTCCTTTGTTTAAGTTAATGATTACACTTCACATTGTCCATTTTAAAACTTGGTTTATTTGTATACAAACTTACCTGTACATGGTTGAAACAAAGGGAAGGCGTGGTCTTTGTCGGCCATTTTAAAATCTCAGGCTGAACCATGTGGCAGTTTAATTTGAACACAAGTTTTTTTTTAATGTAAAATGTTTAAAACTTACCACCTAAGATAACTCTAGAGGAGCTGCGACGTACTGCCGCTGAGCTGGGGGAATCTGTACATGGGACAACTATAAGTCGTACTCGACACAAATCTGGCCTTCATGGACGAGTGGCAAGAAGAAAGACATTATTGAAAGGAGGCCATAAGAAATCCCGTTTGAAGTTTGCTAGAAGTCATATGGAGGATACAGCTGCCATGTGGAAGAAGGTGCTTTGGTCAGATGAGACATTATGTATGGAGCAAACCTAACACTGCTCATCGTTCTGAGTGCACCATCCCCAGTGTCAAATATGGTGGGGGGAGCATCATGCTATGGGGCTGCTTTTCCTCAGCGAGGACTGGGAAGATTGTAAGAATAGTTGGGAAGATGGATGGAGCCAAATACAGAGACATTTTGGAGGAAAACCTGCTGGAGTCAGCAAGAGAATTGAGGCTGGAGCGGAGATTCACCTTCCAGCAGGACAATGACCCTAAACACAAAGCTAAATCTACAATGGAATGGTTTAAAAACAAACATATTAATGTGTTAGAATGGCCCAGTCAAAGTCCCGACCTCAATCCTATTGAAAATCTGTGGAAAGACCTGAAAACTACTGTTCACAAACGCTCTCCTTCTAATTTGACAGAGCTTGAGTTGTTTTGTAAAGAGGAATGGGCTGAAATGTCAGTCTCTAGATGTGCAAATCTTGTAGAGTCATACCCCAAAAGACTTGCTGCTGTTATTGCAGCAAAAGGGGGTTTCCACAAAGTATTAATTAATGCTGTATGAATACTTATGCACACCCGACTTTTCACTTTTCTATTTTTTGAAAAATAATAGTATAACAGTATCATTTTGCTTTCACTGCACAGTTGTCTGTTACTTGTGTGAACTTTCAGTAAAATAATTACTTACTTTCGGCACTGTGTATACACACACACACACACACACACACACACACACACACCACAACACTCCCACTGAGTCGCTGTGCATCCGTCTGACTTTTTGACATCATAAAATTCAAGAACGTGAACTCAACCTACTGTGGGGTAGCAGCCAATAACCCTATATTTCTTTTCACTCGGGGAAAACACTTTGTCTCCACAGCTCTTACGACTCTGTCTCCTTCTGTGCACTGTAGTGAATCTACAAAAACGGGAACCAACCAAAGCCATGAGCATGTGAGTGTGTCCAGTCAGCGGTGTGGAGTCACGGCTGCTTGAGCTGCCCTGTTTTAGCCTCTACTGCTGTCTGCTCCATTGGGCAACATGTTCTCACTCTCTTTCTCTCTCACACAGTCCAGAGAAGCGCACTCGGGCAGAATGGCACTAGCCTCAGCCGCCTGCCAAACACCGTTGTGGATGGTAGCGTTCACTAAAATATATACACGCTACACTCTGGTAGACACACGAGGGAATGAGCCCGTTCACTCTCACAAAGGGGCGATGGAGGCCGCGCTGTCAACACGAAACCACTGTGCAGGAAGCATCAGTGGTAAAGTCAGACAAACTTTTATACCCCAGATGTTGCCTTTAAACTAGCAAATCGAAGCAGCGTTGTGCTCACAGAAAAAGCTTTCGGAGTCGGGGAGCAGTTGCAAGGATTGACTTGCAAGTTGAATAGGGAGCAGCCGTGTCAAGTGGTAAAAAGGTAAATAAAAAAAAGTGTTTGGGTTCTGTGGATACAATTCAGCTGGCAACCATCTCTACAGACTGACCATTTGCACGGGAGAACTGTGTAATATATAGAAAAGAGTACAACAAACTCACCACTCCTGCATATCAGTCAATTAACCTCCGTTAAAATCTGTATTTTTAAGGCCTGTCGACAAACACAGCGTGATTCATTTAGCCCTAACACATTCCAACAATCTGGCTCGTACCTAGAGGGAGCTGCCTGCAGATGTCTGGCTGTGTACGCTAATGTCCGTGGGTTAGTGTTTGATTTTGTCGTCAGATCTGACCATCTGTGAACACCGTGGCAGCAAACAACAGGCATACTAATGGATGTAGAATGTCAGGGAGGGAAGTGGGATTCCATGTGGTTTCACGCAGTCATTCTGATGATTTTCTCTTGTGTGCAGCTCTAATATAATAAATAAACATGACGATTGCACACAGAGGCGGCACGGACACAGGGCAGTGAGTCAAAGCGAGACGGGAACATAGTAGTCTCCGATTGATCTGATTGCAGTCTGGTCCTCAACTCCTCAGATTTCTTTTGACGGCTTTTGAGCAGGCGTCATAGCTTTTTGGTTCTTGATTCAATCTGAGGTCTGACACTAGTAGCGCGGTGGCACAGTGGTTAGTGCTGGAGGCTTTCTGTGAGTCTGCATGTTCTTGTATGATGGACAAATTAATTTTATCAGCATGCACAAAGTTATCAGCCTTTTTCCGATATTTGACGTATCTGGCCGTTGAATCTGAGTGTTGCCATATCGGTTCATCTCGTTTTGCCTGGCTTATCACGCCACATTCCAAATTCCTTTATCGCAGTCTTGTCTCCTAATGCAGTTTCTCCGGGCTCCTTTCATCTGTGACATGGATGCGTTCTAAAAGAGAATTTATAATGAATAGTGAGACTCGTATATAAAAACCGTCACATGTACCAGTCAAGGTCCTGGATGGTTGTGAGTTGGCTGCAGTGGGCAGTGTGGACGCCTCCAGCACAGCACCACTGGTGACATTGTACTACCCTCCCACAGCCACAATGAGAATTGATGGGCTGTAACGGTGGCTGGAAAAATACATTTTCTGTTCTGCCACCTTAGATTGGATATTTTTGTTTCAACTTTAACAAGAATGAATGTGTGCAGTTACTCATAAGCACTGTTTGTGTTTGTTTGTTGCTGCTTTGAACTTTGTACTATCAACTATACGAGTCGTATTTTGAGCTTACGTTTCATTTTCAATTTGTCCAAATGTTTCCCAAAATGAACGGGTTCTCTCAATTTGTTGTTACTGATCTCGTGACTCGATGTCAGATTGTGGAAAGAAACACTTCCTTTTATTGCATTATTCAAATGTGGCAAGCTCGTTTCTCCTTATCCACAGGAGGCCTTGAGATTTCACCAACTTATTGTTTGCGAAAACTGAATGAATAAATGCATAAGCTCAACACGTGGTGTACTTTGAACCTTCTTTTCTTCTTCAGAGACGCACTGGAATGTCCCTAAACCCCCGCTTTCACCGCTAGGCCACAAGAGACCTGTCAACATCCCTGACAACAATTAGCCCTCTGCATTCAACCTAATTGAAACCATTTACATAATACAGGGCCGCCGTCACCATTCATCAGTAGGACAATCGGAGCCGGTCTAGCCGTATTTTCCCAACCTGATGTGAAACCAGCCGTGTCTTGACAAACGATCCCAAACGTCCCACAATAATAACGCACCCAGAGCTGATGTCACTCCATTGGGCTGTTTGTGGCATTGCAAATTAAAATATGAATTACATTACAGCCATTGTAGACAGATGCGCTCGTTGTCAGAAGTGTGTTTACCTCTTGTCCCATTACACATGCAATTACTCCTGAGGTTATAAACTAGCACCCCCATTTGGGCGGCAATAAGATACGCTGGCATATCTGCTGTTTAGGTGCTGCTTTTTGACAGGGAGCTTTGGCGATAAATTGAATAGATTGCTTGATTAAAAAACCTTGTTTGACAGAATTCATCACGCCGTATTTTTGGACGAATCTTGCCGCCATTGCGCTTAACAGCCCGATCTGTCCTCTGCTGACTTATGGAATCAGCTCTTCTTGTTATTAGCATTTGCTCGATAAGATCAGACGCGCATGTGCATTTCAGAAGAGGGAGGGTGAAGAGTGCGACAGGCAGCAATCAGTCAATCCCCGCATTCATGGCGTTGCATCATGTGGGGAATCATATCACAATAATGCTTTGGTGTGTTGATTAAATTTGTGCAATGGAATGAGGGCGCTTTATAAATGCTCTTGTCTGGTGCTCTGCTGGTTCCCACTTCATCGGGTGTAATGGAACACTCATGTCAGCTGTCAGTGGAGAGTTGGCGGAGGCGCACTCAGCTCAGCAGAGTGTTCGTCTGTGAGCCCGCCGCTCCAGCCCTGTGCTCATGACACACAAGACTCACCTTTTCTTTCAGGGACATGGACATTTCAGGGAGGTGGTCAGTAACAAAGTAAATTGACTTCATACTGTGTTTAAGTAGAATTATTGAGGATCTGTATCTCACTTGAGTTTTTGTTGAGAACTTCCTTTTACACCACTGCATTGGATAAGATACAGTATGTTTACTTTCTACTCCACAACATTTCTAACAAGGCTTCAAAGTAAAAGGTACACATTTGACTTGGGCCCTGTCTCATTTATCAGCCTTGTGATTAAAACTCCAGAACAGTGGTGTCAGTGTGTAGATATCCTATCGGTTCCACTGACTCACAACAAAGACAAAGATTTGCCCTGGTCATAGACAGAGCCGGCTAATGAAGCATTCATTTTTAGCGCCAGCTCCATTATAAAGAATTAAAGGAAAGATATAGGACGACGGTGTGCATGTAAAGACAAACTCGTGGAGGTTAGAATAACAAGCCTGTGTTCAATAATGACTTAAAGAGAGGCTAAAACGTTTTAATGTAAAATCCATTAGAGCAAGGGAAGGCCGTGGAATCTTTAGTTTTCTTCAAGTAATGAAAATAAATTATTGTCTGACCACCACTATCCGTGGAGCACTGTAGTTTGACTATGTCCGAGTGGGAGTGGTTCTGGTCATGGAGCCACCAGACTCCACTCAGACAGTCCGGTTAAATATATTGCTTTAACACTTTGTATCGTGAACAAATGCTGTAACCACTGAACTTCTGTCTCCTCAATGCATGAGGTGAGGTCAGAGTGGTCCTCTGACCTGGCATGAAAACCTGAAGCTGAGGATGAATAATCGGTAGGAAAAAAAACATATGCACTGTATCAATCGTGTGTTGATAGGCTAAGAGTGGCCTCACATGACTAGCAGCCGCAATGGCAGCCGCAACTTTGGTTTATTTTGACCCATTCCGTGATCCCAATTCCGTGATGTGCTGAGTTCAGAAGAGCTTTATGATTTTTGGAGGCGTGCTATTCCTCACGGCTTCTTTTGTGAGCAAGTCATGCAGAACGCCAAATGTCATTCAAGACAGTTTGTAACAAAGCACAGAGTACAATGGGCCCAGTCAGGCTAATATACTTTCTCTACACTTCTCTTTGTAACTGCCCTCTGGAGAAGCTAAAGAAAATCCAATTTTGACAAAGCTATCCATCCATTTTCAAAAAAGAAAGAATTAGGTCTCCCCCGGTGAATTTCAGTGAAGAAAGCAGATAAGCAGTTTGTTTAATCAAAGGCATCAAGGAGCGTATTCTGAAGTGACAGGTAGAGGATGAGATATTCCGTGATAGTTTGTGATGGATGCGGGTTAATCTCAAACCTGTCAGATGTGTCGAGGATTTGCGAACACTTCATGAGGAAAAATCTGCCACTGCCTCTCTTTACATTGCCCTGCTCTGCTCTGTCCTGTGTCTGCAGTGAGGTTTGAAGATTGCCAGCGCAGCCGAGATGTGGGTTTCGTCAGCAGCGACCCGAGCTTCAGTGTGCGTTCGGATGGGAGCGTCTACACAGAGCAGGAGGTGGCCAACCTCTCAGAACCGGTGCAGTTTATGGTGACCGCCAGGGGGCTGCACGATCCACACATCTGGGAGACCACAGTCAAGCTGGCACTGGCCGGACACCCGCACCCTCTTTCCCTGAGCAAGGTAAACACAGAATCCCATAACATCACCTCATTCACAAGCAAGATACTCCCCCAGCCAGGATAGTTATGTGTGTTCTAAGAATAACCTCGTAATAACCTGTCCTGTACCACGCTCATCTCTCGGCCATGCCCTGGTGTAGTGTGTGTGAGCACCAGGGCATAGACAAGTGCGGCCTATATATGTACTTTTTCTTTTCATTACTTTTTACTCAAAGCAAAAAGGAACAGTCTCTAGCGCAGGAAATAGATCAAACAAAATCAAATCAAATTACCATTAACTTAGGTCTTAACAATGTTATATTCTTTTGCAAGCTACTGACTGTGTCTCCCGGGTCATTTTAACAAGACTTAACATGTTTCTCATGCAGGCGCTCTGATTATTAGGCCTACAGTATGTCTTTGGTGGACGCTCCTTAATTAAAATGAACACCGCGATCAGACGTGTCTCATCCAGTGCATATCTGTTTTCTGATTTGATGGGTTCAGCCCACCATTGTTTCCTTGCCATCTCCTCTGAGAGTTGTCTGTGAGGAGAAACTAGTAATAATAAAGTGCTTTCTCCTTCAGCTTTAACAAATCCGACTATCCAAAACATGTTGCTCCGTTACACAAATGACAAAGGGCGCCATGGGCTGATATGCACAGTGCCCCTAACCCTAAGATCGAGACCTTCCTTCCTCTCCCCTATCTTTTACATTCACGATTAGCAGGGTCCCACACAAATGAAGAGATGGCTCAAGATTTCATAAAGGACAGCGAGTAAAAGTTTGGATGTGGCCGGGGCACTGTGCATATATAGCCCATTGTGGCTTACCTTGATTATCAATTAACCAAAATCAATCCATCATCTCGGCAGAAGGCAGAAATGGATTAAATAAAGTGTCTGCGTCATTCTTTTTTTCTTGTTTAACAATTTCATGACAACCGAATGTTCATATCTGATTTGGACCACAATGGAAAATTCCTCAGAAACAGAATCCTCTTTGTACTGTGACGCCATACTGCAAGTTAGACACACAGGTCAAATTGATGGCCTCCGTTACAACGTTCCACTCGAGCTCTGCACTTTATGTAGCACCACTCAGCCATTATCATTTCTCCTGCACTACTTGTTGAACTGCATCGGCCTTAATGCTCTGTCATGTTTCTAATCATGACAAAAAGCTCCGTCCCCTGTTGCTAAAGCGATTGCATAGAGCGGGGATTAAAATTCTGCCCACTCCTGGCGGTGCAATAATGGAGAAGGGAAAAATAATTGACATTGATTGAGCTAATGTTCCACACTGGCAGCGGCTGCGAGGGCCAGGTGATCTAGTTTCACTCTATAATTATGTTCTCCGTATCGGCGAGCAGGAGAAAGATTCAATAAATGAACAAGAAATAAATGTGTTCCCCCTAATTACCTAGAAACCAACTCTAAAGGTATATAATTCTGATTTCACCCACCAGCCTGGTGCATATGTAGCTGTCAGCCGCTTTGGATAGCACTGGAATCTGAGTCACGCCATAGTATCTGTAATTCTCTTATTAAATATAGTGATGGGAGTAACATCAATCCATCAGAAACGTGAAGGGATTTGAAAATGTAAAATATCCAGTATGTTTGATGATATTTTCAACAGAGAATATCAATAAAAGAACTCCTCAAATATCCACATTCAAGTGCTTCCTTGTTCCAAGTCTTTTTTGTCAGTTGATGTTTCTATGTGGTTGGACTTAAAACACACATTACCGGTTAAAAGTTTGAAGACGCTTTTTTTTTAAGCATTTTTGTTTCTTTTATTTCAAGACCGTTTACATTGTGGTTTTTCACTGAATTGGAGATTACTTTTTAAACAAACAATGCGATGTCGTCACCAGAAACTGTTTTTCACTTCACAGGACTGTTGAAAACCATTTCAGGTGACGACCTTGTGAAGCTCATTGAGAAAAAATGCCAAGAATAAAGGGTGGCAGTTTTGAAGAATTTAAAATAGGAAACACATTCTGAGTTGTTTCACCCTTTTTCGCTTCCTGCATAATCCCATGTGTGCATTCATATTTTTAAAGTCTTCAATGAGAGTCACACAATGTCAGTAGGGTTGGAAATAAAGAAAAGCCGATACATAAAAAACGTCTCCAAACTTTTGACCGATAGTGGGTTTTAAAAATGGCCGCTAACTGTACTGCTTTTTAAGTAAGTGCTTTATTTGTCATTGCATAACGAAATTACGTGGGTCAGATATTAGTCCTGAGCCGCTATTGTGGGCCAACCGGACCCGCATGTTTTTGGACTTAGGAGAAACCACAGCACCCGGAGAAAACCTGTGCTGGCTGCTTTCAGTGCTCCTCTAAAACAGTGGCTCCCAAAGTGGGGGGTCGCGAGGCCTTGGGTGGGGGTCCCCAGATGACTTCAAGATTAAACAAAAAGAAAAATGCTACTGTTTTTATATACTTTAGGGTTTAGACTGAACAGCAGCCAATAATCCGTTCAAAAATAAACAAATATTAACTTGATTTTAAAATGTTTTGTCTGCCCTGAAGTAGCATAAGAGGCAACTTTATACAGTGAGGGTCCCAATTTTTGGGGTCCTAGCCAAAAAAGTTTGGGAACCCTGCTCTAAAACAGTGCACCACCTCCTGTGTTTGTTCCTGTTTCAGAGCATGGTGTCCAGCACTGGTCAGCTCCTCCACCTGCTCCTTCCTCTTACCCCTGCGCAGCTCCCTCCGCTCCCGCCACCTCTTCTTGCTCTTTCTCATCTTCATCTTTGTCCTCCTCCTTCTCCCCTGGCCATTCTTTTTCAGCTAAAAGATATTCCATTATCATATATCATATGTTATAATTTTCTTTATATAAGGACAACTTTTGGATATGAATTCAGAATGTTTTATCTCCGTCCAGCATTGGAGGATGAACAGACATAAAGAAAAATGCTGCAATGCTATTTGACAGCTCAGGCAGGTCATAAACATTACATTTTATGGTGCGCTCTATGAAAGTCCACCCAGTTCCATTACTGTCCCCAGGGCCAAACTTTGGAATTCACCTCAGCCTTTTCTTCTCCATTTGTGTCTGTGGGTTATTTTTGACCAAGTATGGGGCTGTAAATGTATGTTTGCAGAGTGGCCGAGCAGGAGTGCGGTATTAAATAGGCTGGAGGCAAGGTCAGAGCTCTATGGACAAGGTTGTGTTCTCTGCGCATCTGACTTTCTGTCCTCCCTGTGCACTCACTCAGAAAGTTGACTCTTGAAACTGTGGCTGTTTACTGAATGCTAACATTGCCTGTACTTGGATTTCTGAAATAAGACAAAGAAAGAAAAGCATGAATGATGTCTGCGTGACATTGCAACGTCAAGTTTTCAAAGGAAAATCAAAATCTATCAAAAGAAATATTTATCCATTTTGATCACAAGATGGAGAGCACCTCAGGGAGGAAAATATTAAAAGTCCACACAGAAAAGCCCAACAGAGTTAAGCAACTCAACTGAAATGAAGTTGGCATTTCTCCCCCATACAAGCAAGGACTGTAAACTACCCTCTTCAGTCCAGACCGTAGTTTGGTTTGGTTTAAAGTCTGCTCCAGTAGGCTTTATCATTGATCAACTTGTGTTTAATGAACTATGATCATCGTAGACTAAATAAAGGCAAATGTATAAGACTGAAAGAAAACATACAATGAAACCACAACTGTTTCTCTACATAAACTTTGGAAGCCTTTGTTTGTGATTATCTTCAATGACAGTGCTATAGAATTTCCCTCAATGCAAAAGGCTTGTTGTGCCGCAAATCTTCACTGTTGTCCCAAATGAGTTTGTGGTAAAATACACAGCCGTGTTTGATGTTTGCTCTTTGGCCTTGTGTACCATTAATCATTTGAGTTCCTAATGCAAACAGTGGTGCACTTTTCAATTTAAAACCTATCTGCGCAGCGCTCCGTTTTTAGCCTAGTGGCCCGTCTTCATTTCCCATTTCTGACAAACAAACAACTAAATGAGAGATAGTTATCTGAGCCTCTGTTTTTGTTTTGCCGGTCAATATTTATTTTCGAAAGGCGGCTATCGTAATCATGACACCTAAACACAGCTTTTCACTGCTGAATCAACATGTGGCAGCTGGTGGAAGCACAGGTTTTTTCTCAATTAGAGGACAAAGACATATCACGGAGGGGAATTAAGGCAGTTTTTCACACATGTTGGAGCGCTTTGGAGGTCGCCTCGAGACCGCCTAACTGCATTTACTCCAACGTTAGTTGAAGACACAAAACATCGCAACATCAGCCACATAACAACGATCAGCTGTTCATCGAACTTATTCCCATGACAACGGGCATCGACCTGTCAATGTGCCGACGTCCGCAAAAGGCCCTCTCAACGTTATTGTTGTTTGTTTGTTTCACATTCATTGGAAATTTTGTTTTTTATCTTTTCTGTAGTAGGATTAACCCCTCAACCCCCGCCTTTACCGAGTGCATTTTCTCCAGTTTGGTTTCACCCCAGTCTAAAAGCTTTTGGACGGCAGCTCACAGCCTATAGGCCAGTGTAACGCCTCATTTGAAAGCTAAGACCCACAAAACTGATCTAAATGGATCTTTTCCTCGCTTTGTTGCCGTGTTGTCGTAACTTTGTTCACGTTCTTTTTCCATCTCATTTCAGCCACTTTTTTGTCGCACTTTTATCGCTTTTGTTGTCACTTTTTCGTTACATTCTTGACACAGTGTTGCTGCTTTTTTGTTGAGTTTCTGTCACTTTCTGTAACTTTTTTTCATTTCACTGGGTGAAAAAAATAAATAAAAAAAAGAAATATATATTGTGTTAATTCTGAATGCTAATTGTGTAATTGTAATATGAAACATATGGCACAATAAAGTAACAAAAAAAAGAGTTTCTGTCACTTTTGTGCGTTTTCAGCCTCGTTTTCTTCTCGTTTTTGTCGCTATTTTGATGCTTTTTTCAAGAAGCTTTTAGATCACTTTTTCACGTTTCAAATTCTTAACACACTGTTATGACGCATATATTAAGTTGACAGCCTTATCAGAATAAAAAAACAAAAACACTTACGGTATACTGTTCATACACAAAGCTCCAGGGTTCGGGGGGGGAGTTGGCGGTGTAGCCCCCCACAGAGCGCTCTCTGCCTGCGAGCCGAGTGCTGCCACCTGGCCCTGTGCGCCTGTGGCTCTGGGTCTCACAGGGGGAGCCGCTAACTGACTCCTGTCATGTACTCGCCCGCTTCACAACAGGAGACGCGTCTGACTGCAGCGTGTCACATCTACTCAACGTATGTGCATGCACAAGTCACACACATGACTTCCCACGCGTGCACAGTCACAGTGAGGACAAGCCCCGGAGCCCGATTCAGCGCCGCGTCTTCTGGTATTTCAGTGATTGCGTCTGCCTTTGTCAATGTTTCATTTTTGTCTGTGTGCCAGCAGCCTTCATCTGCCACAGCGTTTGCAAGTGACGAGTAAAAACGTCTCCAAAAACGCTCTTCTCACAGTGTGCCTCACTCTTTTTCAGCCAGTACGTCTTTTCTTCTTCTGCATTACCATTCTGGCAACTCTTCTTAGGCACTCGGACCAATCAGATTCCGTCACCTTGTTGTGATGAGTCGTTGTTTTTGCCAGGCGGATTGGCACACAAAACATTCTTGCTTTTCATTGTCAGAACTCACCAATCCAAAACTATGACATTTAAAGAAAAATCTCTATCTGAATACGATTGTCATTGTCAACAAGGATGTCCCTTTGGTCTCATGTTCATTTCCTTAGTCACTGCTGGGGGGACAATGTCAAATTTTCACGATGTTTAATTTTTGCATTCCACCATTGTCACTTTTTCTCCATAGATTTATTTGGAAAATTATGGCGTCAAAGGGTCTCATGAAAATGCATTTTTCTCACATTGTGGGTATGACATTTGCACTTAAAATGGCACCTACAGACCCCAAACGTGACCCCAAAAGGTCCAATTATTTTATTATCTCATAACGGTCTCCAACAGTCATGACAATATTCAAATCAGAAACAGGATGTTGGCCAAGAGAAAGAACCTAAACAGAGTAATGTGGCAGGATTGAAGACACTATCACATATTGATCACATTTAAATATTTGATCAAACACATTTGGAGTATGTCTTTCATCAATTTGTAATTCTAATTTCAATATGGGAGGCCAGTAACAAGTTCAAATCAAACAAATGTATGCCAAATATGGAAAAAGACCAATTATTAAATCAATTACCAATTAAATGTTTTCCTAAAACCTTAAAAGTCTTGTCTGGCCCTGATGTCCGCCGAGCTTGAACTAAATTCCATACTACGGAGGCGCTCCAAAAAAAAATAACAAATTGGACATGCCTCTGTATGACAACTTTTCCCATTCGTGTTGTTGTGGAAATCCATCTAAGATGAGTGAAAAGTGCGCTGGATACACACATGGAGGGCTGAGGAGGAAATGAAACACAGCACAGCAGGAAGGATTAGAGCAGATTATGGGCAAACTTTTTGATGCGAGGGCCACATTGGGTTTTTGAACTTGCCTCGAGGGCCAGACCAATTGCAAATTCGGTTGCTTCAAAGAAATACATTTCTCGAATAGACTGTAAATGCCTGTACAAATTAAAAGCAAACAAAAAAATAGCAGCAGTTATGCATTATCTTTCTTTATACAAATTACCTTTATTTTGTTTCCCACCCTTTTGACGCAAGGCATATCAGACTTGGACACGTTTTGTGGGCCGGCTTGAAGGGCTAGGCGGGCCCGCCTTTGGCCCCGGGCCTTAGTTTGCCCACCACTGGATTAGAGAGTAGTATTTAACAGCCAGCCTTTGAATCATTGGTTCAATTTCAGACTCAACAATGACTTGCTCACTGGCTGTCATTAAAGTATTAATTGTAATTTTGACTGGTTTTACAGTTAGACCCAGTTGTAGAGTGTTTGTTTTGCCATGTTTATTTGTTCGGCCTCTCCGAACATAAATCCATGAGTACAGAACACAGTGGGCGCCCACCTGCTAGGCCTGGCTCTGTCTCTGCCTCCTGGTGCCAGCTGGTACCTGGGAATGTTCTGGATGAGTGCGGCTACAATCAGACTTATTTTATCACAGAGACACATCTGGTCCGCTTTCTGTCCTTCAAACAGACACTTGCGTTTCCCCTCACTCATCTTCTCTGTGCTGAGATAAATCCTCGGCCTCCACTGGGCGAGTTGAGCTCATGGTCCAACTCCATGAGCTATGTGATGAGCTCAAACAGGTGATGTGGAGAAAAAAAAGAGTTATATGTATTGCTCTTTTGCTGTTTAGTGCTTGCAGTCGGTTAAATGTTTGTTATGTCACATTTGGGGACTGGATGATTCGCGATCGCAATGGGATCGTGAAACCACGCCTTGCTGTATAAATCGTATGGGTCGATAGGCTAAGATTGGCGTCACATGATTTGCACTCAGTATGGATCCTTCAGTAATCAGGTGTCTGCATATGACCAATAAAACAGCTGTTCTCTGTGGTACATAAGCTACTGGTGGGCTTCTTAGGTCAAATTAAATAGAATTAATTTCAGTTAAGCTTCAGTAACACATTGAAGATGGCTGTTTGTTCCACTTTAGACATGGATTAGCCTATTTTAGATCTATTTCAGACACTTTTTAACCCTGATTTGATCTTGTGAAGTGGTGCTTTGTTGGAAAGGTTTGAGAATCTCCGCAATAGACTGCTGCATACTAATGTAGTATATGCCAAAAAAGGTGTCAAATAATATTTTATTTGTTGGCTAATACTATATGCCTGTCATGTCAAAGCACTGAGGAACACTTTACACATGTCGACCTTACTTTCATGCAACGGCAAACAAAGCATATTTTGTGTTTTTTTATTATTATTTTTTAGAAATGGTTGAAACTGTTAAGAAAATCAATGTGCTTATCCCCACACCATCTCTATCTCTGGTCAAATCCATGGGGGGAGTTACACTGAGCAGCTGGATATGGATATGGTGTGTGCCTCTTGCAGGTGAGCTGAGCCGCTGTGCTGCAGGTGACACAGGCACATGCCAAGTGTGTGTGTGTGTGTGTGCCTATGCACTGAGCAGGAGTGACAATAGGATTAGTTGGATTACAGAAATACAGGCGTCTTACAGGCGAACACCAAAGAAGAGCTGCCGAAGACAGCACCCATGCCGTTTTACAACACCTAAGCCTCATTTTACAAAATATCATGAGCCTGAACGCACTTTGCGGGTACAAAGCATAGTTAATACAAAAGTCAGGACATATTTCAGAAGGTGATATTGTCGAGTGATATATGTGGCTATTACTGTAGATGCAATCCGAGTGAGCCGGGACGCTTATCCAGATCCAAAAGAAGGTCTTGGTCAAGGCAAATATCTAGCTGACCTTTTTCACGCTATGCAGAGAGCAGAACAATTTACTGAAATGTTTTCTCACTTACAGTATCGTCCACATGTCTCTCCCAAATGGCTCTACTGTTGCCATGACACGTACAATTTCTCTGTGAATTTCTTTTCGTGAAATATGCGACACTGCACCAAACTTAATAGCTCCATCTTTCAACCTGTCGCTCCAGACTTTTGAATTTGCAGCGAGAGGCATGAAGCTGTGATATGACATGTTTGGATGTCTTTCCCTTCTGTCTGTTCAGGTTGGAATAGAAGAGATGCTGTCAAGAATGTGGGAGTCCCAGCCCAGAGTGATCCGGTTCCCACGGAAACATCAGAGGAGCTCGGTGGCCAATGGGCTGCGTAGACAGAAAAGAGACTGGGTCATCCCACCGATCAATGTGCCTGAAAACTCCCGTGGACCCTTTCCTCACATGCTTGTCAGGGTGAGTGGCAGCTACTATCATCTCGCCTCCAAAGCTTTGATTCACAACGTTCATAATGTGTCTCCCTTGAAAGGATTGGAGTGGTGGATATGCATGGAAAATAGCTGGATTTTGAAAGAAATATACGAAAAGTTTACAATGTGAAAAGGTCCGGTGAGGTGAAAACAATTACCAGCCTAGGAAGTTTGCAGGCACAACATTATAGTTTTGTTGTGTTTGTTTTTTCCCATACATGCAGTGGCAATGATTATGTTTATGTATCCCATCACAAATATACTGTACGTTTCCTTAAAACCAAAGGTACAGAGGCAGCTCAAGGGAACATTTGAGATTTTATGGACATGAACAGGGGGGCAATAGGGAATTAATGGGCCTAGAGGAGATTTGTAGATGTAATAAAAGTGGACATAAAATGTGTTGTATTGAGTATTGGGCACTGGGCAGGTTACCATTCAATTATTTTTCCCGATACCACTGACTGTCATAAGTACCATAAACAGACTAATTAATCATTAAAAGATGATTTCTCTGAGTAAAATCAGTAATCCTTATAGCCTAATAATAACAACAGCTCTGTGCTATGGATCCACCGTACAACAATTATTGGTCCCTTATTGAAGTCTCTTAAATTGTGCACAATTTTATTTTTAAAAGGTGTACAGCACATCCTCATGCCTTCTTTAAACATGTGGCAATAGTCCATTTACTGGACAGCGATGGTTTAATGACTTATAGATGTCTTATAAAAAATACTATAGTACTTACCATACCATACCAACTGTATTGATAAAGCACTTAAAAAACTTTACAGTTGGCCAAAGTGCCAAACATACATCATAAAGCAATGGGGAAATGAATAAACAGTCTGAACACAAGATGCAAAGTGCGGTCAATGCAACAAAATACAACCAAAGACAAAGACAATTTCAGTAATGCAAACAACATAGGAGCTCGAAACACATCTCACTTAGTGATTGAAAGCCTCCGAGAAAAGGTGCGTTTTCATAAGGGATTTAAACACAGGCAGAGACTGAGCCTGTCTAATCTCTGGAGGCAACGTGTTCCACAGCTTTGGAGCAGCAACAGAAAAAGCACGGTCCCCACAAAGCTTCCTTTTAGTTGGTGGGACCACAAGCTGCAGCTGATCTGCTGACCTGAGAGCATGAGACGGGGCATTGGGCAGATCATTAGATCATTTATATACTTTTTATCAATGATCTTTGTAATGTCTCAAAATGTTAAATTATGTTTGGTTTGCTGACGATGCCACCCTGTGCAGTTCTGGTGACTGTCTAAACCAGCTCCTAGAGAGCTCCTGGAGAGAGAGTTACATAAGCTCAAAGTCTGGTTTGATGTTAATACATTGTCTTTAAATATAAAGAAAACAAAATGTATGATTTTCTCGAACCAAAAATTTGACAGTCAAGCAAACCTAATGCTCAACATTCTGCCTTTAGAACGAGTTTATGAGAACACATTTCTTGGAGTTATAATGATTAAATTATCAAAAGCAATAGCAATATTATACAAATCTAGACATATTTTAAACAAAGAGAGCTTAGTTCTTATATAAATTTGGGCATATACCTATAAATCAAACACCAAACAATATTTTACCCTGCAAAAAAAGGCAATAAGACTTTTTCAACGTATAACCAAACAACCCATCATTTATTCATAAACCTGCAAACATTGAAATTCAATGATTTAGTAGACTTGTATGCAATAACAAATGATGTTCAAATTGAAAAAAAAGAGATTTAGAGTTTTCTTGTTTCTGTTAAAGGGCTCTGGAATTACTGTACAGAGGAGCTCAAATTATGTCCCTCTCTTTTCCACCTTCAGAGAATATATAAAAGTATTACACTTGTAAATTCTGAGTACTAGTTTGTTTAAGACTGTATCAACCTACTTAAAAAAAATCAGTTTGATTGTTTGCGGTAATGTCACAAAGTTAACAAAAACAAGTACTGTAAGAAAAGGTTAGGCAATAAGGTCATCACATGTCATTACTGCAATAATGTCGGGGGGTGAAATCACAGGCCTCTATATTTTATCCGTCAGCCAAGCATGACGAGCATAGTTGCGTTATAAAAGAAACACCCTGGACACAACATAAATCACACGTGTACTTCTATGGCCACCTCCAGATAAAACATGATCAGCCCTGCTCAGATAAAGCCAGACAACACAGGCCATTATCCAGTACGAGGTCTGGAGACGCTGGAATGTTATATCAAGCGCCCGGCAGGCTAAAAGCTGTTCTCTCGCCCCCGTTTAGGTGGTGATGCAGGGTGATCTGTCAGCTGCACCTTTAGGCACCTGCAGGTGGACAGGGGAAAAAAATGATCCTTGCTCAGAAAATGCTCATCCCTGTGTTTGGTCTCAGTAGAACAGATGTGTGGATTACCCAGGGCGCTGTCCTTTGGCCTTCGCTGCAGTATCAGCGCTGTTCCTACCTGGACTGGGACAAAGGTTTAACAACTACCCATATTTTAGTGCCCATAATTGGTCATGTGATATACAATCAGTGTTGGAAAAATGTAATGTAAAATAGCAACTCTAAATTACACAGTGATCATATTATATTCATTAAGTGGCATATTTAGTCAATTCAGTGCTTTCACAAAGTATCACATTTATTGTTTTAGTCCAAGCCTGTGAATTGAAAATAAACTCAAAGGGTTTTGTCAGTACAACCATCAAAGCCTATGATTCAAATTGCAAATTCAACATACTGAAGGAGGACCACATGAATTTCTCTACTTTTAGAAAAAATGGGTACAGGGCCTTAAATTAAAACGTAATAAGATGATGTGTATATTTTGTAACAATATGAAAGACATAAAAAATCAGTTTCTTCTGCAGCGTGGCTTCTCTGTGAACGTCCTCTGAGGCTGCCTGTTATCAGTCGCTGTAGCAGACAGACAGCTTTTAGTAGCATTTCTTCGCACACTCACACTGACACCAGCCTGCCCCACACAAGCCCCTCACGCTCATTTGTCGAGCGAGGTTTACACTGGCGGATTACGGAAATCGCCTTTCACCAGTGTGCCGTGTGAGAGGGCAGATTTGCCACAGACGTGCGAAGGACTGGCCCCCACAAAGAGAGCCACAGTGGGGCCGGTCGGTGTCATCCCCTTTCACATGAGGAATGCCATAAGTCAGGATTAAACTGAGGGGCTGCTTTTACAGGATATGTGTGACTGGGAGTGTGGGGCTGATCTCCTCTGACCACATGAGCCGGTGTGTTGTCAGGGATACGTTAGGGCTTGTGACTTCTTATATTTCTTGGATTTTCTGCTATTTTCACTTTTTAAAATATTCCCTGGACATACAACAAAACGACTGCTGCAATGAAAAAAAATACTGGATTTGAAATATAAATAATTACGTGCATTAAGTTGTAGGACACCAGCACGTTAATTTGCTCTCTCGCATCACAGCAAGAAGATCCCTGGGCTTGTTTCACATACACACAAAAATATATAGTCAACTTTGTAAAACTTAAAATGATCAGTGTATTTTTTAGTTCACGCTTTCTCTTGATTGGAGTTTGTGCTGAGTAACAAAGTCCATTAGTGAAAAATTTCACTTTTTTTATTAATAACTTCAAAAGGAAAAGATGGCATATGCCACGACTGCCTTTGAAAATGCAGGATGTGCCGTACGCCCTGTGAGCTCACCTCTTCTCCCGAACAGTCCTTCAGTCTGACAGCACCTTGACTAAACTGCAGCTGCTGGGACTTGAGCTTTATTCCTATTCCCTCACAAGTGGCCAAGTGCAACACTTCATTTTCAGACACATCCACGCTCCTTCTTCTTTTGCTGCATCTTTGGAGATGTTTTTAGAGTACAACTGGCCAATCGGCCCCAGGAGTGTAATTATCCCCATGATCAGTGTCAAATGAGGCAGATGACTGGACTAAAAAGGTGTGTGTGACTGGACTACAGCCTGGTTCTCTTTGATTCAGTGCAAGTGGAGGCTGGGCAATCAGAGGCTAATGTAGCTGCTCCAGGCACTGATTAAACCCAATGACAGAGGCACTTCCAGCTACACACAAACAAAGACCTTACTCAGTAGATTTGCTCAGATCTGCTTTAGACAATAGGGGCCGTTAAAATAGAAACATGTATGGAATATTATTTGTATTAATAATGCAAACAAGTTGGATTGCAGACTATATGTTGTTGTTTTTTACTGTACAGAACAAGTTTGATGGAAACCAGTGCTTCATTCATAAATCAGTAGTAACAGGAACATTTTTGGACTGATGGGACCGGTGGGTAAACAAGCCAAAACAGCCCTGCATGTGTTTGTGTTTACATGGAGAGGGGGGAGGTGAGGGTGAGGGGCGTGAGGTGAGGTGAGGTGAGGGGGGGAAAGTTAGCTCAGTGTTTCGAAGGCGGCGAATCTATCGAGTGCAACCAGGTTCGGCAAAATGGAGTAGCTGGGGGCGCCTTTAAGTCATATTGTGAAGGTTTTCATGAATAGAATAAAACAAAAATCTCAATTTGTCGATTCACTGCAAGCAAACAAATAGTGAGCAAGTATTCAGTTCACTGACGCTTCCACTTGTATTAAATAGACCACAATAACTTTAGAGTGATTGAGAGGTTTGGTGCAAAGCTTGATTCACTGGCAGTAAGTCACACTGCACCTTTTCACTCCTGCAGCTCATAAGTAATTCCATAACTCAAGGCTGTGTAATATGCAAATGTATTTGTTGACAGCAGTTGAATTCAAGGTTGTGTGACACCGTGTCCTGGAGCTCCATAACAAGAAGCACCGCATCTCGTTCATTCTAATTTATTTCACCACTGCTGCCCTCTACGTATCAGGTAACAAGTATGCCAGACTCTATAGACACAGAAACGTAATCATGGAGTTTTTTTTTTTTTTTCTTTCTTTCTTGTATTTGATAGTGATTGTGGTGCCAACATACTGTATGGGTATGTGAATAAGAAAAAAAAACAGACCAGTTATCATATTTAGTCGTCTTCTAAAATGACAGCCCAGATATGTTGTTTGTTTTTGTCGTTGTTGGTTTTGTCTTAAAGGGCTGTTCGATTTCACAATGCACGGCGTGGGTAGAATCATAAACGTGTGCTTGTCTCCGCTGTGCGACGATTAAGAGATTCAATTGGAGTTGCAACCAAAGTCTTTCAGCGTTTTAGGCTCAGAAGATGTGCCTTTTGCTGAAGCTGGCACCAGATGCTTGCAGTATTTACTGGATTTCCACATAAAGTTTAGAGTGAATGCTGTCTGTCCATGGCTGGGCACTACTCCTGTAGCTGGTGGTGCACTGGTGTTGTTTTTCTGTTTATCTCTGACAGAGTTGTAGTTGCGCGGGGGAGGATGACTCACTCTGTTTGATATATGTAGCAGCTCGTCTTTGGTCGTACGACGGTTCGAACTTTAATCCGTATCTCTTTCTCGCTGTCAGACCTACGTAGCTTTGGCACTGGCTAACCATTGTCCACCAAATGATACAGCTAAATGTGACAGATGTAAGTGTGGTGCCAGTAGAGAGAGCTGACACTGGGCTTAAATGGATAGCTTGGAAGATGGCCGATGCATTGAAAAGCACACACGAGGAGGCAGGTGGGATGGGGGAAAAGAAAAAAAGGAGGTGACAGGCAGGAGGAGAAAGGGGAGGCTACATTAGTCCCAGACCATTTGTGTATTTCTCATCTCGGACCCGTCACTAAAACACCTATACTGGGCCCAATGAGGCTGCACTGATGTGAAGCTATCCGAATATAAGGGCGAACAGGGACCCCATCCGGTTAACAGTGCTGCCTATAGTTGCACAAATGTCCAGGGCGACAATGCAAACACAGCAGCCAGGTAATAGCTTGCAACTTTGTGGACAGGCCTCAGAGAAAGTGGAGACTTTTCATTGAGCTGACTGCAAATGAAACTGTAAATGTATGACATGATATTATCACAAGAGAGGTGATGGTTGTTGTGATTCTGAACTCTTACGTGCATGTGTCAGCATACATGTGTAATGACGAGGTCCACCACATAAACATTTAACAAATTACAAATCCAGTGTAGGGTATGATAAAAAGAAATATGGGCTTTATATATATTCATATTCATATAAAAAAAATCATCCCCTCCACACTGTTCCTTGAATGTTCAGTTGTTCAGAAGCTTTGTGCTCTCTATTGATCAGATTGTGTTCAAAACTGCTTTTTTACAGCCAAAAGGACCGATCAATGCATAGTGGCTGCCAATTTGGTGCAGCCCACAGTAATTGTCCAACTATTGTTTCTGTGCACGTTTTGTAGTCACAAAGAAATAAAGGGACGTGGATAATGATCAAAGAGTGTAGAAATGTAACAGCATTAATGCAAATAACCATTTAAATAAGAATGTGAGCTTCCTTACACAACTATCTCTGCAGTTACACTTTGCTGTCACGCACATGAATGGTGTGATTAAACTTTACTAGTGTAATATTCAAGTCACATGACCAGAGAACTAAAAAGGAATTAAGTGTTCATACATAGTTTCACTGATAGAACATTTGCCCTATTGCTTTGCTAAGTTAGCCCAGTGTTATTGTAATGTGTACCGCGGTTGGTGTGTTCCACAATATGAAAACTATGCTTCATTTAGAGCCCCTTATTGTGTTTTTCATTTCATTATGGTTTATAATGAGATCGTAATACGCTTCTTAGATTTGCTTGTTTTGTCTGCAGTTTTATTGCACCCCCCGTCCATTGAGTATGTTTTGTCTCTTTCCCAGACTCGCAACAACAAATTCAACAGCAAAGCAATAAAACGTATACTGTGCTGAAATTAGATTATTCAAAAGAAGTAATATGATTCTTCGGATGAAAAAGTCTCATATTAATTACCTACTCCACAAGCTTTGCTCTGTTTCTGGAGATGTGGAGAATGATTATAGTTACTGGAATAGAAAGTAGCTGCATACAGACGTACATCATGCTCATCCATGAGTTCAACTTATTTTTCGCTCGTTTGTCAGGAGGGGATTTTGTTTGTTTTTTACATAGTGAATTTAAATGAGTTGTGCATATTAGTTGTTGTGTTGTTGTTAGCATAATAAAGTCGAGTGCGAGACTGGAGCCAATGTTGAGCCAATGTGAAGAACTGGGATCCTGCATGTTTCCATTGCATCCGGGGCGGCAGTGACTGGGGTGTTTTGTGATCGGAGGGTTGGCAGTTCAAATCATGCAGGTGCACACTGTTGGAGAATTAACAATTGTGTTCGAGAGGATAAATAAAGAATGGGCAGCAGTGTTAATTTTAACAACATATTTTTATTTAGTTCTAGTCTTTTGACAAAAGAGAAAATGTCCTATAATTTTAGTCAAAAATCTTAAATTTTAGTCTAGTTTTTAGCAACTAAAATTGCATGTACATTTAGTCGACTACATTTAAGACAAATTTAGTCGACTTTGCATTTATAATATTTATTATAATCATATTTAATCAAGGTCCTCTGCATCATGGAGCTTTTCCCGCATGAACAAAGCTCAGAGCTGTTCCTTTGGCAGAGAATTTAGTCTCTTCTTTAAATTTTTTGTTTAAGTCTTATTTTAGTCGACAACAATATCTGGACATTTTAGTCTTAATTTTAGTCTCATGAAAAACTTTTAATTTAGTTTTAGTCCAATTTTAGTCTGCAAAAATACTACTTTGACTAAAATTCTGACTAAATATTTTAGTCGACGAAATTAAAACTGATAGGCAGGAGTCTGGATGACTTATGCAGGAGAAGTTTATTTACCATCGGTGCAGGACCCGGAGACATAAACGTGAGACATTGCGCTAGTTCTACCATTCAAGTCTGCCTATGCTTCCACAGAAGAGGGATAAATACCCTCTGTTGAGCGTCATACTGACATGCAATCAAAACATTCAGTGGCTGAGATTGACTGACAACCACAGTCGAGGCTACGACAGAGATAGTACGACTGTACAGCAGGACCCAGTATGATAAATAGCCATTTAATTTTATTCTCTAACACACACTCTCGTTGTGTCCTTGAGTAATACACTTCAGCTTGCCTCCAGTGTCTGTGTATACTGTTTTGTGAATGGTTGAGTGGTTCCTTGATGTAAAGTGCTTTGAGTGCCTGATATTGGTAAAAAAAAAGAGAAAAGCGCTATATAGATGTGACCATGTAACATCCATGTTTCAAAGGTTTTTGTCCATCCATCCATCCATTTTCTTCCACTTGTCCATTGCCGGGTCGTGGGGGCAGCAGATGGAGCTGCCCAATTCACATTGCACCAGCCCCCATGGCTCCTCCTGCAGGTGGTGGGTCCACAGAAGGACGGCCTCATGTTTTTACCCGGGCCTGTTGGTCTCTCGTAAGAGGCTTCTGAACCGCTCTTTGTCTGACCCGTCGCCTAGGACCTGTTTGCCCTGGGAGACCCCACCAGGGGCACCAAGCCCCCGACAACAGAGCTCCTATCATTCAGGCGCTCAAACCCCTCCACCACGTTAAGATGACGGTTCCAGGAGGGGAAAGGTTTTGTGTTTTGTGCAATGTGGCCATACCGCCTTTGCTCTGCCCAATCCCTTCAGACCTTGGAAGCTAAGCAGGGAAAGGCTTGGTCGGTACTTGGATTGGAGACAGTTTAGTGACACCAGGAAGCCTGGCGAATGTAGTGTGTGAGTGAGTGGTTGGTGGTGGTCGGAGGAGCCAGTGGCACAGCCTCGCTTCTGTCAGTCTAATCCAGGGCAGCTGTGGCTACAATAGTACTTACCACTACCAAGTATGGAGTGAATGAATAGTGCAATGTAAAGTGTCTTTGAGTGTCCAGAAAAACAATTACTTTTTGTCAAACCTCCTAATATAATTGTCTAAGCCTTTTTCTTTCTTCCGCCTCAGCCAATCATAAGGTTTGTTAAAACCATAATACATCTTCTCTTTTATGTAATCTCTGAGGGTTCCAATACATCTCATTGCTTTTGTTTTGTGAATTAGGCAATTATGCGTGGTTGTACACGTTACATGTCACTGCAGCAGTGCTCAACAGTTTTCGTACAGTTTTTCGTACAGGGCTACATAGGTGATCATGTCATAGTGTAAAATGAGCACCATATATTAGTAAGTAAAATATGTGCTTTAGAAATAGCACTCTGTATCATTTAGATCCCACATGGTCCTTTCGATTAAAGTCTTAATGAGTAAATGATTGTGGGAATGGCTGCTTATTGGCTGTGTTGATATGAAGTGCCATGTAATGGGAAATTGAGACTGACTTATTAGGGCCATTAGGGATGCTAAAAATGGTTATGGTTAATTACACGATCATCTGTACCTGCTGTCAATGGATAATGAGAAGTTCAATGATCATACTGATTGGTCCCAAGGCACGAGCAAGGAAATCTCAAGGCCGCTGCAGTGTAAGAACATGATAGAGGAGTGAAGTGTGTACTGTATACGGTACGACACTTCACTGTACAGCAGATTATGAGGCACGAGGGAACGCTCTTCAGCTCCATAATTGGCTTAGACAGGATTCTAAGCCATTTTTAAACTCAACTACTACAGTTAAGATTTAATTTCATTTATTTATTGGGCGGCACGGCGGTCGGGTTAGCGCTCGTGCTTCACTGCTAGAAGGTCCCAGGTTTGATTCCCATCTGGACGGGGCCTTTCTATGTGGAGTTTGCATGTTCTCCCCTTGTCTGTGTAGCTTTCCACCGGGTACTCCGGTTTCCCCTACCACTAAAACATGTACTATAGGCCAGGATGAATGAGAGTGTGTTTGAGAGTGCGAGAGTGGGACGACGGATGGAAATTAGCCCAAGGCTACAATCCGGAGTGACTTTTCATTAACCATTTGGTTGTTGTGTGTTCCTTCCAAACTATTCAACTTTGGTTTTGCGAAAGGCAAGGCAAGTTTATTTGTAGAGCACAATTCATACACAAGGCAATTCAAAGTGCTTCACAGTTGCATAAAATTACAAGAAAACAGATCAAATCAATCAATAAAACATAGTTAATCAATTACAGTAAAAGGCAAGAGTGCAGTTAAAATACTTTCAGTTTTCATATGCACGGGTAAAAAGAGCTGTTTTCAGCCTGGATTTGAACATTGTCAGAGTTGAGGCCTGTCTCACATCCTCATGAAGACTGTTCCAGATTTTAGCTGCATGAAACTGAAACGCAGCCTCACCGTGTTTATTATTGACTCTGGGAACCACCAGGAGACCCCTCCCTGAAGTTCTCAGGGCCCGAGATGGTTCATACGGCTCTAACATGTCAGAGATGTACTTTGGTGCTAAACCATGAAAAGACTTGTACACAAGCAGAGCTTAAATTCTATTCTCTGAGTGACAGGAAGCCAGAAAAAGCACTTGGATGCTCCACAGCATTACTGGCAAAATATTCTATGGACTGATGAAACCAAAGTTAAATAACTGGTAAGAGTTTGTCATTATCTACAGTGAAACAAGTACACAGCTCAAGTCCCTACATGGGCTAAGAGGGTACTCTGCCAGGAAGAAGCCCTTAATCTAAAAGAAAAAGACAGTTTGGAGTTTGCAAATACACACAGGGATAAAGACTTATCCTGTGGTCTGACGGAAAAAATGTTTTATTATTTGGCCATAATGACGGTCATTGGTCCGGAGGAAAAAGGGGGAATCTTGCAAGCCTGAGAAACACCATCCCAACTGTGAAATGCGGGAGTGGAAGCATCATGCTGTGGGGTTGTTTTGCTGCATCAGGGACTGCACTGTGCAAAACAAGACATAAAGAAAGAACACTATGTGGAAATGTTGGAGAAACATCTCAAGACATCAACCAGGAAGTTAAAGCTTGGCCGCAGATGGGCCTTCCAAATGGACAATGACCCAAAGCATATGGCTAATGCTGGTTACAAAGTGGCTCAATGTTTTGAAGTGACCGTCACAAAGTTCTGATCTCATTGTATGGGCAGAGCTGAAAAGGCATGTGGCAAAGTGAAGGCAAGGTGATCTACAAATTTGGCTTAGTTACACCGGTTCTGTTTAGAAGAATGGACCAAAATTCCTGACAACTATTGTGAGAAGCTTGGTATACTCATGGAGTATAATATGTATATTAATCTGTCTTTTTAGCATAGAAATAGTGACTTTTGGTAATACTAAGAATGTTAGGCATGGTAGCCGTCTGAAAGAAATGTAACGATCACCTTTTGTTGCTTGCTTTGTACTTGAAACTAGACCGTTGTTGTAATTGTGCTTCTTTCTTTTGATGTACGAACACTTCAAACAGTGTTTTGTAAGTTATAGTTCTTTGTAAATAGTTTGTAAGTATGTAGCTTTATCAGAGTTGTTTCGTAATTAGTTGTTACGTAATCAGTATTGCTCCGTTTTGGGCCATGGTCGGATGCTGTGTAGGGTCTGTTTTGTTTTGCCGTTGTTTCCTTGTTGCTATTTTGTTCCTTTTGTTGTTCCACTATGTTCTTGTGAAATTATTAAAAACATTTGTTTTTATTGGGGGTGGGCGCTTAGAAGCTCTTACTTCGGCCCACTCCTTTTGAGCAGAGTGTTTGCTGCTCAAATAAACAAATAAACTAAGCTTGTGGAAGGATATCCAAACCTTTTGACCCAAGTTATACAGTTTAAAGGCAATGCTCCCAAATGTAAACTTGTGGCTTTGTAAAAAGTAATCTAAAACTGTGTAGAACATTCTATCTGTCATTCTTCTGGCATTTAGCAAATATAATTCTTTTTTTTTCATTCTAATTTGACATCAAAAAGTAAAAGTTAATTCTGTTTTCATGTCAGAGGGTGAGAAAAAAAAATACATGCGTCTGGTTCCCACTGTATATTCACTTGCCTTTTGGGGTTGTGGCAAGCGCCTGACTGTGTCCCAGAATTGTGTCCTTCTCAGTGCTGAATCACCCAGAATAATAACATTGAGGTCTCCAGAAATAAAGTTTGTTTTAATCCTGTTCCACTTTTCCGGCCGTGGCCAGATGAGTAATTCTCCTAACCCACCAACTCCAACAGAGCCAAATTATTTACTTCTCTACTTTTCTTTTTTCTCACGGGTGAGCCCAACTGCTGCAAAAGGGATCTTTTTAATGTGTCAAAATGGCAATATGTACTTATGATCAGATTGTTACTTCTATTCTTACGAAGTTAACACGAACAAACAATACACAGTAACAAATTATAAAACTAAATATTTAAAAAAAACAGACAAGATGATGAACTGTGGGACTTATGTCATGAGGTCTGTAGAAGCAACAGCATCCCCCCAAAAAAATGTTTTCCACATGCACCGTACACAGAACAGGCACCACTCTTGACACCATGAGGGTTTAAACATGGTGTCTTTGCTTAGAGGCAGAAAGAGAGTGACTCATTATGGTACTTTATAAAACTATACTCTCTGATGCTAATGTTATGACTTTAAAATCCTGGCTAATGCATTGTTATTGCTAAGTGACATTTTGGTGGAAAGGCTACTTTTAACTGTAACTAACTGGACCATGAGAGTCTCAAAATTAGATCACTTCTATGGTATTAAATCGCTTTTTTTCTAGGTAACCCGTAGACGTCTCGTGTTGTAATCCACAGTGGGTGTCAGGGTCGTCCAGGCTGTTAGAAACAATTATAAAGTGACAGTCCCATTAGAGCTGCCCCCTGTACATTGGACACTGAGTGCTGTTGTGACTGACACGGCTCTGAAGCTGGATCACTAAATAACAGTCAGTCTCCCGCCTGACCCCCACTGTCAGCTCCTGCGCTCCCCCTCTTTCATGTGCTTGGACCCCCCCCCCCCCCCCCCCCCACAACCCACCCTTAAGCCTGGGGATGTGCCGCTGGGGCTCTCTGCTGGCCTCAGGGTGCTGCTGATTGGCCGAGCTGTCGGGGCAGGGAGGGTCCTTTGGGAGCGCATGACAGCGAAGTTTAGGTTCCTCTTTGACATTAGCTGGAAACGAAAGTGCATGGCTTGCAAAAAAGCTTCTTCGCTCCAACATATTTCCTTTACTTTTACTTCATGATTTAAATATGCTGAAATGTTTTACATTGTGGTAACTAAATTTTGAAGGTGCAAACAGAAAGAGTTTTTGACAGTATCAAAGGTTTTAGTTTTTTTTCTTGATTGTTGCAGCTGGCTCACAGTGTTATTGATTTTTTAATAGACCAGAACTGATGGCAGAATTTGAAAGAATGCATGTATTGTATACCTTTTTGTGTATATATATTTGCTTTGTTTTATAACCCTATTATTAGTTGTAATTAGCAGAGAAATGTCATGGGGATCGGGACGTTTTCAGGAAAATGCTGGATTGAATTGTTGTCTGTAATGGACTGGAATGTAAAAAGTTTTGTACATTTAGTTCCTTGAGGTATTGTCATACAAAAATACAAAATATTTGACTTTTTTTTTTTCACAAGAATGTAAAAATGCCAATATGACTAGGTCCCTTCTGTTCCTGAGGTCTTCCCGCCCTATCCTGCCCCCTTAGGCATGCTTCCAGCTCTTCGCCACATCTTCATCACAATTATCTCCTGGGATGTACCTTTGTGTGCCCGTGACCATGCCAAGTATTGTGTTGGGAGAGAGCTGCGTTTTTAATGAGTTGCGCCTCTCCAGGGGTCTGTGGTGTGTTTTGGCAGCTAAGACAAGAGCGTCGCCCTTTGTCCCCCTCTGTTCCATTTCAGAATTGTGAAAACGTGCTTTCTTTTATCCAGAGAATTCCTTTATTTGCGCCATTCAGTAGTGAACCAGTAGGGTTTCTTGCTACTGCTCCTGTTTCTTGTTGTGCAACTCAATGTACGTGTGTCACCTGGCAAATGTTTATAATTGGCTTTGTGAGTTTCTCACTACTTTTCTGTCAGTCTCTCTAATTGTCCTTTTCAACATCCTCTGTTTCATGCTTTTTTTTTTTATGTATAATATCTCTGAAAGGTTTTCTGATATGGATGCTCTGTTTTAACATACAGTATCCTTCTAATATATAGATAGTTTCCTATCTGTTTGGAATGGACTGGAAGCTTATTTGAAAAGCGCTTTTTACATGACACGAGTCACCCAAAGCACTTCACCTAGTGTCGGAGATTTGTTCTTCATTCACTCCAGTTATGTAGCCACAGTTTCCCGTGGGGTAGAGCTACAGAAGTGCACTCGAGTTTGCATGATCGATCCTGGGACCTCGTGCTGTGAAGCCCGAGCGCTAACCGCTACTGTGCCGTGTCTTCATTTCAAACAGTTTCCTGTCATTTTCAAGCGGTGAAAGTAATAGGTAGTTGGGCATAAACTGTTAGCTGCTTCCCAATTTAATTTCTGGCTTTGTCAAGACCTCTTGTGCTAGTGATGCGTGGGTCGACCCCATGTCCACGGTCAACCCGTGGGGCCTGCAGATTCGGTTGGGCCGGGTCCCTCAAATATATATACTTCGCGTGCGAGTTGGTCGCGATAGAAGGCGAACATATTATTTTTAATCCTTACATTATTAGCTTACAACATACAGTGCATTCTTCTCCATAAACAAAGTCGGCTGTGTTTTGTTGAATGTCCAGTTTTTTGGGGCAGTCCCACCCACTCGCAGTCACGTGTTTGGATCCGACGTAAATTATCCCATTTATTAATTTTTGGCATTGATTGTACAAAAGAAATTCAAATATTAAGAAGCAGGATGAAGCATGATGTCTGCTAATCACCTATGTACTAACTCATGGACATAAAAACACACAAGGTGAAGATGTGTCTAAAACGTTGAAACTGAAAAGTTATAATGCCATATATTGAAGTATTGTGTGTCTTTCTTGTAAAATATCCATGCAATAGTCGGTAGTTAGCACATAGCTGTTTTTTAATGGCTTTAGTTCACTCTATTTTCTTTAAATTCAAAGCCACTTTGCAGGAGACGTAACCTCAGGAAACCTAAGAAACTCAAAGGATTCAATTCAATTGGCCAAAAAAGAAAATGGATGGGAATGTCTGGGTAACACTGTCAGCAGTGCAGCAGGCAAACCTTCCTCAGTGTCAGTATTGATGGGCTTCTCACTGCTGGAGTCCCACTGGGAGGACGGGGAAAGACAGAGAGATGGAGCTCCATATGGCAGCACAAATGCAGAAACTTAATGAGACGGACAAGAATAAAAAAGTGTTGAAATACATATTTTGGACAACCTGGTGTTAGAGAATTTGAACTGGGTGGAGAGTGGGACTGTGGATGGCCAAATGTCTGAATCGTGACTTGTTGGATATTTTTTTAGGCTAACTTTGTGAAAAATGTTTCTTGAGTAAAAATGTTAAGACTGTAGAAGAAAAAAAAACATCCACACATAAAACTTGTGTATTATAATTTTTTTTAGTTTAAAGTTTTGTTTTGGTTTCTGTCCTTTCTAAAAAAAAAATGGTTATGAAATGTGTACATGGAGTTGATTTCAGGTCTCCAGCAGGAGCTTGCTTCATTTTCCATTCTGTTTGCACTCCATAATGGACTGTCTGGGCTCTGTGCTGTGTTCTTTATAAGAATAGGGATGAGAGTGTGCCACGCTGGCTGTCGCTGCTTCTCACTTGAGAGATATTCAACCTGAGCTCTCGCAGCTCCTCTCCAATGTGACTATTTTTAAAACCATCCCTTCTTGTGACGCCTCAAAAACTGACACCTTTCCCCACCACACTCCAGCGGCGGTTATTGTATTTTGGAAAAGAAAAAAAGTTAGAAATGACACACAAAAAAACTGCCCTGCCCCCTTTTTCCCTAATTGGGAGTTTTGTTGCCATTTTGTCAGCCCATCACCCACGCCCAGTTCTTTCATCCGTACCCCCTCTCCATTTTGCCATTTTGCCATTCTGCGGGCTGTTTGCGTGGACAGCATCAGATTATTTGAATTTCACTTCCCCCATCAAAAGCAGGGCACATCAGCTTTGAAGAGTGACAAGCGCACGGCAGGAAGGATCAAAGACATGCAAAACGGAAATTTAGGAGCAAGTTAAAAAGCATGTCGTGTTTTTGCCTTTTTCCTCATGTTTGACAAAGAGAGGGAATAGGTAGAGTGGAGCTGCGGGGGCAGTGCAGGTACTATCAAACACACTGCTTTACAGGATGTAGTGCGGCACCGACTTTGATAAGGCTTTTTAATGTTCATCCAGTTACATCTAGACTTCAACTGTATTCTTTGTCATTGGTTGGTAAGTGGGTAAATTACATTTTGGATTTCACTTGTGTGGGACCCCAGGTGTTCTTACTACAGTGTGGATCGAGATCTAAGTCACCTGAGCCTAAAAAAAGACAGAAGAACACACAGACAAAAGCTAAAACATTGCACCACTGTAGAAATATAAAAAATGACAAGTGGTCATTAATAGGAGATCCCAATTACAATTACAACAACAAGACCTGAAAGTGTATTTATTGTACATAGTAACAATCAATCGTGTCAAGGAGACATCATTCAGAATCTACATAATACTGTATATCTACCTTATTCCTGGGTGGGGTCGCTCATGTAGAAACGAGGATGGGGCATTGGTTTCCAGTGGTTTCCAGGGCGAGTTTTCGTTTCACATAGCGGTTCATTTCGACATTTCAAGAAGATTCTCTAAGCGATCGGAAAGATGTTTCGCTGTTCACAGTTGAACTAAAAACCAACGGAGATGTTTTACACTGTAAACAGCGATAACACACACGACTGACCTGCTCACACTGTACGAGCGACATGAATCGAGCCCCATGAGGCGATACAATTGAGCTGGGTCTCTCATACAATCTATTTTAAATTTCTTAGTTATGGAAAGAGCACTCCAACTATTTTCTGATGGGTTTTTGAGCAAAATCTTTGACCTAATTGAACTCCAAACCACTGTTAATTTCGTCGACTAAAATATTTAGTCTTAATTTTAGTCAAAGTGTGTTTTTTTTTTACGACTAAAATTGGACTAAAACTAAATTAAAAGTTTTTCATGCGACTAAAACTATGACTAAAATGTCCAGATATTTTAGTCGACTAAAATGAGACTAAATAAAAATGAAAAGGAGAGACTAAAATCATCCAAACTTCTATTGACAGTCTGAAAGAGCCTCATATCATGTATATTCACTGCCAAAGGAACAGCTCTGAGCTTTGTTTATGAGGGAGCAGCTCCATGAAGCAGAGCACCCTGATTAAATATGATTATAATGAATATTATAAATGCAAAGTCGACTAAATGTGTCTTAAATTTAGTCGACTAAATCTCAACTAAAATTGAAGATATTTTTTTGACTAAAACTCGACTAAAATTGAATTACATTTTTGTCAAAAGACTAAGACTAAAACTAACTTAAAATATGTTGTCAAAATTAACACTGCTCCAAACCAATCGCAACTCGTAGTTTGGCTACAGTTGTGACCGCTTGTGTTCCCACATAGTTTACATCTAAAGCTCATAAAAAGTGGATTAGAGCGAAAAATCTACATGTAAACAAATCCCTCCCATCCATCACGCAAAGGCTCATGGGGCGTAGGAATAAGGTGGATACAGTTAGTAAGAATAATTAAAGCCGTAAGCGGCATCAAACAGCCCTCACGAGCCGTGCTTCGATCACTGCTCCTCTGTAGCCATACCGCTAACGCACCCACTACATTTTATTGCTTTGATGTGCCATTCATTTTTGGGGGGCATCTTGTCGCTCCCTATAGCCAAATTATGATCCCACAGTTATGTATTGAAACTATATGGTGCTGATACACTGTATCTAATTTACGATCAATGTAATACTTGTGTAGTTATTATAATAGTCTATATGTACTGACTCCCTATTGAGAAAGCTACTATCTGAATCTTAAAGTTTGTTTCTCAGTATTCTATTTTCTACCATTTGAATAAGGCTACAATATGAATGGATATGTGTCGTAAGTGAAAGTAATACATACTGCAGTGAAAATACTTCTGCTTAATGTTGAGAAATTAGATTTGGAATAAGTTTGGCATTAGGTGCCCTTTCACATGAATTATGTGGGTTCCTCATTTATATATGTTTTGAATAATCAGCTGTATCTCAATTTTGAGCTAAGACAGAGTTACCTTTTAGGAAAGAGTTACTTTACCCTTAATATGCTTCACTCTCAGTATAGCTGGGTTGGCAAAATCTTAACTGTCATAAACCATCCAAAACAGCCCATATTCTCCTGGGTTGAAATATTAATATTTAAGAGAAGACTAAAACATGCGCAGCGAAGCTAAACACAACTGGTTGACTCTGCAGGAGATGTTACACCTGCAATGTATGAAGCCCAAGCAGTGATTAAAGGTACAACATGAATGGTATTTAACGCTGCATTCTTTGATCAGAACATTTATGATGGTCACTGTAGAAAAAGGGCCATCAAATCCTCCCATAGCCACAAGAAGACAGCACAGACCTTGGCTATGCCTGCCTTGAAAAGTCTATGATCTGACAATCTAATTCAGAGTACTTGTTTTTAGAGCAGAACTTTATAATCCTGTTCTCTCCGTCTCAAAGTTAAAGTGGCTCAAAGTACAAGACGGAGCGACAAACAAAGAGTGTGTGGGGCTTCTCGTCGGTTAGTGGTTTCTATTAAAAGAATCCAGATATTTGGCAAACGCTGTCTAAATGCTGCTCGACAACTGTGGCAGCCAGAGCGTGACTGAAAGACCTGTCTTTCCTCCAAGTACTTGGCATCATTTCACCCACAATCCGCTCGAGTGTGCAAATGTCGTTAATTTCACTTATTATATCAAAGCTCGATTCCAGCCAACTTTAGCTGCAGCTGTGCGGTATAGGTGTGTTCCATATTTGGCCTCCGTGGCATTTACTTCTCTGCCTGCAGCCTACCTAAACCTGTCTCTCACAACACTCACGATGCCTGGAGTAAAATACTTTTAATCTTATCTTATTTAAAGATCAGAGCACAACGAGCTGTAATTATATTCAGTAAATGTCAGTGAGCGTAACCTTTAGCCTCAACGCAAGAACAGTTGCAGTTTCCCCATGCTCTGTCTGGCAGTTTATTCCTCTATTAGATTTTCTATAAACATATTTTTAAGTTAAATACAGCTTGATGGTAATGTGCAAATCTTGATTATGAGGACACCCTGCTATAAAGGGGCATGATATGAGTGAAACAGTGTAGTGCTGCTTCAAGTCAGTTCCTTTTCTGTGTGTAGTAATAACACTGAAACTGGTTTATACTGACAAGTTTCCAAATCTGTGCACTCATTAATCATAAGCTACTATTGTTATTCAGACCAGACCCTCCCACCTGTCATTTGCAATACAAGGTTAATCACATTAAAGTGTCTATGTTGTGTATATTTTGTATATTCAGAGTTACTTTACCTTGCTGTCTGATTCTGATCTGAATATATTAAGGTAGATAGTCAGGAGTGAGTGAGTGGAAAACATCCGTACACTGTCACTCAATGGGAGTGGTTAGGTTACGATGTTATGGTGACTATTAAAGGAAGGACCTTTGCAAATGATCGTTGAAAATATAAGTGACTAGATCAATACAGACCTCAATCAGGTGTGACGTGAATAAGTGTAGGACAAGCGATGCAGACAACACTAATCATCCTTGTTCGCTCTTTTTAATTGTCCTATGAGGGTGCATAAACTGACAAGACACCAGCACCGGGGCCCTCTAGGTGCCCATCAAGCTGAACGTGTGCACTTCCCGATGCTTTTGAGCCGATCGCGGAGATGCGCGTGTCCACTGAACGCTCCCTGCCTCCCCATTGTGTGACCTATGGGGGGGGGTGTTTGATGTGCCCTAAAGGCGCAGTGAGGTAGCCCAGCCCATAAAGAACTATAAAATAGAATAAAAAAAAGAGCGGCGTGCGAGGTGGGGGTACAACAAAGGCCCAAGCCATTAAGCTGGGACGAGACATAAAAAAAGGCTATCAAAGAGTGTAAACCTCACTTTGCCATTATCGTGTGACATTAGCCCTTAGCACACTGTAACCCATAATGATCCCTTGGGTGCTTGCAGCCAACTGGCCTTTAATGACTTCCTGCTTGACTGATTGTTGGTTCCTGCGAGCAAAACGCAGAGAAATACCAAGAATGTCCATTTAGTAAAGAAATACTCGGTGCTTCTTCGAGCATAGTTTTGCACATAGCCCTTAATTTGGACAGTAACGTAAAATTGTGTTGGTAGACTTTACGTTTTTTAAAGATGAAGAAGACAAGTAGAAATTGTACGGGTGACTGTAGTTTTGTGGGGGTGGTAGCAATGGCAAAAAGATGATGAGATAAGGATTTGTTTTAGTTTGACATTAAAGCCCATTCGTGTCTGTCCATGGGCCACAATCATATGACTGTTTTTTCACCATATTGCAAGAGTTTTTTTGTATGTTTTCTTTTTCTTCAAACTTTCCCCTTGCTCACCCAGCATTAAGCAACCATCTTTAGTGTGACAGGGAAACAAACCAAAGAAGCCCGGGTCATTAGGGAATAACGTTTGTGTTTTTTTTACTGCTAGAAAATGACAATAAACTTGAATGTCAACTGAATGCATCAGCGATTTAAAAAAGGGATTTGCTGGTTCACCTCGATATTGCTGAGATACCCTTGAGCAAGGATTCCTCTATAATCCCTCTATTGACAAAACTGTATATTCTGTAACTAAATTGTACCAACTTTAGGGATTCCTATTTGGTCCTAAGTGGCAAATCTATAACATAATACCTTATTATCCTTTGTGCCCTCCGGTGATCTCCATGAATGTTATATCTTTGATCAAAGATAAATGGTTTCTGAGCAGGGAGTGAAATTCTGTTTTCACTCTGCACAAATGACTCAATCGAGCAGTCGTCGCTCTTGGGACATCCTGGGCCCAGTGCGGGCGCATGTCTTCATCTATTCAATTTATCAATATAAAGAGTGTTCATTATGAGAACAGAGGTGAATGTGACATGTGCTCTCAGGTGTCCACAGTGGAATCTTAAACAGGCCACTGATGATGAAGAATATTGTTGTCTTCTCTGGGGAATAATGCTGTGACGGGCAACTCTCTTAAGGCTCTGTCAAACAAACAGGAGACATGATAACCATATAGGCCAAGTAATAAAGATGCACATAAGCTCTGCCTTTTATTCAATTCACTGTTGAACAGATGTTGTGATGGTACAACTTAACATTTGTCATGTAAGTGAAATATATATAGGTCACGGCATTTTATACTGCAGTTTGTTGTATAATTTCGTAACATGTTCTTTTAAATATTTCAGCTATTATATACAGGTGAAACTCAGAAAATTACAATATCGTTCAAAAGTTCATTAATTTCTGTAATTCAACTTAAAATGTGAAACCAATATATGATATAGACTCATTACATGCAAAGTGATATAAGCCTTTATAGTTATAATTTTGATGATTATAGTTTACAGTCCATTTTCCCAATATTCAAATTTTATGAGATTTTGAATTTGGGGAACAGGCTCACAGCTGTGAGCCTATTCATCAAAATGATAACAAATAAAGGTTACATATCTCACTTTGCATTGAATGAGTCTATCATATTGGTTTCACAGTTTAAGTTGAATTACAGAAGTAAATAAACTTTTGAACAATATTCAAATTTTGTGATTAGTATCACACCATTATCGAAGTTGTTTTTCACTGTGGCGATTTACGTACCGAGAATTGCTATTAAGAAATGACAGGTTTGTCACAAGGAAATCTCCACTGCCACTTAGAGTCTCTCACTCACTCTCAATAACATTTCTCATTACTAATGGAGCATTAGTATTGCTCACAGAGCATAACTAATATAAGTTGCATAATGTGTTGATTCGTTTTTTCTCCCCTGTTGTTTTTACAGTTGTAATAGTTACACTATGATAAAGCTAATTTTTAATTAGCACATTTGTCCACAATTTGAAAAACTATAACTAGAAAATTGAAGATAATGCTTTTGCTAGCACAGGAAATATGAAAGTCGACTACAAAAGTTTTGCATAAAATCACCGAAAATAAACTAAATTCATGATTTTAATATTTTTTGTTGGAGAATATTTGCAATCTAGTGTCGTACATTTTCCCATATTCTGCTTCCCTCTTGGCAAGGACTCAAAACGTATGCAGTGCAGAAAACCATAAAACAAAGAAAGAAGCAAACAGGGCCAGTACAGATTACCATGACCGTGGCAGCAGAACATTTGTGTATCCCACACGATGGCTCTGCCGCCTGCTGTCCACTGAATTATTGAACTGAGCCAAGCTTTTTGATCTGAACTTTAGTGAGACCACGCCGGACTTTAACCTGTCAGACACTGGTATAGACACGGGTACAGTCATCTCCTATGTGCTCAGCCTACACAGTCAAGCATAAAGTAAACTGTCTGTACCAAAGTCATCTTTTCAGACAAGACGATAGTAAAATATAGGCAAGGCAAGGCCTTTCATATTAATGTGTGTAATATGAAACATGGCCTTTGTTTGGTTCAGTTGGTTTATTTGAGCATTTATGCTCATCGTCCTTTGCTCTAAATACTTCATGGCAGAGCCTGGGATTGAAGACTGAAGCTTGGAATTTGGACGTGTCTTGCCTCTTGTTTGATAAACAATTATGTAGATTTTGTATCTATTTTATCTTTTTACGCATCTGAAAATAACTCTTTACACACCAAGATTATTTTAAAGCTACACATTGCATATCATAATGCTGTTTTTGAGGTGTTGTCATGTGTGCCGTTTGCTGGATTATAGAGCATTGGGAGGCATTGAGTATATTAAATAATCCATCTGTTCCAGCATATTCTCTACCAGATGATTACCTGATGAGGGTAAACTCATCAAGTAATCATACAAAAATAGCAGCCGATATGATTGGCAGATGGTGGGTGCAAGGTATCAATGCAATTAGATATAGCTGATTATTGTGCTTTGGTAATTACACACGCTCTGATTAGTGCAATAGCGTTCCTGTGTGTGCTGGCACGGACTGGAAAGTACAAGAGTAAAATTACATAAATGCATAATGTTTGCTTATAGCTACGTGAAAGAAATGGCTATATGTTTTACTTTTGTTGTTTCAGTCCATTTCAACAGCATAAGGCATGAAGTTCAAGTTTCTAACCGACCAACATTTATTTGTATAATTCAAGATTATTATTTAAAGCGACAATAATATTTTTTTATCCATGAAAGGAGAAGGTAGCGGAGTTTACACCGTTATCTGCAGCTCCAATTTGTTTGTAACTCTCAAAACACGTTCTGAATGTAACATTAATTCATTATATGCACATTTTGGACCCGTGTGCAGCTTTGCTTGCAGTTAATTGTTTGGTTTGGAGTTTTACCTCAATATTTGTGATCAGTAGATCAAAAATGTTTTGTCCGGTACTGTTTTGTACTTTGACCTGTTTATAAAAGCTCATTTATGGATAAGTGCTGCAAATTAGCTTCAATTATAAGCACTACAATGTAGACTTCTGTTCCCGTTTCAGTCAATCAGTCAATAAAAGTTAATTTCTATAGCACTTTACAACTACACATGGCAGACCAAACTGCTTTCCATAAGCGCAGAAACGAAAAACATCAACATTAAATGAGTTTGTCTGTTGCCTCGATCAAATAAACCAAATAAATAAACTGAACAGTATATAAACAGTATGCTACAGGCATCTTTTGAACATAAGTTCTTCCTGGCATGAAGAAATTCTCTCTACTGACGTATTAAGTGATATTAGATCATTATATTTTTTTCTTAAGTCCTTCTCTTTGCAACTAATCAGAATCCCGATGCCATAACTTTGGCCAATGAGATTTTCCAGTGAACTGGCCTGTTCACAAGAAAGGTTATGGCGAGGGTGCTTGATCGTTGACTTTTGACATTACTGTCTCTCCCAATGTCCAACAGCAAACTGTTTCCTTTTGAGGATGTTTTGATGGGGAGCGGTAGGAGGAGATGTGCCTGTTGAACCTGGAAATCATGCCAAGGACAACTCTGAATAAAACCTTGTCTGTCATTATGGTAGCATTTTGTGTTCGAAACCACTGCAAAAAGCGTAACATCCGTACTTTAGATAATGAAGGAAACAAAGAGAAATTGCTATAATATTGAAAATTGCCTTGCTGAAGGCATTCAGAAGCTTTCATGACACAATACTGTCTGGTTATGAATCTGACCTGATGATGTGGGAACTCCTGTATAATGAACCGTCCTTGGACCTGGTGCATAATAAGATCTGATCAGAAAAAGTACGTGTGCTGCAGCGTGGGAGGAATCGACTGAAATTAAGAGGGAATGTGTCATGCTCAAACTCAGAGATGTTTTATGCATGTCACTGCTCAACGCACGAAGTCCTTCCACAGTTCCCCCATTGGATTACCAGTCATCCCTATAATGCTCCGGACATGCTTGAAAAGGTGCTTTTATTTAAGTTTATGTGAGACCGACCAGACAGCAGTGTTCTGGAGCAATGTCATGTCAGTTCAGTGTAATTGTGATGTCCTGAATAGCCTGGCTGAAGATACTGAGGTCTGTCTTGGTGAGACTGACGGTGAAACCTGCTGCCCCCCGCACCCCCTGCACTTTTCAAAGTTCAGTGAGGAAATAATGAGGGACCAAGACACTGCAAATCTTTAACATCCATTTTCAGTTTTACTTTAAATAATTCAGGTATGCAAAATCATTGTGAAGCGATTCAGTGGCCTGTAATGGAAGAAATGTAAAACAATTGTGGAGAATTAGCAGTGATTTTGAGCGAACCTTTGTTCTGCACATTCAATATGTCAATACTATGTCAAAAGTAAAGCTTGTAATAATTATACATGGGATGTCCAAAGAAGAACCTCCAAATACTTATTTGTACAATATCTTAAAATAGATTATTACAAATTATGACATGCTAACAATGAGTGACTTGTAATTGGATCATGATGTTCCTCTGCGGCCTGTTCATTTCAGTTGCCATAAATGATATTATAATGGGGGAGAAAAGTGTTTTTTGAGGGAAAACAAGTCAAAGAAGTAAGCAAAAGTGCTAAGTTTCTATACTGATTCCCTTTCTATTGCTTTCTTTTGCCCATTCTTGCATCATTGTTTCTACAAAACATATAAAAAAAAAATTATTGAACCCATGTCATTGTTCCTGCAATAATTCTAAAAAACTAAAACCTGCAAGACAATCGTGGGGCCTGATCTCCCCCACGTTTGTCATAAACCTGTCTGTTTTTTCCCCCTCATTACTGTTCTATATTCGTCTCTCTAATTCTGTTTTCTCCTTTTATTCTTCAGATTCGTTCGGACCAGGACAAAGACGTGGGCATCCGGTACAGCATCACAGGAGCAGGAGCCGACCAGCCCCCCAGTGGAATCTACAACATTGACCCCATAAGTGGCAACATGTTTGTCACGCAGCCCTTGGACCGAGAGGAGAGGGCGTCATTCCATGTAAGAAAAAGACTTCCCCAAAGTATCAGATCATAATTTCCTCCCGTCTATCAATGCATTTGCGCTACTTCTACTCTGATCCTTCCTATTCCCTCAACACTCTGTGCTGTCTACACTGGCATCATTACCTCGATATTCCACAATTATCTCTGCCCAAACCAGGCCGGTCTTTTTATCCCACCATTTCTCTCACCATATGAAATCCAAAGGTGCCAACAAAATATGAGCGAGAATCACGTCTTGAAAGACTTCCCATTCTGATGCATCAGCCAGTCCCCTGTCTGTTGAGAAATGAAGAATGCTGCTTGACAAATACACACAGACAATGGGCTGTCATTTGGATTTGAGTTTTACCTGCAAAGAGGAGTGTGAGACGGATGGATGAGGAGATGGGGGAGAGATGGGGAAGTTTTGGAGCTAATGAGGTAGTCCGGTACTCTGTGTGCAAGTCTGTGTGCCCGTGTCATTAACTACTACTATGAATATTTATGTGATGAAGTGAGTACCTGTCACCTGCAGTTTTATTGACAGGAGTCAATAACTTTATCTTTATCTTAACATTTAAGTCAGAAATCAGAAACAGAAAATATCCCCCCTAAACCTTTGGGCTGTTCTCACTTCTCTCTGCTGCTCCGAGTGACAATAGGGCTCATTTAGAAAAGCCATACCGCTGTAAAGCTACCCCCTGTCGTGTCATGTGTATAGGGTTTCAGTCCTCAGGCCTTGAGTTCACTCACTCAAATATAAACTGATCGACAATAGGCATATGTATAAAACTGTCTTTTTTGCGTGGCATCTGTTCGCTAAAGGATGTGTCAACAACGCAAACCAAAGCAGCGGTGCCTCCTCCCCAAAAAACAAAAGGAAACAGGAGACGAGCGTATTCTGACGTGGAAACAGGCGGATGTTTTGTTGACAGAGCGAGACATCAGATATCAATTCAAACGCAAAATCCACCGTAATAAAAAGGTACAAAACTTACAGTCTGGTGCTTTTGCGGGAAGCTTTTTTTAACGCTGAAGCTGCGTAGCAAAAGTTCCGTCCTGTCTGGGGAGCAAAGCAGCGTCTCTGTCCCGCTGTCGCTGCTTTGCTGTCGAGGCTCTTCATGAGGAAGCGGCGCCACATAATCCGTGATTAATAAATCCACTTCGCAGAAGTACTTCCAAACATGTTCGTTGTAACGTCCACGGTTCAGCTCGTCTGCTACAATCTTTGCGGCGTCCATCCAACACAACCCGGTGTTTACCCAGAATGTAAATACATACAAAGTTACGCCCCTACTGCGCACTGCGAAATCTCCCAAAACAAGCCGGTATTAACCTAAAGGTTTACGCTTTTAAATATACCAATACGGCTAGCTTAAACATGTAGAGGCCTCTTTGTGGCTTCAACTGAACGATTCTGTTAAAATGCAAAAATCACAAATTTTCCCCAAAAAAACGTCTTTTGCGTTTTTCTCGAAACTTGGGCTGCTGACTTGTGTCCCTGGAGTCCCGGGGGCACATGTGCCCTTCACATGTTGTACTTTGTTAAATTTAACTGCATTTATATACATTATCTGTTTGAACCATTCTTTCATCCATCCATGGTACAGGTGAAACAGCAAAAAGGCCAGGGCATCCTTATAGTGTGGGTCTTCCTGCCAATCTCACTTTAGCCTTATCTACAGCAGAGGCCCTTTAAACGGTGATAACATCCCTTTAAAGGTTTTGCTACAACCGTCACGCCACACTTTTTGGACAAAGTTTATTGATTCATTTCAGCTCTATATGACAATCTCACAACACGCTGTCCTTTTGTCCTTAATCGTTAAAACCAATGTATGACTATATTGAAAGCCAAATCGGTTACTGATTTTGTACAAAGTGTTCTTGAGTTTTTGAGGGTAGTTTGTGAATGTTACAATGGATTACCTACGGTTCCCACTCCGGTTTAATTCTTGATCCTTGTGACTGACAGTTGCAGTTATACCAGGTTATACCATATGTTACAATAACATCCACCTTTAGAGACTCAAACTTGCAAACAAAGTAGACATTGGATATAACCGTTCATACACTCTCGTTATGGGATCCACAGATGTAGGCCGCCCTAACACCTGGGCTGGTGCGCGCTGGGTGACAGTCTCACTGTGCAGCTGCCTGTCAACGTGATAGATGGCTGTCTGGCTCATAGGCTTCATTCAAAAGCATAGGCGTGTCTCAGAGGAGGGATTGAGTAAAGCTGTGATGTCTTCATTGTCATACATTATCAACACAGCGGCAGCCCCACATGATTGTCAGTGTGATGGGTTTGTCGGCTGGGGCGCAGTGCATTCATGTTTCAATAAGCCTCTTGTTCCTTTACCAGCGTTACAGGAGATTACACACAGTCACCAGTGTCTCGTGTCTTTAGTGTTGTGAGTTATTGAGCTGTGATGTACAGTAAGTGTTTTAAGTGTTTTTGATGCTTGGTAGGTGAGCAAAGCCTTTTGGGTTTTATGTGTGACTGCATGAAAGAGCACAACTATGAGTGACAGCACCCGTTTAAGGCCTATACGTTTTGGATTTGTGAGCCTTTTTTTTTGTCTCCAAAGGGAAATTTTGCCCTCTGCATTTGACCCAGGTTTCTGCAGGTTTATGTTTAAAGCAGAGGTATTATGGTATGCATTTAGTTTTGGTTTGATATGTGTTGCCTCTGTTCCTTTCAGATCCTCCTCCCCATCAGAACAAACCTTTACTGCCTCTCCAACTGTGTTGTTTTATAGTGGCGTAAGCTGTGCTACAAAGCGGGAGGCAAGGATAGCGCTGGTTGTGTATGGGGCTCAAGGGAAGCTCAAGGGAAATTGGCGAAGCTATATGAGCAGGCACCACTTTGAATATGGGCTTTTGATCAGGGACGAACATTGTTATATAATATCAAGCTCTAAAAAGTGGATTTTGCATAAGTTAAGAGAGATAATATAAGATAGGGCTCACAATGGAGAAATTCACTTGTTACAACAGTTCACAAGAGCACACAGGGTGCAAATAGTCAGGGAAAAAAAGTGCAACAAAAGAAGAACAAGATAATCTGCAAACAAGTATTTATGTATTTATTTATTTGTTTATTTGGCCAGGACAGTGCATGTTAATGAACATACATGGGAAACATGCATGTAAACACGCCACGCCGGATTGCGGGTCAAAAGGGGGCAAAGAATATATATAGAATCAAATTAGAATCAGGCGCATTCAGTTGCCTTGTGTACAAAATACGCGGTATAAATAAAGTTGCCTTGCCTTGCCTGCTGGAACAGAATATAAATATCAAAATGTCAAACGTTGGCAATGCAAGGTTTACAGTCAGTGCAGGTGAATGATGAAGTGACACCGATGCAGAGGTTATATCCTCCCACTAAAGTCCTCAGTGTTTAAAACAAGGCTACTTTGTGAGAGATCGGTGAAGGCATGCTATCTTGTCCGTGTACAATTTTAATCCACTGGGGCAAATTTTATCAGCAGGGCCATGGGAAAGCACCGCCAGAACTTTGGAAAAGAGCTTAGGTCTGGAGAATCGAGCACAAGGCATACAACGTAGGTGCATTCCAGGTTTCAGAATACAAATGTTTGCGTTGACATCTCTTGCTCTGAGGCTGCAGATTGGGATGAATGAGCTTGTGCTGTTCAAGTTCCCAGAGGACAGGCAGCTGCACAGTAGACGGTGCCTTGTGATGTACAGACAGCACATTAGGCTTTAGGCACTCCACACAGAATCACTCTCCTCCTCAGACGCTGCGCACCTGCCGCTTCTGATGTGATCCAGGATTTTAGAGCAGGAGAGTGCTATGTAGCCGCCGCTCGACCCGTAGGAAATATATTGCGTAGCCTGCTTTCTTTCAACTTTGGCAGGACATTCCCATAGCTGCTACCACATCTCACAGGCCAAACTTTCGCTTGTTAGTTTGTGCTCAAGTAAAAAAGATATGAGGCTGGTGTTTTTGACAGGGGAGCATCAGGGGAAGTAGTGGTTTTTGCGAGGTGAAATGTGTAGTAGTGAAAGAAGACGTACAAAAAAGGTCACATTTTTTACGCACAGTGAAATATTTTAACACACCGTACAATTTGTCTATCTTTAAATGCCTAGTTTGTGATTAAACACTGTACACTGTTCTTTGCAAATTTGTCCCAGTTTATTTTTTATTTTTTTTATGTAAATTATACTTTCTGAACCCAAAAAGAACTGTGGTTAGGGTTTCAGTAAATTCACCAACACTACCCTCCCAATGCATGTTTAAAGCTTGGAACGTTTCTTAATCTTAATGCCACAAGCCGCAGTATGTTTTTGGAAGTCAAATCAAAAGGCAAGTCAAAAGGCAATACATATAATAATATATAGCTGTTTTTAGAATTAGCTGAAAGCACATATTGTCAGAGGTCTCAAATAAGTGCACGAGAGTGTGGTTATTTATGGTTATGTGTGCGCTAAAGGGAGCAATGGGCCAGATAAGAAGTGCACTTCTCCTCTGCAGTTGGTCCAGTTTTACTGCAGAATACTGATGTGGCCCCACACATACAGCTCACAGTCTGTCGGCAGCACGGCCAGCGCTTTGGGCCTTTAGATCACATTTCCAATTTCTCTATCAAGTGCACATTGCACAAACACACAAACACTGGAGTGTGCAGGGGATGTAGAGTGCTTTCTGAGCAAAGACATCAGAGGCGCACAAACTGGGGAGCCGCAAGCTGCACATTTCCAAATGTATCAGAAAATAAAAATTAGCACAGACCCTTGAAGAATTACAGGATATTTTTCACCCTGTGCCCTGGATGGACACCAGTTCTTCTTGATCTCTTCAGTAGAGAGAGATGAATGAATGCAATTGTGCAAATCAGATGTGGCCCACAAAATTCTTTGAATTGCTGAGACCACAGATTTATGCTGATCACTTTTTTTCTATGAGATTTTTACTAAAAAGACAATTTGATGAAAAAACCCTTCCTGTCCAAATCTGAATAAAAATAAACTTTTACCGCCACAGTCGTCCGTCAAAAAAGGTAGATACTTTTTTTGCTTGACAATAAACATTAAATCAAAAATCAAATCAAATCAGGTATAGGGCCTTTAAGAACCCAAACGTCTTAGAAAAAGTGCAAACTGTGACCCTTTCAAGAGCACTGATGGGTAATGTACACAACAATTCAGCCACTTTTCGACAGAGTGTACTATGTTTAATGTAATAAATAAATAGCCACACAGAGACATTATAAGCCACAAGAAGTGTGTCACATTGTGTCAGCATAATGTTGTGACTAGTACTGACTTGGTGCCTCGCAGTTCTCTTAGCGTCCATTAATAAACTGTATGTACAGGGAAGTGCCAGACATAACATATGACAGCAGAGCATAAACAAAGACAGCAAAATGTACCAAACACGCAGGACCACAGCACAGAGATTTTCACAGTGTCACACAGGAGCAGTCTCACATCTCAGCGCCACAAACCACTCACAGCTGAGGAAACAGATTGGCCTTGTTTGTTTGTTGGGACTCCTGTGTGTGTTTGCCATGCCTCAGCCAATGGCAAACGAGCACCGTGAGGATCATTAAGAAGGTAAAAGGGGCCCATTTTGATTGGCTACTCGTCTCCTCAAGGCTGTTATTATGCAGTGACATGCGTCTAAGGGGCCGTCAGGAGGGGGCGCGTGTTTGGGTTGTGTTTGGGTGCGTCCTCGACAGACGTACTCTGAGAGCCCACATGATGAGTGAGGATTCAGGGAGAACAGGTGCTGCCGATCCGTCTTTCATGTTGGCACTTGATATATCAGCGCTTCCTGCCATGATGCTGCCACGCTCTCAGGTTTCCAGCGTGGCACATTTACTCACTAAATGAAGAAGCACATAACACTGTTGCATTACCATCAATAAGTAACAATGATATCCTATTGTTACTACTAAATTGTAGTCTGTATAATACATTCTCAATCTGGCGTGCTCTAACTATACCATGGGAATTGGCTAAATTAGTTGCACTCATTGTTGATTGCAAACACGACAGTTCCCATACTTGTTAATGTAACAACTAAGAACTATCAGTAGAATAACTGTAGTAAAAGGGAGACCATTACACTTATTACATTATTATAAACGCAAACCATAGTTTCTTCACTCTTGAAATGTGCACTACACAAACCCCGCGTGCTGTCTCCAGATGTCTCCAGAAAAACATATTCTATTCACTAATTCTATATTTCTCACTGGTAAAAACTATCCACTGCCGCTAAAGCATGATCCCTGCTGTTTCTGACCCAAAGCTGAGTGAACTGTGTTATGGTTGCTGTTAGCCTGGCACGAGCCAGACTGATCCTCCATGTTAAGAGATACATGGGGATACAGTCTGGAATTGTGCGATTTGAATCTCGCTGACTCAAAACAAAGACGAGCCAATCATAGCACGGGAGGCGGGGGTTATCGATGCGTCATCTTCCGTGCTTGGATTTCCCATCAAACACCTGTGCTCCTCCGGGCCGCAAGGTCGTGGGAACCCAGGGTGCTGAGGGCGCTGCAGCACCCCTTGGTGGATAGTTTGCGAACTGCAGGCAATATTAATAAATAGGAAATATGCACAGAAAAAGCGTTTTTGGGGTAATTTTTTCCCCTGAGCACCCCCAAACTAAAATGTCTTCCCACGGCTCCTCCGGGCCGTAACCAAAACAGTGAAGATGGCGGCCCCGATCTTTTACCAGTGCCCTTTCTTCTGTTTTAAATGAGCTGGACTTGTCCTTAAAGCCACAGCAAGAAGCTGCTATGAGGGCTTTCACCAGAACATTTACTCGACTGCACGTGTGGACTACAAACTATCATGGCGGAGGATGTAAATGCAAAGCGTAAGTCATTTTGTGTTTGATTGGTTCGCTCTCGTTCAAAGTGCGATCGTTAGCCCCACCTCCAGTCTCGATTTGGAAATTGCATCCTATTACCACAATTCCAGACTGTCTTTATATTTATTTATAAATACATAAATAAAGTCAGTCAGGCTTTATGCCAGGCTAGGTTGCTGTAGTATAGAAGCCCTATAACAACAGCATGCACAGATTAAGACGTCCCGCTGTAGATTATGAGGACATCAGTCAGCTCTCCCCCTCAGCCCCATGTTCCTTTTTGTGTCCTTCGGCCACATTTATTTGCACGAAAGGCACTCCCATGCTTTTCTCCTCCTCTCTTTTCTCACACAGCAAGGTGTCAAGGAACATCTAATCATGTCAGAGACAGTCATCCAAATGCTGGTCAAACGAACTCAGGCAAACATTCCCTTAGAAAACAGAGGAATAGGTTGAAAGGCAGCACCTCGGATATTTGTGGGGGCCCCTGGCTGAGCTAATTACAAAATACTCTAGGTGTTGTATTTGTGATTCTGGAACAATTTATTACTTCATGCTCCATTCTATGTGGTTGATTGTGATCTGTGCCAACATGCCTACAGGAGTCCTGTGTCAAGCAGAGAATATACCAAAACAAATAAAGCAACCGATTAACGGAATGCAAGAACAATTTGTGCCATGCGGAGAGCATGTATCAGGCTTTATGTCAAACCAGGGCTCTGTGGACATTTTGCATTTGAAACATTTGAAATATGCATAAGCCCAAGCTGAATGAAGTATGGTAGAAAGAAAGTATACTCTAAATATCTTTACAGAAAAAGTTACAATTATCTCATTAAAGATAAGATAGCAAGCACTGATATAAGCACATCTTAGCCTACGACCTTTGCCCCTCAAGTCACTCGCATCAATTATCTCTCCCCCCATCATCCTCTGGTCCCAGCACAACCCTCTGCATCCCATCACCTTGAACAGTATTTCTAGTTCACCTCTTCTCTAGTGCTATAACTGGTTGGCTCTGAATCTCCCTACGCTTGTTCTGTGTTCAGCTCCGCGCCCATGCTGTGGACATGAATGGAAACCAGGTGGAGAACCCCATTGACCTATACATCTACGTCATCGATATGAACGACAACCGACCTGAGTTTCAAAACCAGGTCTACAATGGCTCTGTGGCCGAGGGCTCCAAACCAGGTACGTACAAACTTTAATATACATCCAAATAAGGAAAGTCGACTTGTACATCCACAAACCTCAAAATGTACTTATTCTCAATATGGAGCTTAAAGCATTACTAAGTAACTCTTGCCCCTAGAGGCCATAAGCGCAAATGCAGGTGTCGTAGCATGTTGCATTTTTTGTGCGTGAGAGTAAATACTACGCTGACAGAAAAGGCGAAGGGAGAGAGGGATATTGTACATCCAATTACACAATGGACTTTTTTTTTTTTCACTCAAACTTGGCTGTAAATGCTGTTTAAAGTGGCACTAGCCCGCAGTTAGCTTTAACCGTTAGCGTGTTAGCTGCTTCTTCGTGATTCTATTAGTGTGTATTGGTTGCTCCGACCCGGTGGCAGTCAAGTTGCAATTGTGGTTTTCTGGCCAGAGACACCAGGGGGAGATGAAAGACCCCCCCCAATCATCCCATTAAAGGGGTACCTGATTTTTTGGTGTTGTAGAATACATTTATTTTTTTCCATCTCAGAGTAAGTTGTATTGTCTTCACCTACTGCTTTAATCACAATATGATTTTGATTATTATTATTTTGAAAGTTGAATTGCAGAGTATGTACAAACAAGATTTTCTGTCTGTTAACTCGCCACACAAAGTCAAAGGCTGCTGAAATGGAAACGTCTAATCTTGTGTATCTGTCCGGTTCAGCTGGAGGTCGAGTGGTTTGAGATCTTCACAGTCTTGCTTTTGCCACGTCATTATCAGATTCCACCAAGCATGGAGACACACACAGACACATAGCACAGAAGAGGAGACGGGAGCTGGGTGTGTGCATACTCTTCTCGTGTCTGAACTCTTGTTCTAACAATCAAACCCCAAGGATTGCGTTTGTCTTCACATATTGTTCCAACCACAAACTTTAATCTCCGGGGATTTGTAAACAGTATAGAAAAAGGCTTGAGCTGTGTGCAGAGATGCTAGCCATGTTCCTCAGTGAAGCGTGAGTGTATGTACCAAAAGCTCTAATTAACGAGAGCAACCATACAGCACAAAACCTCCTTTTTGTCTTTTTCTTTTTTTAAATGTATCTCAGCACACTCTAAAATTAACATTTATTGAGACCAATTAACAAGTTGCAGTGTTCTTCATTACAGCTGGCAGGTAACATTTGCAAGGATCACAATGTGAAAAATGAACTCTTCGTTTTTCTAAGTAATTGATGAATTAATTAATTAGAAAAAAAGGTGCAGCTAACAGTGCCGTTAATTTGCCTGTTTTGTGGGAGAAAGCAAGACTGTCTTCAGTTCAACTTCACGTCCGTTCTCAGGTTGAGTACCGACTTTTGTGGTCAATTTAAGGCTTTAATACATCCCGGCTCCGGTAAATGGTGGATGACTAATAAGCTAGTCAACACATCCCGGTAAGTGGCAGCGGTGGACCCCAAGTGTCAGCAAGATTTGGAAATGCGCTTGCACCACTAATTTGGAAGCACTCTCCCGAGACTTCCGAGTTCTTCATACGATTTTATTGCTGTTTTGCCATTAGAATATGTTTTTAGGTTATTGTCATTTTAAGCCTCTTCATCGCATACAGTATCTATATGCATAACATATACGTTCAGAGAGTGAAATTGGTTACTGATTATGTTCATGTATCAGTCCTTCGAATACTGAGCATGTCAAGTGCCTTATTCAGTGTTAACTGAATAAGCTGAATAATTGTGGCCACATGTGATTATTGTCGCAGGATGTTGCACAAAGGATGATAATGAAACAAGAGGTGAGAGGTAGAGGTGACATCCAAAATCCATGCAGAGGTTACTAAAAATAAAAGCAACAACAATAACACATGGAAAGACTAGGCCTGGGATTCACAGCAGGAACTGACGCAATAGCAACAACTGCACATGCAAAGGTAAAGTACAATATATTCACACCACACTGGCGCTTTCACACAGGCCCAACTCTGAAATCTCTTTACCCAGGAGTTTGCATGAAAAGCTTTTAATTCAATTTAATTAAAGTATACATCCAAATAAGGTAAGTCGAATATTGTAAATGCCTCTGTACATCCAAAAACAACCTTAAAGGGACTAGACGGAGTTTGAAAATGTTAAAATTATATATTTTCTACCCCCTTTAGTCACTTTTAAAAGTTGTTAATTCGGGTCTGAAGTACCGTCATGCACGAGCTTAACCCCCAGCTCACACTGAATCTGGTTAAGGTCCGGGACGGCGTCCGCAAACTTAGAAAGTCATTAAAACCAATGTTGCACACTCACACTGCTCCGCGAAGTCCGGCTCCGGCTACCGAGGCTAGAAGTCTATTTTTGCCGGATAACGGAGCCCCAACGGATCAAGCTGACAGAAAACACGCGCCAAACAGGAAGTCAGGTCTCGTGAGAGAGGAAGATCCGCTGTATTTCAAAATAAAATCTGTCCGCTTACTACTTATCTGGTCTCGTTTACGACCTGTAAAATGTAAACATTTCTCCATTACCAGTGGCACAGGGGCATTAGTGTGTTGCAAAGCATCCACTTCACTGGGGAGAGTTGTTGTTCTGGCAAATACGGCTTTTGTTGACAAAAACTACCTATATATGGGGCTACTTATGACGTGACCTCGCACCAAGAGGGAAACTCACGTGCGCTTCTGTTCTCGCGAGGGCCGTTTCTGTGCCTGGCGCAGCATCTGGCGCCGGAGCTGGCGGAGCCACAGTGTCAGCCGGACTCAATGTGAGTGGTAGTTTGGGGGGAAACCGGACTGGATCAGGACCGAAACCGGACCCGGACTGGATTCAGTGTGAGCCGGGCGTAAGACTGCAGTTACGTGTAAGACCTGAGGTGGCAGTGGCGAGTATAAAAATGACAACTTCCATCTAGTCCCTTTTAAAAAAACATATTGAAATTCTTAAACTTTACACTGTTTTGTAAATGCAATTGTTAAGCATACATTTCGGGGTCATACAGTGAATTTGAATCACAGCCCTGATGATTAGCCACAGTTTTCTGCCCATTCTCTTTTCCATTTTCCGGTTCTTCCTAATCTCCATCACCTCCATGGGTGCTTGGCCCACACTGATCAGACGTGTCGGTATATCACAGGCTGCATATCCACATATCAAAGGGGCTCTGAAGTCATACAGCACAGGACTGCGTTACTGTGCGAACGCTATCAAGCACGCCTGCAGGGAGAGTTCTTATCACATGCAGATCAAACAGTCAGGCACCAGCTTATAGCGCTGTCATTGTTGTCCCATAGAAATGCAGGGTCGTTTTGGTACATTTCTGCAAAAGTAAAACATAACGCTTGGACTATGTTTGGTACATGCATTACTAAAGTTGCTGTGTTTTGTTATTAGATCATCAGACAAGCAAAATGAATGGTGTACATAATGCTATTTGTGCATGTTTGGCGGTTTGACTCCAGACTTCTCATTTGGCAACTGTGTCTGTTTGGTTGGTTGGCTGTTTTCTGTGACAGGGTGAAATACAGCATGCTTAAAAATGTGGTTATCCCATAAAAGTCTTGACATTGCATGATTTTTAGTCTACTGAGCCAAAAACTCCAATCCACTGGCTCTTTAGGCGGACGTTTTCAAATGCTGCCTCTCCAAAAAGGCAGCATTTTAACCAGAATGTTACATCAGACAGACTCTATTTTGCCCTCCATCCAGTAACTCTTTTGCACAGGCTTGGTAAAACGTACATTTATCAACAGTTGTGAGAGGATTGTTGGAATGGGACGTGCTTGGTCATTTGTGGTTTAGATGCATGTGGAATAGGCCAGGGTCATGAGCAAGTTGCGATATCTTTGGCGCTATGTTGCATATGGAATAAGTCATCCTGTACTTTGACTGTGCCTGATGTCTGGTTGATACAGAGTTCTGTATATATTGTGCTTCAAAGGAATTACTTACTATTTGTTTTTTTTTAGTATCCATAACCACACATAAAAAAAACGTCCCTGGCTTTGTTGTCTATTTGTGAAAAATGTACTGTATTGTACATTTTACAATATGAACAAAACGGTTATTGTTCCTAAACATAATTACTCCTGCTCTCTGTCTGCAATGTAAAATGCACTTTGTTTTTTCCCCAGTGCTTGTTACACAGTGCTGTTGTTGCACTATTGTCTGCCGTTCAATAGGATTTCTTATGCAGCACGGCGCAAACAAACAAGCCCACTGGAATAAAACTTTAGCTGTACAATAAAGATAATGGGCACAATCATGAACAAAAGAGTGTACACAAAGAAGTAGACTGCAGTGTAAAGTCAGTTAGTTTATCTGAGGGGATCTATTGAATCAAAGCATCTACCATTGTTTAGTTTAGTTTTTTTCCTTCTCAAGTGAATTTTAAAGGTCCTATATCATGCAAAATCGACTTTTTAATCATGTTGTTATGCTATTTCCTTACCAGAGTTGTTTTTGGCTTCATTCACGCAGTTCTCCGCAATCCTCCTGAATCCTGAAAGTGCCTGACGCGTCCGCGCTGCCCCTGTGGTGTAAACAAACGCACCCCCTGAGCGTCTTAACAGATGTCATGTTTGCACCGAAAGTTGTGAAGAAGGAGCTCTTTCTAACCTACTCTGGACACCTGTTCTTTTTTCTTACCTAACAATAATGTCATGGAGAAAAGCACGTTTGGCTACGAGAGGAACAGGACTTTATTCAACCTTCCTAAGGAAGAGGCCACCCGCCAGAAATTTGAATTTCTCTCCGGGATTCAGCCAAAATATGTCTATGACCGTCACTGATGATGCTTGATGAACCTTGGCCAGAATCAAAGTGGATTAACTTTTATAACCAACGTGAGTCCCCCAGAGCGGTGAGTCAATCATAACGCGTGTTAGCCATTTATGAAGCTGTGTTGCACATGTCAACTCCTTATACCTGCATCATGAAGTAACTTCACTTTTTGCTGTGGTATTCATATTTCTACTACTGTTAAAGTTTGTATCACAAAAATTAGTGCTTCATAGTGGTAGTGGTACAATATATCATATAAATGCCTATACTTTACTTTGGAATGGCTAAAATAGCATGATACAGATCCTTTAAATGTACTAGAGGTTCCTTGGTCCAGAGCAAAGCAATGTCTCGACTGGCTCAGGTGAGTTAACAAAAAACAAGTATGAGGAAAATGAATGTATAGGCTGCATGTGAGAGCATCGGATGTCAATGGAAAGGGGGCACATGCAGGGGCACAGGCTGGAAGCGGGGATAAGCAGACCATGCGTCGCTGAAAGCCCGAATACAAAGGCCCCTCCCGGCCAGAGTGCACGGGGCAAAACACAATTGCAGACTCCCTGTGCAGAAGGAGAGGGCAGAGGCATGTTGGAAGAAGAAGGAGGAGAGGAAGAAAAAAGGGACTGGGATGAAAGGTTGCCCCGACTGCATGCACAATCGCTGGCCTGGCCAAGGAGCAAGAGAAAATGTGCAGGAACAAGGAAACGTCCTCCATAAAAACAAATCCCTATTTATTCAGTCTACCATGCGATTACTTTGAAGCTCTGTCTCGATCACTTTCAAGTTTTTTTTTTGTATACACAAGGAAAAATTGTGCAATGAAAAATAATGCAAACGATAAATGAGCAATCGATGTTTAATGGCTTAGTTGTTTTGGTGGCTTAATGTGAAATGAAATGGCAGAGTGAAAATATCTTGGTGTTAAATTAATTAGTTATTTTACGGATGTAAAGTGTATTTACTTTGCAAATCCACATTGTTCACATTCTCTGTCCTGTTTGACGTGATCAGAGCTGTGGTCGCTGATCCGAGCGACTCTGTATTTTCATATTGTAGGTAGTGGCGGATCATGCAGGATGTGGAACTGATCTCATGTGTTTCAACTGGAAAACTGGGCAAAACTGGGGGTTACTCAGTGGTATTTAAAAAAAAAAAGTTTACATTAGTGATTGTTATTTTACTCTTTTTTTTACTTACACTTGAGAAATGTTAGTTTAATGTATAAAGTTCAAAATAAGTGTTCAAAATGTTTGCACTGTCGCTTTATTTTGACTTATATGGCAAGCCACTTTTGTTCTCTGCTGCTTTCTGTACCCTCCTGCAAAGGCTGTAAATCCAATGGTTGACGTTACCTGTTGAAGTGGCAGATTGACAGATCATAGCTGTGATTATTATTATATATTATTATATTATTATTGTATGCATGGGGGGTTCTTTCAAAAGAGCAGCATGACTAATTGCCCTTTCTGCTCTGTTCTTTGTCCTGTATAGTTGTGGACATTGTGTGCAAACGTCACCTGACATGCCCTTTATATCGCAGTGATGAAGCTGCCACTCAATTTCTTATTATTGGCTGGAGGTGGCCCTGAGAAATGGTACAATAGAATCCAAACAGCGTGGCCCTGACTAAAACTGACCTGCTTTGAACCTCTCAGCTATACAGACCTCACCTGTTAACCTTGTGTACCTTCCTACTGCTCACCTCTATGAGACAAGAACAAACTGCCTGTAGGCATAAAACACAGAGGTGGCTCGTGTATCTCAAAAAAGTGTATTCAGACTTCGAGATGTTTATATTCATCTTTTTTTCTTTTCTTTTTTTACATTTTTAGATCTCTGACTTCCTTCCCATATTTAAACATTGTACATGTGATTTAAATAGATGCGCATTTCAGACAGGAGCAGAGTAGTGAAGAATCTTGCTTTTCTACGCGTGACCCAAAGGGCAATTCATGCGAGTTCTTGTACATCAATTATCTGGATGCATGTCATTTTAAACCAAATATACCTGTCTATCCAGTGGTGCATTTTTCCCTAATTGGTACTGTTGAAAATAGCGTATTCTTTAGTGCTGGATGAAAGGATGGAGACTCGGTATATTATAATCCAAAATCATTACTTTATTTCCTATTACAAGCTAACAGTCCATCTGTTGAGCCGAGTCCATGTTGACCGGACGACGAGGCGGGTGGAAGAGAGTGCTTCTCTCCCCCGCCACACAATACAAAGGAATAGGTGTGTCTTCCCCCAACCAATCAGCTCTCTTGGATCGTCACTTCTTCTTCTGCGCAATCTGACTCCTCATTTGAACACACTGCCCCCCAGTGGATCAACCATACATACAAGCAGAAACTAAAATGTCCGCCAGATTCAAATGTATCTCAAAGCACAGTTTACAGATCAACACAGTTATATATATATAATCACTAAAACCCAACATGACAAATATGTATATAAATAATTCCACATTCCCCGTTTTGATCTCTACAAAAGAGATCACAAATCAGATTGAATATTTGTCCTATGAAATCAGTGATAGATGCATGTCCTTTAACTGGTTGCCTTTACTCTGTCAGGTCGTTGTCTCAGTTCATGCTTCCTCGGCGTCCGCTATAAAAACATACACTCACCACTACGGGTGGTTTTTTATTGTTTACTTTTTCCTACATCATCATGTTTTGGTCAACTTTGATTGTTGTAAGGCGCTTTAAAAATACAACTTTATTGATTTGGGTCAAAAACTCTCATAATGACGACCACTCACAAGCACCCACCGAGACAAGGAACCAACAGAGATCTGTAACAGAAACACAAAAGAACAGACAAAAATTACAAAAAAAAATTCTCATCAGGGCCGCTCACCGTGAGAACGACCATGCCAGCTAATCTTGCAAATTATGGCTGGACTCAAAGACCTATTTAACTTAATTTATCTGTTGGAATACTAGGGTCAATTTTATCTGGAAAATTCAGGAATTCAGGTTTCATTAATCTACAGAGAAAAACTCTCTTTTAGCTTCTGTTTCCCACATTTACCACAGATTCTGTGTGCACTTCAGAATCACAGCAAACGTCAAAAACAGAGTATTATAAATTAATTTACCTATCTGAAACCGAAATCTTAGTTGGCCATAACATTTGTCAATTCGTCACTTTATGTTTTCGTTTGTTTATCTTTTAGATATATTTGTATCAGTTCTTTCCCATGCCAAAATAAACCAAATTATAATAATTTTCCCATATAATTAACACCCCCTCTTGGACTGAGGAAAACTCAGTCCAATAAAGAGTCACGTAAACATGCATAAACAAGTGAAACCTCTATCCTTGTACAGGAAACACAACAAACCAACTCCAATTTCACTGGAGATTAATACCTTCGGCACCTACATAACACAAAGAAAACAATAGCAAAATAACAAATGTCAGGTTCAGTCCAGGGAGGTTGAAGGCGGGTTTAAATGGGTCGACAGGGCGAGTGAGAGGTGGACACCACTCGTCTGGTTTGCGACCTGGACAGCATGTGAGGTCCTGGGAGTGGCCTCAAAAGGGATCAGACCAGCACTGGTTCAGTCCAATCGCGGCAGGGGACCGTCAGACAGGCTGGGAAAGGAGCTCTCAGCGGCTCCCAAAGTGAGATCAGCAGTCACCTCCAACCTGAGTGCATAAACTAATGAGTGTAGATGGTTTCAATAGGGATTATAACATACAATCTTAAGATCAGTGTCCACTGGATTCCTGCGGAATCAAAGAGGAGTCTGATCTCAGGCGCCAAAATGGCCTGTGTCAAGTTCATAAGAGTTTCCTCTCGATCTGCTCACGGATTGATGCCAGGAGCAGAGCAAGAGAAAGGGCCGAAACCCAATTCACTTCAGCTTTTAGACATAATTTCAGACAATTTAGTTTTATATATTCCAATTCATAGCTATAGCATTTCACAATTGTATCACATGTCAATGCCCTCTAAGGCTTCAAATTTAAATGTTGTATTGAGATATTCAGACAAATGCATTTTGTAACTTAAAGATTATTGATTCAATTTAGTAAATAAACCAGCATCAGTAGGTCCTAAAGACCATCTTTATCTGGTGCATTAAGATATTTTTCAGTCAGTTCATAAACACATAATTCTCTATCATGGTGTCGTGGAATGATGTTCCAAAACGGACATAAGTATCGCATTAATGTCTATAGAGTAGGCAGACATGGATGGAGAGTACAGGACATTTTAGAAACTTCAATTTCTTACCAATCTTTTGTTTCACTCACGCTTTGGTCATGGAACAAATTCTTTAGCCTATTGTCCAGGAGAGAGAGCAAACGAGTTATAAACACATCATATTACTGTTCTATAGGGTGTAAACAGTTCGCAGTCACACCTCGTTTGCCTAATTAATTTTGTTATTTTAAAAGGACCATTCATGTCCACTAAGGTTAGCCTTAAAAGCTTTTCTATATCATATTAAAGTACAGTGATCAATGGGTGGGTGGCTTTGGCAAAGTGAATGTTGGATCCAAGGTCAAACGTCAGTTGTACAGTCCTTCAGCTCTTCCCAGTAGATATATCTGCATTCAGCAACCACTGTCAGACAGCAAGGTGTTTGTCCAATCAGGGAAAAGTCACTGTTAGTCCATTCAGAGAGCACAAAACTGTTGCTCTCACTGTCATCAGCATATCACATCCGAGGAGAGAAACAGGAGTCTGAGTTGGCGTGTCAGATTCAGTCCTGTGAGCTGACTAGGCACTGGCTTGGTGAAAGGTTGTGGGTGGTCTTCCTGTATCCACCCAGTAGATGGTGTCCGTTAATGATCACAGTCTCATAGTTCACAGATGAGTGTCGTTCACCTTTATCCACCAGCACGTCAAGAGTCTGTCCGTTCACCTTCACAGGTCACAGTCTCAGCATTGTATTGTCCCCATCAGCGTTGTTGTAAACGCCTCGATTTCCTCGAACGTTGTTGGTCATCTTTGTCTGAAACAATCCTTGGCCACAATTACCAACACCACACCCACAGGTCACTGCACATTCAAGTAAACTCATTATTACTCTTTTTTCATTATTACTTTCATTACTCGCTCCTTTAAGCTGCACCTTTAAAAGTTGCACTCATTTCTTTCAGTTCAATTTTGCTCTCGCTTCTGGTCAAGGGCGTTCTCCATATTTTTAAAATGTATTCATTAATTTATTTGGTTTTCTTTAACAATAATTTGAATTTTGCATAATTGCTCCTTCATAACTTTTGGTAATGCGTCCAAAATGGCGCATAAAGATCAACTTAAACTCTAAATTAATAGTGGTTTGTACTTTCAATCAATGTATTCAAACTCACGACAGGACTTCCCTGCTTCAGTTTTCATTCCATGGCGCCACCGTGTGGAGAGAGGTTCTAATTTTTTTTTTAGCAACATCTCTCAGAGCCCTAAATGCTCAGTTAATCACAGGCTTAAAAAATAGCATTTGTCTCACAGTAATTTTGGATACTTGTTCTTCAAATGTATGCTGTGGAGACATAACTCTACCACCAGCAGAAATGTTTCTCTATAAAAAACAAAACAAAAATAACTTTTAAAACAATAACATTGGTCAAAAATATTCCAATTTTTTTTCTCAATGAGGGGCGGAGCAATTTCTCCACTTACCCTCCTACACGGATGTCTGGATACAAAGGAAAATGGCCACTCCTCCAATGTACCCATTACTTCCTGTTTGATCATTTCCTACGTCCACACAAATGCAGACACAGCAAATACACGTTTAGTTTTCTAATAAAAAACAGTGTCCACTCAACATTCACACACCACATCTCTGAGTAAGGAATTATCTTATCTTAAAACTTTCTTTCAACCGTCCTTCTCACTTTCAATCACCTTTCCATCACGCTTCACATTCAATGCCATTTCGGCATCCAGTCTCCTCAGAGAACCATCTATCACCGTTAAATGATCAGATGCATTCACTCCAATACTTTCCAAGTCTTTCTCTCCGTTTGCTTCTTCGCCACTCACAGTCTGCTCTCAGCGATACAAAAATATCACTTTTGTTTGTCCTTCTCCACTCGTCCATCACACTGGTCACTCGTCACTCAGGACACACTCAGTCACTCTACAATAAAAAGAACATTACACAAAAGACAAGACAACAAGACACAATAATTTCACATATACCCCATAACCATGTGCACAAACATCTAAACATAATCTGGCCAGTACATTAACGCTTATTTTCTCTTATTCTCATCTGGGATTTGTCCAGTAGAATATCTTTTATTTTCACTTTATTCTATTCCCTTATTTGGCCAGTACAAGAGCTCTTTGCAATCTGGCCAGTAGAATATTTTCACTCATTTATCACTCATTTATCTTTATTTGGAATTTGTCCAGTCTCTTTCTATTTTTTTTTTTATTTTTATTATTTCACCGGTTTCTAAGGTCCGCAACGTCCCTAACGGATACCGGATAACGCTACAACGCTCTCTCCCGTCGGAGTCGGCACCAGTCTACGGGGCGGAAATTTAGGTCCGTACTTTACGCGACCAAGGCTTGACGCGTCCACCACAATTTACCGAGATTAAATAGCCAATCAAAATCCCAAAGCCTAAATAGTAGCTCGCCGGCTACTTTGAGTCTTGGCAATTCGGAAATTCCCACTCCCGAACTCCATTAGCGACTCGGTGCGATCACGTCCACCTACCTATTTTTGTTATTTTTATTATTTTATATTTTTTATAACATTTTTTATATTACCCCACAAACAAAAACAAACAAAACAACAGTTAACAAAAAACCAAACAGTCAAACAAGAACAAACAAACAGATTAACAGACAAACACTTCTCCCGCCTCTCTCTCCGCCGGTCAACAAAATCAGATAAAAAAATGTACCTTAGTCGTTTTAGCTTTGCTAATTGTTCCGTTTTCAGATAAAAATGCCTGCGAAGTCACTGTTTAAGGCAGATGTAAAACAAAATTTCGAAAACCAGCCTCATTCCTTTAATTGTAAATAACCCAGCGTTATCTCAGTAAGAATATGTAGCCATATTAAGTGTTTAAAAATAGAAAACATGCGTTAAAATAGTTCTTAATTTGTCTAAAGTCCGATGCCTTTCAATGAAAATCTAGTGGCCATATGGTGGCATTACAGCAATGGCGGCCATAAACTCCGGTATTACAATACAACAGCCAAATAAATTTACTCCAATCTAAACAACCAGACTGAATCTACACTGGAAATGTTTTAAATATCCTAACAGTACCACATGGAAAAAGCTAACCGCTAAAGCTAATCCTTTGTTCTCAGAGCCAACTTAGCAACCTCGCATACCAACAGCAAACAGATCATACTGAAAACAAACCATGCACCACACTTCAATAAAATCCTTCACTACTACACAGAACAGCCTTCAGTGTCCACACACTGAGCTGGGTTTAACACATTTGTGGGTTTATTACACGTTTATCAACAATAAGCTGTATGCTAACACACTAAGCTAACCATGCGGTATGCTAGCGCACTAAGCTAACGATGCTAACGAAAGCTAACAACACAACATTAAGCTGTAATTTGACCAAAATATTGAGGAAATTCTTTTTCATAGACAATGGGGATATAGTTAAAGATTCACAGAACATGCCAACAGCAAAAATGGGAAACCAATCATCGCAAACAGTTATTTTTCCAAAACACACACATTTCCAATAAGGCCTTTACATTGCAGGCGGCCATAACTTGTTTAACTTCAATAAAAACATCTACTTACATGCCTTAAAAAAGCACCTTAAAAATCTGCAAGGCGTATGGTCTAAACACGGAACAATCCAGTCAAGTTTCATTGCATCTTTAGCTTCGTTTCATTTTTTTTTTTTTTTTTTTATGTTTTAAAAGTATCGCCAAATATCTCAAACCCCCAGCAAAAACATACGCACACACTTCCTTCATCATAGCCAATATAAACAAATTTGCTATAAACAATTCGTATTCTTACCCATTTTAAAGTCGGTGTGCACGTCTGCTTTGTGAGCGAAAGAGCAACAAAAAAGCATATTTTTTTTTTTCTTTGTCTATTCACTAGTTCCATCCAATCTTCCACAAATCAAAAACATCACGTCGGGGTCACCAATTGTTGAAAATAGCGTATTCTTTAGTGCTGGATGAAAGGATGGAGACTCGGTATATTATAATCCAAAATCATTACTTTATTTCCTATTACAAGCTAACAGTCCATCTGTTGAGCCGAGTCCATGTTGACCGGACGACGAGGCGGGTGGAAGAGAGTGCTTCTCTCCCCCGCCACACAATACAAAGGAATAGGTGTGTCTTCCCCCAACCAATCAGCTCTCTTGGATCGTCACTTCTTCTTCTGCGCAATCTGACTCCTCATTTGAACACACTGCCCCCCAGTGGATCAACCATACATACAAGCAGAAACTAAAATGTCCGCCAGATTCAAATGTATCTCAAAGCACAGTTTACAGATCAACACAGTTATATATATATAATCACTAAAACCCAACATGACAAATATGTATATAAATAATTCCACAGTACCCATTTGTTGACGGAAGCAGCATAGCATTTGGACACCTGACAGGTCCCGCCAGTAAGCTGCAATCAGGAGCCACACAATGCTCTCTCTCTCTCTCACGTTACTATCCCAGCCCCATTTTCAGCCCCTGCAGATTTGTTGGAAAAGCAATTAGGATTTTGAATTGGTGATGAAATTAGAGGGGTAGTAAACAGGCTTGAGATTAACCCTTTCTTCGTGGCCCATTATCTACTCATGCACCAAAAATTAACCAGCCATCTGCCATTGTGCTGATTGTGTTGCACTTATTAGTTTTGCCAAAAATATTTGTCTTTCGCTGTTTCTTTTCATTACCACTGTGAGTAACAAATCCTGCTTTGAGATGAAGTTAGGAATTGAATTTTGAGGCCACAATTACGCCATCTTCGAGAGACTGCTGCCAGCAACAATAGACACCACATGGACGTGACAGTTGATGTGGATCCTTATAAACTGTCCCACACATACTGCTACTTGACTGTGGAAAATGTTATTCTTATCATTAATGTTCTTATACTTTCAAAACAAAAATGATGATTTGCTTTTATACTATACTGATCAATTATAAGCCATTTTAATGTAACTGCATTAAAGAAGAACTAAGTAGGCTAAGGTATTGTTTACCTTAATAAATCCTTTTCGCCGTCCCTCTCGGGGTAATACTAGTCTTAATGGGATGATTGGGGGGTCTTTCATCTCCCCCTCTGGCCAGAAAACCAGCCTTGCAACTTTCCCTGCACCGGGTCAGAGGCGCAATACACACTAATGGAATCACGAAGAAGAAGCTAACAGGCTATCGGGCAAAGCTAACTGCGGGCTAGCGCCACTTAAACAGTATGTTTTACAGACACGTTTGAGTGAAAAAAAATATCTCCATTGTGTAATTGGGTTGTGGCACAATATACAATATCCCTCTCTCCCTTTGTCTTTTCTGTCAGCATAGTATTTACTCTCACGGACAATGAGTAAAAAACAACGTAACATGCTACGACACCTGCAGTGGTGCTTATGGCCTCTAGGGGCATGAGTTACTTAGTTCTGCTTTAACACAATATGACTCGCTGTAGCTTTTTACACATTACTTCTTCATAATATTTCCACATGCTTTTAGAGGCAGGGAGGTGGACTCTCCTCTCTAATACAAAGTGCTCATAATTGCCCACTTGCATTAGTCAGACTCACTGACAAACTCTTCAAATCAATACTGCTGCTCACACTGAGAGTACATCGGAAGCACATTGTTAAGCTATGAAAGAAATTGATATTAATAATAACAATAAGTAATCAATCTAGATGCGTTTTCTGTTCCAAAATAGCTGCTTCACGCGCTTACGTCAGCGAGTGAGAGCGCATAAGTGTGAGGAGGAAGGAGGGGGCGAGGATGCGAAGCTGACGTGAGGAGAGAGCGGGAGACAGGCAGACATGCTGCTGGATCACATCACAAAAAGAGCCAGAATTGTTACGAAATTAAGAAATATTGCCCCACACAAAGCTGCTGATGAGTAAACGTAAAATTCTCAACATTTTGGGGGTCATTGATACATTTATTAATTTGAGAGGGGTGAATGTCCGGGAAAATCAGGATGTTTGGTCAGCCTATACCCACCATTGCTTCACCACAGTAATCTTTAACATCTTCGTTTCAAAGTGCATGAATTCATACCACTTCTGTTCTTGCTACTCACACCTCTGAGCGGTGCCTGCACTGCTTTTCCGTGATTCGAGGACAAATAGAAGAGAGCACAGGAGCATTAAAAGCATCACGGTGCCTTGAAGGCTAATATAATGGCCAGTGGAAAAGGCAATGTGCTGCTCATTACCGAATGGACTGTGCGGCACAAAAACATTATTTTCTATGCACAGAAGGACAGGATCTGAAAGGTCTGAGGCCGTCTGTGAATTTAGAACATTCAATCTTTGTCTTAAATCTTTATGTCATGTCACATCTATATAAATCAACCTTTCGTCCAGAGGTTGATTAACAAAGCGAATAATAAAAGGTTGTTATAGTGATTTCAGATGAGGTAAGGACGACCTTGAATAGCTTTTAAATAGGTTGGGATTGCCTTGACATGACCTGACCTCCTTTACTGCTGCTGCTTGCTTGTTGTAAACATGAAAGTGCGTGAATTTACTAAAAAACTGAGAAAGTTACATTTGTGGCTACAGAACATGCAATGCTCCTGGACTAAAGCTGGGCTGTTCTCTCCTCTGGTACTTGACTTATAAACCAAGTTATGGAAAGAGCATATACTATTTTCTGATTGTTTTTGAGTACAATTCTGACCTAATTAAACTACAGACATTGCAGGTTTCCGCCAAACACTTAAATGTGGTGCATGTACTGTATTAGGCTTCATAAACTGTGAAGATCTCCGTGAGCATTTGACCAATCAACATGAAATAAAAAGTGTTGCTGATAATCCACTCTCCGAGCCTAAAGTATCTGCATAAGAGTAAAGTCTTTGTCAACAGGGGTTTGGTGGGGACAACTTGGCCATCCTGAAATATGGGTCAGAAAACCCTGTGATGGGACAATTTTCAGTCATACCTTTATTGTGCGCAGCTAATTTCCACATAGTTAACATCTCTCATAAAAAGTGGATTAAGGTTAAGGTGCTTTATTTGTCATCATACAACAACTGTACAACGAAATGTGTCCATTTGACCCATCCTTCAACGCTGCTGGGATGGGCCTGTTTTTTTATGTATTTTAAATGTGGGTCTTTTTTTCCCCAAGACCACACATTACCTTTTTCATGCCTATCTTCATGGATTGATATTTAAATCTATGGAATCTTACAAAATGGATTTCGTCTATTCAGTCAATACTTGCTCTGTCCACAGGTTCCTCAGTGATGCAGGTGACTGCAAGTGACGCTGATGACTCCACCACAGCCAATGGCATGGTTCGTTACCGTATCCTGTCCCAGAGCCCCCACAGCCCCATACCCAACATGTTCACCATCAACAGTGAGACAGGGGACATTGTGACGGTGGCAGCCGGCCTGGACAGAGAGGTCAGTCACACATCTGCTCAGACATAACACAATACTCCACAAGATTTCTCATGAATTGCATTTTAAAATATTTTCTTTCAATTGTATTTAGTTTATTGTTGTAAAAACTAGGAGCTGAAATGTTTGCTGGACAGTAAGCGGGACCGACTCTGTCATCTGCTCACACTGAGGAGCGTTTGTAGTAGAATACGCGTTTATACTTCAGTAACAGTTTACAGTCAGTGCTGATTCAGCCAAACCATGTGTTGTTGTTCTCGCTCCATAAGCTTCCCATGGCCATGCACCACATGAACGTGCTTGGATTGATTAGGACAGCTCAACGAGGTTCTAGCTCGTCCCAAAAAAAAACTTTATCAAGCAAGTCCTCCTTGCCTCATCTGTGAGCTGCCTGTTGAAAACGTACATATAACATTTTCAGAATACATCTATTGTAAACCATGCACTTTACCACCAAGGAAAAACACTGGGCCAATGACAGACAGTGACTCACATTGAGCCACTAAAACACGACACGCAAAGCCCTCAAGCACTCAATCCGCCTCAGGAAGACTGATACAAGCTCCAGAGCCATAGATACAGATCAGCTTTGTAGGATTCAACATTTTGCTGTCCTTCATTCTTTAAGTGGAAATGGACTATTGGTCTTTCTCATAATATTTGTTTTGCTGCATCGATGCGTACATGCTTTCATATTTCACATCTGAAAAATAAACTCAAATTTGTTCATAACATATTTATATATATATATTTGTCTGAGCAACAACATTTTTTGTCTGAGCAAGCAAATACACCTTGACAAACTCAATAACAAGACTTTGCTGCTTTAAAAGTCTGACAACATACTAATACAGTAATAGCTATTGAAGATGTTCGACGTTCGATCTTTCCATTTCAAAAGTGACACATGCCTGAACATTAGTTAAGTTTGGTATTGATGGAAATTTGGTGAAATTATTGCATTATGTCCTTTTTGTCATCTATGTTGTTGAAAATGATATGGCTCAAACCATTTACTGTCTTTTTAAGTGCACCTTCTGAGATGTATTTATCATAGTATTATTATTTTGAAGGAATAACCTATTTATGTTTATAATACCCGCGTCAGTTTGCTGTGGTGTTTGTAAAATGTGGATTGTTGCCTTCCCACACATCTGTGCAGGCACTTAGTTTAGTTTAGTTTATTTGTTTATTTGAGCAGTATACATTCTGCTCAAAAGGAGTGGGCTGAAGCAAAAAGCTTATGAGCGCCCACCCCATACGCTCACCCCATACGTGCGGAGAGCGTATCTTCCATCTTATATTTTTGACTAATATAGCAGGTCACGCAGGGTCAGCATTTGTTGATACACAGTTGCATCAGGTGACTGTGGGTTTTACAGAACATAACTATTACGCTACTATTCTGTCACTGTAAGGCAAACTCTACAGAAATACAGAAGTTTCTTTCATTACGGTTTGGAGATATGTTCTTGGTTTACTCCGTGTGTAAAGAAAATCAACCGTAGAAACGGTCTATTTGGTATCTTGAGTAAGTTAATAAGTGCGGGAGCTGATCACTTCGGTGTCAAATAATGTCACTGTTATATTTCTAAATGCCCCTAACTATTCACTTACTGTTTATTTAAGATTGATGTTTAACACTTGGCCACTTACCTACGTACCTCTCTGAATACACACTACCATACCTTCCGTTTGGCTTTCAGGAGGAGCCCAACGTAAATGTGTGCAATGGGTACAGGCCTGGCCTAGCAGCAGCCGCTGAAGAAAGCACGGGACAACTCATTAATCTACCTGGTCCCACCTGTCTCTGATCGTCCCGCTAAAACTGGGACACACCTGGGAGCTCACCCACCTGCAGACATCATACTTGCACGTTTGCAAATGTGCATGCGCCACAGCACAGAGTCGGAGAGAGAGCTGTCTGTTTGTGTGCTGCTTTAAGTACGTTTGCACCCATGATAATGCACATGAGACAGGTGCAAGATGTAGAAACGCTGTGGCAGCTTTCCATTGTAATTTAAAGATTGGACATTTCAAAAACAACCAGTAAGTTGGGTTCATACAATGTAATGATTGATGATACATTGCGTCTGAGTTGGATCTGAGTATGCTGTGATTCTTTTGTAGACGACCAAAGTTGCGTGAAATTGGTTTTACCTTTAGGCAGTACGGGGCTATTTAAAATAAACTAAAAACTGAAGACTATTGTTTGGGATTACTTATATTCCAATTCTATTCCATTAAAGCTGCACTACCTGAATCAACCTGTGAAAGTCGGAGGTAGTTGATCATTTAAGGCTCTGTCCACACAAAGTCAAGCTCAGGATTAAAAGCAAAAATATTGTATCCATCCAGCGTATCATCCATATGAAACCAGCGTTTTGGGAGTCTCTAAACGAATACTTTTCAAACTAGGTCCCAGAGTGATCTCAAAACGCCATTTCCATTGTCATGGCATCTCCGCAACTTTTACCTAAACAATGTTATGGTGTGTTATCTTCTGACCTAATGACTTTTACGCAGCTCCTCTGCGGTTGAGTAAAAGCATTCAGTCTTTGTTTTTGGGCTGACAGCAAAAGTCCTTTCACTGAAAGTATTGCTGCTTTAGTCCCGTGATGTTTTTAGACCTGTGTACCTTGGCAAGGTGGCTGAGTGGTTAGTGCTCTTGCCTCATAGCTTGAAGGTCCCAGGTTGTTTTCTGTGTGGAGTTTGCATGTTCTCCTCTGTGTATCTGTAGGTTTCCTCCGGGTACTCCAGTTCCTCCTTTCCACAGTGTTGCTGTCGCAGCGGCTCAGAACTAACTTCTAATCTATGCAATTTCGTTGTACAATTATAATGACTATAAAGTTCTTCGTCTTCACCTCCTTCTGTCAATTGTAATTCCATGAAGCCGTTTCTTTATTATTCATCATTCATACTTTCCAAAATGTACTGTTTTTGCGCTATCTACAATCTTATTATTGGCGGTTGTGTCACAGCGCCACACGCAGGCCTGCATCCACACTGAGCTGTCTCTGTGTCTATATAGAACATTTTTGAAACTTTACACGTTTTGTCTTTGTTTGGATATAGCCTAAATGTGTTACTAGCGCTCACACATTCCCATTGTTCATTCAGATTAGAAGCTTCACAGAGTTCATAATGAGACAGAGTTGAGACATGAACAGGGCAGATTGCTGTGCTAATTTAGCCGCTGACTTCCTGCTTTGCGTTGGAGGAAAAATCACTATATTTTGACACACAACGCACATGGCTGTTTTTCTTTCACAAATGCTTCGGTTACAATGTAGATTTATATTGCCAAAATGTTCACTCTAATACTAGAAAATCCTTTCATTAACATTGCTTAGTAAACCAACATACATTAAAAAAAATGCACATTTTGTACAAAAGGATAGCTGCTTTTATGGTGCAAGGCTTAAAAATGTATGTAAAATTTAATAGAACACTATAGGATGGAGGATTTATTGGCATCATACATACTTTAAAATGTATGTGTTGAAGTGCTTTGGACACTTTAATGTACTCCTGTCGAAGGCCAAAGCAGGATTGAAAGCAGGATTTTTAAATCTAATGCTACGACTAGAGAAAAAGGACCTTTATGCTCTGCTGCACACTATGGCGCAGACTTGCACCTTAAAACTTTTCTTCTGCTTATTGGCTCCCCTTTTTAGCTCATCTCACTGCAATTACAATATTCATGCACTAATTAAGAGGTGAGGCGAACCTCTGGAGTGGAGCAGGCCAGCGGGTGTACAGAGGTTATAGCCTGTTAGCATTTGCCTATGACTCCACTGAATACCCAATTACACCGCTTTACCCACAGTCTGCCGAGCCTGTCCCTGGTTCACCTCACGTCTCCGGCCTGGCAGCTACATACATACACAGACTCACAATCGTCATATTGTTTTATAGCAGTGGAGATGTGTCCGGCTTGTGCTGTGACATGATGTAGATGTTAGTAGGTCTATATTCAATTCTGGCTGCCAATACAGGGCCATGTTAGAGCTCCTGATTCGCACATTCATGCCCTTGTTGTGGCAAAAAGGAAATTGCATACTGTAATATATGTTTCTTATCAATACAACTATGCTTAAGCTGTTTTTTGGCCATTGCTCCAGTAGTTAGCACCAGCATATTACGTAAGCTGGAGTTGCAGCTAACTTGATGCCTGTTGAGCAGTCGTCCACGGGCCCAGCTGGCTTGGATGTCCCCTTTTGTCCAGTCTCTGTGTGTCTCTGGCAGGCGGTGCTCTTGTCTTTCATTACCCCTGGCTGTCTCCATCTCCCGCGAGGCACTGCACTGGAGCATTCCAATGGACGCTCGCCAAAAGTGTTCCAGTGCTACTCTCCAGCCGGCTTGGCATTGAACTGGGTGAGCAAGCCATCGATTGGGATGCACTGCCTGGGCTGTCTCAAGGACATAGGATAAAGGCAGGCAGCAGAATCCTGAATTGGCACCGGTTGTATTAGCTCAAAGGTGTGTGAGCAGAGGGGTTTGAGGGGCCAGGCAGGTGCCCGACAGAGGATAGGAGCTGGTTTCTGACTACGGTGTGTTGATGCCATTGTGGTGGAAGTTAACTGCTTTTAGACACTGCTTAGACCATAGACTCCATAGATAGATACTTTATTGATCCTTTACAGGAAATTACACGACTGCAGCAGCTTATACAACATCATATTCAATAATTAATCATTCACATCTACTCAGTGTTTATCTGAAATGGTGCGCCTTTTCTTCAATGGAAGTTTAACGATATGAGTGTTTCTTGATAATGTTTGTTTATTGTGCTTTTAGGTGTTTTATTTTCCCTAAGATCTCCCTGAACTTTTAAGCAACAGCCCACAATAATAAAGTTGCAGAATATGTGAGTTCACACAAGAATCCATCTTGTTCTGCTCGTGCTGATTTGTTTGAGTCCAAACCACTGGTGGCACTAGCCAATCATGTGGCAGAAGATTAGCTTTATTTATATAGTGCCTTTCACAGACAATTTTACATTCACTCCATACTCGGTGGTGGTAAGCTACGTATCTTCAGTTTCTCCAGGGGAGACTGACAGAAGCGGTGTCGCGACTGCATGCATTTTCAGCTAAAACGAGGTGCTCTTGATCCAATCAGAGCAGTAAATGCAGAATCTTCCTCACGAACAATTGAAAATACCAGTAAAATGAGCTGCGAATTAGCACTAGCTAGAAGCTCTTTATGCATCGCAACAGCTGCAAACCTGAAATGCAACTATGTTGATTGTATCATCCCTGATAAATAAATAAATGAATAAATAAAATAAATAAATAAACGGGAGTGATTCCAAATTGATGTTATTTGCTCTCTAATATCAATCCGCTGATAATAATTACTGACTGACGCATGTAAGACACAGTGAACACAGCAAACTATAGCACAAAGCAATAAAAGATACAAGGTCACAATTCTTAATAATAAAAAATTATAATAATTACAGGATATTATTGCCAAAATCTACATATAGGTTCAAGGATTGGTGAAAGATGTTTAGTTAATTTTTCAACCTGAGAAGTTCCCTTTTAATAACAGGCTCAATCTGTATTACCATATGAATTGAGAATCACTACATATGATGAAAATAGCTTTCAGCCAACTTCGTATTGGTGCGTTATACGTAGAGAAAATTATCACTATCATTAATTATGTTGTGCAAGTGCTACCTGTGCGTGTTCCACTCTTGTTTACAACAGAGCCAATTACTCCAAGTGAGCAGGAGCATGTTTTGAGCATGTCCACTGGAGCAACAATGTGAGCTGTGAGTCAGTTAGATCCAGCGCACGAGCAGTGAGTTTTCGTGCATGAAAATACAGCAAATCAACAAAGCTCATAGTTGACAGTATTGGCTCCATCACATCGATCAATAAAAATGTTCTTTCCATAGGAGGCAGATCACTCATTCATGTGTGGCTCACTTTGGGAACTGACACTGTTGACAAAGTACGTGTGGTATTATTGAAGGAAGAATTAAGAATATGAAATTAGTGACAGCACTTGTCACTTTCCCCCTTCTTTCATTTCACTTTGAATATTAAAGTCATTGGGGAAAATAGTTCAAATATTTCAATGAAGAGCATTAAATTACCTCTCCATTACTTAAATGCTTTTTTACAATTTTCTTTGGCAAACTTGAAAGGTGTGTTATGTGAATGAAGAATGAAACACTGTTATTTCTGACATGATTGGATTGATTCTCATTAGTGTAAGGTTCTTGCCTTGTTCATTGATAGTTTTTGGGTTGTAGTTTATTTTATTTTATTTTTTTTTGAAGGATCACACAGAACAACATTTTTCTATAAATACTAGATTCAGATTTAATGTATTCGGACATTTAAAAATTTTCCGGATAAAGAGAGAAAATATGTATACATAGGGCCCGATCTTGTGTCTCAAAACGCTGACTATAGCGTAACATTTCGCGCTTAGTGGAGACATGAACTTTGTTTAGCTCACGATGAGTTAATAAAGTTTTTAGTTTGACCTGTGAGAGCCGCCCTCTCCCAAGTGGCGAAGGCAGAAGCTAAAGCTTATTGTGCCTATCCCAGTGTAAATACTACACTGATACCACAAAGAAATAAATGAAGAGACCAAGAGAAACGGCTGGTCTACTCCATTAGATGTTGTTGTAAAATGTCTGAACTTGACATGGGAGCTGTGATGCATGTGTGGCAAAAAAACAAGATGTGCACAGATTTGTAAATATATAGAAGCAGACTGGATGTAAAGGGCTTTTGGATTGATCCGGCAGATGTGTAGAATGAAGCGTTGTGAGGTCTAAGAAGGCCAGCACCAGAGAAAACAGGATTACTCCAACGCAAGGCTGTCTTTTGAAAACATTTTACTTATATATTTTTTTTCTTTCTTTACCCTTCAAACATCACAGACTCAAAAGAGAGAGGGAGAAAGGCTTAATTGAGTTTTGCGCATATCATCCAAATGCGTTCTGCATAAAAGGATTGGGTCCTTGCTATATCAGACACAAAAAGATAAGCACAATATTTTAACCAGCCTCTGTGAAATTAGCAATTGAACACTGCAACAAACAACATCCATTCAGTGCTGTGGGGACTTTGCAAAAAACTAAAGCGAAAGGCGGTCAGGGAGCAGCAGTAAGGAGCACATTAGCCGAGACAGATTGTAAGTGACAAGCTAATGACTGTGACTGCCGGGACACTGCACCGTACACATGCGAGTGCTGCCCCCTCTTAGCACAGAGTAGACATGCCCGGTCAGCCCAGCCTGGTTTTACCCACACAGTCCGTTCATTGACTTGACTGACATGTCCCTACACTTGTTTCTTTCCATTTGACACTCGCTGGAGCTTAGAAACAGCTTCAACGGCAGCATGGAGTCGACTTGTACCTGTCCTATTTTTGGCTTGACTTGTTCACTCACGGCAAACATCGGTAGCCGCAAGCTGTTCTTCTCTTGTAGACTCTCGGACAATAAGGTGCCTAATTTTGGGAAATAAAAAACAACTGTTGGCAGTAGTTGTTGCACAGGTGTTCGCAGGGATTGCATTTTAGTTCTCGTTGATTGCATCTGGCTGCGGGTGAGTGTGGTTGAGTGGAAGGAATGGTCTCTTGCCAATTTTGGAGTCTTATAACAACATATTGTAAATGACGTTTAATGGTTATTTCCCTTGTTGATTGCAATGATTTGTGTCTGTGTATTGTTAGGGATGCTGCCCCTTGCCAGAACCAGCTACTTTAACACCTTCACCAATGACCCGGTTAAGGGCAATAATAGGGCACCCTGGCTCTGGAGGAGCGGTGTTGCATAAAACTATTGAGCTACATTTATTAAGGACTAGCTGGTTTTACCCTACTGTATATGGTTTGGGTTGACGGTGGAAACTGGATCATCCAGAGGAAACCTATCCGGACACGAAGAACGTGCAAACCGCTCAGTCATTATGGTCATTCCAGCTATAGGTCTGGGGTTGACTTGCATTTTTCTACAGCAGACAACTTGAATCAGCACGCCACACGCTGTCCTAGTTAACTCATAACTTGTTTTTTTCTGTTTAGACTGTTAGCTTCATGAAGCGATCTGTTGCTTTTTGCAGATTGATGTACACAACAAGCTTTTAAATGAGCGTGCAGGGAGAAGCATTCAATGGAGAATCTGTTTACTAAGGCCCTCTGTGAAGGGAGATGTTATTGATATCTAATTATAAATCAAATAAAGGCCAGCCGCTATCGAGTTTTCATTAATAAACGCTTGGGGAGCAGATTAACTTGTCGCAGCTCTTCATAATGACTTCAACTCTAGTGGTGTTGTAAATGGTTTTATATGTGTTGGACTCTTTGAACAGCGAGCCACTGCCTTGACAGGGAGAGAGACAAAGAGAGATAGAAAGAAAAGTCCCAGAGACAGAAAGATGTACATGGTATACATTGAAAGCAGATATTATATGCAATATAGAAGCAGATCCAAAGAGGCTCAGTGGGCGAGGACGCAACGAGCTGCCTGGAAAGAAAGGAAAGAGATACTAGATTCGCTGAAATGAATCAAAAAGCAAAGGCTTGCACAGGCGCAGGAAGCAATAACGGTCTCTCTACCTGAAAGATCTCCGCCTGGGCTGTCCTTGGTGTCTATTGACTGGACCGAGGAGTGGATTGCGTTAGCAGGAAGCAATTTCAGATTTTTATGAAAAGGTCACATACCTATTAAATGAAAACAGAAAAAAAACTGTTTTCCTTTTACTTTGCTTTACTTTTATGAAGTGTGGCCTTATTAAATCTTGGTCACTTGCTTTATGTACTTTTGAGTTGCTTTTAACACTGATAAAATGAAAAATGCATATCTAATTGATGGATTTAATGTTCTTTTTTCCCCTCTCAAATTCTTCTATTAAACAACATGCAGCTTTACAACCATAAACATAAAGATTTTATTTTGAATTTTTTTACTGAAAGTTCACACACAAGTAACAGACAATTGTGAAGTGAAAGCAAAATGATACATGATTCTGTTATTTTTCAAAAAAACGAAAAGTCGGGCGTGCACAAGTATTCATACAGCATGAATTAATACTTTGTGGAACCCCCTTTTGCTACAATAACAGCAGCAAGTCTTCTGGGGTATGACTCTACAAGATTTGCACATCTAGAGACATTTTAGCCCATTCCTCTTTACAAAACAACTCAAGCTCTGTCAAATTAGAAGGAGAGCGTTTGTGAACAGCAGTTTTCAGGTCTTTCCACACATTTTCAATAGGATTTAGGTCAGGACTTTGACTGGGCCATTCTAACACATTAATATGTTTGTTTTTAAACCATTCCATTGTAGATTTATCTTTGTGTTTGGGGTCATTGTCCTGCTGGAAGGTGAATCTCCTCCCCAGCCTCAATTCTCTTGTTGACTCCAGCAGGTTTTCCTCCAAAATGTCTCTGTATTTGGCTCCATCCATCTTCCCAACTATTCTTACAATCTTCCCAGTCCCCACTGAGGAAAAGCAGCCCCATAGCTTGATGCTCCCCCACCATATTTGACACTGGGGTTGGTGCACTCAGGACGATGAGCAGTGTTAGGTTTGCTCTATACATAACGTTTTGCATTTGGGCCAAAAAGTTCAATTTTTGTCTCATCTGACCAAAGCACCTTCTTCCACATGGTAGCTGTGTCCTCCATATGACTTCGAGCAAACTTCAGACGGGATTTCTTATGGCCTCCTTTCAATAATGGCTTTCTTCTTGCCACTCGTCCATGAAGGCCAGATTTGTGTCGAGTACGACTTATAGTTGTCCCATGTACAGATTCCCCCAGCTCAGCGGCAGTACGTCGCCGCTCCTCCAGAGTTATCTTGGGGCACTTGGTTGCATTTCTGACCAGTGCTCTCCTTGTTCGGTCCGTTAGTTTAGGTGGACGGCCGTGTCTTGGTAAGTTCGCAGTGGTGCTCTACTCTTTCCATTTCCGAATGATGGATTGAACAGTGCTCCGTGAGATGTTCAAATCTTGGGAAATCTTTGTATATCTTAACACTGCTTTAAACTTCTCCACAGCTTTATCCCTGACCTCTCTGGTGTCCTCCTTGGCCTTCATGATGTTGTTTAGTGACCAATACACCCTGACCATAGCTCTGAGGCCCTCACAGAACAGCTGGAATTATACTGAGAGTAGATTACACACAGGTGGCCTCTATTTAATGGTTAAGGCAAGGTGTGAACATTCTGCAATCATTAGGAATGTTATAAAGGCAATTTAATGCACTCAGAAAAATGCTGTATGAATACTTATGCACGCCCCACTTTTCTATTTAAAAAAAATAACAGAATCATGTATAATTTTGCTTTCACTTCACAGTTGTCTGTTACTTGTGTGTGAACCTTCAGTAAAACATTCAAAATAAAATCTTTATGTTTATGGTTGTAAACATGACAAAATGTGCAAAAGTTCAAGTTTCGAGAGGCACTGTATATATACATATTGTCTGTTTACATTTGCCTCCATCGTGTGCCAAAGATGTGTAAATTAATGAGTGCACTGAACATTGGCCTGTCCTTGACACACATTCCCGTCTTTCTTTGCCTCCCTAAACACTGACATAATGAGACAAGTGGATTAGAAACAAGTGAGAGGCTTACATTGTTAGCATGAATGAACACACAATGCTGATGCACTGGATTAGGGTGTGTCCGAGTGTCTGGATAAAACTACACGATAAAAAAACTATGCAGGATATCGTTGCTTATTGAAAAGCCACAACAAAACATTTTTATTTATGTACTGTTTGGGCTTTATTTAACCAGGAAAGTCACACTGAGATTGAGAATCTCTTTTTCTCAGCGTGGTAGGGGAACACCCAGAGGAGAGCTGTGGAGACATGGGGAGAACATGCAAACTCCTCACCAGGCCAGGAAACGCACCTTCTTCCTGCGAACACTGCTCTGATATTACAATCCACAAAATGACACGCAAGTCTGAAAAATGAAGGTCAATTAAAAAATATAATAATATAAAGTGATGTTTTTTTGCTGAAAAACGGGCTATTTCAGTTTGTTTCAAATACAAAAAACTGATTCCGGTGTTCCTGCTCTGCTGTTGTGTTGTTTTTTGTGGAAATATAGTACAGAATTGTCCATTCTGCTGCCTGTGACTGTCCACTGTCTATTATCGCCTATGGCAAACCACACAAAGTTAGTCTACAGAGAGACAGTCTTCAATGGACAGTTACTGCCTTTCACTATAGCATGTACACAAACTAATGCCTCCAGTTGTATTTCTTGTCTTGTGTTGGGTTTTCATATAAACTGAGGGGACTTCTCTAAAATGAATGACCAGTAAATTTTGGGGGAAAAAATATTTATAATAATTTTCCCCTCTATTGGTCTTTTCTGCACCAGTAGAGACCTGCAGAGGAAAAGACAACTGCTAAACCTCACGGTACAACATCACCCCTCACCAGCCCCCGCACCACGCAAACACACACACATCTGCAAAGGAGCCGCAAAAGGTGTGGAAAAGTCTGAACAATGTCAGAAGCAGACGGCGAGCGCATGGTTAGTGTGCGGTGCAGGCAAGTTAAGTTTAGCACCGTAACATGTGCATAAATACATACTAGGTCAAACTTGCAATCACTGTCAGAAGTCCAGCCAATTCACTTTTCGCTTTTCCTCTTCGAAGGTGACACTTTTCGACTGAACGCACATGTCCTGATCCTCTGACGGCTCCTCGCGTGTTTCGGTTTGGCACATTAGACGAGTTAGCCCGAGTTTGTAGCCAATGTAACATTTAAATTCACCAGATCCTCTTCTCTTGCTGTTGCACGTGCCATCTGTTTGTGTTTCCCTCGGCTTGATCAGACAAAATTCGATTAATTGCCCAGCCCTACCAGTAGACCTCTCCTATGGAACAGACGCCAAGACTTTAATAGGCATTTTACAAACGTTTCCTTCTCACTGCAGCTGTCAATCTTTGTGCAGACCTCTGTTATCTGTTTTCCACTGAGAACGAATTGACAAACTGCAGTTTTGATGTGCATTCTATATTTTTCTAATCAGTTACATTGTATTAGCATTATTATTGGGGCGACGGTGGCGCAGTTGGTAGAGCGGGTCGTCTCGTGATCGGAAAGGTCGTGGTTTCGAATCCCAGCTCCCGCACATGCACACTATCGTTGTGTCCTTGGGCAAGACACTTCGCCCTACTTGCCTCCAGTGTCTGCGTACATTGGTGTATGAATGAAAGAGTGAATGGGTGACTGGTTCCTTACTGTAAAGCGCTTTGGGCCTGATAAAGGTAGAAAAGCGCTATATAAATTGAGTCTATTTACCATTGTCTTTACAGAAAGTCTCCCAGTACACCATCATTGTACAGGCCACGGACATGGAGGGCAACCTGAACTTTGGTTTGTCCAACACGGCCACAGCTCTCATCTCCATCACGGACATCAACGACAACCCTCCAGAGCTAACCGTCAGAACTGTAAGTATTTTTGTTATTGAGTCACTGTATCATTTTGTTCAAATCGACGCAGACATTTTCCATTGTAGTGGAAGTTTTCATACACCCCACCGCTCTTCTTCAGTTCTGATAACAAGTGTTTTGAGTTGCTGTCAAACCTGGCAACCTTGGTCTGCATCATTTCTTCATTTCTCCAGCAGTGGAAAAGTGAGTGGTGTTACAATGGCAGCGTAGCAACTTAATTAGAAAGATGAAACTGTAGATACCTGTGTACGAGTATGTTTGTGTCGGCTGGACGTAGCTGTGTGGAGATGTTTGAGGGACTGTGATGGCCCTATCGTGGTCTGACAGGGTGCAGCTGGCCCACTTTCCACGGTGCTGCATGTGTGGCTTGAATCTCAAAGTGCTGTCTTTCATGTGAAATGTTATTGGGAACTGCTTTGAAAGGCACCCTCTCTTTTATGCCCCGGAGTGTGAGCGCCACATGATGTGATGCGATGAGCAGCAATGTCTTGTTTTTCCAATCCAGGTTCCGTACAGCTCAGTGTGCGTGAGCGACAGGACACAGGGGAAGACGTACAGTTTATAAAAGGGGAACAAATATTGAAAATATGTGGTATAGATATTGCATGAAGGGCTGATTACAGGACGTTCTCTGTGAAAGGTTTCTGGCTTCATTAGAGGTTTTCGTTCTTCCTTCCTGATTGAATGTGAGATTCACACCACAGTTAACATATCTAGTGTTGATGAGACGCACAGTTGCACTTACACTTTAATCCTAAAACAGGAGTGTCTTCAAGGCTTCTGGCTTGTTCCAAAAAGGTACTTTGAAAACCACAACATCTCAGCAACACTAAACTATAATAATACAGCTACTGGTTAGCCTGTATCCTATCCTTGGTTTCAAGGCCTTTGATTCCAAACAATATGCTCATGAGACTACAATTATGACTTTTTAAACCACGGCTGTGTAGAGAAAATGTACGGTAAATAGATCATTTTGTTGCAGGAAGAGAACCTCGGTTTTTCTTGTCTCTCACGTTTTTGCTCCCTAAACACCAAAGGACACCTTCACCACTGAACAATTATTTTAAGAAAAAAAAAAAAATGAAATTTTACTTTTTGAACTACTATGACTTTGTTTCCACTTTCACTGTTTTCTGTCCCTGTTTTTCTGTCTCCTCAGGGCCATGTGAGTCGCTTCTCTCAATATTCAGCAAAAATAAAGACTTGTTAAGTTATCCAAAACTTACAAAAATAATTCTAAAGACATTTTGCCAGCTGTCAGAAATAAGTTTTCACTTTCTTAAAGTTAAAGCAAGGACATTTTTGGACAGGCTGTATCACAAATAAAATGTAAAAATTAGCACACACTTTCTTGTGTGCTAATTTTTACATTTCTCAGAAAGAAGATTAGGGGGAGATATCTGTTCTAATGGGTGAAAAAGAGAATAGAAATATGTCTTGCTATCTACATATTACGTAAGGGGACAGGACCAAAATGATCAGAAAACATGTAATGTGTCTATATTGTATTTTATTACGTTGGGCTTCCCTGCAAGAAATCAAATGTTGCTTTGAAAATCGTTCGAGCACGGCAGCAGAACTCTCTCCTAGTTTTGCAGTTCGTCACAATGTGGAGCAAAGCACATCCAAAATAATCACATCCTCCAGTTTTCCTTCAAAATCCATGCTTAAAAAAAGGCACAGATGAGGCTTCGCTGTTTGTCAATCTCTTTTTTGTTTTTGCTTCCCACACAAGCAACTCGTCTCCGAGCGGTTCAGTAATTATTTGTGTATGACAGACACGGGGATGCTCTCTACGGGAAGCATTCAGAAAACATAAGCGCGTTAATTAAGTGAAATTGCTTGCGGGGGCGTCAACCAAGCTGATATACTGCTGCTAATTTGAAAAAAGGAGCCGCATGTTTTATTCATCCCCCACATGGGCCCTAACGAGTAATGTTAGAGCTGTGTTTGTGCTTACGTGATAAACAGAAGGAGACAGGACGCGGTCTAACTCGACAAAAAAAACTCCACCATGTCTGAGGCTTTCCAGTGATTTGTCGTTCAAAACATTGAGCAGGGTTCCAGCTCGCACACGCAGACACACTCCTGTCAATACTGCTCTTTTTTCCTGTGGAGGAGCTTCTAAAACGCCCTGAGAACATAAGATTATCGCCACCTCACACTTCATTTTAGATTCTTTATACCTCTGAGTAAATTTAGAGGGAAAAAAGTAACTTGTGCCAGCTTTAAATCTTGTGCCTTAACCAAACAACCTCTTTATCTTCATGGGACAGGGTGCTCCACTTGGCGACTCAAATGCAAAAGGCACCACACTTTGCTTAGATATGTTAAGAAACCGATGGTTGCCAGTTGTTTTTCTCAACTGCACCACAAACACGGAAGCTACATATTATTTTCTTTATGTCTTTATTAAATTATATAAAGGTGGTAAAGTTTCTTATTCCTTGCATTTTTTTTTTTCACCACGAGACCTCACACTAAAACATCTACAATAGCACAATCTTCCAGAACCTTTCCTCCTGACCATGAACCCCAAGCTCTTAACACAGTACTGCCCAATGCTCTTGCAGTTTGCCCCAGCTGCACTAAATGGTTGCTCAGATGTAGGAAACAAATTGTACCTTGAGAGAAGCACAAACTGCCACAGACAAACATTGAATCGTCATCGTCAAAACTTTAATAAATGAAGATCGGACCTTCATTGTGTATTATGCACTTTCAGCTAAATTGCAAGGCAGGTTCATCCGTGGATTCGTACACAAGGCAATTCAAAGTTCTTCATATAACATTTCAAAACATCAATATAGGTAAAGATTGAAGTATGATGTGAACAGTGCAGATAAAATGTGTGAAACTGATTACAATAATATTTTGTCCAATTAATATGTATAAACAAAATTTTACAGTAGCATGTTTTACTTGGGTTTGACAGAGCCATGAAGTTAAAAAAAAAAAAAAAACAGAAACAGATAACAGAGGAGAACATTGTCCCTAAAATGTTTTCTTGAAAAATAGCAGAGGAGCAGCTGAGTCTTGACGTAAAAACGCGCCTGGTGCTTGCTGCCTCTGGCTATAGGTTTATTGCATCATAGAAGAGACATAAGAGCCGTGGTAAGTGGACTGATGTTAGCACCATATCATCCTGGTTCTGTTTAGAGACATTCCCAGCCCATAATGCTGCCGTTAGCATTTTCTGTTGTCTATGAAGAGGCTCATTTAGTTTCATTGAGGTGCACAATGTTCTCATTTGCCTTCAGTGGGTGGGCACTTGTGCTCATTTCCCTCCTGTAGCCCTCAGTGCCACCACGTAAACACCATTTTAGCACAAATGATCTGCACTGATAAGCTCTAATGCCTGGTAACTATTTGTACAGACAGTGTCACCTTGTGTAACCTTAACTTTAAATCACTGAGCCGGCAGAGTATGGCGGCTTGCATTCAAACATGGCATATCCTACTGCTAACACACCATATCAGATATTTTGAATTCACTGACATCTTTCGCATGACAGTCTCATTATGGACAGCCATGCACTATACAGACACTTCTCAGGGCTCATATGATGGAGTTAGATTTATATTCTATTGATCACATTTGAATAGCAGCATTCAAGTGTATAATATAATAATGATGAATAATGTAGCTTCTTGACAGATCGAGATCATTTACTGTTTAATAATGTTTCCAGGCTTTGAAGTGGAAATGTAACGTGACTGAATAAAGAAACTTTAGACAAGATTGAGGAGGTAAACAGTTGTCCCTAAAATAATTAATATTGTTAATTATTTTAGGGACAACTGTTTATTCAGGTGCATATTTTCAGTTAATAATCTATTTAACAAGGGCAAGTAGAGTAAATGAGGCATGGTAACACATTCTACATAACACCAATTAAATTAATTGCATTTTATTGAGACTAGATTGCACTATTTTCTACAGGAAGAAAGAAAAAATCACAGCAAATCACACAGTATTCTATTGGTTATGTGATCATCGTAGTGATGATTTTGAAATCGTCGACAGTGCTGGGTTGAAGCTCCTTCTTGCTTTTGTAGTCAGCCTGTTAAAACATCACAAGCTCTAGGCCTATTACTCTGCCCACTCCATAACCACACCTATTTCTTTTGGAAGCAGTTTCCCTAAATCAAATAGTCTTTGTTCTGGATGTTAAACTAACGTTCCACTTACATCAACAAAGCCCTGCTGCTCTTGCGAAGTCCATTTGTCCATTAATGTAAACAAGAAATAGGTTTGACCCCTGCCGTCAGTGGACAGAGTTTAAATAGGCTTATCTTGAGATGTAAGTGTTACCACACGAGTCAGAAGCAAAAAGTCCTGTACTCAACTTGACAATATTTTTCTATAGAAAATTCCCGGACAGCTGAAAACCTACACACATATATTGGTTGTGTGACTTTTATCTCTCTGTGCCCTATGTGTTAAAACATGAGAAAGGCATTATCCCCCATAATCCCCAAGTTTATACAGGTCATAAATGTGCCATGTCGTTAAGATATTCCAGTCCCACTCGTGTCAGTAGACGGTGAACACACTACGTTACCCAAATTCCCTTACAGTAGTGTATCCACACTTCCTGACCACATTTGCAGACTGCTCACCACATTTTTTCATTGTGTACAGTTGGTTTACATTTGGCTCTGACTCCCTCCTGCACGTTTTGTAAATGCAAAGAGCTATGGAAAGTGTAAGTCTCTTGTGGCTTATCAATGAGTCCACATTGCATTATAGAGAGGCTGTCCTTTTGGAAGCATCCCCCCTTTAACATCCACGGCCATTGTCTACGCCCCCGGAGACGAGCGTATCCCATTTGGCCGTCTGACAGCGTGACCAACAAACGTGGATGGTTTGTGGTGGAAGCTTTGGGCTTTGGAAATGAAATAGAGCTGCCCACACACCAGAGACTATGGGGGAGAGAGCATATTTAATTTGCGCTGAGCTTATCAGGCCCGCTTCTACTGCAGGGGCATAAAAAGAGGAAAGGAATGGGCTGGGCTTTGGACGCCACTTCAATACCGCTATGATGAAGCCATTAAAGAAGGCTGCAGCTCCCAGAGGCATGCTTCATGAAAACAAATTGTCATCTCATGCATGTGTGTGTGTGTGTACATTTGAGTGGCCAGTCTGTATATTAATCAATTAATCCCGCAACGATTTCATGACGTTCCTTAGTGGGGAACCAGTATTTTAACCAAAAGACACACCGCCGTTTAGTGAGGTGTGATGAGATGTGCCAGTAGCCCCAGTCAGTACGTACTTTTTGATGTGTCATCAGCAGTTCAGTGAAAGAAAATTATGGTTGGTTAGTTGGTGGTGGTGAAAAGGAAAGAAGGAAGCCCTTTTTGGTACTGTTTAACGTTCAGTAACATTCACAACAGGCATGGAAAAAGTAAGTGCACCCCTTTATTAAATAGCTGGCTGACTCTTCTTTTGTAGCAGCGACCGCAAATGCTCTGTCACCTCGTGGACAGGTCAAAAGAGGAAAGGTTAAGAGGAAAAGTTAGCGGTTGGTACTGACTCTGATTGAGGTGGTAAAAAGATTTTACGATACAATACAACTTAATTTGTCAATGCAACATAATGACCATCAGACAAAAAATATTGCTAGTGTTGCTTTAATTAACATTAGTAATCTAATTGCTTATTAAAACCCAGATTCGGAGAATGAACAGATTAAAATTAAATGGATAAACACTTAATTGAACAAATCCATTAGTTGAGTTTCATATGAACCGGCAGGCTCCAGGGACTGCATTAACATAATGGAAGATGCAATTCTCTATTTTACAAAAAAAAAAGACTTTTTTTTTCTGTTGCCTTTCCTTTTCATTTAAGGAAATAAGTGCTATGTGTGACCTCAATACAGTTTGTTTTCATATGGGCAATTATGGGAAATGCTAAATGATCGATAGTGAATTTACATCTCAATAAATCATCTCATTAGGGGGCATTAGGCCGCTTAAACCACCACATCTCTATAATTGGACGTTCTCACCGCGCAATCTGTCCTTTGCTGTGGCTTTTTCCTGTTGCAGTTTTCAGGGGAAGTGCCTGAGAACAAGGTGAACGTGGTCGTGACCAATCTGACTGTGGTGGACCGAGACCAGCCTCACAGCCCCAACTGGAACGCAGTGTATCGAATCGTCAGTGGAGACCCATCCGGCCACTTCACCATCCGCACCAACCCCGTCACCAACGAGGGCATGCTCACGGTTATAAAGGTAATGGCACCCGACATCATCACTTTTCATGATGAAATTTGTGGCCGTCGTGACAACTCCTTTTTCATTCTGTGCAGTGCATCATATTGGGTTTCGATCAGTGACTATTTTAGCATCAGGCATGTTTGTTACATCAAAATTGTGTTAGTGGAAAGAGGGTGAAATCGGTCATTGTTATGTTTTCGATAATACATATTCCTTCTTCTCTCCAGCCGGTAGACTTCGAGATGAACCGCGCCTTCATGTTGACAGTGGTGGTGTCCAACCAAGCGCATTTGGCCAGTGGTATTCAGTCGTCACTGCAGTCCACCGCGGGAGTGACCATCTCAGTGCAGGATGTGAACGAGCCACCTGTGTTCCCCGTCAACCCCAAGATGATCCGTTTTGAGGAGGGCGTTGCGGCCGGGACTACCCTCACCGTGTTCTCTGCACAGGACCCTGACCACTTTGTCCACCAGATCGTCAGGTAACACAACTGATTTGATAGTTTATTAACAGTTTTGTGTTTGTGTAGGCTTTCGGTCGTCCAGGATTTTTTTCCATTGTGAAGGCTTTCAAGCAGCAGTAGCTGGTAGTTCAATCCCTGATCTGACCATTTCACACTATTGTGTCCATGTGCAAGACACTTCATCCACTTTGCCTGCATGAATGGAGAGGAAATATCGTGTGATGGCCTGAAAGGCAGCTTCTTCACTACCAGTGCCATAGAGCGTCTGTGGCTACAAAAGAGACTCATTACGAGCAGTGACTGTGGACTTTGATAATGCTATGTAAAGCTCTCTCGGTATCTTGACATTTTCTATATCCAAGGCACTACCATTTGGCCTTTTACTACAAAAAGCTTTTGGTTAAAAGGTAATTGGAAGTCTGTGTCTGTGATAAGTACGAACAGTCAATATGCCTCATCAGAATCCCTGATTAGATAAGAAAGTATTTGCAGCCAATAGATAGGGTGCATCAAAAACCGTTTCCCTTTTTTCAAGCAACATGTTTGTCGTGCCTGAACTCCATGCTCCTTGCCGATATATTTCTAACCCTGTTCCGACCTTGCCAATGCTGCATCTACAGCGTGAAGCGAGTGTAGCATATTTTTGCTTATGTTGTCGCCAGTATTTAATGCGCATTCCTCCCATCTGTGTGACATTCTCCGCTGACCCTCTCCGCCCACATTTCGCAGCATCTCCCATCGCCTGGCAACCACCAGTGCGATCAGGTCGGACGCGTAATGAGTCAAACGGGCTCTGCTTTAGATCTTGGCGCGATGCCAGGCAGAAGTTGACCTCGTGTGGGACAGAAACTCCCACGTGCCCTCACTCGGTCCGGTGAGATCGTACCAACCCAGACGTATTGATTTTTTTTTAATGTCACCGACTGAAGATGCCACTGAAATGTTAGTGAATTGATAGTGTGTTAAAGGTGGACTTGTATAGATATGCCACAGCAGGGTGAGCAATAGCTTTAGCCAAGATGTTATCTCCCAAAGCAGTGGTTGGGTCCGTAAAGATCTAGTGAGGTCACTAAGCGATTTGGTTGAAAAAAAAAATCCCAAAACAAAATAATTCTACCTAAACCCATGACAATACGCAAACAATCAAAAAGGATTTTTTTTTCTTTTTTTTTTGAGGGGTAACTTATGCACTCAAACCGTGCAGTTCCATGTAATTAGTTTAGTTTAGTTTAGTTTATTTGAGCAATACACATTGTGCTCAAAAGGAGTGGGCTGAAGCAAAAAGCTTATGAGCGCCCACCCCCAAGTGCAATAAATAAAAAAAGAACATTTCAAAACATTTCAAGCAGCTACATTCGTACAGACCAACTTACAAACTTACAACAACAAAAAATATGAACTGTTTATATCATTAATTGGAACAACACACAACTACAACAACGATCTCGTTTCATGTACGATGTCTAGTACAAAGCAAGTCAAAAAATGTGATCCTTAATATAATTATTTCTTTCAGATTTTTACCCGTGATAACCGAGAGTTACTTTTATGTTATAAAGGTACATTAATAGATATTATACTCCGAGATCTTGATACTTCCCAGTTGTCTTTACCATTCTCAGTATAATTTTAATTTGGGTTTAATCATCATAATCATTATTATTATCATTATCATTATTATATATTTATTTAATTGAGTTATATGTGAACTATGATGCAAGCCCTGCATAGTGTGGTGCAATAAAAAGCCAGAGAGCGGGGAAGTTGAAGAGGGCAGTAACTCCCCTTCAACAAACCCCCACACAGCTGCCCTAACAGCTGATTTGTAGATGATGTTCCTATGCTGAGTGGTGCATTAAAAGGACAAGGTTTAGAGCCCGTTGGGAGGATTCCTCTCAACAGATCCATAACCTGCCAACCCTAATTCTCCATTTGTGAATTTGAGCAATAGAATGACAACCGTTCCAAGCAGCAACACTCTTCCTTGATTATAGAGTATCCTGAAGTATCCTGGCTTCCACTTTTGTCATTTTCCGCATCATAATAAATGTTCTTCCCATTGAGTCCTCGCTGGTTGTGACTTTTGAATTTGAGACACTTGCTTGTTCTTGGTTTGTCTGTTGACCCTTTATTTAGGTTTATTTAGGGTTGTTTTCAGCAACTTTGAGCCAGACCGTCAGCTTTGAAAATGCTTTGTAGAATGTAATGTCATTTTTCCATAAAAAAAAAATCTATTTACAAAGATAAATATTTAATGCTTCCTATTCTCATGGTCTTTGCTTTGTCTGCACCGCTTCATTCTCTCTGACTCCGTCGCTTTCTTCTTAATCTTTGTAATTGATCTGAGCACAGAGCCTCTGCATTCTCCAAAGTGGTCGTCTGCTTTCCGACAGCCGGCTTCATGTCTGCTTTGGTGACCCCGCTCGACCTCAGACACGTGCAAGTAGAGAGTGGGAACGCAGCCAGCAACGTTTCCTCATGTTTCTCTCCCATTTGTATTTATTTTTGCTCTCTCTTGAGGAAAAGAAGAAATACAGATCAGAGGGTTAGTCCATTTGACAGCTGACTTTACTATTAGCTGTGAAATTGTGGAAGTGTTTGGAGAGTTTGAAAACATTTCTGTGAAGTCGGTTCATGTCTTACAGCCTTCATTTATGTTAAGACCTAAGCAGCACATGAAAGTGAGATGATACCACTTTCATATCTTTATGCAAATTAGGAGCCCAGAAATATTTAAGGAAAGGTTCGATCTGTGGCAGTTATTGCTGGTAATATACTTTCTCAACTCTCAGCCAGCAGTTCTCAGTGGTACATGACAACATTGTGATTATGTGAGGTCAAGCAAAGTGCAGCGGGACTTTGGTAACGCTGTAATAGGGACACACTGGCCAATCTGTTCACCGTCGCTAAATGATAAACTGCCAAAGCAAGTCAGATGTCTAAAATACTTCTATGTAGTGTTCCTAGACACCCGTATAGTACCAGTGACAAACAATCAACCCACAGGTAGATGGTAGGCACAGCTAAGCTAAGTCTTATTGTCAAATCCAAGGAACGTGCTTCTCTATGGTCCTCATGGCGGGGAGCTGACATTACTGTAATATCACCCCCTTGTGACCAGGGGCGACTCCGAGAGACGTTTGGTAGACAGGATTCTAACTGGACTTCAGACCTCCCTAGGACGGCTTAAAAGCCTGGTTCCAAAGAGTTTTATTTTTTCTGTAACCCATGTGACAACGCTGGGCTGGGTGAAATATTTTGACCACGCTGGTTTTTGTACAGCAGCCCTCAAAAGTGGAAGCGTTTCCATCGCATTAACTGGCTCCAGAGCCTGTCAATCAAGCTCTGGAGCTCCCCGCCTTTTTGCCCTTTTAAGGGCTTCGTAGGAGGAGATATAGCAGCCATGTAAGTTTCACAGACGACTCGGGACCATTACAATGAATGAGGCTGAATGGAACTGGCTACTTCTAATTATTAAATCTATGGTTAAATCAAATGCTTATACTTCACAAAATAAATGTATCAGTGCTGTTGCTTGAAGAGACCGATTCAAGGCTATCTGCAATGAAAAGTGTGCATGATTACGCTGGACAAATGTAACGCGCGCAATAAACATGGATCGATATGATCACTTTTTCAATATGTCATGACTAAAATTGTCTATTTCACAAAAACTGAATTGAAGCTCAGAGGGGGGTGAGCATTGGTAATGGGGGGGGGGGGGCACCACATTGAAGCATAGACGAGGTGGGAGCAGTGCTCTTAAAGTTGTATGACTAAATCTAGAGAAATGTCCAAGTCCACAGTATGGATTTGAACAGCAGCAGCCACTCGTTTTTTACATTCACAGTCGGTTCTAAAGGCACTGCGAAAGTTAAGCACATGTTGTTTTTGAGATCATGTTTTCACCCGTTTTCTTCTGAGCTAATGAGGAGCCAAGTAGCGATCACAACATGCAGGATGTTTCTCTCCTCACAGAAACAATTCACTCTCGTCTTGTGTTACTCAAGTTAATTAACTTTCAACCCCATAAATACGTGCAGCTACAATGTGAGAGCATAAGTTAAGAGGCCTTTTTCTCCCAAACCATGGAATGAGATGTAGAGTGAACCTCCTTTCTAACTTATGCAGGGAGAATGCAAACATTATACAAGGCATTTACGTCATATTGAGTGTGATTTTTGTTTATTATTTTCTAATCATCAAATTATCATCAGAACTATTAAGTTGAATATGATACGTTTCAATCAGACACATACGACACTCCATAAAGGCTACAAATCACTCATTCGTTCACCCACACGGATACAGTGGTATTAACAAATGGGTACAGCGTTGGTTTGTTTTCAGCTTTCACCCAAGTGGTGAACGCTTTCAAATGAGATAAAGTTCAGTGGGTAATGAATTCCACAGCGTTGCACGTTTATAAGTAAAGGTAGGCTGGTCAAATGAAGTCCTGCAGTGCTGAATCTGAAAGTTGTGATTTATGAAGCCTCTACTTACTCACTACAGTCCTTGTGTTTTTCTAGGGGTTACAATTAATACAATGGTTTGGTATATGGCCTGTTTGATAGTGAACTAATGAATCCTGTGACCGGTGTGTTCACAGATATTCCAAGCTGTCAGATCCTGCAAACTGGCTCCGAATCAATCGCACCAACGGTCAGATCACCACCATGGCCACGCTGGACCGAGAGTCTATATATGTCAAGAAAAATGTGTACGAAGCCACGTTTTTGGCTTTCGACAATGGTAAGTCCGGTAAGTCTGTTATTCTGCTGATGTTTTTGATGTGCCCAGCGTTTCGGTGTAATTCAATATGTGTCATTACTTGCATTATTGTAATTCTATCATCTGAGCATCCGTGTGTTTTTTTTTTGACGATGCCTAAAACCATTTTGTGTCGTTGACCAACACAAAAATCTCAAAAACTCTTTTTCAGTAAAGTAACAAAATACTCCACCTTCTTTGACTTCCCCTTAATATCACTGCATTGCTCAAATACATGTTTTTGAAGTGTCAGAACCCGCGTTGTCACTTTGATTTCAGATCCACAGAAAACTTAGTGCAGACAGCCACAATATTTTACTGCTAAATTGACGTATAGTGTAGGTGTTAATGTTCACCTCAAGGTCGTTTCCTTTCAATATTGTACACCATTCTGTCGGCACATTGACCTGAGCCGCACGCTGTTAAAGTAAGAGTGTGCAAATGGAGGAGCTTTCAGTCTTGTATAAGTCGACTGGACCCAGGTGTTTTTAGCCGCTGAGAAATGAGACGAGTGTTGACTACATATTGATTGCAAATCCTACTGTCAACACTGAAAGTGGATTGAAACTCTCTTTACTTATTCTACTCAAGTCAAGCGTAAGCGAAAGGCAACAAAGCGCCGGCACAATCCTAACCGACATGACGGTCGATGGGCCTTGGGACGAAGGGTTAGCAGACCTTTGCGGATAGTGGAGGTTAGTGGGAGATGGAGGAAAAACAGCTGAGGTGTATAGAGCAGCTTGAGCGAAGTTTATCTCCACTGCAATGCATCAGTAATTTAGTTCATCCTACCGACACTGGGCGCAAGCTGGGAGTGCAGCTGAATATCAAGACTGCCATACATCACTGCAGTTTCTTGTCCAGTTCTTTTAATATATACTTTTTTTGTAAATTACAGTGCGTAAAATCAAATCTTAATCTAGCGTATTCACTTGGGAGGCAAGTTAGTCCAGAATTAGTCCTTGTCCTAGTTTTTATTGAGCCATAAATTGGTTGTAGATAGGCTATTATGTACTGGTTGGAAAATATAAATACAAATGAAAGATAGTGTGTCATTCATTTGACAGAATTTTTGTGTGGGTGGAACAGAAAACAAACTTGCATAAATTTCATTTGAATGCAATCAGAGTCTTGCCTTGTAATGTATGAGCCAAACAATGTGTATGATTATAATTATAATCTAAGCACACAACCAGCTTCAGTCATTTCCCTGATGTGTATTGTATAAAAAGGTAATTGATGTATTCTCAATTCTGTCTATACCAATCATTAGATCACAGCTCACTCAAACAAACAAAATCATTTTGGTTTCCAAACTCTGCCCGGAGCCAGGCAGAATTATGAGTTGTTTCTAATTCTGCACATTCAGATTAATGTCGAGAGGCAAGTGAAAATACTCATGTTGTTATGTTGTTACAGGTCAAACTCGGAAAATTAGAATATCGGTAAAAAGTGCATTCATTTCTGTTATTCAACTTAAACTGTGAAACTAATAGACTCATTACATGCAAAGTGAGATATGTATAGCCCTTATGTGTTATAACTTTGATTATTATGGCTCAGCTTGTTAAAACCCCAAATTAAAAATCTAATAAAATGTGAATATTTTGAAAATGGACTGTAAGCCGTGACAAAGTCTTGACATTATGTCACTTTGCATGTATTAAGTCTATGTCAAATATTAGTTTCACATTTTAAGTTGAAATACAGAAATAAATGAACAATATTCTAATTTTCCCGAGTTTCACCTGTACGTTGTGCCTGACAGGAAGGAAACTGGCAAGCAGAAAGAGAAACCAAATTAAATTCAGACATTTGACTGTACTGTTTTGCATTCACTTTTTAGATAGAGGTCAAGTGTCCTACTGAGAGATGCACCAAAGTCATTTACAGCAGATCCATAAATCCTACTTAAATATGTTTTAAAGATTTTAATATATAGTAGTTCAGCACAATAAAGGCTTTTTAGAAAATGTACATGGAGAATTATGATGTGGGAGGGGTGCTTTAGTTTAAGTTTCCATATATAAAGATGTTTGGTGAATTTACTTTATATATTTGTTTATGTTCTCTTTCAGGTTAGTAGACTCCAGATATGCACAAGGTTGCTTTACTCTGCAAAAAACTTTCTTGCTAACTCTAACTACACATCCATTACAAAACAGACACCGGAACATTATAAAGATGGCCCGCCTACAGCATTCAATCCATTTTTGCCTGTTATAATATACGTTGGGTTTTTTCACTGCAGCCCAAAGCTCAGTGTTGTTAATTACATTATGTTGCAGCTACTTGAGACAACAAAAGTGGCTCATGTTTAAAGATGCAGAGGCACTTAGGAAACAATAAGTATCGGAGCTCTGAAGGAAGTGACGGGGAACAAACAGTTTAACGTGTAGTTGTGTTGCGCAGTTTTGCATAATCACAGAACCGTTGAAGAATGGTAAAACATCAAGCGTCTCTCACACACAGCTGCATAAGGTTGTGGCGGGAGGAGAGTGTATTTCAGTATTATTCTCCAAGGAACATGGAAGAGTTTGAACAAAGTTTGGATGTGGGAGTGAGGCATCTTTTGAACCTGACAAATGTACTGTTCGGGGACCGCTCTAAAAAAAAAAAGTACTTTTATTACAGCAAATGGGAGAACACCACAGTATAGTATAATGTGTCTAAACGAGAAAAGCCTTCCTAGTTTGGCTTTATTTGAGATTGAATAAACATTGTCCAATAAAGAAAACTGGGGATCCATGCTTATGTGCTCCAGCTCCACAAGTTATTTTGCACAAATTGCTGAGAATTAAATATAGTTTTAATGGCAATATGCATAATGTATTCATCCACTTCCTTGTATTAATGTCCTAACGTCTGCACCGCACATGTCTATTGTCATCTTTAACTTGCATTATGTTGTTTACTGTGTACTGTGTTGCATGTTTGTTATGTTTTGTCATCGCCTCAAAGGTGCATTATGGACCTTTTTTAATGCGGGGGAAATAAAACACATCTTGATATTGGTGCACCTTTCAGCTACCCGGCGTCTGTATGGGTTTTCCATTTAAAGCTTTTAGCCATTTCCATAAACACGGTCATTGTATCAAGAAATGCGGACTGTCTATACTTTAACTTAACCTCACCTCACAATAAAACACATAATAAAAGTAAAATGATATTTACGTTGTGTATTCGGGCAGAGTGAATAGTTCCTTCTGCCTCTCATTCGGATCTTTATGAGTCAATTCTGCTTTTCTAGGTTGTAGAATGGCGGCTGAGGTGTTTGCATGATCTCCTCTGGTTAACCTGATCACTAAAAAATATGTACAATAGTTTTCTCTCTGGGGCCAGGACTCTCCCAATAAAAGACATTCACTCTTGGTTTATTTATTTTTTATTTGATTCATTATTGTTATTTTAGTTTTCGATAAAGTAGCTTTTTTGTTTTATGCTTTTTACTATATGCTTTTTTCCCCTATTATTATTTCTAACTAATGTTTGAGTTCTATTACTCCTAACTGTATTTTATCTGTTTAATATTAGTTTAATAAGAACTGGTTCCGCTAATTACGCATTGGGATTTTATTCCTGTTATTTTCATGTGATCTATTCACTGTGCCGCTGTTTGGAAACTGTGCTTATTAAACTGCTATGTAAATGAAGTGGATTCAGATAGAGCTAACGTACTGACAGTGGACTCTTTCCTTAGGCTCTCCTCAGGCCAGTGGCACAGGAACCCTCCAGATCTACTTGATAGATGTGAATGACAATGCCCCAGTGCTGATCCCGCGAGAGGCTCAGATCTGTGAGCACGGGCGGCCCAACTCCAGGATCAACATCACGGCCTCGGACGCGGACGCCGACCCAAACGTGGGGCCCTTTGTGTTCGAGCTGCCCACCTTCCCAGCCATCGTCCGCCGCAACTGGACCATCACCAGACTCAGCGGTAAGGCCTTTTCATTTGCAAATGTTTTTCTTTTGTTGTTTATTATAGACTTGGAGCAACAATGTTAATGAGGTAAACAAATGAAAATAAAATGCTGTAGTTTTAAAAGGTGGCAGTGAGGAAAAATCTACTGTGTGTGTTTAAACTTTTAAAGGTGAAATCTTACAGCCACGCAAGACATTTTACAGTATATTGCAAATTTACCACATCTAAAGTTTATCTTAAATGTTTTGAGAAACATAGAAAAACACAAGAAAAAAAGGGAGACGTTCAAATTGACATTTCTTTAGATTTGGAAACCCAATTACTTTAATGTAAAGATGAAAGGCGTTGGGGAAGGAGCCATTCCCAGCTGAGTGAAACCCCGGGCAAACAGATGGGGACCCTTTCTCTCAGTAACTGCTGGGGTGGCTGTGAGCTGTGAGCGAAGTCGAACAAAACGGCTGACAGAGCCCGCGGTGAGAGGCACAGCCGTTGTCCTGGTGTTGACGCACCATCTACGGCTTGTGACAAATGAGATCCATTCATCTGCACTCCCCCCGGCAGCCGATCTGTCACCTGATCTGGCCCAGATGGATGTTTCGCAGCAGTTGTCTTCTGGAGGACAAATCTGATGCCATACCTTGATCCTACTCCCACCGAGCTTCTGGTTCTGAGCATGACTGAGTGATCGATGGAGAAGGTTTTATTTGGTGTGGTTGTTTCAGACGCTTACACTCGTACATATGTGTCAGAGTGATTGCTAGTTCAAGGACTTCTCACTTTTTCTTACTCTTACTGGGCGACAATGCAATGACACTATGAAAACACGGAGCATTATGGAAACAGGTTCAGACATGCACATACTGTGTCATCGTCTGTTCTTACAAAATGAAAACAACTGAAAAGTGGCTTTTTTTTCAGGGCAAAATCAATTAATGTTTAATGGATCATCAGTTCATTCACTGTATTCTAAACAGTATGCCTTATTTGCTCTGTTCATAATGGACAGTTAGCAAACTGATGGAAGAAAGGTTGGCCATTTTCAAAATGCAATGCTTGCTTTACTGTAGTTATTCATTTATTTGCCTACATTTGAAATGTGCTAAATATTCAATAAGTAGCACCTTTTTGTGATGCAAAAGTGTGTAACATAGCATAACACAGTAGAGCTCTGCACGGGCCTGATTTCTAGTGAACGTGTTGTTACATATCAATATCTTGGATTCTAACTTGAGTGCTTCCCACATTATTCAACAGTCGGTAAATGTTGAATTTGCTGTCCCGGGTGCAAACCGTGCTCCTAGGGGACAACAAACTTTAGTGATGGTTGTCCTGTTCCAGAGACACAAAAAATTTGCTGTTCCCAGTAAGCTGATTTTCTGAACCTGTTTCCATTTGGTCTATGAGCTTGTTGAGATCTTTTTGAACAAGTCTGAGCGCTGCAATGACAACTGGAACAGTGTGTCTTCATTCCCCACATTTTCTGATTTCAATTTCAAGATCTCTCTATTTAGACACACTTTCACTGAAGTCTTTCTTATCATTAACATTTTATTTGTTATTGTTGTTATTATTTTTAGAATCAAATCCCGTCTTTCTTTTGACGCAGAAAAAACACTAGAATCTGCTATCTTGCAAAGAATATTATTCGTTGCATCCTTATATTATTCAGATGTATTATTATGCTGTTATGTTTTGTGACCTGGTGAGGAGTTGGGGTAGTATGATGGGAAATCAAACTGGTTTCATTTTTTTGTAAAGTTGCTAATGGGAACAGATAATACAAGATTAATCTTCCCTCTGTTCCCTTTTGTTCATGTATGGATGATACATGATATTATGTAATGGCATGACATGACATGAACAAATAAATAAATCTCTCTGAAATCTCTCTATTATACATGCATGAAGTCAGACTTTACATGGTCTTAAAGGAGCTTTGAGGTTCATTGCAAACCTTCACACACCATTATAAAAGTATGTGGTGGTCTGAACCACTGGTACCTCATTTATAGAGCGATGCCAGGCCTCGTCCCTTTGGTATTTGACAGACTTTATTTTGCCCACGAGCACAGGCAACTATAACCTGAGATCTTATGCTGTACTATGTACCAAGAGTAGCATTTAGCTGGAAAAAGGCATCCAGCTTTGCTGCACCATTTTCCTGGACTGAACTCCAACTCCACTTAAAGCTCAATTAGTTTCACTTTATTTGTTCAAGACTTTTTAGTGTTTTGGAAGAAACATCTCTATGCAGCAAATGCTTTGTCTAATCCTTTGAACACAGTGTAATGTTCTAATAATAATAATTAAAAAATAATGCATTAGTCTTATATAGCGCTTTTCCAGATGCTCAAAGTCACTACGTTTGAAGCCATAGCTGCCCCCGACTGACGGAAACAAGGCTGCCATTCTGCACCATAGGCCCCTCCAATCACCACCAACCACTCACTCACTCACTCACTACATTCACCCAGGCTTCCTGGTGTTCCCAAACGGTCTCCAGTACAAGCACCAACCAGGCCCTTCCCTGCTTAGCTTCCGAGGTCTGACGGGATCGGGTAGAGTTAAGGCGGTATGACCATATTGCTTTTTATACTCAATTTCTACTCTGTATTATTCCAAGGACTGAGAGTTTGGGTGTTACCTGTAAACAAGCTGCCAATTGGCCTGGACACCTTATAAAGAGAGATTTTTAATGTTTTTTTTTCCCCTATGCACTAAACCCAGTTTAAAAGCCACAATCATGCCGGATATGTCCACTTTACAGGTAATAAGGATTTGTAATAGTTTGCATTTTTTTCCAGGGGACTATGCTCAGTTGAGGCTGAAGATCCCGTACATGGAGGCTGGTGTGTATGAGATTCCATTGATTGTGTCAGACTCAGGGAACCCTCCTCTGTCAAACCGCTCCATGCTCCGGATCAAAGTGTGTCCGTGTGATGACATCGGGGACTGCAGCGCCACCGGGGCCGTGGCAGCAGCTGGGCTCGGGACAGGCGCCATCATCGCCATCCTCATCTGCATCATCATCCTGCTCAGTGAGTGGTTTCACATTGTAGCCTTCCGAATTGACAAGCCACAATATACATTTCATCAATCCCATACTTCTATATTGGCTGCCAACACAAAATTAATCTGTTTCTTAATTAATTTAATATTTTCTTTAGAATTCCTTACCTGTAATATTACTTTCATAATAACATTACCAGGCTTCTTTCCTGAGAATGCTTTCAAAACGCAATGCCACCCAAAACATAAACCAATTGCCTTAGTTGATTCAAGTTATCAAGTAGCCGAAGTAAACTAAGCTGGATGCAACAGTGTAGTGTAGAGTCCCGGCAGCTGACTTGTATTGCTTTTAAAAGGACTCGTCAGCAGTACAAACAGAGCTTAGAATAAACGGTAAACCTTGAAAAAACGGTTATCAATGGGATATTAAGTCAGATCGTGAACATCCCCATGTGTGCAAACTTTGAATGCTGTTTTTCAGGCATGGTGCTGCTGTTTGTGGTGTGGATGAAGCGCAGGGAGAAAGAGCGACAGGCCAAGCCCCTGCTCATTGACCCTGAGGACGACGTTCGAGACAACATCTTGAAATATGACGAGGAGGGGGGAGGAGAAGAGGATCAGGTATGAATCAGGCTCCAGCCCAAATGCATCCCCCTTGCAGTATTAACAGTGGCGTGTGGTGCCAACACACTTCACACACTCATATGTAAAGGATGCCCCTGCGAGAGCAACTCGTGAAGAAGCGAATGTTTCACGCTTTAAATTTCACTATTACATTGCCCATAGTACCACACGCGCTAAGGCACATTCAAATGTAGAAATATCTTACCGTTTGTTGAAGAGCTGTGTCCTCAAGATGACAGTAGTTTAAGATTCAAGATAAGCACTTTAATAATTAGAAAGATGCACGAATAAACCAGTAGGCTAATACTTTACATTATCATTACTGTCACATTGTAAGTAAGTATAATATTTTAGATTTTGACGGCTATCAGAAGTTCCTGGATGCCTGTTTAGTTTTTAGAGTTTTAAAAGGTCTTGCCCCTCCACCATTAAGGAATTTTATATCACAAATAAGTAACACTCGAGTTAATACCAGAGCTCTGACCAGAGGAGACTGTATTGTGCAACGTCGTAGAACTAAATTCGGTCAAACGGTGGAGTCTATCAGAGGCTCGCAGTTTTGGAACTCGCTGCCTGCTCATATCAGGAACTGTGACAATTACCACACCTTTAAAAAGGTCCTAAAAATCTGGTTAAAAACAAATCAATCTTGCACTCACAGGTAGTTTAATTAAAGTTCAATGCTTAATCAATTTCTTGGGCGTGTTATGTTATCTTACCTGTGTCTGTCCTTGTAACTGAATCTGTGACTGTGACTTTGTTCTGTTCTTTGTACTATGTTTGTATTTCCCTTCTGTCAATGTTTCTTTACCTGCCTTAGGACAACGGATGCAATTTAGCTCTCACGCTAATTCTGGTACATTTACATTGATGCTTTTGGCTGACGTGTTGATTAATGTGCACTGTCCTAATTCAAATAAATAAATAAATAATAAATAAATAATACAGCAATAGCTTAAAGTTTAGACATGTGTGCTAGCAGCAGAGCTAAAGTTAGCATTTGACCTGTTTTGACCCCAATCCATGGGGCAAAGGGGCAAAAAATGTCCATGAACATCTTGTATGATCGCAGCAACTTCTCCCAGGGCCGAGCTTTAGAGACGAGGAGCGTCTCAGGAGCGAGAGTGGCCGAGCGAGGTAGGAGAGTGAGGGGTGGAAAAAGTGCAGGCTGCAATGCAATGACGGGCCAAATCTCCCCAAAATCATTTTCTTTCAGTTGAGAGATTAAATGTGTTTTGTCTGTTAATAGAGTTCGGGAATGTGATGTCATATCGCTATGCATTATGGGATTAGCAGCAATTGTAAACTAATGGAGATTTTAGTTTAATTACTGGAGTTACTGGAGGCGCATTAAGTTGCCTTGTGTACGAAATGCGCGGTATAAATAAAGTTGCCTTGCCTTGGAGTTATTGTGCACATTAAAACACTTGGACACCACAGTGAGTTAGGTGTATTTACCAGCAGTAACTCAGCAGCTAACAGAGTTGTTCCACAGCTTTTTTTTCTCCACTTTTTATACAGTTTTAGCTAATTTTAGTCAAAGGAAATGTATGCTAACTGCTGCAAAGATGGCGCATCTCCATGGTAACTGTGGAATTTCCTCTATAGTTAGGAATAAAGAAAGTTGAACGAGACTGTGCTTTTATTTTGGCATGCTGGATCGAAATCGGAAATCCCTGCGTGGGCTGTGTTGCTACCGATATCTTGATTCTAACATTATGCACAGAGTCAATTGGAAAAAATAATAATGATAATAATTTTTCTTGTACTTTCATGTTACACCACACCTGTTTAACACGGTGCCCAGTTCCACCGTGAAGCCCTGTGCACACAGAGCTATAGTTGACCAGACAGCACTGAGAAAGTTTTAGTCAGAGAAAGTTACGGTAAAAGTGAAAAATTGGGACGTAGTACTCTTGACACTGATCATTAAATCCCAATGTTGATCCGTGTAGGACTACGACCTGAGCCAGCTGCAGCAGCCCGAGTCGCTGGAGCACATCATGAACAAGCCTGCGGGGGTGCGGAGGGTGGACGAGAGGCCGGTGATCACAGCAGAGTCCCAGTACCCAGCTCGCCCCAGTCTGCCCCACCCCGGAGACATCGGGGACTTCATTAACGACGTGAGTTCACTTTAACACTGACTCTGGCTACTCGTTATCCTGCAGCGCTGAAGCAGAGCTACTTGACCTCTTTTCACAATGAGGATTATTGCGGTAAAAATGTTGGTTACACCACTTTAAGGCCTTAAAGCTGACTGGTCATGTAAAATCAACTTTTATGTTATAATATTCCCTCGTCAAAAACACTCCTGGAGCAGAGTCACTTTGGCCGACTGGGTCCTAAAATTGCAGCTATAAACAAGAATTACCGAATTATAGCCTATTCTGTTTGTTTTTTTTTACTATATTTACAGGTAATTTTGCTCTTCTAACTGGCCCAAACCCGGTTACAGCCGCCTAACGGAAACCCTGACTTGGAGTATAGTATTTCACTTCATTCATGCCGTTCTGAGAAGTAATCCTGTTTAATTTAGCTGTTTCTTCTTCTATGGTGTCAGCACTTTGTTCTGTACCTCTGGCCCTCGATACAATTGCATTTCCCAAGTCACAAAACTGTCCTCCACATTTCAAAGCCCATAATCTAACATTATATCGGTTCTGATCCATTCTGCACTCTAAGTGGGTCATATATCAAGAGGGGTGCTAAGTAGCGAGTGCAAGCTGATAAGTAGCTTTTTCTAGGCATTTTGCACCAGATTTACCACCAGGGCCCAGAATCTGATGTGTAATTGAGAGAATGCTCGGTGAGTAAAAAAATTCCATAATTATTCTGCTGCTGATTCTTGTACATGCTACTTGTTTTGCACATGAGCAAACGCTTGGTAAATGACCGCCTAAGTGTGTTTATCACACCGTGCTGAAGCTGTAAACCATGCTGGAAATCGAAACAGAAAGTTAGCTTTTTTTATATAAGTTATTCCCACAGGGGGAGCCCCACTTCCACCAGAGCTCTTCACAGGCTCTGGTGCAGGGGTCACCATCCTTTTTTACACAGTGGGGCACTTTTACATAACAAAACTAATATTTATTATTATTTGCTATTAATAATTATTTACCAAATTGGTTTGTGGGTTATGTTCAAAATGCTCACAACAAAAAGAAAACACATCAAAGAAGTGACTTTTCAAGCACGTGTAGAAATGTAAAAAACCTTTGGCGAGCTACCAAGAAAGGCCTGGAGAGCTACTAGTTGGAGATCCCGGCTCTAGGGATGTTAAGGTCTAGTTTAACTTTTTCTGATTTAGAAGTCTAGACAACTTCACCAAACATTCTGAACCTGTCCGTTAAATTCTCTTTGCCGGCCAGATGATCACATTTCCCGATCTCCATCATTGCTATTTTTTCAAATGGAACCATTTCCTATTTCGTTGCAGCTGTGGGAGAGGATTGTGCACCCTCCTCTGACACTTTAATTCTCTATCAGAGAACTCGGCTCTTTACTTTGCATTTACATTATTGTTTTGGGTATCTCTAAGGTCAGTATGCATCCAATGATGTGTAGATTATACTCAAAATAAGAAGGCTGAAAGTTTGGCAACAAAGCAGAATGTGTCCATTTATTATGGAAAGAAAAAGTACGTCTGTAGTTCTTCCTCTCTTTAAATGCTAGTTTTTTTACTGATGAATGTAAAAAATTGTAAAAATAAATTACTGAGACAGTGAAAATACAGCATAGCTCTCACCATTTTGCCGTTGTGTTGTCGTCTGGTGAGTCCAAAGATTAATAGTCAACACGCCTCCAGTATAATCACAACAAACTGTGTTTCTGAACACACCTGAAGCTTGTGCAGATTCTATTTTTATTTAAATCTGAATAGAAAAGGAACCTCAAATGAATGAACAAATCAAACCATAACATAATTAACAATAAAAAAATAAGAAAAAGATTTAAAAATAATATGTTAAGTGATTATGTCATCACTCTACTTCCGAGTCCAACAGAACTTTAGCCCTATTCACTATGATGGGATTTAGCTGATTTTAACCTGCTGTAGAGCCGACTACAAGACTCTTTTTAAACATCTGACCACAAACAAATATTACATTTACTCTCTTTTCTTTAGTAATGCTTTTCTGGCATTAATTATCAACTTATTTTTTCCATACACAATGAAGGCTTATTCCTTTTACCTGGAGAAATAGTGAGCTATATTGTTCGAATTAGGAGTAAAACAGTTTGTGGCCTTTTACCTGTTGTTATTTCAGCAGGAGATTCAGATGGTTGCGTTTTTTGCCGTGTTTATCTGTGGAACTCTCAACAGTTTAGACCCGGAGGTAGCTAATTATTGTGCGTGATGTCACACTTAACAAACGTATAGAAGAAAAAAGAAAACTTTAAAACATCAAGCCGAGTGTGTTTTAATCAAAATTAGTTCTGATGGGGCCGTTATTTTAACATTTGTTAGTATTAAATTAACGTTATCCTTTAGCTTCAAGGCTAAAACCCTTACAGTTTCAAGTCTCCTCCAGTGAGGTATTTACATCCTGAGTAAAGTGTTTAACATGTTGTAAGTACGTTGTAACTAATTATCCAACCGCTGCTTGTTTTCTCTCCTTAGAAAGAAAACAGTTCCAACGTTCCATATGTCACGTTCGACTGAACTGGGGAGCTGGTTTTCCCAAGATCCCTGTTTTTGTTAATTTACTGTTTTTTTGTCAGAAACTGGGAATTTTGATGTCACAAATGATCATTCATTAAAAACCATTTAACTGAGCAAACTATTAAAATTTGTGTTAGCGTCTCGACAGCTGAACTTGCCAGTTGTGAGAGCACTGATTAAAACAAGTGGAACACATTAGCAGCACAATTCGTGAAAAAAAAAAAAACACAACATAACACCAAAGAGTTTGGGATTGAATGGTGTAACTTGAACCTTATTTCTGTAATCTGCCATTTTCTTGGTATCTCCTGGCTGGAACTGTTGTCCATTTTTGTAAATTTCCTTTGCCATCCATCTCCAAAGGGCCTCAGTTGGATTTAGATCAGGGGAACACGCAGGATGGTCCAAAAGAGTGATGTCATTCTCCTGGAAGAAGTCCTTTGTCCTGTGGGCATTGTGAACTGTAGCGTTGTCCTGTTGAAAAACCCAGTGATTCCCAGATCATTATGGCGCCCCCTCCACTGTGGGGCATAGAAAACATCTCAGGTGAATCTGCTTGCCATGCAAGTAACAAAACCATCAGGACCCTAAGGTTAATTTTTTTCTCATCATAGAATAAAACTTTCTTCTACCTTTCAAATGTCCCATGTTTGGTCCAAATGACAGTTCTGTGGCATTCAAGTGGATTGTCCAGTGTCTTGACAGACAGCCAATCGGATCCCCCGCTTGCTAGTGACATTTTCTGGGGTCTTCCACTTGAGTTTTTTGTTCCATAACCCTAACTCACTGCATCCCACCTCAGCAGCGATGGCGCTCCACAACAAGACAAGGTTCAAAATGAGAACGTGTTTTAAGTAACAAAGTAAAAAAGTCTATTGGTTTAACATAATATTAACTGAAAATTCAATGTTGCTTTAGATGGAAAACACTCAGACATCCGACTCATACATTCTCCGTAGTGCAAGGATCTCCCTAAAGTAGCTGAAGGAACCCTCCGCTCCACAACAGTCTTTTTGTTTTGTTCTAAACATTCTGTAATCTACAAACATTTAGTTGCATATAGTTAAGTAGAACTCAAGTAGAAACTCAAGATATTTGATTTAAGTGTGAATATCATCATCTTGGCAATTGCCATTTTTGCTTCATAAAAGTCTCTTAGTAATTTAAGGTTTGGGTGACATGTCAACTTTTCTGTCTGGTTTGTGTAGGGTTTAAGGGCTGCGGACAACGACCCGACGGCGCCGCCCTACGACTCGCTGCTGGTATTCGACTACGAGGGCAGCGGCTCCACGGCAGGCTCGGTCAGCTCGCTCAACTCCAGCAGCTCGGGCGACCAGGACTACGACTACCTCAACGACTGGGGTCCCCGCTTCAAGAAGCTGGCAGACCTGTACGGAGGAGGACAGGAGGACTGAAAGCGGTGCTGGGACAGGCTAAGTGGACGCAGCCATGGACTCCTGTTTCCTCCCGGGACCATGATTCAAAGGAGTGAACCCTCTTCAAATGGGCTCTTACCTGGCTCGCCTGGTCCAAGCCTGTGCGTTAGAATTCTGCTGCAATTGTATTCTGGCTTTATAATTTTGTAGTGGTCTTTTTTGTTTGTCTCACAGCCTCAGACCTATGGGGGACTAATCAAGGTGGTCATGAAGAGACACTATAGTGAAGTCTGTACTTTTACTGTCAAAAAATAAATATCTACAGTAGTTTAAATTGCTTAGATTTAAAATATTGATGTGACTCATTTGACAAGGTTAGAATTATTCAATAGTGGGCCTATTGGGTTTTTATGTTAAATGTAAGAATAATTGTAGTAATGAATCCTTAAATCTTCAAATTGTAATATTTTTTGATTTGACCAGTAAAAAAAAGTCTGTTCCAGTCAAAATATTATTCTGAGTTTAAGCAATTTCCACTGTAGTAGGTATTATTTTTTGCAGCTCTGATATTGATTGTCTGGGCCATTTCCTGCTTTAGTCTCACACAGAAGAGAATGTTTTAAAACGGACTCCTCAATCTCTTTCACTATGTCGACTTGAATTTACTTACAAACAGAAGCACTGTCGTTTTTATAAAGTGCCTTTTGTGGTGTGTTTTTTGTATCCTGCTCTTCTCAGGATCAGTTTCCATGTTCCTCTGTCCTCGCCGCTCCCCTCAGACTCTGTGCGAACCCCAGGTGCTTCATCGTAAGTGGGTACGGACACAACCAGGCGATCAACTTATTGCAAACAAAAGAAGCCAGTAAGTGTTGAATAGGGTTGTTACCCTCTTCTCTCTGGACCTGTCCAAACTGGACTTTCACTAAGCATCACTTGGCGAAATTTTTATGACACACACTCAAATTTTTCTTGTTTTTTCTCAAATTTTTGGGAGAATGACGTTTCCTAAATGGATTTTTGGAGCCATCATCGGAACACTAATCTCTGTAGTGTTATTCAGGCATGATCTGACAGGCAGAAGAAGAATGGACATTAAACGCCTTCAATCGAACATTCCCATTTTTTATAATAGGAAAAAACTATTAAAAAGGTGCATGATTTTCTTTTTTTTTTCTCAAAATGTTTTAACACTTGTTACTATGTGTTAAGAATGTGAAACTAGTCAGCGGAAACTATATGAATATACTCTGTACAAAGACACTGGGTAAATAAAAATACTGTAAGATACCTATTTTTTTGAAGTATTGATGACAACATGAAAAATGTTGCTGCTCTTTTCTCTGCCTATGGACATCGCCTATTTTGTTCATCCCTGTCCATTTCATTGCCGTAAGGTTGCTTTAATTTAATTTTAATTATTATCTTTTTCTTATCAACATCTTCTATTCACTCACCCCTGGCATGGTTTGGTGAGGTGGTATGAGCCATGCCTGCTAACAGTGCGATTATTACTCTGTGTACAGCAACAATTTGATTTATTCGAAATATTGGATGTGTGCTTTAAAAAATAAACAAGACAAGATTTGACTTCAAGCATTTTTTTCTGGAATAGAGATACTACACATTCCGGTAAAAATTTCATAAAGGGGCTGTGTCTTTAACCTTTAGTTTGCAATTGTCAGACACTGGAGCAGTATTGTGGAAATATTGTGTATTGTGTCTATAACTTGTGTTGGTGAGTGTGAGAATGAAAATGAATGGAATGTCCAGACTTACAGGATAGAGCGAGATGTTTTAATATTATCCAGATCCACAACATTTCTCACAGCTACAGACAGGTGAATACTTCCCAGTTAACAATATTAAAAGTATGGCACATATGGCGTCAAATTAGGGTCTGCTTTAATATAAACGTAAAAGAGTTATTGTAAACATAGGATGTCAGTATTGTAAATATAAACATTCCTGGATTTTAGTGAATAGTAGAGGAAGTGCACTCATTCTGCTGGACACTGGGCTGACCGCCTTTCTGCACGCCTTTGAATTAACGCCGGAGTTTCAGCTGCTTCTGGCCTTATTGTGATGATAGTTGAATGTGTGGTCAAATAAAACGTCTGTATAAGTGCCTTAAAGGAATAGGCCACCGTGTTTACATACTGAGATATGTTCTTACCTTATCTTAGACAAGTTGTGCACTCGTCTGGTCTTTGTGCGTGCGCTCAGTCACGAAAATGCATTTAGCCTTAGGCAAACGTATAGCCCCAAACTGGGATGAAGTTAGAAGCTACCAGGCTGTTCCACGTTTTCCCTATTTTAATACAGTTACGTGAAACGTTACACGATCCAAGTCTAGTTACACAAAATTAAACACAGTGATTTTCTAGCGGATAAAAAGGGGTACTATATTGTGAGGCGTAATAACACCTGGAGTACTTCTACATCCGCGCAGTAATATGACGAAGTACTACAGGTGTTATTATGCCAGACAGGAGCACATCAACTCGTCTAAGCTAAGGTAAGAACATATCTCAGTATGTAAAAACTGTGGCCTATTCCTTTAACTGTCGATCTGTCTCATAAAATAAACGCTTGTAACAATAAATTAATTCCTATATAAAAAAATTATAAATAAATAAAACACTTTTTGCAGCCACTGTGCGCGTGACATCACGCAATAAGTAGTGGGCTTCGGACCGAAACACAATCATCAGAGCCGTTTTTGTGAATGAGGGGTTAGGGACTAGGGTCAACATTCAGACACAGCCTCTGTGCGTGTTTGTTTTTTCAGCTTATAGTGATGACGTAACATCCTGTCACTCCAGCCAATGGGCGTTGAGCCCACCCCCATTAAAAAAAGGGTCAGAAATAAAAATATCCTAACTGTAGCTTGTGAATCATAAACATAACTTGTGAAGTTAAGAATGAAAAGAAGCGTAAATGTAAGTTTTACATTTACAATATTTTTTTTTCTCTTTCTGATACTTTTTATGATTTTAGAGTTACATTTACAGTTTTCTCAAAGAAAAAAACGTTGTGCCTAAACCTAGCCCAGTTTCCACTCACCAAGGGCGTACTTCCCCCATACACACATACACAACACAGTAAATCATCAAAAAATAGGCTGCATCTAAAATCAATAAAAGGTTCAAAGACCCTAAATAATGCATAGAGTCCATTTGCTCTGCTTATGATGGTCCTGTCCCCAAGACTCAAACAAGACACATGCTACCTGGCACGCACAGCGAGCTATCGAGACAAACTTGTTTGCTGTTGGTTTTATTCTTCCAATCAACACATAAAATAATTGTAATGTTATTGCTTCTCCACCGCTTTTCGTAATGCTTTTTGTTCCTAAAATGAATAATTGCATTTCTTCCTTTTCAACAGTCTAATCATGCGCTACTACTTTGATATAAATCTCAACTGGGATTGAAGCAGTTAATCTTTGACCTTTTTGTTTGCATACCACTTTATTTTCTTCTCCTCCACACTGAAGTACTTTAGGACCGCCGTTGTAGGTCAGGCAGTGCAGCAGTACGAAGCCTGTCCCCGGGATTTCAATTACTCATCTGAAGAGCCGAAAAAGCCACAAGGGACTGAATGGGGACTTAATCCACTTTGCCTGTGTGTCTATCAATTAGCCACACCATTAATCCCTGTGGCAGAATCTGGCCTTTAATGGGACGCCCAGTGAGCAGGCAGTGGCAAGAGTAAAGTGGCAATGGCAATACGCAGGTAGAAGTCATGGATATATCCACAGCAGGGATGAGACTTCACATTTAGAAAATACTCTCAGAAGGATATCAAGTGAAGAAGCCAGCTGATCAGGAGTTAAAGCATAGCACCAGCGAGATTTGATAAAAGCCCTGGACTCTAGTTAGTAAGAGCTGATGTGATTTTTGCCGTTAATCAACAGAGGAATGTCCCACAGTAATGAGAATATCCAGCATTAAACCTTAGTTAACCTTTAGTCCTGTAATGAGCTCTGGTGTGGACTTGGCAGCGCCATAGAGCTGCGTTAATAAAGGAAGTCATCAGCGCCAGGCTCCACAGCGGAAATAATCATGTGGTGAAAAGTCACACTAGTCGTAGGCAGTGTGCATAAGCACATTAGGCTCATGGTGGAACGCTTCGGCACGAATTGGATTTCGCCCAGTAACCACTGGTTTGTGAGCTGTGATGTTGTTAGCCTGGTTGTTTTCATAGTTCATTATTTTTTGTCCATTTTATTTAGATTATCTGTGTCGATATGCACACAATGGCCCTCATTTATCAGACTTGCGTACGGTGAAATCAGAGCGTATGTGGGGTATACGAAGAATCACCGCCTGTTTTGGCATTTATCAATCTGAGCGCGCTCAAATCCTACACCAAGTCAGGAGGTGGTGTACATGATACACCAATTTAACTAATCACAAAAAAGCGCAGGAAAACAGTTTTTAACAGCATGAATTGCATTGCCACATCGCATATTATCCTCATGATATGTGATTTAAACATAAAACAAGGCGACAGTGCTGATGTTTATCGGCAGACTTTGATTCAATGTTGCTCTGCATCGACACGGGTCCGAGCCCAGAGGCTCAGCCCAGACCAGACACACTAGAACCTAGACTGCAGCCACAGAGACGCTTACCATGTTTTTTATATTTATGTTTCGTTTTTTGTTTTTAACAAAATACCACTGCGTGCGCAAACTTTGTGTGGATTCCCCGCCTCACACCCGCGGCCGCTGCCGTGTACCGGGACACCGGGGCTCACCTGGGTCTGCGCGAGGCCATGCTCCGTGTTCTGGTTGGTTTGAGCGCTGAGTCTGTGGACCGTATTCCATGCTCGCGAGTATCCCGGGCGTCAAACAAATCCTTCGACAGCTTTCGTCGGTCCGGACAGGTTTGTAAAGTCCGGGTTTGAGCGGCGCACACGGTCTGCTGACCGCGCGCTCTCCTCTCGTCAGGGGAATGATCGAAGCACGTCTCGTAGGGCTGTCTTCGGTCCGGACGGGTTCGTTAGGTTCCGGTCGGCTGTCAGCTCTCTGCGCACCTGTTTCCTCCTGGAGGAAAGCTCTGCTCAGGCCGAAAGACGCGTAGTTCTGCCTTCGGCTCTAACGCGGATTCCAGTCCGCGGAGCTGACAGCTGCTTTTCGCTGGTTCAGATCATGGTCCAGAGTCTGCTCTGACTGCCGCGTTGTATCCACGCTTTTTTTTTTTTATGTGGTCTAATTTTATACCCTTTTTATATAGGCTATTTAGGCCTACTGCTTATTTAATAAAAGTCACTTTTTATTATTAGACTATTTCTTTTTTCCCTCTTTTTTATTAGTAACTGTGATCTTGGATTGGCTATAAGGTTAATGTGGGTTACTGACAGATTTTTTAATATCATATAAACTATTTATCATTTCCTGGTTGGAGAAATGTTATTTTTTGCCGTGTTTTGTGCCGTGTGCCGTAAAACCCGTGGGTGAGGCCTGAATATTTTTGGGCGTTTCATTCAAATGACGCTAGGATTTCTCCGTGGCATTTACCATCAGCTGCTTGCGTACGATAAGATCTAAGCGGAAAGCACAGGTTCATAAATGTCACGCGCCTTCTGGCGTATATCGGAAATACACCTACGCATACACCATTTTTTTACGCAATGTTGATAAATGAGGGCCATTGTATCCACGATACTATAAGCTACATAAATGTAGCCTGGTGAGACCAGAATGATTCCCCTCTGTAATAATAATAATAATAATACATTTGATTTGTAATGCACTTTACATTTGACACCAAATCTCAAAGTGCTACAGTGGACAGCATAGTTAAAAACAATACAATATACAATATAATACAATCGGGGAATCAGTCTGGACCCCCCGCCCCCGGTGGCGGTATCCGCAAAATCAAATCGTTCCCGTGCAATCAGATTCGTTTATTTGCGTCACTTGTTGTTCACGAGCAGCGTCACTCACGGGGCGCGGAAGTCCCTGAATAACAATCTACGAACGGCGCACGAGAGAGAGAAAGAGCGTGTCTCCAATTGACGGTAAATGACCAAAAACACATCGACAGTGGGTGAGTTTCATGATTCATAATCCTGCGCGAATATTAACGCGAAACCACTAATAACACCAAATCAACATTTACTCCGCTTCCTGTTTGCCTGCGTATCTACCGCTGTGGGAAATGGAATCGATGCAGCGGTGACCAGACTCACTCGCTGGTACAGAGGTGAGTCTGGATTTTTCCAGGCTAACATAAATTAAGTAAATCAGCAAACAGGATTTGCTTGTACATATGCTTTTGAGTTGTTTCTGATTGAAATTCCACTGAAACTAAGTAAGTATTATTAGTAATACTCCAGGATGTGGTTACTTGGAGACGTTGTCCCTCTGAAATTGACTTCTGAGAAACCTTTTTTGTCTTAGCAACAGCAGCCGGGAAATGTATCCTGGAAGAATATTTAATCTCCAAATCAAAAACAATGGACAAATGAACTTTTGTCTTCCTGCAATTGTTACCCATGTGATCACAAAATGAACCCTCCTGAAAAGATCGTGCAAGAAAAGATTGGACTGTCAGAGTTATTTTCCTTTTGATCTATCTATTATTTTTTTATGAATTTATTGGTTTGTTTGTTTGTTTGTTTTCGGGTATAGCAGAGAGGATTAAGAGTTTGGCAATTAGATTTAGAAGTAAGTTCCCCTAGTTACTGAATACAGCACTCTCCAAACCAGGCCTGTATCTGCATGGCTGTGTTTTAAAATGTTTTCACTCATAGTTTTAGTTCCATCACAATGAAAGTCTACTGACAAGCATCTCTCGCTGCACTCCTTTGAAACTCTGATGCACTTCTCCCTCTCATCAGCAGCTATGACGTTCTCTGCCTGATTCCCTTTCATCTGATCGACCAACTGAAAGGACAAAATAAGCTGTCTCCCTCTATGATAAATATACTTGGAGTGTTTCTGCATTGTGTATTGAAAATAGTGTCCTGCTCTGTGTATATATTTTCATTTCTCTCTGTATCTCCACGGATAGTCGCACCATGTCAAAGTCCAAAATGAAACACACACTAGCACAATCAAGTAGTTTTAGTATTGAGGTTTGCTTTTGGAGGTTGGACTATGCTTTTGTGCTGACACCAATCGCCGCCATTCACTATTTCCGGAGCTGTCGAAAAATGAGAACAAAGCCAGCAGGGTAAATAAATGTACCCAGCAGCACTCTGGGGAGAGAGGATGCCGTGTTAATGACCAGACATTTGTGATATGGATGAGTGGCCTAGAGAAGGAGCTGCGCAATTACCATGACACAGGATTTGTCAGCAGTGAGCAGTCAATGTTTAGTCAGGTGGGAGATGGGGACACTGTTTATGCATCACCGAAAACAATTGTCTGTTACAAGACGATGCACTGGTCCTACTGTCAGTTGCACCAGGATCACAGATTTGGGACAATTGTCATGACAACCCAGAATTACAATAATCTTACACTTTTAAGGTTATTTGAGTTCATTATTTGCTTCGGACCTGTAGCCCCTTGTGGTCGGAGAAGATCACAAACATTCACAATCCGTGCATACGACATACAATCACATTCAAATCACTGACAATGAATGGATGATTGTTAAATTATACATCAATTACCAAGTAGTTCTTGTCTATAGCTTCAATTGCCATTAAAAAAAGAAGAATACACATATCCTACTTGACATTTTTCAATCTATACTCAGAAATGTTCATATTCATATTGTCACTGAGGGCTGTCACCCATCGCCTTTAGGGATGTTGATGTATTGTCGAATTGGATGCCGGTGATGCTCAAGGCACAGAATGGCAGCAATGTTTTGGACAAATGCATAAGCACTATCATTAAAATGTCTACAATTTTCAAGACATAATGTTTATTGTACATATTGATGCTTCTACACATCAAATACTAAAAAGAAATACAGAGGAGTACAAATTGGGAATCATCCGCCTCAATGACGATATGTGTTCTTCTCAAGTAGTTTAGTTTATTTGTTTACTTAATAATTGATGTTACTCCATAACAGCAAACGCCACCATAATGTTTATCGCAAGCCACATTAAAGTGCTGCCACTTTGCATCACTAATTTATGAGTCACCAAAGAGCCGTGCAGGGAGTGTTGTTAATCGCTCTCACGCACACAAGTTTCTGCCACTTCTGTAACTTGTTTTGGCATGCTACTTTTTAAACTTTTAAATACCTCACTGGTGTCTTCTTACCATTTAATGGTTTTAGACAAGTGAGAATGTGACTGTGTATTTATTTATGCCACTTGCCAAGTATATATATAAAAGTGAACGAGTATGCCATGATTTTCTTTTTTCTTTTGTAGCCTAGTTGCATAACTCCTGCAAGATGATTTAGTGCAAGAGAGCAAGTGGGGTATCCGAGTTGCCTCCTGCAGGAGTCTAATCAACAGTGTACCATTTTTCACCTAAGCCTTACCTAGCACAGGAGCGAGGTGCTGCCTTCTCTCCTATAAGCCACCTGCTGGTGCGTCCTTTAGGCGAGAATCCTTTTGCTCATCGTCAGCATCACTGGGCACAGCAGCACTGTTTACTATGCATAATGGATGTACAGCATGTTCATTAGTATGAATAAATGATTACTTGGCACATGTAGTGAAATAAGGCAGTATTACAGGTGCGTCAGGAGGAATGTCTGTGTTTCTGGAGGCATGTCTGCTTGGAGTTGATATTATTCATTGGGTCACTTGTAAGCCTCTCTCTACTGTTGTATGGGTTATTGTTACGTCTAAATGTCCAGTGGTGTGAGGTGTTGTCCTGTCCTGCAGTTTCATTAAAGCAGTACGAAGTAACTCTTGCCCCTAGAGGCCATAAGCGCAACTGCAGGTGTCGTAGCAAGTTGCGATTTTTTTTTACTTATTCATTGTGAGAGTAAATACTATGCTGACAGAAAAAGCGAAGCACATTTTCTCCAGTTCAGCTTTACCCAAATCCAAAAGCTTTGCGCCAGGGTAACGCCTTATTTGAAAGCTCAGACCTACAAAACTGATCTAAGATTTTTCCTTGCGTTGTCGTCACTTTTTTGTTGTATTTTTTGTGTTTCTTTTGTTGTGTTTATGTACCTTTTTTGTTGCCTTTTCATCACTTTTTTGTCGCCTGTTTTGCTGTGTTTGTGTGCGTTTTCATTAATTGGTTAAAGTCGAGCTGGAGAAAATGGGCTTGGTTATGGCAGGGGTTGGGTTGCCACCTATGTCTGACAAAAAACCTGGACATTTCGGCAACCCAAGCAACCATTTTGCTTACAAGCAGTGGCGCCCTTCACACCTAACCCACGACACAAAAATGCCCCTTCTACAGCGAAATTGGACACATCCTTGTGATGGAGCTATATTGGTTTTGCTTTAAGTACTTACGTAGTGGTTAATGTCCAATGGTGGAAAGAGGACCGAATATTTGTACTCATGTAAAAGTACAATTACATGGCTGACATTTTACTCAATTACAAGTACAAGAGTGAAGTATTAATAACTTCGCTCTTAATAGTGAACGGGTCAAAATCGTTTATCTCTAACAATAATTGTCTTTGCACAGATTAATACAAAAATACATCAAATATCATACAACAAAAGTGAGCCTTTTGTTACATGAGGCCCAGTCCTAGTTTCAGCACAAGTTTAATATCAGACCTGGGGCATTCTGTTTGAATGATAGACCTATATTTAGATATCTCATACTATTTTCCAAGCTACATTTCAACAACCACTATCCCTGAGTTAAGAATAATACTGACAAAGACAAACTGCCTCAAATGTTCTGTACTTGGTAGGTCTATTTAGGAAGATACTGATGTGGACAGGCTGCACTGAATCAGTTAAAAAGACCTTCCTATGTGAAGATTATGACAGGTCAACAAAGCCTTACCTTCAGAGGCAGATCTACACTGAGCTGGAGGCAACTGTCCACTGCCTTCCGTCTTTGTCTTTCTAGGACCTGACAAAATATTAAACTGTATGTATGAGGTGAAAACGCGTTGTTATATTGAGATGCTAATGTTACCCACGTGGGGAGAGCTAGCTCCTGTAAACACCTCCATATATGTTCTGTGCCTGATTACTGACGCATATGTGTCCTAGTGTTTATAAGACAGTCTCCTCGCGTTGTCGATAGTACAGTCTCGCTATCCCCGCGGTAAAAACAAACAGAGCCACGCTGAGCCATAGAGGCAGACCTATGAGGCAGACACACGCGCGCACGGCCAAAGAGCGAGGGGAGGAGGCGGGACATGCGCCCGAGGAGCCAATGTCAGCCTCGCTCTCTTTGAGCTCTGGCCAATCAGAGCAGGGAGCGAGCTGCTCTGTGTGTGGGGGCTGATCAGCGGAGAAGAGAGAGACGGCGGAGGACTGCGCTGTGGTATTGTCCCGGGAGAATATTTTATTTCCCTGGGACAGACCATTAAAAAGAAGGACAATCAGGTAAAACCGGGACTAGTGGCAACACTAGGTTAAAGTGGCGCTAGCCCGCTTTGCCCGTTAGCCTGTTAGCTTCTTCTTAGTGATTCCATTAGTGTGTATTGGTTACCTCGGTCCGGTGCGTCAAGTTGCAAAGGTGGTTTTCTGGCCAGAGACACTGGTGGAGATGAAAGACCCCCCAATCATGCCATTAACATTACCCCCAGAGGGACTACGAAAAGGATTTATTAACGTAAACAAGTTACTTAGTACTGCTTTAAAGCCTACAGACAGGTGTACATTCCAAAACTACTACAGTGATCAAAACATTTTCCACATTCTCAATTGACACATCCTCCCAAAAAACTCAGAGAGTGGACCTGACAACGGAACAACCGGAGGCCAGTGCCAAAGACAGGGTCCAAGAAGACGAATGCTTTCTATCTACTGGGAAAAGTAGTAACTAAACTGACATCCATTATAGTCAGAGTAGGTGACATACTTTAGGTTTATAATTTAATTAATATTGGTAATAGTGGTAATATTACAATTGAGAAAAAATTAAGAAAAAAATCGGGTGGAAATGCTAATATATGTACAGACAATACATTTTGAGGAAAAATGTAATTGTTTATCTGTTATTTATTGAACGATAAGCCGATAAAGTAATTATTTTGACAGCCCTACATGTCCCATATGCACCTGTATATTGTATCCAAGGTCTATATCCCTTTATAAATGTAGATGTTGTTTCCTGCCTTCTCATACGACCTGCGGTTAGGCTCCATTAAAGAGGGCAACAGACTATTAACCCTTATGTCAATACCTTGACCGCTCAGCCAGGCTTACAACACCATTTCTGTTTCTCTCATAAACACAGAGCCCTTGGTTCAGCATCTGTCACACCACCCACCCAGTCACCCAGGTCGAACCACAGCGAGGACCGGTCCCGTCAGCAGTAACCCCCGCCGGGACAAGGACACGCAGCACAAATGGAGCTGTGAAAAGTTGTAGACTAATAATCCACCGTCGCTTGGGAGCCAATCAGTCTTTTGTTTCCACATAAAAGTGGGCTGGTGCGTTTTAATGGATTGTAAAAGGCAGCGACTGAAACGCAGCGTGCACACATCACTACACCCCAATCACACTCTCATCCCTCCCAGGACACGTTTATTCAGAAGCGTGGGGCCTTAATCAACAATATGCAAAGAGGCGTAGAAAGGGATCAAATTAATTAACTGACTTTTTAGTATTGCATTTGTCTCGCAGCGGGAAAAAAGAGAAGGATTATGAACGGGGACTCTGGGTTGGACTGGTTTGGCAAAGCAATGCCAGAAACATGTTGCAGCATTCATATTCATGTACAGATATGAGGCCTTTTGCCTAATAAAGAATATGACGTGGGGCAGGATATAAACAAGCCTTGAGCTATCATTAAAATGCGGGGTTCGTGAAGACAACGCTCAAGTCATAAAAGTGCAAGAGCGGTGCCCCTTCTGTAATCCCATCCAGACACAGAAAGAAGACAGTGACTTTTAATCATTATTTTCTTATTATTGTGTAATTTAAGATTAGTTTTATCAATTTAAAAACAAAATAGCAACAGCAATATGTACAAGGAGGAGATGCCATATTGTTCAACATTGCCTATTCCGGCCAAATATAGATAATGGTGGGCCAAGTATTACCGTTTGAATTAATGAGCAACACTGTGCCATTATATAAGCTCACCTCAGGGCACGGGGACAAATGACAACACAGAATGTAACAAATTAATAGGCGCTCCCTAAGTGTGGTGGGGATCTCGTGATGCTGCTTTTGTGGTGTTTACCCATCAGCCCTCAGGTGCAGTGAGCTGAGGTGTCACCATGGCAACACCCCCACCCCCCCCACCCCCCTCCTCCCTTTCGTGTTGATGCCGCTGGCACTCAAGTGGGGGCTTATGTGGACTTAGCAGTGAAAGAGCAGCAGTGTTGAGGAGTGGAAGGGGGGATTACCAGCAAAAATATTGGATCTGGAAAAGGCACAAGAAGGTGAGGCCTTGTACTGGCATCCACATACTCCCAGGAAATGTCGGATATTCGGCAGTTGCTATCGAGCGGTTACTCTTGCAGGTTTACATGAGCCCAGTAATATCACCGACTGAACTCTGCAGCCTCAAGGGCAGCAAGAGAGGTGAAAGACTCGGGTAAGATGAATAAAACTATAGGTGTAGGCCTTGTTGCGGCTTTTTTTTAACTGCTAAACAGCCACAGTGAGCCAGCTGTGAAGAACACTGAAGACCACAGGCATAATCAAGTGAAGTCAGTTTATTAAACAAAACAGAAATGAACATTACAGTCCCTTTCCACAGGTAGCACATCTGTTTGCTCCCACACCTGAATTCAACTCAAAACTGATGACATCAGAGGAGTCTAAATAAAGGGAGTGGCTTAGATTTTACCTTCAATCCGAATTGTGAACATTATGAATGCATTTTGTTTTCACTGATTTTATCTTATCTGTTAACATTTTAGTATTTCCCTTTTAAACTTAAGATTTGTAACCTTTGCCTTATAACCATTTAACCTTAGCTAATACATGGTCTATTTAACATGTTTAACTTTAACTTTAAACATTATTTAGCCTTTTTATTGCAATTTTTACCATCTGAAAAACATTGCTAAGATCAGAGGAATAGTGTCAAAACCAGACTTAGACTCATCCATGCATTTGTCTCCAGCAGGTCAGACTACTGTAACGGCTGCTCACTGGCCTTTCTAAACGAGCTGTTAGAGCTGCAGTACATCCAGAACGCTGCTGCTCGAGTCCTGACAAGAACCAGGAAATACGACCATATTAGTCCAGTGCTCTGGTCTCTGCACTGGCATCCTGTCACTCAGAGACTAGAATTTAAAACAGCTCTGCTTGTGTACAAGTCTTTTCATGGTTTAGCACCAAAGTACATCTCTGACATGTTAGAGCCGTATGAACCATCTCGGGCCCTGAGAACTTCAGGGAGGGGTCTCCTGGTGGTTCCCAGAGTCAATAATAAACACGGTGAAGCTGCGTTTCAGTTTCATGCAGCTAAAATCTGGAACAGTCTTCATGAGGATGTGAGACAGGCCTCAACTCTGACAATGTTCAAATGTGACCTGCTTCCATAGCAGGCAGAGTTTGTTCACAAGTCTCTCTGCGTACTAGTCCTGTGGAATCAGGCAAAGTTTGGCCAATTCTTCCCATGGTCTATGTGTTTCTAGGAGTTGTATTGTCCATTATGAGCAACACGTCTCCTGTTTGAATGTTTCTTTTTCGTGCCGACCAGGTAATCAGTTTTGAGTTCAGGTGTGGGAGAAAACCTATTTTCTACTTGTGGAAAGGGACTGTAATGTTCTTTATTTGTTTTTTATTTATTTATTTATTTTTTTTTGTTTGTTTGTTTAATACATGGACTTACGTGTCCCTGGCCTTCAGTGTAAGAAACCTTTCACATCTGGCTCACTGTAGCAGCTTAAAATAGCCGCAACAGGCCTATACAGAGAGTGCACTTTGGTCAACACTGTTGTTTTTTAAAGTGCAAGATAAATAAAGTTGGATTGGAGCCAGGGTGGACTCTAGTCAATGGGAGCAACAGTTTGGGAACGAAATCTCCAGAAAGTCTATTCATGTTGAACCTGATCATTATTTGGAAGTGACTGGATTCACAAAGCTGCCATATAATCTTACAACAGGAAGTCCTTTCCTCTGAACATCAAGCACAATATTTTGAATAGTGTCTTCACGTTTGGACATTAGGACGGCTACCATGGTTACCACAATAGAATTCTTAATTTCCCACCAACTCAATTTTAAAGCAGATGCCGTTGAGGATGTTGTAATGTCATGTGAACGCAACCTTTTATGATCACAATCACAGTCGCTGTTCTGAACATGCTGAACACAATTTGCACACATTTGGGTCAATATAGTAAAGTATAAGTACAAAACTCATGTGATTTTCTTTGAAATTTCATCTAATCTTTTTTTTTGAACACCCCCAAAGTCACATTTTACTCTAGTATGAGTAGTATCATTGAAGCACAAGTAGCTCCTCGCCTTTTTTGTTGCATAAAAGTAGAAACAAAAGATGGTTGTACACAGACGGATGAAGTGTGCGCAGGGATCGGATATACAACTTTTAGATTAGTGATGTTTACCTTTCTCGACATCACGATTTTTCTTTTTTCTTTTTAACAACCAATAAACAGGGGATTAGTAAGATACAACCTAAACACACAGAGACAGAATGCCTTTAATTTAGGCCAGAGAAAGTCAAGGATTAAAAATAGTGAGGTCAGTTGCCTATATAATGCTACAGACTACAAAACAGTGAGCTACAAGTAAGCTACTGCCACCAAGAAGTTCCCAGGTAAACCACATTGAAATTCATAATCTAAATCAATCTGCTATTACTGCAAATTGCTCCTATTTTGCTGCTGGTGTGTATGAAACCTGCTCCCTATTACAGCAGCACCGGGCCACGGTCCCGCTGACAGAATGGCCTAATATAATCCCGCTCTAGTTATAGGGAATCTTAGCAGCTGATGCACCAGATGTGGCCAATTCTCCATGTGTTGTTGTTATGATTATGGAGAGACTGTGCAACAATGTGACGAGTCTGCTGTAGAGAATTGGGAATATCTTATGCCTGTGGAAGCAGCAGCTAATCATTCTGTGTGCTGCGTGTGCTTTAAGTTGATTCTGTCAAGAACTAATTTATATTGAACAGGAGTAATAACGGGGGAGATGTGCAGCATATTTTTGAAGGCTGCGGTTCTGCTCACAGCCTTACAGCAAACCCTTCAGAAACTAGCTATGCAATGCTGCCCCCATGTGGACGGCACATCAGCACCAAATTGAGTAGAAACATCACCAGAAGCAATTGGAGAGACTGTCTGGGATCGGCAGTATGTTATCATCCCTAAGTGAGTTTGTAAAGTGAGTGAGAATATACACAAGTCTAAAAATGTATATCTAGACTTGTTAGCATTCTATGTTCCTGTAGCAGTTTCATATTAGCCGTATATCCAAAACTAATAGAAATGCACCAGTGGTAACAATGACACTTTCAACTACGCACTACTACTTTCTACCCAAGTAACCATTCACCAAATGAGAAATCAGGCGAACATAATGTCAAAAACAATATTGTTCATATTAAAGGTTATGTCAACTGAGATCATTCAGTGGCCATCATCATTTGGAAAACATTCTGCTTATTCTGTTGATGGTAACATGATGAGAGGGAAGGTTTGCTGTTCTTAAACTCTTTACCCACCTATAACTGTATAACTAAAAACAGAAGTAGCTCGTAATAGTTACCACTTTGTGACCCACGCGTGAATAATGGGCTACAAGAAATTGTATCAATCTTCAATTAAGAGTGATCTCCCATCTGAGAAAGGTTCAGTCTAACAATCACGACAAGTAATAATATTGAGTAAATACAAGCTATTGTAGCTAATAAAAGTCCAAAATCTTGACCAAGTTCATTCTACCACAAAAATCCATCAGTTAAGCTTCACAACATTACTTAGTAGTTATTGTAAAATCAATATTTATTCATGTTTTATTAGAGAAACTGCTTTGACTTTTCACTGTGGCTGTAAATTCTCAATTCTATACAAATTTTTGTAAAACTTTAGTTAACATTTACAAATGTACAAGTAGAATCTCCAATTCAAAACCTAAAAATTGTAGGAGTTCAGTAGCACATCAAGACAGAAGCGAGTAAGAATCCTCAGGTGTAATTATCTAAAAAGTAAACATGTGACGGTGGTCAGCTATAAAAATAGATTACATTTTAGGTACATATTGATAAAGCATTATACAATGCAGAGTAAGAGCCTTGTAAAATGTTTCTACAATAAATTTGTGTCAAACTACATTTTTATATAAACACAATTGTATTGCTGTAAAAGCAAAGTAAGAACACGCTATGAAATCACACAGTAAGAAAGATGCGAATGACCAGTTAAATCAGACCTTGGTTAAAAGGAGCCGCGTTAGAGCAACACTGAGGTGAAATACAAGACTGTACCTGTATGAAGAGGCTTGCTTTAATTAAGTAGTCAATGTATTATGTGAGCACTCCAAAGTGGGGAAAAACACTATGCAACATAGCGATAAAGTTTCATAATAAATAATGAATTTTATTCTGAAGTAAATAAAAAATCTGTCTGATGTATTACACATATTATAATAGTATCATCTGTATATTATTGTTTCAATTGTTTGTTGCTATTATTAGATCAGTTATAATTACTTCAAATTCACCTTACATAACAGATTCAAATCAATGAATCCAGGAGTGAATAGCCAGTAGTGGCACTACTCATTTAAAAACTATATCTTACTCATAAAAACATTGGTTCCTCATACTTGTGATATCTTGATTTAATTTCAGTCAGCCTAATACGTGCACGAAGGAACTGCTATCTTCTTTCAATAAATAACTACATTTTTTGTAAATAAATACATGAAAACAATCAAGTAAAGTGATCAGAGATGAGGATTAATTGCTTAATGATAACTCTATGGCTTATTCGTCGTTAGGAAGGCAACTCAGTAGGTTACACAGTTTAAGCCTTAACTTATTGAATAATTTGTCGACAAAATTTAAAAGTTTTTTTTTTTTGTTATAAAATAAATGTCTTGATTTTCTTTTTTGTTTCAACCTAATGCACATACAAATTATCAAAAAAATAAACTGTACTCATTACAGTGCATAATTATACAGTAACTCACTTATTCATATAAAATCTTTCCTCATAAAAACATAGAATCTATTTTAGCACTTAGAAACAAGATGCAAATCAATGTCTTAAAGAAAATAAAGGGAAGTGGAGCGAGGAGGGAGGGAAGTGTCTCAGGGCATTGGGTAAAGTCTGCACTCTCCTCCTTGTCATTATTATTATGAGAGTCACTCTACGCAGGGCGGGAGTTCTTCACATCCCGCTCCGTCTCCTCTCTGACATCAAGTCTATTTGAGAAAGCCCTTGTAGAGGAAATGGGAGTGACTGGTAAATCTCTCGTTCTCCAAACAGAAGAGCAGGTCCCTGAGATTGACGCGTGTGATGCGCTGCCGTGTGGGTCTGGAGCCGGCTGTCGAGGCTCCACCTGACAGGGACGAGCCTGTTCCAGAGCCCTGCAAAGCATTATGGGAAGAAAAACACTGGTAAGGATTTGATGCTACATTCACTTTGGAAACCATTCTTCAATACTGCATTTCATATTGCTCCATATGTATACTATTGCATTGAGAGTTGGAACCAAGCTTTAAGTGGAAAGTGTGTAGAAGTCATTGCAGTTGTTGCATGTACAGCAATCCATTCTTGATTTTGCTGATTTATTGCTGTGAACCTTAAAACTTTGCAAATATAGCAGTTTCTCCTCCCTCCCCACAAGCGCTGGATCCAGGAGGCAATTGAGATCAGAAAGCGAGGAATGAGAGATGAGGGCGCCTTTACCCTGGCGTGCACATGGGACTCACTTCTTCAGTAACCACCTCACAAAGAACAGCTGATAAGAGACGCCTCTGAGGAAGACAGAAGTAAAACTCCCAGTCTGTCGAAACGTAAGGTATTTAAACTTTTTTGTGTTATACCTAGTGTCTGTCTTAAAGAACCTTTTAAACTATTTTTGAAACAAGAAGACAGTTTGCTTATCGGTCCAATTGCTCAACTGAAGATGCCATCTCCACTGCGCTTCATTCAGCCCTCACTCACCTTGAAACAAAGGACTCTTACGTTAGAATGCTGTTTTTAGACTTTAGCTCAGCATTCAACACTATAATCCCACAGCAGCTAATACACAAACTGCTCCACCTGGGGATCAACACATCACTGTGCAACTGGCTGCTGGACTTTCTGACGGGGAGACCACAGGCTGTACGGGTCGGCGGAAAGTCCTCCAGAACCATCACACTCAACACAGGGGCTCCCCAAGGCTGTGTGCTGAGCCCCCTCCTGTTCACTCTGCTGACCCATGACTGTGCTCCAAAGTACGACTCAAACCTCTTCATCAAGTTTGCAGACGACACACCAGTGGTGGGTCTCATCAAGAACAGAGAAGAGTCAAACTACAGGAGTGAGGTGAGCAGTCTGGCCATGTGGTGCACACAGAACAATCTCTCTCTAAATGTGGAGAAGACAAGAGATTGTTGTGGACATTCGAAGAACGCGGGTCCAGCATGCTCCTCTAACAATCAACGGTGCTGCAGTGGAGAAGGTGACCAGCACTAAGTTCCTGGGTGTGCACATCACAGAGAACCTTTCCTGGACCATGCACACTACATCTCTGGTCAAGAAGAGTAATCAGCGTCTCTACTTTCTCCGCAAGTTAAGAAGAGCTAGAGTCCCAGCCTCCGTTATGTGCAACTTCTACAGAGTGACTATAGAGAGCATCCTGACCAGCTCCATCACTGTGTGGCACGGCGTCAGCACTGCCTCCGGCCGAAGGAGCCTCCAGCGCATCGTGAGAGCAGCGGAGAAGATCTGTGGAGCTCCTTTCCCCTCCATTAAGGACATGTACTCCACCCGTCTCACCAGCAAAACCCTCAGAATCACCAGGGACCCTACGCACCCATCACACAGTCTCTTCAAGGTAATGCCTTCAGGAAGGAGACTGCGGAATCTACGTGCCAGGTCCAGTCGACTTAAGAACAGTTTCCTACACAAGGCCATCGGGAAGCTGAACTACCTGCCCTCCCTCCCACCCCTCTTACCCCACCCCCTGCTCCACAATCAAGGATGAGAGAAAAATAATTTCAAATCATTCACATGATTTGACAAATAAAAAATCTTGAATCTTGAATCTTGAACATGAATTTAATAAAAGGATGTCCTCATATCGAAAATAAACAAGACTGTCTGCATATGTGGAATGATTAGTCCACCATAACTCCACAGTTCTACAGAATATTAGTACAGAAGTCATACCTCTGATGCAGCAGTGGAAGAGGAACTGTCCCCAATCTTCCTCTTCTTTCTGGGGCCAATGGCTGCCAAGGCTGTCAGGTTGGCCTCCCTCTGTCTCATCTGAGCAAGCTCCTGCTGCTGCATCTAGACCATTTGAACAAAATGGGTATTTAACATTACCGTGTTCAGTGTTAGGCCCAAGAGGAAAGTGATTCTGTAATTTACCTCTTTTGCCTTCTGTTTCAGCCGCAGTTGCTCTGGGTCCTCTTGTCGAGCACGAGACTAAAAAAATAGAAACAAACATGACCTGCAGCAATTAGTGCCATTCAAGTGATGATGGCGTAAGTGCATCTAAAACAGATAACACGATTCCTTACTTTTTACACATTTTTCTGTCTGTTTGTGCAGATATTTAATCCAAAAATAAATTATAGAGTAACAAAAAATAAAATAGTATGACTTGACTGAAGTTCTTGTAAATTATCGTCACTATTTTTATCTTTTAAATATTGCAACAACACTCTACAACACTATAAGCTTATTCACTAATGAGAAAAACATGTGCAGAGCATTACCTTAGCTGCCTTTAGGAGGATCTCTCTCTCCTGCTCCTCCTTCCGCTGCTTTTCTAACTGGTCCAGCTGCTCAAAGAACTTGAGCTGTGCACGAACATCACCACACTGCTCGTAGTTGTCATCATCCTACCAACAGAGGGTGGTATTACTAAAGATTTGTTTCCACAATTCTCACATGCAGTTTTCTGTGTCACCATGCACAAACCTTAAAGCTACTGTTTTTCTGCTGAGCTACTTGTGTAACCTTTTCAAGCAGATTTCTCAGGTGTTGTTGAGTGGCATGAGACACTAACTTCACCACCTCCGCACCAAGATCAGTCACTCCATGTCTCCTACCTGAAGAAAAAAGGCACTGAGTTTTGAAGATCGAAAGGCAGAGCCATGTATGTTGTTAAAAGTGTCATACAACCGCACCAATCTCCAACATCCTCCTCTGTAGTAAAGCACAAGAGAGAAACGCCTCATCCTCACAGGAATGTGTCACTGCTCCCACCAGCCCCGAATTAGTTGCCAGGATGTTAGCACTTTCTTCTGTTAGGTTTACTCCAGCCATGGAGGCCACATCATTGATGTCATCATCATCTCTGGAAAGAATATGGACAAAAATGTCACCGGTTAATATCAGTCAAACTATTTAAATCTAAAAGACCTTAGTATTACACATGCTTCTTTTTTGGTTATGAAATCAATCAAAGTTTAGTTATAAAGCACTTTACAACGACACCAAGGAAGACCAAAGTGCTTCACAGAAAAACAATTATAAAACACAACATTACTACATCCCAGACATTATTCTGCTTATGTAACTCTTATAGACATGATGAGCATTGTTCTTTCTTTCCCGGAAATATGAAGAGAATAAAATAAATGTTGGACTCACTTGAATGTGCCACCAGCCTCTTTCATCTTGTTTCTTTGAGCCAGAGTCAGCGCTGTGGAAAGAACATATTTAATAAGCCAAGTAAAAGTGGGACAATACAATGAAACACAATGACTTATCAATGTTTCAACATCGACTTGAAGAAGGGCCCCCGTAGAAAATGAAATTTGTTATTTTTTTTACATTTGTTAAAAATAAAAAGATAATGTCTGGATGCAAGTCAATTTACTTTGGATGTTTTGCTCACCATCTACTAGGCCTAGAACACTTTAGAAAGAGATGGACAAACTGTTCGAGGCGGATTTTATTGAAAAACCTATGAAGCGAAGGGCCACAGGCTGATAGTGACTGACTTGTTGTAACTCATCATAAGGAAGTCAAATTTGCAGCTCTATTTGTTATGGAAGTCAGTAAATTGGTTAATGTAACAGTTTTACTGTGGTCTGTTCTCCACCTCCCCTTTAATCAAATGACAAGGGTATCATCTGCTGGAAAGATTTCTACTAACAGCAATTTGGGCGAATTTAGGCGGAGTCCTACAAAAACTGGTCCGAAAAATTAAAGAAAAGTTGTACAAGTTGTATGTTGAAATAATGTGCAGTGCACTTATACATTATAAAAGTTCTCACCTGGTTGTAGTTCTTTAAGATGAACCTGCTGCTGCCCCAGCATTAATCGGCTCGGCGCCTGATTCCTGAGCGCTACCATGGCGGGTAGAGTTACCTGAGGTCTCACCATAGCTCTTTGCTGTGGAGTCTGGAGAACCTACAGCCAAACACATTGTAACTCCAGTGTTTAATTGAATGTCTATCCAGTGTGACTATGGCCTATGCAGTTTACCAGGGAGGGGGCCTGTCCTGGTTTGGTGACACCTGACTGCAGAAGGGGCCTGGTGATGGTTGTGGTTACGCGGGGCCCGGGGCTGCTGAGAATCACTGTGGAGGCTGTGGAGGCTGTGGTGGCTGCAACAGAACTGGTCTGAGGGAGCTGGCTCTGCTGGATAAAGGCTGAAGAGTCTGGAGTTAGCTGTCTCAAAGCCGGGAGGCTCCTCTGCGCACAACACAATCTATTTATTTTCTAGGATCAATAAATGCACTGTGTTCGGAGAGTGCAATAGTGTACCTTGAGAAAAGGCACTAGGTAAGGTTGGGGTGAGGAGTTTAACTCTTTGTATAGTCTGCTGGTGAATTCTTCAGCTTCCAGTCTGCCCTCCTGGAATAACAAAAGTATTTCATATGTGTGAAAATAGTACAGTATAGTACAGTATCATTGCTGTTTTTGTACTGTCAGCCTCTTTGTGAACGCACTCACCAGAAGATTCTTAACTAATTCTCTGACACATGCTGCCGTCTCAAGCGACTGCTTCCCAGTAGATGCCAGTTTTATTAATGTAGACAGGAAGTTCTTACATTTGTTCACATTTTCCATTGTTTCCTGACAAGAGCAAAATGACAAATTCAAATAAAAAAGCACAAACATATGGCATACAGACATATAAACACGTACTTTGCTATATGTTAGTGAGGTAACCGTGGGTCCCGTTGGTCTGGGGGTCAGTCCTGGCACTGCAGAACCAGCTGCACTCTGGGGAGAAAACAAATACCATTCTTTAAAGATTGTATTTGAGGTAAGACAATCTTTCTCTAACAGAAAGCATAGCATAACTAAGATTTTTAAACTACAAGTAAAATTATGCAAAAGCTGATTGAACATAGATAGAATAGTGACGACAAAACCGGGGCAAATTGATTTAGTCTGTGACGTTTGTTGTCCAACGTGTCATTATGAACACTGTCCTCTGTTACCTGAAGAATAGGGGGTCTGTGCAGAGTGGTGGTTCTTGGGAGTGAAGTTGGCACAGAGCATCCTGGTCTAATGACCGTGCTGGGAGCCATTGGTCGAGTGATGACAGCCTTTCCTGGCATCTATAGAAAATGTACATACATTAAATGTATGAATTCACATTACATTGCAACATTGAATTGGTGGGAAGCTGAGAATTCTATTGTGGTAACTATGGTAATGGATACAAATGCTGAATTATCTAAACTGTCACAAAGTTCAACGTCTGCTCTCTCAGCACATATGAACTGAGGTCAAATTACTGTCTCCAAAAGTGGTGACAATGTTCACAATGTTGGTCAGATGAAAGGACTTTCAGCCATAAGATGAATGTGACAGATTTGTGAACCCAATCACTTCTCAATAACGATCAGGTTCAACATTAGGAGATGTTCTGTTTAGAGACTTCTTTCCTCTGTCTCTCCCGTTGAGTTGTATCTAACAGAAATTATGACATGGCGTTATGGAATATGTGCATTGCTCAGTTGTGATTTTGGCCCATTCTAACTGATCAATCATAAAGGGTTGATTCGGACTCACTACTCTCCAATAGGCTGAGCCATTCTACCAGCTTTATTTGTTTCATTGCAACCATTTTAAAGTTACTTAGAACATACTGCAGCTACAAATTCCTTCTGTGGCCAGTGCAGACAATGGTTACAGACGCTTAGACATTGCTTTTGCGTATTTTTGCGTATTGTCTTAATATTCTCTCCAAGGGTTTGAGAGAAAGATAATGTCATTGCAGACACGTTATTGCATATAGTGAAAAATAAAGGCACATCTGCAGGTGTTGAGCCGAAAGATGGTGAGAATGCAACAGGTCCTAGTTGCCAGTGTTACGGTTGTGTGTCTTACTTGTCCAGGAGTTTGCATGTTTGTTGGAGTGGCAGCCCGCGGAGCCAGGCTGCCCTGGGCCTGAGCCTGCATCTGGGCAAGTGCCTGCTGAGGAATCATCAGCAGTTGTCCACTCTCACTGCGCACCAGCACCATCCCTGGAGCGGATCAGACACAAAGTACTTTTCAAATACAGGCCTATTTAGTTTACCATCACATGAACTAAATATTTTGGTTAATTTGGTGAACAACAAAATGAGGTTAGTCACTGGAAGGAGGGCACTTAGCAGGGGGTACTTGTAATATTTTAAATTAAAAAAAAGAAGTAGTATTTTCTATATTTTATGAAGGAAATGTACTTTAATGATGCTTTTCAGTAAATGCTTTAAATTTGTGTTATTTAGCTTCATTTAGAGCACAACACAACACCTAAATATGCATGAATCTGAGTTTAGTAGATTACTTTAAAAACTTTTGGCAGGACCCTGGAGTCAGGGGGTACTCGCAGAATAAATGAACAACTTCAGGGAAGCGTGACAAAAAAGGTTGGGAACCACTGTACCAACTGGCTATTGGTACTGTGTAATTTATTAAATTAAACATTAATAACAGAAATTGAAAAGGGCCCAATCCTGGTCCTATTATTTGTTTTCCTTCTTCCACTGTTTGAATACTTTCTAAACATTGCTCAAATTCAAGTAAAATGCAATTTGTATAGTTTTATATAGTGTTTTGTATTCCTTTATACATTGTATTGCTTGTGTGACCTGCCCCGGGACTACAAATGTAATTTAGCAGCTTTGCTATAATCTGGAACATTTACAATTTGACTACAAGTGTTTTTAATAAACATCTATACCCTGTAGAGCTATGACATTGATACAAGCTGTATTATAAACATATAACCTGTATTTCACAAATCTGAATAAACAGCGGTGGACAATGGAGCCTGAGAGACTTAAATCACAATTGTCAGGTTATTGCAAAAGACCTACTGTATCTGTGTTTCTTATGTTGTTCTTTTTTCTGTGGTATTTTTTTTTAAAGATGCTGTGTATGTTTTTACTGAATGAATTTTCATTGAGCCGTGTTGAAAGACACATTTCTGCTCTTTTGAACAGACAATAAAGTTATATTCAATTCTAATCTATATTGTACAACACAGTTTGTCAGTGAATCTGGACAACAGGCTTTGCATATATTGCATAGGTATGTGGCATAATCTATAAAAAACATGACTAAATCTTCCAAACAGTAATTGCTTTTGGATATAGTCCATGCATGAAAGGATCTATTAAATAGTGCGTTTTCTCACCTGGTGGGAGTTGGATGTTATGTACACTGGGCTGTCCAGGGGTAGGCTGGGGCACCCTTGGTGCCAACATCTGAGACGTCAAAGTCCGTACCCCACCTGGACTGGTAGAGACAGGTGTCCGTGGACTGACTGCCTGCTGATGGGGTGGTGGGGACTGTATTATTGTTGTAGTGGGCTCCTGCTTGATTACAGTGGAGCCAGTGCTGACAGGCACAGAGTTGGGATCCGGGCTGCTGTTTACCAATGGAGTTTGTAGACTGATACCTGTTGAAGTAACAACTGCAGGGCTTCCATTGTTGTTCCCATTGAGCGCTACTATGTGCATAGGTGGTCTAACAAGTGTCACGGTGGGCCCCGCTGCCTGGTTCCCAGCTTGAGTCTGAGAGTTCAAGGGAGACGTCTGAATAACGCTATTAGATGTGGGCAGCGCTTTAGTCAATGGGCCAGTGTTGACTGATGTGCTGCTGCTGTTACCAGAGCCACTTGTCACTGTGGTTCCCACCAGAGGGGAAGCGCTTCCTGATTTGTGAGAGTTCATAGTTTGGCTCCCATTCAAAGTGTGCACTGATAATGAGTCACGTTTTCCCTGGGGAGCGGGCAGAGAAGTTACACTGCCACTGACAACAAGTGGTTTGCCAGGGTCGTGTCCAGAGGAGTCCGCGCTGCTCTTCGGTGCGTCCATAGTTTAACCATAGGGACTGGTTATTATCAGCCCCCCTGCACTTTAAGTTGGCTTGAAGGTGCAGAAATGTGTTGAAGAGGCAATACTCCGCCAGTATGTTCTGTCACTGCTGATGCTTGTAGTCCGTACTTAAAAGAAAGAGAAATAAAGAGGTAAACAACATCAGTAGTTAGAGCATACATGCTTTAGTTTAGCAATGACCAAGTCTCAGCTGGACATTAGCTCGCATTACCCCTTGTCCCGGAACTATAACTATGTAATAACCGGTTGTCTCTTTAGTACAGCACTACCACTGCACAAGAACAACATCTGGGGACTCTACATGTTGCAGCTGAGCATAGGCAACACCTTTATTCACCTCTGAAAGTAAAAAAAAGCGTATCCATCGGGTCGGAGCAAACCGCCATCTTCACACTTCTGCGAGCTTGTGAGAAGTGAGGTAGTTGCCCGTTGACGTGCGCATGCGCACCTCGTCCGGACGGCCCAGAGCAGGGAGTTTGGGGCGCTGTGATTGGCCGAGCCGCGGCGTAAAAGGCGGTACCAATGGCTTCAGCTGTCAGTCCACGGGCAGCGCCACAGCGAGCAGCATCGTGGCGGAGATTACCCGATTTCGTCAAAGTTCTCGGCGCTGTCCTCGACTTTCTGCGTTATTAATAAATGACGGGATGTTAAATCAAAACGCGAATGGATTTTGGGTGTGAGAAGTTAGTTTACAACGGGCTATTAATCAGAATTTTACAGTTTTATCGCTGTCTATAAGCTGTGCAAGATGGCTGCAATGTTTTGGCCACAAAGTGAAGTTGTTGTAAAGAGGCGATTGAGGGCGCCACACCCTCCGTTTAACAGAGCTGTTCTACTCTCCTCAGCTGACTCCAGTGTACTGTTGACAGTCAACACTACTGGAATAAGAAGATTTAAAAAAGTATAACATTTAAGAAAATGTGGCTAAGATTTGAGACTAAAATCTCAGGAAATGGATAATGCGTTAATGTATTTTTCCCCTAGTCAGGGACGCGTTTGGTCTGAATGTGCCATTTGCAGTGTTGCGGAGAGTACTTTGACATTGTGTTTAATTACTGAACGCATTCCGTCACTTTGCCCAATCCGAGTAGGGCTACTTCAGAATACTTAGATTTTCACATAGATTTGCATTATACTTGTGCATAAATGCGCCATATTATTGGCTAAACGTGTTACACCGCCTGTTAGGAACTTATTAACTTGACTATAATTAGGAATGCAAAATGCCCACTGCCCAGAACGACATAATCTTCCCTTTCTTACTAATGTTATGAATATGAAACTGAAATTTAGCCAAATGATTTTCAGAAAGTAAAGGCTTCTATATACCCTCAATGTAAAAGTAACTGTACCTGAATACAGTTACTCCAAATGACTAGGCTACACTCCGCTACTACCCAGCTCCGGCGCAGCTGACCCCGATTACCTCACTGATAAAACGCACACCTGCCTTATGATTGCAAACTGTTGCTGCACTTGACGTGGATCGTTGGATGCTCCCATTGCATTTTGTTTGTAGGACATAGTCTGTTTTTTTTCCCCCGGGGAGTCATGAGTAGCGGAGGAACCCCGTACATCGGCAGCAAAATAAGTTTAATATCCAAAGCACAAATCCGCTATGAGGGGATACTGTCTTCGGTAGACACGGACAGGTCCACGGTTGCTCTAGCCAGAGGTAGGCCATGCTAGAAACAATTCACGCAGACAGGCTTCAACTTTCAGTGTCGTTTAATAGCTGCTTAATTGTTTTTTGTTTTTGTTTTTTTTCCCAAGTGAAATCTTATGGAACAGAAGACCGTCACACTGACAGACCAGTGCCTCCAAAGGACGAGGTGTATGAATTTATCATCTTTAGAGGAAGTGATATCAAGGACATCACCGTCTCTGAACCCCCCAAACAGCACCATGGACTGCCACGTGATCCTGCCATTGTACAGGTAGCTGCCTGTCACAGCTTTATACTGTGCTACGGTTGTGTCATGAAGTCCTTTGTGTAGCAATATATAGACGAGTGCATTGGCTAGATTGGCCTTGTGCCCTGCTTGCATTGGCCTAATATACTATGTATGTGTATATATGGTCATTGTTTCCTTAGTCATCCCTTGGGGGCTCCTCTGGGTATCCTCATCCGCGCTGGAGTCCATACAGAGACGTAATTCCCACCTACAATCAGCTTGCTGCCAGCACCTTACTGAACCAGCAATACAACGCAGCTCTGGGACTAGGTACCTCTTAAACACTGCAGCCTGTATATTCATAACTTTGGTGTGTTATCTGTAATTTATCCAGATTGCTGTGTATGTCTTGTAGTTGGGTATGTGGAGATTTCTAAAATGGAATATATATATTATATATATAAAAAAAAAAAAAATCCCTTTTATTGTATACTACAGGGAGTTGCTACGTCTTTCCACTTAAGCTATTTATTTGCGTTCGAAAATGTTGTCCACATACCTACTGTAGTTCTATAAAAAGGTGCCGAGTATGTGGCACACATTCTCCACGGTACACAATTCCAGTATTTGCCGTGTGTTTTTTTTAAATATTTTTTTCATTTTAATCTAGCATTGCAAAAGAAGCGGCTACATATTTGTCTTGGCACAAACACTTGTATTTTATTTTCCCTTTCTTGAGGTCTTCATGGCTTCCCCGCCAGAAGAGCCCCTATGGTTGAACAGGCTGTGCAGACGGTGCCACCAGCCAGTGCAAGTCAGAAAGTAAAGACTCCAGTTCAATCACAGAGCAAACCGCCAGTCCGCCCCAGACAGCGCTCAAACCAGGACAGCTCGCAGGCTCAGAAGGAAAACGTACCATCTAGTAGGTGGCAGCAATTTACCCGTTTCAAGCTGTTGGAGTCGGCTTTAGATGAATGCTTCACTTCCCCAGATCGAGCGTCTCAACCTAGTTCCGCTAAGGTTCCAGCCCAAGTTGCAGATAACCAGAAACGACGCCAGAAACAAGGTAAACATGCACACCCATTGTAACTGTGTTAATGTTTCACATTTGTGGATATTATTATTAAAATGTGTATATTTTTATTTTTTAATCCCCCTTAATTGAGCCTTTCTGTAGCCAACCGCAGATCCAGAAACCGGAGTAAAGGACAGCTTTTGGTAAACAATTCAAAGACCACAACCTTACAGTTTGAGTCAGACTTTGATTTTGAAACTGCAAATGCTCAGTTTAAGGATGATCTCACAAAAGATGTTGCTGGTATGTATGTGGATGGTCTTGATAGCTTTAAAGTGGCCCTAAATGTTTACCTGTAATGTTTCTCTTGTTCGCCACATAGTTGAGAAGGTGGAAACTGGGCAGCCTGACGACAGCCCTGCCACCCTTCAGGAAAAGGAAGGTGTTGGAGATAAGTATTATGACAAGACAAAGTGCTTCTTTGACAACATCTCCTCAGACCTTAAGCCCAGGTGAACTGCACGGTTTGTTTTGCATCAGTTTGTTAATGTGTCATAGTGAGACGTCTGTCCTGTGTAGGAGAACCACATGGGCCGAGGAGAAGAAGCTGAACATGGAAACGTTTGGCGTACCCGGGCGATTTCTGCGGGGTAGAGGCTTTCGCGGCAGAGGACGCAGAACCCAGAGCAACACAGAGCAGAGGTCCCTCCCAAAAGTTGGTAGTGGGAGGGTGTAATTTGTTTTTGTAAAGAACTGAATTCTAGTTTTCTACTTATTTAAATATAAGTGCGTCCTATTTTTCAACTGAAGGCCCTAAATTAAATATGCTATTTTTTTTCTTTTTATATTGTACTTGTAAAATTAATGAACATTTTCTTTACAACTGCAGCTGTCCATTTGGATAATGGTGCACTGAGACTTTATTCTTAGCCAGCAGTTGGCCTGTATTTTTTTGTTTTGAATGACCTTGATTTTCTCCTGTAGTATAGTCGTAAATGACTAGAAGGAACATCTTTGTTTCTCATTGTATGAAATTAGTTGGATTTCAAACTTAAACCATTGTAAATTCTGTCTCAAGGTTGCTAATTAAACTGCCAAAAACTTTGTTTTTCTTTTCCTTAACACACTAAAATTGTAACTGCACTTTAGTCCCAAATGTGTGTGGACGGGTAAGTGTCTAATTTCAGTGCAGTGTAGATGGAAATTCCCAGTCTTTGATTCAAGGGAAGAATCTTGTGTTTAGCTTTTTCATGGGTTAGTGACACATTTTCATCCATGTGCACTGTCTTTTATTTACAGAATCCTCTTTTCTCAAAGTTAACGTACCTTGTCAATTACACTTATTTTTTTATGGGCTGTACAAATAAAAGCCAGTACATTGAATTCTAGACTGAGGTCGTGTAGAACTTTGTCAAAAGGGTCATTCTCTTGGAAATGTCACGGTTACAACACAACATATTAACTCTTTGAAGTAATACCAGCACAGAGTCATTCCACATGCCTTCAGAGGTGGAATTATCCATAGAATGGGTCACTCTGGACACCTGCCCAATAGACAGTTGCATTAAGAGTCAAGTTCACAACTTTATGCCAAACAAAATGTTTGCCTACTTGTTAAAGGTGTCCTCCTAAACTAGTATCTGGATTGTTGAACCACTAAAAGTTTTAGAAGCTGCAAGCTTGAAAGAGGTCACCGTGGTTACCGCAGTTTTCAAGGTGCAGAGGAGTGAACTCTTACAGGTGATTAAAAGGGCCAACAGTCCAGCTGCGTAGCATAGACAAAATGCATTGTTTTCCTTGTATGTCTATGAAAGTGATGCACAACAAAGCTCAGATGTCGGCAATGTAATAACACAGTTTGCGTAGTGTTGTGTTCTTACATTTTAACAGACTAAAATGTAAACGCAATATAGTCCAGGTTATATTGACCTGGCTCTGCTATACTGTTTCCTGTCTATTCGTGCAGAAAAGTGGGTTTTGTTTTACCAGGCTATAGTTATTTAAAATTAACAAGCTTTTTGTTTGCCATAAACTATTGCTTAATTCATATTTAAGCCTAAAATAAGACCTAGTTGCAATTTTTCATGTATTAAAGGTGCATTATGCAACCTTTTGTGTGAAAAAAAGAAGCCGGTACATGGCTTTTAATGTCATGCGTTTTATCTAAATGTCAATATTGGGAATACTGAGTATTATCCCAAAAATGATTAGATTAATGTTAACTAGTGCATCCTCGATGTTAATCAAATCACTGGAATGTCAGAAGCTGTATATGTACAAATATGTGTTAAATTGACCAACTGGCCCTGCAATTTGATGTAACAAAAGAAATATTAAGTAATATTTTTCTTAAAGGGACTATACAGAGTTTAAAAATGTTAAAATTATGTATTTCCCTGCCCCTACATGTTCCAGAAATGTCCTAATGTGTAGAATGAGCCCAGACCTGTTCACAACTGCCTATATAATCCTGCCCTCAAAAAGTTGTTGATTCAGGTCCAAATTGCCGTCATGCATGAGCTTAACATAGAGACTGCCGTTACCTGTAAGAACTGAGGTGGCAGTAGTGAGTATAAAAATGTCCAACTTGCATCTAGTCCCTTTATGTAAAGAACAATGAAAAAGCAACTAATCAGAAATCCCCAGTGCCAGCCATCACTTTGACCAATGAGACGAGCTTATGAGAGGTGATTGTGTGGCATTTAGGCGGACCAGCTTTTCACAGAATGTCCTGTCATATCAGGGAGTGAGCTTCTGGAATAGTATTCCACTGTCAGTGAGGGAAAGCACAAGTCTCCCTACCTTTAGGAGTCATTTACAAGTGTGGCTGAGGGACACACAAACATGTGATCATATAGTTAATCATGATAGTGATTAACTAACTATTACAAAAGGGGATACAATTATAGTGTAATACGGGTTGTGCAATAGGAGTCAGTATAATATGGGTTATGCAATAGGGGTTAGTGCAATGCGGGTCAGTGCTATATAGAATGATGCAATATGGGTCAGTGCAATATACAATGGTGCAATATGGGTCAGTGCAATATAGAATGATGCAGTGTGGGTCAGTGCAATATAGAATGGTGCAATATGGGTCAGTGCAATATACAATGGTGCAATATGGGTCAGTGCAATATAGAATGATGCAGTGTGGGTCAGTGCAATATACAATGGTGCAATATGGGTCAGTGCAATATAGAATGATGCAGTGTGGGTCAGTGCAATATAGAATGGTGCAATATGGGTCAGTGCATTATAGAATTATGCAATATGGGTCAGTGGAATATCAGGTCTGTCAGGGCATGTGCAATATTGGGGTTTGTGCAATACAGTTGATGCCTTTCCGTTACTGTTTTCTCTATTGTCCTTTGCTGTCCACTCTTGCTATTGTTTGTTCTAAGAAGTGATCACTGTACTCGTCCTTGTCTCTCTGTACATAGTTTGTATACAGTGTCTCTATGTTTTTTACTAACTTATGCTTAACATCAACCTGCCAGGGGTCTGCAGATGGAAATTAGCCTAAGGCTATAATCGGGCATATTTACATTTGTGAAAATGTTCATTAATATGTATTGTCCCTCCTTTTCAAATAAATAAATAAATAAATGAACTGGTCTGTCAGGTCCAACCAGTAGGGGAGGGGGAGGGAGCTTGATTGTTGACTTTTGAAATTCTCTCCTTATGTTGCAATCTTACCGACCCTCACTTTAAAGATGAGGCTCTATTTGCAACCTCTTGAAACTCTGTTCAAGAACTCACACTGGAGCTAGACATTTAGCCCACTATGGATTTGTTTTCATCCGTGGCCTGATTTGGCCTAAATTAACATGGCATAACAATAAACATATTGTGTATCAGTTACCACTAGATTAGTTGATTCCATTCAATTTTATATGTTTAGACATATTTCTTCTCATGATTCTTGTCAAAACTTCAAAACACAACAAACAATCTATCTCTTGGCAGATTTATAATCTCACATTGCCTGAATTATTGAAGTTTTTTAAAATTTCCATTATAGGTGTTTAAATTATTAAGACACTAGTGAGAAGCATCAGGAGTAAATGACAGCACAGTCTCAATTTTGCTTAATTATAATAAAATAAAAAATAAAAACAGTAGTTGAAGTCTTACCCAGCAGTAACAGCCGAGCTAAAAACACTACACTAATGGCCCTGGAAGAAGCAGCGGTGGCGTTTTCTCTGCAGATCCGACAGTTGGGCGTGACAGAGGAGTCACAAACGGTCACACTGAGGTTGTAAATGCCGAACTGTCCCTGCAAGTCCAAGACCTTCACACTGACTTTGTGAGGACCCACGTCCACTCCGGGCTCCTTCACCAGGCCCACAGTGTAACCTAGTCAAAGTCAAATCAAAGTTAGCTTAATTAATCACTCTCAATGCCTCATAACCAAATACAGAGACAGAAAACATAGTCCTTAGTATATTACTGCAAAACAAGGCAAGTCAAGGCAAGTTTATTTGTAGAGCACAATTCATACACAAGGCAAGTGCTTCACAGTTGCATAAAATTACAAGAAAACAGATCAAATCAATCAATAAAACATAAAGTTAATCAATTACAGTAAAAGGCAAGACTGCAGATAAAATACTTTTGGTTTTCATATGCTCGGGTAAAAAGAGCTGTTTTCAGCCTGGATTTGAACATTGTCAGAGTTGAGGTCTGTCTCACATCCTCATGAAGACCTCATGATTTTAGCTGCATGAAACTGAAATGCAGCTTCACCATGTTTATAATTGACTCTGGGAACCACCAGGAGACCCCTCCCTGAAGTTCTCAGGGCCCGAGATGGTTCATACGGCTCTAACATGTCAGAGATGTACTTTGGTGCTAAACCATGAAAATACTTGTACACAAGCAGAGCTGTTTTAAATTCTATTCTCTCAATAAACAGCAAGATCCAGATCCTCACCGCATGCGGGGATAAGGCTCCATTTTTCTTGTACATCACCAAGAAGTTCAAATTTAAAAGGTCCTCTGAAAGGGTCTCTGTCCATGTCAAAAGCCGTGATGTTAGTTGTTATGACGTAATCGGAGATGTCCACAAAGTCCACCTCGAGCTGTGGCACATTGTCATTCTGGTCTGACACATGTATATGCTCACTGTAGCAGTTCCTGTTGTGATGTCTCCTGTTTGGGGGTCTACCTTGACCCAGCCAGCAGGATCATCCCCTACTTTGTACCTACAGAATAAGAAAGCAACTGAGCAGCTACAGTGCCTTAAGAAAGTATTCGGCCCCCTTGAACTTTTCGACCTTTTTCCACATTTCAGGCTTCAAACATAAAGATATAAAACTGTATTTTTTTTGTGAAGAACCAACACCAAGTGGGACACAATCATGAAGTGAAACGAAATTTATTGGATATTTCAAACATTTTTAACAAATAAACAACTGAAAAATTGGGCGTGCAAAATTATTCAGCCCCTTTACTTTCAGTGCAGCAAACTCTCTCCAGAAGTTCAGTGAGGATCTCTGAATGATCCAATGTTGACCTAAATGACTAATGATGATAAATAGAATCCACCTGTGTGTAAACAAGTCTCCGTATAAATGCACCTGCTCTGTGATAGTCTCAGAGGTCAATTTAAAGCGCAGAGAGCATCATGAAGAACAAGGAACACACCAGGCAGGTCCGAGATACTGTTGTGGAGAAGTTTAAAGCCGGATTTGGATAGAAAAAGATTTCCCAAGCTTTAAACATCCCAAGGAGCACTGCAAGCGATAATATTGAAATGGAAGGAGTATCAGACCACTGCAAATCTACAAAGACCCGGCCGCCCCTCTAAACTTTCAGCTCATACAAGGAGAAAACTGATCAGAGATGCTGCCAAGAGGCCCATGATCACTCTGGATGAACTGCAGAAATGTACAGCTGAGGTGGGAGACTCTGTCCATAGGACAACAATCAGTCGTATACTGCACAACTCTGGCCTTTATGGAAGAGTGGCAAGAAGAAAGCCATTTCTTAAAGATATCCATAAAAAGTGTTGTTTAAAGTTTGCCACAAGCCACCTGGGAGACACACCAAACATGTGGAAGAAGCTGCTCTGGTCAGATGAAACCAAAATCGAAGTTTTTGGCAACAATCCAAAACGTTATGTTTGGCGTAAAAGCAACACAGCTCATCACCCTGAACACACCATCCCCACTGTCAAACATGGTGGTGGCAGCATCATGGTTTGGGCCTGCTTTTCTTCAGCAGGGACAGGGAAGATGGTTAAAATTGATGGGAAGATGGATGGAGCCAAATACAGGACCATTCTGGAAGAAAACCTGATGGAGTCTGCAAAAGACCTGAGACTGGGACGGAGATTTGTCTTCCAACAAGACAATGATCCAAAACATAAAGCAAAATCTACAATAGAATGGTTCACAAATAAACATATCCAGGTGTTAGAATGGCCAAGTCAAAGTCCAGACCTGAATCCAATCGAGAATCTGTGGCAAGAACTGAAAACTGCTGTTCACAAACGCTGTCCATCCAACTTCACTGAGCTCGAGCTGTTTTGCAAGGAGGAATGGGCAAATATTTCAGTCTCTCAATGTGCAAAACTGATAGAGACAAACCCCAAGCGACTTACAGCAGTAATAAATGGAACCTCATTCTCCACCAGAATGGCAAGATCTGTTTTCGTAGTCCAGTGGCTAAGATGAAATGCATATTGTGTAAACATTAACAGTGTTCTTTTTTCATAGAAACTTGCTTCGACTCATTCACAGATGCAAGTAATGATATAGTGTGCATCTGTGGAGTGGGTGAGGCTATAATGTCAGGCATGCACACACACATATAGGACTTACAGCAGCACGGTGAAGATGCCGTCATTGGTCACTGGGTCTGTCTCGATCTTAAAGCGCAGGCCGTCCTCTTGTTTGACGGTGTACTTTATTCTCCAGGCTGGACTGTTGGGGGTGTCTCTGACTGTCACATGTATCCTCAGAGGAGATGTTTTTAATTTGCCACTTCCCTATAATGTGAAGAGCAAGGTGTTCACTAATGACTTAAAAACCTGTGGGACTGTCTCTGCAGCACACACCCTACATACTGAGAATATATCACACTGCATTGAATCAGAGTCAGTTATCACAGACAGGCAACATATAATTACAGTAAACTGTTAGGGAGAGTTGTTATTCGATACACCACAGCCTACTATTTATAACATTTTTGCATATATTCGAAAGAACGCTCACATTACATCCACAAACTTGTTGATATTGATACTTCAACTTCAAATAATCACTCAAGAAGAAGTAAAACGTTATGTGTAATGACAATACAAATTCTAATGACTTTTATCATAAGTTTGTCTTGTTAGTGCAGTTTTACCGTTTGGCCGCTGATAATCGGAAGGTGGCTGTTTCCATCTTGGATCTGGATGACCACTGTGGTAGAACTGGAGAAACCTATCGCATCACCGTGGTCTTTGGCCCCTACTAACAGTGTAAACGTATCCGTCTCCTGTATTGAAGCACATGGAAAATGCAGAATAAGGAAGAATGTTATGAAATGTATGGGCCCACACTGTCAGTAAGTGGGCACCTGCAAAACAGCTGCGGGTCACATTGTGCTACATATGCCATGTATTGTGGAATTATGAGCGTTACCGAGGGCTGTTTCTCCTTGAATGGCGATTTCCTACAAGCTCTTTTGAAAAAGAGGTGGATTGTCGTTGATGTCAGTTATAGTGAGCTCTCCTAATTTTGTGTCTATAGTGGTCTGACTTTCTGGCTTCAAATTTCAGCTGTGGATATAAGAATATTTATGATAAATGTTGCAATAATTAATTAAAACTGATTAAATATTGGTCATTTTGTAACTTTTTAACAAGGTCTACTCCTTGTTTGTTGCATTTTTAAATCCAAGATCCAAACTTGAGTTGGTGGTAAAGCGCTTTCATTGGTCAAAAACAAAAGGTGTCTTATAAATGTTATATTTGAAGTCACAATAATATGTGCATGTAAACCGTAATGCATCTTATGTTTCTGTTTTGAGAAAGTACTTCCCATTTCAAAAAGGTGCATGATGTTTGACAGATGTTTGATACCTTTAGCACATCCCGGTCTTCGTAGTTTCCTTATCGGTGGATATGACCCCTTTGGGGTCCATGTCTTCTCCTAATTCGTACAGATCAAAGTAAACCCGATATGCTCTCTCAAGTTCAATCAGTAATTCAGGACAAAGCATTTAATCCTGAAGAAATTACAGTAGTGCAGCATAACCACAGCACAGGTATGAAGTAAATATATTTGTTATTTTGTTCAATGTGAGAGGGGAGCTTGCACTGCATTCAAAGTCTGTGTACTCACTTTTCCCAGTTTGTAGGGGAATGGGCCGGGGTGTCCCTCCTCAATGGCGAAAGAGTCTATGAGCCAAGCCCTTTTCTGACGATATTGATGCTGCAAACAGGCTGCTCTCGATAAAAGGTAAACCTATAGGAATGACACCATTTGTGACCAGTCACAGGAACCAGGAACACAAATAGGTTCTGGGGCATTTTGAGACTTTCACGGATTATTAAAGTGTAGTCTCCAAGCTTTCCAACGATGTGTTACACATGGAAATCTGATCATATTTGGAGGCGTAGCGGTGATTTGAAGTTAACAATTCCCAAAAAGTGGATTAAACGGCCTCTGAAGTTTTGGGCCATTCTCACCTCTCTGCTGTTGGGACAATAGGGCTCATTTACATCTCATTTGGATAAGCCATACCCCCTGTCAAACTCCCTCCCAAAGCAGTAAAGCACAGAGGGAGCAAAAAGGTTATTGCTTCCACAACAAACCATTGTTTACCAGTTTCATTATGTGTATCTGTTTTATTTTTGGTTTAATTTATTGATCTCACCTCACAGCAGAAGGTTGTTATTGTTCTTTTACATTTTTTAATATCAATTGATAAACTGTCACTGGTTTGGGAATGTGTTGTATAACATCTGTAACTTTTATCTTAAAAAATCCAAAACTATACAGTATGAGTATGAATCGAAGTATGAATCAGAATAGATTTTATTGCCATTGTCGTTTTTTGCTAATGATAAATAATTAGCAATAAACTATGGAAAATAAAAAAGAATATATCAATCAATAAAGCAAATCACTCAAACATTGCTTAGAGAGCACTTTTCATACCAGAATGACAAGATAAGTTTACAATATATTTACAAAAACAAGAGAAGAGATCTTTGGGTATTTTAATGTTATTACAGTGCATTGTAAAGAACAAATGTTGTTCTTTACAATGCACTGTAATATGCAAAGCAGGAGTGTCTGTCTAGACCCGCCTCTGAGATGCTGTAATTGACAGTGGCAGAAGAATGGGCAGAAGTCATAGAAATTCGTTTTCACTACATTCTTGTACTTGGCCAACCACTTACTACAGAGATGAAGGGCACAGGCCGTGAAGTATGAAGTAGTTGTTTGCTCACCTCATTCTTTCAAAATGACTATTCTGCTATAAACAGAATGCAGTGCAGATACTTCAGGTGTTGTTTACAATGGTCTGAATGGGATACAATCATTAGACCACTGTCTCTGTGGGGATTTTTTTTCTAGTACCATGGGCTCTATTTTGATCAATGATGAAGAGCTAAAAGGAACTTAATAACAAAACTTAAATTACATATTCATCTACGTACATATCTTTAATACAATTTTGACAGAGTATTGGTTGAAACTAGTATTATTCAAATGATTCATAATTATTATTATTATCAAAGTTTTATTGGTACTTACAGTGAGGATGAAACGCAGCATGATCCGGTCTCTTCAGTACCTGTGTGCAATGTCCCAAAGCCTTTCTCAGGAAATTTAAGCGATAGATCTTGGGCCCTTCCCCATCAGTCCACTCTCCCACTGTATGACTGCCTTCCCTAATCACAGGTTATGCAGCGTGTGACCGACCTGTGTGACAGCTGCATTGTCTGCATGTCTTCATTTATGCATGTTACAATGCTCATAAACATATGCCAGATGAGTAAGTGTCTGCATGTGTCCCTGTTCTCAGGAACGTTTTTAAAGGCTAAACGTAACTGTATATTCATTTTATGATGAGTTATGTTAATGTTTATATGAACATAACCTAATACAGATAAAATGTATGTATAAAATTGAACTGGTATTGGCCTGTTTAAATAATGCTCATTTGATATCATTTAAAGCCTAAATATGTCTGTATTGTTGTGGCCAGCCCTTTTTTGTGTCTTAAAGTTTTGTTGAAAACATAACTTTCATTAATTGCTGTAGGCTGTTTAGTCCAATCAGGAGTTTCTCAATTGTTTGATTTCCATATTCCACAAAATCTTGAATCTGTTAGTATCCCACATTTATTCACCCAAACTTTAAAAATGGTGGTAAATCCATCAATTCCAATATTTAAAATAAACATATCTTGTCACATGTTACACAAAATTAACTCAAATAACTTCACCTTTGAACTCTATACAATGTAACTACCTAATCCACCATTTATAGTGCATTTGAAAAGTTAAGTATAGTGTTGCTCTGCAGTGACTGCTGATCTAATGTCAGAACCCCAAATTATCATTGTATTACACTAAGCCAGTCCTTTATAATGCAACCTATCAATCAAAGAAAAGCACATAAAAAGAGATAATACACAGTTGGTGAGGTGTGAACAAATGTTTTATCCAGGAGTCCTTTCAGAGCTTGCTCCTCTTCCCAGTAACTCACGATGCTCTGTTCTCCGCGGGCTTGGACCTCCTCTTCAATGTCCCACTGTTGCCCTGTTCCTCGTCGTCTGAGCCCTCTACCGGGGTGTGTCCCTCGGTGGCGTTCATGTTCTGGCTGTCCCCCGATGACACTGAAGACGTGGACGACATTCGGGACTTGGGATCGAGGCCCTCCAGCACATGCCGGAAGAGCCCAGTGCTGAGGACCTCTTTGTTGTTATTGTTACCTTGCCCTGCAAAGCGACCCAGGGATTTGTCAGAGTTAAGCAGGATTTGTGCAACGTGCTAGTGAAGTCCATACCGGGCAAAGGGGAGGCGAGCACAGATTCTTCACTTGAGCTAAAGAACACGTCCAAAGCGTCTTGGTCGGAGATGTCGATCAGCTCCATTTGGTCAAGTAAGTCTACGTTAACTTCCATGGACGAGATGCTGCCAATAGGTGCTGCAGAAAGACACACAAAAAAGACGGATTATAAAAATATATCAGTGCAAGAAACGTATGAAGGCGGAAACCAATTAGGATTTATTCAGAGGTGTCATTTTATTTTAGACATTTAAAGTGCATATGACAGGTTTTAATGCTTGTGAAAATATGAATAATGTTCATCAGCTGCATAATTATCATTTTATTTCAGTGAAACAGCCATTTTAATAAGGAAATGTTGGGCAGAAAAGTTATTTTTATTTGAATTTTTAAGCTGCTGACAGGAAGTGACATAGATAAAGGTAACTATGTTTTAGAAAAAACTGTGTCTAATGTGTCATATGCTCTTTAACCCAAAAGACATAATAGAAGTAGGAAAACCTTTGTGACAGTTTGGTAAAGTTCTAAATTATATCAACTGTGTCTCTTGTGAGGTGAAGAGTAATGCAATCACATTTGATATCATAGATTCAATAGATGAAATAACTTAGCAATATAAGATCACACGTTCTTGTGAAATCATCTCAGACCAGGGGTGTCCAAACTTGTTTTCATCGAGTGCTGCATACTGAAGTTTATATGCCATGTGAGACCACAGATCGATGTCAGTGCAGTCAAGCATTCAAATGGGTACATTTAAGAGAGGTTTAAACCGTTCCCCACACATTTATTTTGGATCGGAAGCTCAATGCAGCTCTGTCTTACAATGAATCTCTGGCAAATAATTGGCAATTCAACAAGAAGCCTTGAGGTCCGCAAAGAATTGGTCTGAGGGACGCATTTGGCCCCCGAGCCGCACTTTGGGCAACTCTGTCTTATACAGTATACAGCATACGTTTCAACTTGGTTTGCGGCTACATATCTCTGTCAAGAATCCCAAAAAAGCGATGACAATATTAAACAAATATGCAGCTGATGTTGGTCCGGTTTATGGAAGGGTTTTTAGTAGGGGTGTAACGGTTCAGCTATCTCCCGGTTCGGTACGGTTCACGGTGTAGGACCCACGGTGCAAGTGCGATATATTTGGCTTACAAGTCAATGTTCCTTATTAAGCAGTTTTTGTTATTTCATGAATACATTGAAAATGCTCTAAAGTCACAGTGCTCAGTGTTTGTGTTTGTGTTGTTCCTGGACAACATTCTGCTTGTACTTTTTTGGAAACAAAGCTTTTGATGCAGATTATGACCAAGATTGGATCTTACGCATTTGTCTGCGCCACCATAGCGCAGGGCACTGCTGACACGCACCATGGAGCTTAAATACTAAGGAATTTTGACTAAACCTTGCACCGTCACTTTAGTACGGTTCATATCGTCAGATTTCTGCACCGCGGTGCAGCACGGTGCATTGTTACACCCCTAGTTTTTAGATCGCTATCAAAAAAGGATCTACTTAAACATTCTTGCGTTGTCTGTTTGGAGATTCCTTTCAGAAGTCAACACTCACGTCTTGTACAGTCTCTGATGCTCAAATGGGCCGATGACAGATAGACATCCACATCATGTTGGAAAACCTCCTCAAAGAAGCGCTGCCTCTCTCTGATCTTGTGCTGTTGAGCCGCATCTCTGTCCGTCACCATCCTCTGACCGCGCTCTGTGTCTGCTGGAAAACACAATGTCAATATTGTCAGTCACCAGAATAAAAAGAATAAAAAAGCAACAGAACCATGTGAATTAGCAAATTTAGATTAATGATTGTTTATTTTCAACTCGGCTTCTGTTGTACAAATTATCATGATGTAAAAAACGCATGAATATTCTTTCTGTGTGTGTATGTCACTGTAATGACTGTTGTAGAAACTAGATCGCCTCGTGAAGCTTTGTAGTCGGCGAGCAGTAATAGAGGGAGCCAGCAGGGTGAGTCATTGAGCTGAAACTACTTTGGTATGAGCTGGTCACAAGAGGTGAGATTTGGTGCATCCTTGATAATATAATATGCTCTAATGAAAAGACAAGAACAATGATTCACATTAGAATTAGCAAACAATATTGTGATGAATAAGACTTTGACATTTGCAAAAACCTTAACAACAATGTTACTTGAAAGGCCCTATGACTGATTTATTTTTAATTTTTATTACAAACCATGAAACAGGAAGCCACTAATTTAAAATGTTAGTTGTTGTTCAAACTTTCCTAATATATTTGTAGCATCCCATTTCTTCACAGGGACAAGTTTATAGGCACATTTCACAACTGGCAGGGTCACTGTTACAGAAATGCTAGAAAACAAGCCCGAAACGTCATGAAATTGGTACAAATGCTTTATTATATGCACTGAATTTACAATATACTAAAGGAGGACGAAACAAATTTAATTGCATTGAAAACACAACATTTTGATTGTAAATTATGCAAGCAAACCGTATGTGTCCCAAACCAAACTGCAGAAAATGACATTGTTCTAAAAGATGTTTGCCTGTTTTAATCATTGCTAATGCCACAGCTATGAGCTAATGTGCTGGACCAGTTATTATGATTTAATCTTGTTTAAGACACCAGCCAATCCAATTTCCAACTTATAAGTATCACTGATATAATGCTGGGATAAACGGAACCAAAACAAAACTTCTGTAGCACTTCACAGAGCAAAAGAAGCTGCCAAAGACCTCATGGACATTTTACAGTTTCTCACTTTAGTACAATACTCATGCTCAGAGTGGGGTTCTGTTTACCAATGCATTAAACGTATGTGCTGAGGTAATTGGATAATGTTGTTGAGCTGGGTCTACAACACTGGAAATAGCGTAGATTAAGAGAGAGAACCACCGGTGTCAGCGCCTCTATAAATATATCTGGGTGATTGAGAGCAGAAACGCAGGATGTTTACAGCAGCATCATTCCAAGGATTCTCTACTAATACATTGTCCAACCATAATGTAGTATATATCCTCAAAGTTTTATCAAAACGCATCCCATAAAACTTCAAAATATACAATAATACTGAAGTCCTTGTTGTCACTTGAATATTATATGATGATCAACAAGATCATCCTAATTTTACTCCCCATTTTGATCCTGATTTTCTTCGTAGTTTCATTCAAAATAGCACTACAAATATAGGACATGCTGGGTGTCTTATTTAGGTTTATTCACAACTGGTGTAGCCTTAAAATCTGGAGACCCAAAAGCAAAAGGCTCTGTGTCAGACAGGGGGAAATGGCAGTCGGTGCTTAAAGCAGTACTAAGTAACTCATGCCCCTAGAGGCCATAAGCGCCACTGCAGGTGTCGTAGCATGTTGCGGTTTTTTAGTCATTAATTGTCCATGAGAGTAAATACAAAAAAGACAAAGGGAGAGAGGGATATTGTACATCCAATTACACAATGGAGATACGCTGTAAATACTGTTTAAGTGGCGCTAGCCCGCAGTTAGCTTTGCCTGTTAGCCTGTTAGCTTCTTCTTCGTGATTCCATTAGTGTGTATTGGAGGCTCCGACCCAGTGCAGGGAAGTTGCAATTGTGGTATTTCCCGCCAGAGACACCAGGGGGAGATGAAAGACCCCCCAATCATGCCATTAACACTTGTATTGTCCCCAGAGGGACTACAAAAAAGGATTTATTAAGGTAAACAAAGGGACTACATGCAAGTTGGTCATTTTATACTCACTACTGCCACCTCAGGTCATATGTGTAACTGCAGGTTCTATATTAAGCTCGTGCATGACGGCAATTTGGACCTGAATTAACACCTTTTTGAGTGAATAATTGTGGTGAATAGGTCTGGGCTGATTCTACACATTAGGACGTTGCTGGAACATATAGGGGGAGGAAAATACTTACTTCTAACATTTTTAAACTCCGTATAGTCCCTTTAAGAACTGAAAAAAATGTTTAACAACTTTTACCTCATGAAAGTGTTTTTATAATTGAGAGTTAAACACCATTACAATTGCAATCTTTAAAATCTATATTTGAAAATGTTTTCTTTCTTGGACATAGATTTGTCGATGAAATGTGTAGACAAATCCTACATATTGTGACCAGGCCAAATACAAAGTTCTTAGAAAAATATCAAAATAATATAATTATAGCAATTTTTACAAAAGTTATCAAATGTTTGCCCTATCCACATCCAGGCCATAATTTAGCTCGGATCAACAAAGCACCAAAAGGTTCTGGGATTGCTGGATCAGCTCAAAGAGGACACTGGTGGTGATGTGCCACACTTGCCCATCACTGGAGTAGTGTGCCCAGCTTGACATCCCTCCTCCTGGGCATAGGGCCCTGTCAGGGTGGGTTTACGAGCGGATAGTGAGGGAACAGAAGTACAGGACATGTCAAACTGCAGGGCTACACTTGCTGACAGTTGGATGAGAAGGTACAGCGGAATCACACAGAGCCGTGGGAGAGTGCCATGATGATTAATGTAGGCCTTGTCTAGGAGGCAGGGAAACACTGTGAGAACTAATATTGGAGATACAGTATGTTTATGCTGCAAAAAAATATTGAAATCACAGTAATCTCTTGTTCTAAAAGTAAGTATTTACATATCTTCAAAAACAACCCATGGATAGATAAGTATTGCTAGTGACTGTGGAGCAATACAATATAAAAGTAATTCAAATGTATCCTTTTGAATCCACAGTGAGAACAGGCTGACTACGAATAGCCTACATAAAAAATAAATAAAAACATTCAGGTCAAATTACGTCCATGACTTTATTTAGTAATTATTAAGAGTAAAAGTATACACAATTAATCAGTAGTGAAGTCAAAATTAGTAGTTCTATACAAACTATTTTCTTTTGGCAACAGTACTTTCAAAGGTGTAATTTGTGTCATGAAGTGTAAACCATCTCTAGCTTAAAAAGTAAAACCAAAATCAAGAAACAAATACTACTACGTGACCATTTTACATTTTCCTTGTCAATTAAAAACTGACTTAAGCACTGTTGAGATCTAAAACTGATTTGATACGTGCAGATGTCTGTTTATGCAGCGACCTTGTCTTCCACTGTTACGCAATCAAATACACTGTTAACCAGGGAGTGAGGAGTGAAGGGCACAGCGCTGACAAAGCATCCTGTCAGAACGTGTTCGAGGCTGGCTGCTTGACATGTGCGTTTAGATCATAGCAGCCTGATTATAAACATGTCCAACTGGGCACAACACAATGGAGTAAATAAAGTCTGTAACTGCACTGGCGCTGCAGATGAAGAGCTTAACTAATGTTATATTTTTACACGGTTAAATGATGATTGATTGCAGCATTGATTGTTGCTACTTAAAGACTGGAGTCCGCAGAGAGCCAAAGGTTAGTCAGACATTGATTGGTCTTCCCTATCCAATTCTCTTTCCATTTAAGAGTCTTCATCGATGTGGGTTCCCCTGCTCTCATGTCCTGGCCAACCTCGGATTAGTGACCGCATGACCAAAGTCGCAGGTCACCAGACAGGACAGGTCTGAAGAGCTGACCACACTGGTATTCCTGCGGCTAAACTATTCAAAAAACCTCACAAAGAAGGGGGTTTACCTTGTCTGACAAAAATGCACTTTGAGGTACTATTTGGTCTAACTGGGATTGGACAGGGATGTAGTTTAAAATAGGAGCAAGCCAGGCCCAGATATTTTTTTTAATAGTTTATTTATATCAGGACAATGTGAAGTTACATTAAAAAGATGGCTGCACCAGATTTAGCACTATGCCAATTTAGGACTACAGTTGGGGACGCAAAAGGGGCGTTACAACCTCATTGTAAATGTTTGCACCCTCAGTTTATATTAGTGGCATCAATATGTATTTTAAGGTTAAGTTATACTTTATTAATCCCCGTAGGGAAATTTGTTTTCTGCATTTAATAATAATAATGCCTTACACTTGTATTGCGCTTTACAAGCCTGTATTACCAAGTTTCTCAAAGCGCTACACTGTCGTCATTATTCATTCACTCCATACTCGGTGGTGGTAAGCTACTGTTGTAGCCACAGCTGCCCTAGGGTAGACTGACGGAAGTGAGGCAAACAGTCCGTGCCATCGGCCCCTCCAACCACCACCAACCACTCCTTCACACACTACATTCCCCAGACTTCCTGGTGTTACCAAACAATCTCCCATCCAAGTACCGACCAGGCCCTTCCCTGCTTAGCTTCTAAGATCTGACGGGATTGGGCAGAGCAAAGGCGGTATGGCCATTTGACCGACCCTCAATGCCGCTGGGGTGGACTGTAGGTTGGGGACTCATCTCCAGATATGGAGCCAATGGTCAGAATCACCTGGCTGGAGGCTTAACCTATTGTACATGTTTTTAGTGATTGGGGGAATACGGAGCACCCGGAGGAAACCCACGGAGACACGAGGAGAACATGCAAACTCCACTCAGAAAGGCCCCCGTCCCGGGATTGAACCTGGGACCTTCTAGCTGTGAAGCGAGAGTGCAAACCTCTTTTTGCAACCCTTAGAAATTCGGATGCACCTTCGGTCAGTGTGGAGCAAGAAGGTCTTCGGTTTGATTCCCAAGGTCAATGGGCCCCCCCCTTGCGTCAACTAAAAACATGTACTATAGGTTCCTCTGTGAGACAAGGACTACTCTGAAAAAAAGAGATTCTGAAATCTCTGTGGACTTTCCTAGTTAAAGATGCATTATGGAACTTTTTATGTGGAGGAAAAAAGAGTTTTTGCAAGTGCATATTTGACCTTTAGTGACCCAGCTGCTGTATGAGTGATTAGCATGGATGGTGCCTTTACTTTTCATCACAGTGGGCTCTATGATGTTCCAGGATCAATTGTAATTTGAGTTTCTGACCACTCATACAGCCTCTGGGTCACAAAAAGGTCTATTACAATATTTTAAATAAAAAAAATGTTTGCATAAAAAGTAGTAGTAAAAGTAAATTCTGGTTTGATGTCAGTGGGGAAAAGTGCATGAAAACATCTGGTTCCCACTGTATACATAATATTTTGTGTTGAACTTTTAAATTCTCCTGTTGATCTTTTAAAAGTCAAAGTTCAAAATAGAAAGGCAGATGGACAAATGATGAGTGAAAAAGACAGAGACAAGCAGAGACCGGACATGTCTCAGTGTGGCACTCTGTTCCCCTCCCTCCTCGTAGAAAGACAAACCCAGATCCTCTTCTGTCCCGGGCGAGTACAGAAAGAGTCCATTCAGAGTGACACAAAGACGAGATGTAAAAGATTGGAGTAAATGCCAGTTTAAGGAAATAACCATGAAGTAGACAGAGGCCGAATGCATCTAAATTTACCCCGAGTGTAACAGGAAAAGAAGAACAGGCATTAAACTAAGGGGGAACTCCAGTTCTGTCCAGTTTCTAAATTTGCCCTTTGAAACACGGTCAAATGTGGTATTGTACTTAGAAGTATGCAGAGCTACTGCTGGAGGAAGAGTGTTGAGGAAGTTGTTCAGAGTAGGGAGGATATGTATAACAATGATTCGCTGCAGGACAAGGAAAAAAAAGGATTGACAATATTTAAGATATGTCAACAAAGAGCCAAACAACTCCCAACTTTCCATCTTTCAATCATCTAAACCTCAAATGTTGAATTGGATATTAGACCGTAAAGGTAAAAGGTAAAGGTCACAGGTTTCCATGAATATGTGTTTTGTTGGAACTTATTATTACCCAAAGCTGAGAATAAATCTCTACGTAGTGACATATAGTTGACAACGCGTCTAATAGAATTAGTCATAGCACATTGGTCAGTCTGTTACAGGATAGAGAGGATGAATGTTTCCCATAGCTCTCATTAGTGCATAGTTGTCATGGTGAAAACGTGACCTGGTAAACTCCTGATGAGAACCGTCCTAATTCTGATCCCGGAACTGCCTTTCCCAATCGTCCACTTGGAATTGTTTGAAGAAAAGTACTGTTGAGAGTAGGGTTGCAAAATTCAGAGAATTTTCAATTTATGACATTTTTCATGGGAATGAACAGGAAATTACAGGAATTTACGGGAATTAACTGCGAATTAACACAACTGAGGGGTTGTTCCTTTACAGACTGATATGATAGTTATACACTGAGATATCTATCATATCAGAGATGAAGAAATAATTTGTGTGATGTCTGACACCAGGGTTTGAAGAGGACGGTGTTTGAGGTTGCAGCCAAAACAAAGAAGAGCTTTTGTAAATGGAATAATAGACTCATTCCATGTTTGCATCTATCTTACATATATTCATCATCATTGTAATACAGCTGTGCAGTATTAGCCTGGTGAGACCAGAATGATTCCCCTCTGTATTTTTTTATCCAGCGGGGGATCAGTCTGGTCACCCAGTCCTCGTTCGCGGCTTCCGCAAAATCAATCCGTTCACGTGCAATCAGATTCGTTTATTTGCCGTGACGTGTTGTTAGCGAGCAACGTCACTCACGGGACGCGGAAGTCCCTCAATAACAATCTACGAACGATGCACGAAAGAGAGAAAGCGTGTCTCCAGTCGGCGGTAAATGACCAAAAAACACATCGACAGTAGGTGAGTTTCGTTATTCATAATCCTGCGCAAATATTAACGCAAAACCGCTAATAACACCACATCAACAGCAGACGCCCGCCCTTCGCTGATTGGTTTACTCCGCTTCCTGTTTGCTTGCGTATCTACCGCTGTGGAAAATGGATTCGACGCAACGGTGACCAGACTCACCGGCTGGTACAGCGTAGAGTCTGGATTTTTCCAGGCTAGTGCAGTATTACAATGATGATATTTTTTAAAAGTCTATAATTTAGGTCTGTTCTGTTTAATGCAGCTCTGTGTCAAACACAGGCCCTGCCCACTCCTCGTACAATTAGTGACCGGTGAATTTAACCAACCTGTGTGATAAAACATTATCATGATATAAAACTTTGTCTTCGTCCCACCACTTATTAGAAAGAGTATTAAGCAGCATGTAGGTTGAGAAAAGCTGTGTTTTGTTTTGAGTTGACATGATGTATGGTCCTCACACGTCTTGTACGGGTCGGGGGGTTACGTTGATGGGTAGCTAATAGTTCACCAATTGTAGTCAACAAAAAGAATGCTAAAATATTACTTTTTAAAGTATTTTTTGACAGTTTTTAATTTTTGAAAATTCCCCACATTTCCACGGTTAGGTCCCCATTGAAAGCCCCTTTGCAACCCTAGTTGAGAGTAGATTTATTGCAAATTATTTAATTTTTTGAGTCATATTATTTCAAAATAATAACTCTTACTTGAGTAAAAAACAGTTATCTAAGTCCAAAAACTATCTATTGACATTGAAAAGAAAAGTAAAGTTTGTTTTTCTTGTACTAAAGACATTTGTTTTTTTCCAATGTTACTTTCATGTTTTTTGTTGTTTTCTTCATTGGATTACGTCACTACAAACTACAACTGCTGTTCTTTTTTTTTCAGAAAAAGATTTTCGTAAGGTCACTCTTACTTGAGTAAATGTTTTTGGTATAATTGCAGTTCCCAGCCTTCAATAAACAGTAGTCTGACAGAGCCCCGGTGGGAACCAGCAGTGATTATACAGAGCTGCGTGTTTGACTACATCAAGGTATGCCAAGGCCTTTTTGAGAGTTTCTATCCTTGTGCAAATGGATGAGGTCACTCTTTTGAAAATGGCCCCGGTGGTGAGCGTCGACACAGCCATCTAAACACTCTTGGAATAACAGACTCCCTCAAAGACACTATGAGGCACCACAGTATGGGGACAAGTGGAAAATGGACATGTACTTACTGTTTAAACAGCCAAGCAAATTTGCGCAAATGTCCTGTTTTTGAGAAAGGCCAGTGACAAAGATATTCACACTTTGCACGTGGACTCCAACTGGCAATTTGTCCAAAGTCATTGTAACAATAATAATAATAATAAAAAAATTACCACAACATTCAAGTGCCTATGCATTTACATTCACATTAAGTCGTGTATCTAATTGACAAAGCAGCGGGCACCAGGCGACAGCAAGTGCTCACACTTGTCTAAACAGAGGCGCGGAGAAAAAACGGTCCCCTTTTCACCCACAGAGCTATACGGTTTGTCAGAGGAAACAGATTTTATTTCACAGCGACATGCTTCCAATCGCCGTGACATAGGAAGGAGAGCGGCTGCTGGGGCCAGAAGGCGCGTGTGAATACTCAATATATAGAGTAGTTCTTGTAGCTTTAAGATTGTGACTCTGGACAAAATAGGAAATTTCACAGTGGAGAATATACAGTGGGAGGAAAAAGTGAGTACACCATGAGGAAATTCTTACATTTTTGCCTAAATTGGTCATAAAATGTGGTCTGATCTTTATTAATATCACAAGAATGATTAAACAGTGTGTGCTTGAACTAATACCACTCAAACATTTTCATTTTATCATATTTTTTATTGGCCAAAACAAAATATTCAGTGGACTGATGGACCCATCATAGTTTGAATAATTTGGGAGGAACACCCAAAGTCATGTGTGGAGGAAAAATGTAACAGCACACCAACATCAAAACCCTATCCCCACTGTGAAGTATGGGGCAGGAGAGTTATGGTGTGGGGCTGTTTTGTTAGCCTGGTGAGACCAGAATGATTCCCCTCTGTATTTTTTTATCCAGCGGGGGATCAGTCTGGTCACCCAGTCAACGCTCGCCCCTTCCGCAAAATTAATCCGTTCACGTCCAATCTGAATCGTTTATTTGCCGTGACGTGTTGTTAGCGAGCAACGTCACTCACGGGACGCGGAAGTCCCCTCAATAACAATCTACGAACGATGCACGAAAGAGAGAAAGCGTGTCTCCAGTCGGCGGTAAACAACCAAAAAACACATGGACAGTAGGTGAGTTTCGTGATTCATAATCCTGCGCAAATATTAACGCAAAACCGCTAATAACACCACATTAACAGCAGAGGCCCGCCCTTCGCTGATTGGTTTACTCCGCTTCCTGTTTGCTTGCGTATCTACCGCTGTGGAAAATGGATTCGACGCAACGGTGACCAGACTCACCGGCTGGTAAAGCGGTGAGTCTGGATTTTTCCAGGCTACTGTTTTGTTGCCTCATAGCCTGCATTGTGACGTGCTATTATCAATGGAAAAATGAATTCACAAGTTTGCAGAAAAACCGGAGACATTCACAACAGTGTGGAATAAGTAAGTGATCCCCTGTATTAAATAGCTGACTTGTCTTTTGCAGCAATACCTGCTTTTCTGTAGTTGCAGATTAGACTCTCACAACGATCAGGATGAATCTTAGACCGTTCCTCTTTACAAAATATGATAACATGTAAATGTTTGGGTGGTATTAGTTCAAGCACACACTGTTTAGTAATTCTTGTGATTTTAATAAATATCAGACCACATTTTATGACCAATTTAGACAGAAATGTGAGAAATTCCACACAGTGTACTCACTTTTTCCTCCTACTGTATTCCTACTTTATTACCTCCACATTGTCACCAGCCCATTAAGAAAGCAAAGGCAAAGTAACTTACACCTAAAAATGTGTAGATCAGTCCAGAACACAGTTTACTGTGATAGTAATACAAATTATATAGCAGCTGAGTTTGCGACCTTTATATTGAACACATTACCCCTGGCCATTTACATAAGTTATCATACTTTTTTTTATATAAACAATGAAAACATTGTAAGAATTCATCACATGTAAATGCATAGAAATATGGCATGTGGTTAAAACAACCTCTAGGAGATTTTGACCTATAAAAGTGTAATGGAACGCTAGAATCTCCCGCACCGTGTGAACACAGCATACAGGGGACAGTCTCATTAGCTAGAAAGCTGATCTTGTTATTTTATCTTTGCTCGCAGCTAAAGATCGACCCCAGCCCCCTGCAGCAGCCTGTTAACAGTTTGCGGCTCTCGTGGTAATTAATACTGTGTCTCTGGCCTAGAGGAATGGCACAGTAATTGGCCGGATAATGAAGCTGCTAGTTAGAGCGCACTGAAGATCTTTAAGCCTTCAACCTTAAAAGCTGCCCTCCATGTCTGTTATTTCAAAGGCGTCTAAACAGAAAATAGCATGGGTTAAGCGGGGCAGACAGGTGGCTGCTCTGTGCTGTTCCCACCCAATGTCTATAACTATAACGTTGTCCAAAAGGCAACAAGACGGAACCACTGTCTGTAATTCCAGATCAAGTGTCAGGAACTGCTCAAGTGATTAAATATGATAAAATATTACAAATAGAAATCGTAACATAAATGTTGTTGATAATGATGATGACGGTTATGATTGTTATTTTCTGTACCACCATACAACACACCTACCAATACAGTCTTGTTTTGCTGTCTAGTATTTGCTTTATTAATTGTTGTTTGTCGTTTTCGCTGTCACTGTTGTCTCTTTTGTGTAACTGTCTTAAAACTCACAATAAAAAATAAAAAATAATATATATATATGCTAAAATTCGAATGAGTCCATGAAATAGAAAATAATTCAAACTCACTATGCTCGCAGTAACAGGTAAGGCACTACTGCATTTACGAACATCGCATTGCTCCATCTTTGATAGCAGCTCCACGTGTCTCTTTCTAACTCAGATTATATCAAAATGGCACAAGAATCATCATCCATGACCATGACATCTCCCTGATCTCAACATCCACAAACCTATCTGTAGTGAAACCGCTCTCCTTTACATGTCCAACCCATCAAGCCTCCCCTCGGATTAGCTGTCCCTCCAATAACAACTTCAATCTGAATTAGCGAGGCTTTTTAATTGTCTATTTTTACTGTAAATTCCGTGGCATTAACACAGAGTTGAGTTTGGAGGAGTGAACTGGAAGATTTTTGATTGTTAAATGACACTAAAAGTGGAAAGCATTATTTTTGGATTGCACAGAGATTTAGGCCTATGTTGCATTATGTTTTAATGGATTTATTTATTACCAAATTGCCCTTCCCTCCATTGCCCTACGTTCACAGGTTGGGTGAGGTGGTGATTGAGAGCAAACTTTATAATGGAAGAGCATTTTTCCCCCCATGCAGAGCTCAAACTGGTTTGGATAAATAATTCGGTCTAATTCTAACCCCTTGGAAGTCGAGTTCTTGGTTTCTAATGGTGGCTTCAGGCCTCCGCACAGTCCCTTTGGAGCTGACCCAGATAATGATGAGGTGGTCTGTGCATTGTTGTAATTGGCTAATTGCAAGTCGGGATCAATCCCATGACATGCATATCATTTGATAATATGAGGTTTGTTTCTGTTGTCAAAACTGATCAGTCAACAATTTTAGCATTACTCCACACAATGTTTGACCATTTTAGAAAACACTGTTGTTTTAATTCATACAGTTATTCATATTGTAAAGCCGAAGTTTGAGCACAGTTTATTGCATCATCATTATGTCACATCACTCTCGACTAATCTAACAAAACTATGCTACTATTCGCTACTGTTTCTGTACATTACATTGCAGATAGCTGGGAATAAAACAAGCTTAAATTTTCATAATGGATTGATTGCATTCAATTACTGTAATAAGTGAGCTTCAAGTACCTTGTTATTGATTAGGGATGGGACGATACACTTTTGTTGCGATACAATACGTATCCCGATACAGACGGCCCAATATGATACGATACATACTGCGATACATGTCATATTAATGAACTGCAATACGTTACCCTGAATTAATTGAATAAGAAAGCAGAAGATGAGTTTTCAAAGGTTATTTTAAGTATAAATCAGTCAGACATTTAGTTTTGAAAACTGAAAATGGCAGACACTTTTTAAAAGTATCCCATCCTATTTATCCAATTATCCTATTTATTTAAAAGTATCCTAGTGACCAATGAGCACCAAAAAGTAATAACCCTACAAAACATTTTCTAGAACTCTAAAAGAGTTTTACAAAAGTTGAGTATCAAAATGATTGCGATACATAGCTTCCGATTTTGTCCCAGCTCTTTTATTGATATTGGCATAAATAGAGCCACAATTACGCAAAGTTGTTATTTATTTGTCTTCAACATGACTCATGTATCAAAGGCTAAAATAAATCCGACAGCAACCACCAGCTTGACTGCCGACAGATTGCAGCATCTGTTCATCAACAAACTGTTTCTAGACGACCACTTTTTTGGCAAATTCCCACACAAAAGGGACCGTAGCCGGACCCTGCAACAGATGGGACCCGTCATGTTGAGAGCTCAGATGATCTGTTTGAGCCTCATGAAATCACACAGGGCCTAATTCTATCCCCGCTCTGAATGTGGGTTTGTGTGTCTGTGGAACAACAGTGAGCTGGGCCTGATTGGATAGAGAAGCACAATCCCATTAGAGGCAGCAGATTTTTGTCTGGAGTTGTGCGGTGGCCCTAATCCAACAGAGCTGCCTAAGAGCACTTGATATTAGGGGAGCATTAGTCAGCGCGATGATTCAACATTCCTGGGCTGAATTTGGGCTGGATGAGCACTTTCACTTACAGGAAGCAACTACACAACAACAGCTATTTAACCCACGACCAGTCACTCTAGACTCATCACTCCTCATGGTTTACAGGGAATAAAGGAACATTGAAACTCCTCTTGTGACAATGAAATAAAACACAAAACTATTTAACCAAGCAGGCTATAACACAGGTCTATTCAGCTTAAAGGCTCGATGCAGCCGGTCTGGCCTCATTATGGGCTATATGCACACGAGCGTCACATGACTTACGAGTGGATCCTCAGCCCTGTCCCATTATTTCCCTGTGAATTAGTAGCGGTGTCTTGTCCAAAAAAATAAATAGCTCAAGATTACAGTCACTAGCATCATGTTAAAAACATCACGTCAGGAGCAAAGAAAACTCCCATGCTCATAGCGGGAGGTGTTTATGCCTGACACTAAATACAAATTAAAATTAGATTTTGAACGAGCCTGCTTAAAAAATATCCGGCCTGTCTTCAGTATAAACACTTTAATTTTTGTGGCGTTGTGTTTTGATACTAGCCATTAGCTCTGGGATTTAAAAAAAAAGAAAAAAACTACTACAATGAACACAGATGTTTACTCCAGTCAACTATTTACATCCAACATAATGTATTAAACACATAGCTACAGTGGGATGAAAATGTATGTGAACGCTTTGGAATTTCTCGCATTTCTGCCTAAATTGGTCATAAAATGTGGTCTGATCTTCATCAAAATCATGAGAATGAATAAACAGTGTCTGCTTAAACCAATACCACCCAAACATTTACATTTGATCATATTTTTACTGGCCGTAACATGTAAACATTCACAGGACAGGGAGGAAAAAGTAAGTGAACCCAGGAATCTCGCTAAACTGCAGCAGTTTTGTAAAGAGGAATGGTCCGAGATTAATTCCCGCCTTTGCCTCAGGGCCTGGACAACGTACTATCATCAATAGAAAAATTAATTCACAAGTTTATGAAGATATTTGTCAGAAAGACCTAAGACATTCACAACATGCACAGAATACATAAGTGAACCCCTGTATTAAATAGCTGGCTGACCCTTCTTTTGTAGCAATAACTGCTTTCCTGTAGTTGCAGATTAGACGCTCAAACGATCAGGAATTCATCTTGGACCGTTCCTCTTTACTAAACTACTGCAGTTCAGCGAGATTCCTGGGTTCACTTACTTTTTCCTCCCTGTCCTGTGAATGTTTACATGTTACGGCCAATAAAAATATGATCAAATGTAAATGTTTGGGTGGTATTAGTTTAAGCAGACACTGTTTATTCATTCTCATGAATTTGATGAAGATCAGACCACATTTTATGACCAATTTAGGCAGAAATGTGAGACATTCCAAAGCGTTCACATACATTTTCATCCCACTGTAGTGACTTCAGTATCTGACTGTCTCACTGCCCGATGCCCGTGTTTTCTTGAACTATTCATTGATTTGTGCAAGACATTGGTAATTCTTTTTGGGAAAATAGCAAGAGAGGAAGGACCGCGACCTCGGGAGATCACACTCGAAAGTCTCGTGTCACTCGCTTGGCCCATTAAAGAAACATTTTTATAATTATTTTTAAATAGTGTTTTTTCAACTAAAAGCTTTTTTTAATCACTCTGATGAAGACTAAAGATCATCCATTTTCAAGTTCAGAGTCTCTCAGGTTTTCTCTTATTTCTATAAATGGCTTATGGTTTGAGTGTTATAAGTGGTAGTAAAAAGGTGTTACATAGAGGTGCTTTGTGTATTTTTGTTCTCTACATTAATTATATTATTGAACAGAGCCTGCTACTTATTAAAGAATAATTTCTAGCTAATGTAACTGTTATCTGGCACAAGCCTTAGGACTTACTGACTCACTCAGTTGGTGAGATAGATTTAGAAGTTGAAGTGCTTCTGTCATTCTCCCCCAGGGGAAACTAAACTGATGTAGCTTACCATCACGGAGTATGGAGTGAATGTAAAATGCTCTCATGTAAAGCGCTTTGTTTACAATGATAATCATGGCCATAACGTTCTCTCTTTGTCACAAGAATGATGCTGAAGTTGTACCAAGAATCAAGGGCTATAAAAGCTAAACATGTACAAACATATCACGGTATCAGATTCCTCTATTAGTAATTAAAAAGTATGGCTACAAATGACAAACTCACTCAGGTAATGTAGGAACAGTTCATGGCTCTATTGAGTGCCTGTAAATAGGGGCTTTCCGACCCCAGCTCATACTCACATGGGAGGCGTGTGTTGGAGCTCATGTCTTCTGAGGGTCACGGGTTTACGGGGTAATCAATGAGTCAGACTGCGATGGTCATCTCTCCAACACTTTAGCACGGCAACTCCAAGCTGCTCCCAGCGGCTCCCTCAGTGCACTCAGAAGCTAGTGAGGAGAGGAGAAGTTAGAGCGTGAGTGGAGCTGACAGGCTGACCAATGAGCGGGAGGAAGGGGAGGGGCTTATGTAACTGCAGCAGAATATCAAGGGGAGACAGGACCAGGCCTTTGTTATTTTTGTGTCGTCACACAATGCCTTTGGACCTGTGTGCAGTTTGGACACAATCACAAAATCCTGCGATGGAAAGATTAAGGTTGTCTTAATGAAGTTGTATATATATATTATGCACAATTTAATCATGACATTTTGAAGTAACCACAGAATCTGAGAACCCCAGGGAGAAAACATTTTCATTTATTGAGGTGAAATATTGTATGGTGAATTACGAGAATTGCTCATATTTTGGGGTTGTTGGAAAAATGTAGTCTTTAATCTCCTCTGGGCCACAAGAGCATACTACCATTGTGTCCTAGGGCAAGACACATCAAACACCTTACCCACTGTGTTTACATTGGTCATGTATATGTACTTCAACTTAATTCTATTTGTGACACCTGGCCAAACCTGAACAGATATTTATAACTTAACTTTGTCAGCCAGAATTTTAGAAGAACATATTTTTGGGGTGGGGGGGTTGGGTTTAGGTCTGCCTAGGGTGACCAGATTTTCCAAACTAAAAACTGGGACACAGGTTGTGAATACGCCTTGACTGTCTTTTCCCATGCTAAATGGTAAAACAGCAGTTTTATGGTAATGATATGCACCAATAAGCATTGAGAAAATGTTAGAGGTTAAATCTGTCACTGGTTTATACCAATTACTTTGTGATTGATATTAACATGGCCCACAAACATACATTTTCAATAGAACTGTGTAAATTATGGGACTATTTTGACTAAATACTGGGACAGATCTCGAGAAATCTAATAGGAAATGGAACAAAAGACTGAAAACTGGGACTGTCCCCAGTGTCACCGGTGAACTGGGACATCTGGTCACCCTAGGTCTGCCCTGTTGTTATCACCCCAGCACACGCCCCTGCTCCGGAGCTGCAGGAGGATGATTTGTAGAGGAAAAAACTAAATTCCGTGACATAAATATAAAATACACCATTCATTTTACAGGGAGTTTTAGTAGAGCACTTTGTAGTTGATGACATACAATTTATGAACTTATTATTGACAATGGGAGTGTGATAAAAACGCTCTTTCAACAAACAACGTCTGACTGATGATGCGTCATGTAAAACAGCGATTATTTTTGGCCTAGCTAGAAAATAGCAGAAGCGCATGATAAATGACAGATTATTTTAGTTTGATCATTTAGGCCCGTATCTTAAGAAGCGTGCGGTAGATTTTGTGCGAAGATCTAGAACGTTATACTTACCGACTTTAAGATTTTAGTCCTCCTCGTGTTGTGTGGCATGTGTAGGATTTTGAATCCAGTCAGGAGCACCTTTAACTGCTTCAATGCAGCTTAAAAAGAAAACATAAAATACACAGAGCTGTTTTTTGTTTTTAATGGACTGAAGTGATTCGTGGATATAATACAAATGAAGGCTAGAAAACTCTACGATTTTAATGATAAAGAAAATTGTCACTACCTTGTACACCACCACGCTCCATTGTAATTTACGCCCAGCACGCCATCTAGTGGACGACACGCACTACATCTAATTTGGCAGTATTTATCAGGGTACTTTCAGTTTACAGGTTCAACAGAATAGCTGTAAAAGTAAAAACATAAATTGATTTGAATTTTTCCAGAGGCAAAATTAATCAACTTTTGTATGTTTTGCAAGGCAGACTTTCTTCCTAGTTTTACGGTTTAAAAAGTATGTAGACTGTAATGTGGTTTCTTTTTTTTAGCCTTTTATTATTTCAGAATATTTTTTATTTTTTATTTACATTTATTCTGATTTACATTGTTCTAACTCACTGGGCAATAACCTGACTGAAAGAGAAAGTGTGTTGATCAAACTTTTATTGTGGCATGGCAGCAGTTGAGAAGTGGCGGGACTGTCTGGCGAATTAGCTTTGGAAAAAAAAGAAAACACACAGTTAACTCTTTGTAAATGTCAGCGGTTGTTCTGGTGAAAAAGATGCTGTTGTGGCCAAGTATGCAGTGCAGACTTAGCAAGCTCCCATGTCATATGTAGTAGGATAAGACACCGCCACAGAGAGCGCGAGTGGGCAGAGGAAACACAAGATGACTCAAAGTGAGAATGTTCAAACGAAGTCTCTGCTGCGTGGGTTTCTCGGGGGTTTACCTGCTGAGGACTTGCACGAAAGAAAAAAAAAATCAATGGAGGCCTAAAGTGGCTCAGAAGCAAAAAAAAAATGTTGATAATACAAGAACGAGGCAGTTGGTGATGCAGAAATCATTCATGCAGCTTGCCATCATTACAGACCTTGGTTTTCTGCAGAAAATGAATGCAATACTATTAACTTTGAGCTCATTATTAACGCAAATATGCCCAATTTAAATAGGCTAGGTCCTGTTAACTGAATATTACAGGATAACCATAAATTACCATTACATTTGAACTGATAGATGAATGGATGTGGCCAGTGCAGCACCTGAGCTCCCTGATCTCCTTATGATCAGACACAAGAGGATTGTGCATCTTTTTGGCTGGAACTGAGAGTCCCAGAGGAAACCCAAACAGACACAGGGGGAACATGTGAACTCCAAAGGTCCCAGGAACCGAACACTACGGACCGTCTTGCTGTGAGACAAGACCTGCAGACCTGACATTTGTGAACGAGCAGCTTTGGAGCAGAGTCAGACTACGATTATTGACATAATTATCTTTACTTCAATTAAGAGAAGCATGAAGATGTTACATTAAATAATTGAATATATCTGGGACATCAGCTGAGTGAGCGAGTGTGATGCTGCTATTTTGAAATTTGGCAGGAACATTATTAACATGATGATTGACATAAACCACATTAAAATATTTGTTTTAGTTTCTTTTCAGTTATTAAATACCTGTTATAGATGAGGACGTCACAGCCACCCAAGGCTGACTGGCAGAGAAGGTTACTCAATACACCCTGGTACAGGTAAGTGACATCTTGTCCAAGAACACAATGAAAGACTGCAGGCTTACATATACACTGCATTCCAATTTATTATGCAATCTCTGAAAAATATGTGGCACAAAAAGAAGAGCTGTGCTTTCTCTAACAAAATCATCTTCATGCATGACAATGAACCATGTCATACTGTATACTGTATAAGTATACCTCTGCATCATTGGCTGCTCTGGGCATAAAGGGAGAGAAACTCATGATGTGAACCCCGTCCTACCCTGACCTCAACCCTATTGAAAACCTTTGGAGCCTCAAGCAAAACATCTATGAGGGTGGGAGGCTGTTTTCATCCAAACAGCAGCTCTGGGAGGATATTCGGACATCTTGCAAACAACTCCAAGCAGGAAACTCTCCAAAAACTCATCTACGTTTAAGGGAAGCAAGATTTTTGAAGTTGCTATCAGATAAGAGGTCCTATGTTAAAATTTAACTTGACCTGTTACGATGTTTTTGATTGAAATATCTATTGATTTCAACAAATATGACCTACTAATGCTACAAATTCAACAAATGACAATTTTCAGTTATTTACAACCTAAATTGTATTGAAATCCTGGTGTACATAATAAAAAAATTATAACAATTAAAAAATTCTGAACAGTACATTTTGAGTATTCATTACATTTATTTTTTTTAAATACTGTTATCACTGGGAGGTTTTTTCAATCACATTCAAATAATCTTCTAACAGCTACAGACTTGAACATTATGCTGACTGTCTGACTTTGAGTTGACAATTTAGAAAATCTAAGAAAGATATAATTTGCATGATAATTTGGAATGTATGTACAGTATGTATGGAAGGCTAAAGCTCTGAAGCTCTTTACTTGTGACTTATTTTGCTAAATTATTTTGTATGCCTTGATCCACGTTTGCTGCGTGTGTCCAGGCTGGTCCAAAGTGTTGGTCTGCAGCCCTCACTACACAGTCCACAAGCCGGGGCTCATGCAGTTGTACTGTACGCCTACCATCAGCTGAGGAGTGGCACAGCAGTCTCACTTCTAATTATACCCGACAGTGGCGAGCTCTAGAGGGGAGCGATATGAGATGAAGGTGATTTGAAATGGAGGAGAGGCTGAGAGCCCAGCAGCAAGCCTACGAGTTGAATAAGTTCAGATGTGAGCGACTGACAGATAGAGACAGAGAGGAAGAAAAGAGAGCTCTGAGATGTGTCTGAGAAAGGTTAACAGGACCGGCTGAGGAGAGTGGGAGTGCAAAATGTAAAAAGTGAGTAGGAGGAAAAGAGAGAGAGGAGAGTCTGCTGAGCCTGTCTGGATGTTCATTCTGTTTGCTACACCTGCAAACAGGCAGCGCAAGAGCCAGACAGGTGTGCAGAGGAGCAGCTGTCTGCACCAGGAGCATGTCTGAATATGTGTGAGTGAAACAGACAGGAATGGACGGAGCCACCTGAAGGTCTGCCAAAGTACCAGGTGAGGAATTACAAAATGCTTTGTGTTTTTTTTGTTTTTTATACCTTTTAGTCTGACTTCAAATGATTCATACCTAAACACAGCTATAGGGTTTGCTCAAAGGTGTTACCACTATAGATAGCAATACCCAAAGTACAGATATGAAAAAGCATGTTGTATATTTTTGTTTGCATAGATTAGGAGCATGTAGTGAAGAGATGACCTCATAAGGTGACAGGCCAGGTTCACTTATAGCTGACTGATTGTCCTGACTGGTCCAGTCTTATTTGAATACATTTACATCAGGCTTTCATTAAAAAGCATTTAAGCTAAACTTCCATAGAAAGACTGCAGTATATGATGGTGATGGGGCATGCAGGAGTCGTACTGCAGGTAAAGTTTTATTTTTTTTATTTAAGTTTTGTAACATTGCTATGGCTGCCTCTAAAACGTGTAATAATATACAGGTTGCTTATATTTAGCCCACTTCAGCATGGTGAGTCACTACTGTGTGTAAGGCGTATGAGGAGGTCTCGCCAGTAAAAATGTGTTGGGCATCACTTATGTCTCATAAGTAATCCAGGTGAACTCAAAGATCATGGAATACAGATGTAACATGTGTAACTCTACGCCCACCCCAGTCATTAAGTTCCCCATATCCTCGCTTAGCTTCTCACTTCACTGATTGTACAGAACTGTACTTTGTTTCCATAGCAACCCGTCATCTTAACCTCCATCAACATTATAATTGGCTAAAGGCCTCAATGTGTTGCATGTAGTGAAGTTAATGGCAAGGCACTGTACCTCAAAGTGCAGGGTCATTTGAAGATCCTCTGGTTTGATATATCTCAGGTAAATAGCCTAATATGCTTTAAAAAATAGCTTTAAGTAAAATTACAACACAATAGCCAGTCAAAGCTCACTGTAGGTTTTCTGTGTACCTAGTTAAATTTGAGCCCTGCCTCAGTTTGAAGAAAGTGATGGAACAAAAATATAAAGTGTGTGAAATTGTTTAAATGAAGGAATCCCCAATATGCCTCATCCCAACGTTGACACTCGTGAATTTGTGCATTTCTTTTAAAATGGTGTGTGGATTCTTGATTTATTATTTGTTATAACTTATAATGCACGTATAATCGCCAAATGCATACATTAGGCATTGTATTTTTGAAAACAGTTCTTGAAAAATATGCACAACTTATTGTTTATGGGGCTTGAAGACAAGTACAGTATTATCTCTGTGAAATTGTTTGGTGAGTTGTGTGTGTGTGTGTGGGTGTGTGTTCTCACGCAATTGCAGGTTTGCTTTTTATCCCCTGATCATCAGGGTTAGGGGCCTGAATATTGCATTTACCATTACATTTTTGTCTATTTCAGGAGAATTTCACCTTCAGTGTTACCGAAATGCAAAATTAATGCATCAGCAAAAGAAGCATGAGTTTCTCCTCGTATCCCTCTTTAGTGTCTGACAGAGCCATCCTGTCCCAGAAGACGAGTGACCAGATACTAGGCTCAGCTCCTCATAATCCTCAGCGTGACTCTGCCATCTTCAAAGTCCCTTATCCTTATAAAAGACACAGCAGTCCCTTCCAGCCTGTGCCAAGGCGAGTGCGTCCTCTGCACCAGCCCTGGCTCAGACCACACGTTCGGTCGGCTTTCACGGATTACCAACACTGGACTGAGATAAACAATGTGCATTCTCTGCAGCCTGGATGGAGTCTGTCTGACTTCTATCAGCTACACCCTCACCTGTCCAGACCCACAAACTATCCACAGCAAACATCTATGTCTTTCGAGAGTCCAACGTTACACAATGGATCTATTTGCGAGAGTAAATTACAGTATGCAGATAAGGAGACGAATGGAAGGAGTAAAGGCCTGTACATACAAAAGAAAGGCATAAAATCTGCATGTACAACGGAAAACACAAACCTGGTGTGCACCTCCCAATTTGTAAGTCTAGTTTTACTTATGTATAAAAACAGCCATTACATCCATGAATGATTATCTAGCTTCACATGTGTTACATTGTCTTGTGTTGTCTATGTGCCATTTTCACTTTCACTTCTGGATTAGTGTGCGCCTACAAAGAGTACATTACCACACCTGTGGTCTAATATATTTACTCATTTGACCTAAAGAAATGCTTCTTCATTTGTTATTTTGTAATTTATTACACTTATTAGAATGCGTAACTCAGCCATCAGTGAATGTCCTGCAGACATGCATTGACATCAGACCAAAACTACTACACTGTACTTCCCTCTGTTGCTCACTAACAGAGAGAACTACTGCATTACTTTTAGTTTATTTGCTTTTAAAAACATAGTCATTTTACACACAATCTTATCACACACAAAAAAATCTAACTATGCACCAAACTTGTGCACTCATCTCATTACAGACAAATCAATTTCTATATGCAACAATAATTGCTCCAAAATATTGTGTAATTTTCTATGCATTAGTATGAACAAACATAAAAAGAAAAAAAATACTAATTCACTTTGTTTGTGTAGGGTGACTATGTATTTCAGCGTCCTCAGTCCCGTAAGCCAACAAAACCCCTGAGACATCCCGTTGTGGAAGTCCCGTCTTGTGAAAGGGAGCGACGTGTCCCATCCCAGATCTCCAGTCAGTCCAGGTCTTCTGCGCCGAACCCTCTGCCCTGGCTGCTGCCCCACTTTGAGACTGGCTCTATGATTGAGCTGCGGGACGGTCGTCTGAGGCGAGTGGAGAACCTGCAGACAGAGGATTTCCTGTTGGGCTCTCTGGCCTGTCCCGACCTGCGCCTCAGCTGTTGCACTGTGCAGAGAATCTCCCCCTCAGAGCTGTCCCCCTCCGTGTGTCGCCTGCTCATCCTGCTGCACGAGCCACACTCTCAGGTGAGTAGCGCATCGTCACCAGCACTTATGCAGATGTGTTATTTAAAGAAGGTGTGTGCAGCCTGTGCAGTACTCGGAAATGGCAATACAAAACAACTGCTCTCTTGTCACTTTTTTGCTGCAGACCAGGTTTAGCAAAGAGCTCTGGTTAAGCAAAAAGGAATATTTCTCATTGGATAGTGGGTGGGCTTACCTCATGTAAATGCTGTTTCAATTGTAAATAAATCACAGTAGTTATATGTTTATATTTGTATTGAATGTTTGCTTTTAAGAAATAACTTTTTGAATCCTAGTTAGTCCCTAAATAAACTCAGTGTTTGATTAAATCCATCTGACAGAATCTCCCCACTTGCACAGAACATGTTTGTGGCTTCCCTGCAGGAGTTGGTGGATGTGTATGCGGAGTACCCCTTCTTTGTGCGAGGCCAGGGCTGGTCCTCCTGCAGCCCCCACAGGACGGCCCGTCTGTGTGGCCTGCGGTGTCGGCAGCTCACTGTGGGGGACGTGTGCTTGGCCCTCACCCCCATCTCGGCTCCATGGCCCCCAGCCTCTCAGGAGCCGCAGAACCCACCCGGCTGTACAGACAGGTGTGAGAAACCACCGCTCACCCCAGGGCTACAGACATCACCCGCAGGCGAGAGGAGGAGCCCTGAGGAGGGGCGCAGGAGGCACTCTTCAGCCCCCAGCTGAGGAGCAGGCTCCAAAGGCATCCACAGCTTTCTGAAATGTAAACTCGAACATTCCTCAGAGCTATTTGCTGACAACTGTGCACTTAAAGCCAGTTCAGTTGAAAAGTGGGGCAGGTAACACATCTATCACGTGACATCCCCGAATGAATGAAATACAAGAAACGGAGGTCATAACTGCACATTACCCTGACCCCCCATTGGTCTTTATAGCATCTGTGCAGGTGAAACTTGGAACATTAGAATAGGTATTCATTTATTTCTGTAATTCAACTTCAAATGTGGAACTAATATATGATATAGACTCATTGCATGCAGAGTGACATATGTCAAGCCTTTATTTGTTATAATTTTAATGTCCATTTTCAAAATATTCAAATTTTATGAGATTTTGAATTTTGGGGTTTTTACAAGCTGAGCCATAATAATAAAAATTAAAAACAAAGGCTATACATATCTCACTTTGCATGTAATGAGTCTATCATATATTAGTTTCACAGTTTAAGTTGAATAACAGAAATGAGTGCACTTTTTAACGATATTCTAATTTTCACCTGTATATTGAAAAACAGATGATGGCCCACGGTTCATCGTGAGGAGGTCACTTTTGGCAGCTCTGTGTGTTTCAGAAGTCTTATAGGGCCGTTTTTCAGTGCCACTGACGAAACGTACAGACGAAGACTCAAGAACCTTCGTCTAGGATCGACAACTCCTGTACGACTGAGAGCTGACGCAGACAATTCTTTACCATGATTTCAATATTGTCTCTTCTGGCTCCATGCGTTTGTTCAGATGCAGAGTTCCAACCAAATATAAGCCATAGTTTGGACACCACTATCCCAGCCCTTTGACAGCTATTCAGTTTGGGGATGGCTTTGTTGTTGATTTTGGTTTTCAAATCTGGTATATAAAGGATTGATACACCATGAAATTGGCGACACAAGCGCTGGGGTTTTTTGTTGTTGTTTTTATGCACCAAAGACTGGCTAAAACATGTCAACTGTTGAAATCCATACCATTAGGGTGTTCATTTATGATTTTTTTCCCCTGCATTCCTACTTTGAAATGTGTACATAAGAAGTCAAATGTACAGGGAATTCGCACACAAGGCACACATTTAGAATCAGACTTTTAATTAAAACAAAAGGGTAAATAATGGATTAAATAGTCCATTACTGGAGAACTCAGGCAGCTCCGACGTCTGCGCCGCGCGCTGCCAGACCAAATGGCCTTGCAACCTTATATTGATCGAGAGCGCTTTTCTTTGAATGCATTAATGGGTTTGCCTGCACTTCTGACTTTAGCGGCTTTCACACTTACAAAGCATTTTCCTCTGATCATAAAGCCGTCTCTTTTCATCTGCCGTTACAGACTGTCAATTTCGGTTACATGATGCAATTGACAATCGCTTCAAAGCAAGTTTTACATTCTACCTCATTTAGAATTAGATGCCTTTCTGTGCTATTAGACTTGGTAAATGTTTCGGTACAGCTTATATTTACAGCTAACTGTCTGTGTCTTTTCTACTGATGTGATATTAAAATGACACAAAATCAATTCAATTAATAGAGGGGTAAAGGCAAATGCATGTATATGTCCGAAATGGTGTCTTTTTGTCATGTTTTGTATAATACACATGATGCTGTCGACAATGTTTTACTTGTATATAATAAAGTAGCTGAGTAGCATAATTGCCTTGGGATGAGATGATCAATTTGCGCATGACAAGCTAATGCGAAATAGTTTGGAGACATCTTTTTGGGGGAGTTTCAAGGGTTTATGGGCTGTAAGAAGAAATGGTGGTCAAATTAGACACATATAAAAAATCGCTATAAAACAGAATTGCAAATGTTTAGAAGGAATAACGCAGACACCAAGTGAGACAAATACAGAACAGATTTATTAAACACACAGCTCTGACCTGAACAAGCGGCTGCACAGTGAGCCCCGCAGAGAGTTACAGTAATATACTGTACCAGCTCAGTCATATTGGACTCAGTCCCACACGTTTCATTGAGTGCGTAGAATGTCATCCTTGGTCGGACTCTGCTAGCCAGTCTTTCCAATGCTCGCACGTTCATAGGAAGGGAACAGTGCTCTTCTCTGGCCATATGATGGTTCTCATACAAATATTTGGTATTTAGCAAAGTTCCCCACATTGTCCATTTGCTGTAAAGCGTCTTTCCCACCTCCAGTGGAAGGAGGTGGGGTCAGTGACAGCCGCACGCCCGGACCACCATGTTGCGATACTTCTTGAGGATGACGTTGGAGCTGTCGTCGAAGTAGAGCACTGAGATGCCGTGCAGCTGGGTGGGTGCGCAGCAAGGCTTGGGTACAGTCCCTGGATTTATGAAGTGCACCTAGGGTTAAACATAAAGCGTTCACTACTGTATAGGTATTGCTTAGGTAGTTGCTTAGGTGGAATGCAAATTGAAAAGGTCTTTTTTTTTTACTTACCAAAGTTTGCACAATCGCATGATTAGTTGCGTTCATGTAGGAGTTGAGAGGGAAAGCACATTCTCCATCACAGTAATATGCTGCATAGCCCTCAGGAGCAATGATCCAATCCTGATCCACATAAATGAAACAACAATCAAGGTAAGTAATTTGACCATGAATACAAAAATTAATAAATATAAAAATGTAAAACGGTGTACCTGCCATCCCAAATCTCGGAAGCTGACATATAACTCATGTTTTTGACATCCCTTTTTAGAGAAACCAAGGTTTCCTGGAATTCAACAAAATGTAGGGTAAGATTTATTCAAAAGACTAGCCACAAAACAAAAAACAGTAATTATTAAATAATAATGATTATTATTAATAATAATACTAATAATAAACAAAAACATTATCATGGCATCCCCACTATTATTGCTGTTATTTATAATATTATTATCATATATTAAGTGTAACAATGCATTTTTTTTATTTTTGTTTGTTTTTCCTTTAAGGGGAGTTGGTGGAACATGAGGGACAAATCAAATAGATGGTGTTCTTTTGTTATTGTTTGTTGGCAACGTATGTGAAATAAAATAAAAAAAAACGACTAGTCACAATGGACTCAAGCAATCTCACTAAAGATTGCGAATCAGTCAGCACAGCGAATCAAATCCACTTTAATAGAACATCTGATCACAACTCACCTGTTGCGGCCTCTACTGCCTTCAGTGCATCTTGAACTGTCCTCGGTTGCTTGTTGCGGTGGGAGTGACGCCCACTGTGGGCAGATCTGATACTCCGCAGACGCACCTCGTTGGCTTTGAAGAAAGCAACCATGAAGGGCTGCTTGTCCTGGGACCCTCCATCGGTCGCCAGCCCTGCCAGACCCGGGCTCCTCCTGCGGCCTGCATCAGAATCTGGAGATTAATCTAATCCTTATATCATTGGGATGTTGAAAGCTTCAAAGAAAATAATGTACTTTATTACATTTGTTATATGTATGTTTTGTTTGTATTTATTTATTTTTTCCCTTTTTTTTTGGAAGCCTTGTGATTACCAAAAATGTGTTGTTTTGTTTTGTGTGTTTGCTTGTTTCACTTTTAAGACTCTTCAGATACTAAACTCTTGGTATGGAACAGATAATGTGTTCAAGTTTTTTCCATGTTAAGTCAACTTTTAAGCAGTATTTCGATTCCAGAGATATAATGTTTTCTGTGTCTAATGAACCTGGTGTACATCTGTTGAAAGGCTGATATTTTGAGAGCGAGAGAGAGACAAACTGATTTAACTTAACAGAGTCCTTTTTATAGCGACTGCTACTGACCGTGGCTGTCCTCCAAGACCAGGTGAAGTCCCAGGTTGTGTTCTGGTTGGAGTTGCCACAGATTACTGGAGGCTGTCAGGTCAAATACCAGCCACCCCTCCTCCGCCGCCCAAACCTCTCTCTGCTCCAGCAACAGTAGCTCCCTCTGGCTGCGGGGCGGGAGAATTAAAACAATTACCACAACTCACATTCGCACAAAATCAACAAGCTTTGAAATAACTCCAGGGATCCGTGTCAGCTAATAGTGGTCACCCAACACTCCATTTTCTGCTCTCCCACTCTGTCATAACATTACATATATTTGGCCATTTTGAAACAAATATTTTCATTCTTTTGTGAAATGAAAGGTACGAAAACAGGTTGAATGTGTGTGGCATGTTTGGGAAGTGTCACGTGGGTTTTAACATATTTCAATGAGCAGGATGAAATAATATGTGCATCGTCTGTGTGGTCTTGTAACGGCAACACTGCGGTTGTAAGGTGTCTCTATACAGCATTTTGTCTTTTACTCATTTTACTGCCAAGATATAATTTGAAGACATGGGTGTTGTATTGCTGCTCAAGGTTTTAGAAAAGTCTGCAAAGTTAAATAAGATTAAAGGCTGTTCCCCTGATGCCCTTTTGTCTGTGAGCGGCTGATGAATGACAATAGGCCATTGCCCCAGCCCTTTGTCTGAGAAATGCCACAGGAATTTAGCATACACAGGTTGAAATAGTGATGCACTTCTCTAAACTTGATTTGCATTAAGAGTGTGAGGAAAATAATGTGTCTTTAAGAGACTGAAAGCCCACAGTTGCTGAGGTGAAACCTGTTGAACGGCACAATGTAAAATGCGCTGGGTCTGTGTACCTGTTTTCTAACTTGGGCAGGACTTGGAAGATGCTAACTATGAATGTTTCATTTTCGTGTTGTTCGTAAATAAAATCCTTGTAGACTCTGAATTCTGCTGCGGTGATGGCCTCTCCCTCTGGAATTCGGGACAAGTCGAACTGGAACTCCCTCAGGATAAGCTGGTGGTTGTGTTCAACTGCAACGAGAAACAAAAAGTGGACACTTGATTAGGCCTCGCTGCGACGGTGGCAAACGCAAGAGCCCCGATGACTCCGTTTCGAGGGTTTGACTCAAAATGCGCTGAGTACAATCAGATGTTGCTTTTGTGATCTGTGCCACAACTCGGAGGCAATGTGGCTGAAATGGGGGTGTGTGGAGGGGGGACGACTTTTGATTGATCTAAACATCACTTAAGCGCATTCAGGCATATGTTCATGCCAGTGTGGGAGAGAAGGAAACCCACTCCTGGCTGCGTTTGGCTCACGGTCTAAATTACACACATGTGCTGACCACAAGAAAAGGCCCGTTAAGGCACTGGCCGGAAAACCACAGCAGCCAGTGTACTTTTATAAACAGACTCATAGGACCTATAGAGGATCTCACCAATTCATGTGTGACTTAACTATAGCGGTGCCACCCACACCTCTATAATCACTTTGCCAGGACGGCCTTATCACGACTCCTGGACACAGGCATTAAAGTGAAGCGGCGGTAGCAGTGTGTGGCAGGAGGAGGATTACACTCAGCTCTTAAACTGCAGAGACAAATGGTAAATTAAGAATTGCCTTTGACATTTCACCTAAGGATTGGTTTATGGTGTAGTAATTGGCATCTACACGTTTTTCTCTGGGTTTAGGCCGAGACAATTGCACAATAGCTTGTAATTGTCAATGTGGGTTGTGGTTTGAAAAGTTAAGTTTGTACATTTTCAGGATGCATGCCCTGGTGGTTCGTATGTGTACAGTGAGGAAAAATGAGTGCATATATTTGTCACAGAGAAGAGGATGAAGAGAATGGATACAGATGCGGCCAGATGATTCACTGTGGCAAGAACGCTGTTGTAAACTTGTATATGTGATCACTTCAGGCCCTTTTGGTGGAAGGGAACGTGTTATTCCAAATCTACTTTTAAGGGAACATTCAACTGGGATTGCACAATTGCCGAAACAAGGCAAGAGTAGAGCAGAGTAAAAACGTTGGTAGTGTGCACCTATGAAGTAAGAAACAGTGAAGTCCCAGTGGATTTGTCTATGAGAAAATGGTCTAATTCTCCATTAAAGTACCACTGAAGAAAATCTTAAGCTTTCTGAATACCTCCAAACTAAATCCTGACCAAAACATGTTGATAATAGGAGGTCTAAATTGGAAATAAAATTGTGATAAACAGATATAAAATGGATCAAAATGTGTAACCTACTGGTCCCACTAGTCTGTAAAGTTGTCCATTCTCATGTTTACACAGCTTTGGAGTTTATCCTCATTGAGAGCAGCATCTGCGGTGGTGGTGTGTGTGTGTGTCACGACTCCCATTATTCCTACTGGCACCCACTATATGACATCACCTTTCACCCCCCTCTGACAACTTACTATTGTTTTCATACACAGCCTTTGCAGCACCCACTCTGTCTTGAGTAAGTCTTCTAAAAACATCTCCAAACCAAAAACACACAGTCGTTAGGAGCGCTGCATACTGAGCCTTGCCAGTCATTTGTTTGACCGCAATTAAAGCCGGGAATGGAACCAGGAGTGTTTTTATGATGGCTATAATTGCTTGTACGGACTCGGTGTGTTTACGTTAGGGACCATTAGCTGCACTGATCAGACCTCAGATATGCAAACTTCCCCGTGGGAGGCGTTTCAACACTTCACAGTGCTCCTGACAGAACCGGGCCACACAACCAGCATCCGCTTTACTGTGTGGCATCAACACCTCAGCTAACTCTGCAAAGGACTTGAAAACACTAAAGATATCAAATGAAATGTCCAGTGCCTCAATAAATCACCATTAGCCATCCTGAAGCTGAACTGCTAATCAGATTACCTCTGGACAAGAAGCTCAGTGTTTGATGTTACTTTGGAAACAGCAATCGGATTATGCAAAATATTGGTTAAGACAACATGATTGCTTCAGAGCATAGAGGCCACTATTAAAATAAGGTTATTGTTAAACAAGCTCATCAAGTAAGCTAACAGTTCAAAGGATCTTAAACAGACTTATTGTCAATAACGTGTGAAGTGAACCATCCCGGATAATCACATCGAGAGCAGATATGAAGAATAGAATATTCTGTAGAACACACAAATGCTTGCAGTAATCTCTTTATGCTTCCATATAGCTTAGTAGCTCCAATAAAACTACATAGTATTGTCTTTCCATAACAGATGAATAAGTCAAAATGTTTAAACTTATTTCACATTTAGATTTTGCTGTCTATGTTCCGCTTATATTTAGAAATGCTGCAGTGAGTCAAATTCCTCCTGTGAATTGCATCGTAACAAACAGCATATGAGACACTGCAAGTCAACATGTAAATATATGGTAAATTTTACATATATTCCTTGAGATAGCACGTAGTCCACCTTACTGAGATGCTGCCAGAACTCTTGAGAAAAGGAACTTTAAACCATTATTCATGAACAACTCACAAGTCCAAGTGTGCCAATTACAACCTTTTCATAATGTATTCTAAAAACACACGTTAAGATTATTAGATTCCTTTTTGGAGAGGGGCATAGCAAAAAAATAAATCAATTTATTTTATTTGTGCACAACGAAAAGACTAATCCAGTTGTATTATTTGTTATTACCAGATTTAATAGATTTGAATTTGCCTGGCTCATCCTAGCCTATTTCATTTATCAATTATTCATATTTATATTATCTCTTTATTTGCATAGGTTTTTTTTTCTTGTTTTTGTTTTTTTGCATTGGTATTATTTAGGTAGGCTATTATTAAAAATGTACAGTCATTTATATGTATATTTTTGTGTTTAAGCTACAACAAATAAGTGTAAGCCAAACTCACCCATGTTAACAAAACTCATGACCGTGTCCGCTTCATCCAGAAAGTGGCTATCTTGCACAGAGATGGCAGGGGGGAGCAGAGTCGCTGCAGGTGTGTACTCGAACCCGGTCGCATGGAGGTCTGTAGAGATGGTCTTGTACAGGTCCAACATGAACATTGGCGCTGCGTTTTGTTTAGTGTGGACGTGCGGCCGGGGGCGGTGCGGCAGACCGAGGACGGACAAGATCTCTCGCTGTATCTCTCGGCGCTCCTGGGTGCGCAGTCGCCTGTGGATGAAGCTGGAGTGCACCTCGTTGTCCATGGAGAAGTTAGAGAAACCTACGTGAGACGAAAAGACGCACTGGAGCCAAGAAACAACAATGACAGCCTTGGCAAAAGTGTTTGGCACCATTTTGGCACCGACTTTTACGCACGACTGCAAGTCGTCCAAGTGCTCACTTTGCAAAAATATATTTTCTGTTAAAACGCACTAAATGAAACAATTCAGGAAAGCTTCTAAATTCCAAAGCGGGCTTACGTGGTGTTATCGTCGGTGTGCACGCTCCACTGATCGCCCTGTGTTTTTATTGAGGGTTTTTGATAGGGGACTGGAGGGAGGGGCGCGGGGACAAGTCTAGGCTGACTCAATTAACCAGATCAGTATGTAATAATGAAGAGGTGTCTTTGTGTTGATAAAGAGAAAGCAGGGTGTGAACTTTGCATATTGTTTTTCGTGGGCTGGATTATCGGGGCGGTGCGGGAAACACATTACTTCAGTACAGTTAGGCTACATTACCTTCATGGACATTATTTAGCCTAAATAGGCTATAGGCTTACTGTTTTGTTAAAAAAAATGTCATACTTCCAAATTTCCATTTTTGCCAGTGACTGCAGTACACCCTGCTTTCTTGTTCAACATGGTACCTCTGTGCCATTGTACTGACCTCTGTAAAATAGGCTGACAATAAGAACTTTTTTTGCATTTACAATGTTGGTCTTGATGTTTAAAGCCACACTGTGGAACATTCCCGGTTACGTAGCCTAAGCAACTAAACTGTCATAAAACGCATGACATAAACCAACCAAACATGCTCCTGTGATCGGGTTGATACCGACTATGCTATTTTTGTATTTTTTAAGAGACTTAACTGTTTTCAAACCTCATGTGGCTCCCTCACATCAAAGTAAAACTGCAACACTGAATAAGAGCTGGCGATGCTCTTCTCTCACCAAAGTCATGAGCCATGTCTGAGGAAGGTGAGGATGCTCATGATAAGTATTTTACCCAATAAAACATCCATAATGAAATCAATTTCTACTGTTTTGGGATGAAATGTGTACAAAATGTGGCTTTGTTAAACATACAGTATAGTAATGTTACACTGTTTATTAACTTTATACATTTACATAGGCCTATGACAATGTTTACCAAACATTTCACACTAGGAATGACCTTTTTTTCTTTTCTTTTTTTTTAAAGTGATCATTTATCACATGAAAACCAGATCTATAACAGAACTATACGGACCACGAAGAAAATAGTTCTAAACAAGTACCAAACCCCCAAAAGACAAAAACATAAATAAAGTGGCCTTTAAATTACAGTGAATATAGAAGTGATACTGAGGTGCGAATGAGAAACACCAGCATATGGTTAACAAAGTAACTTTTTAGTAGCCCTGCATATTTGTTAATTAGTTTGTTTGTCTGTTTGTTTGTTTATTGGTTTGTTTGTTTGTTTGTTTGTGTTTGGTAACTTGTGTGGCAAGGAACAGCCAGCGAGTGAGAATTGGGACTATGATTAAGAGTTTAATGTGAATTCAATATGCTATGAATTAGCCTGAGATTAGGCCTAGGCCACATATGTTTGTTCCAATGGTTCTTTAATGGCCCAACATTCTCCATGAGTAAAGAGTTAAACAGAGGTTCAAAGTTTGATTTAATGTAGCCTACAAGATTTAAATTGTCCCCAGATTGTGGTGAAAATAACTTTTTCTAATTAGCGGGGTCTTTCTTGTTCTAAATGCATTCATTTGGTTTAAGAATGCTGCAGTACCACCTCATTTCCAATCACCATGGCAGAAGCTGAATGTAAATCAAGGTGTTGTTGCTACTTAACACTCACTCCATGGTCTGTGATCACATAGATTATAGGCTACTTCAGAATGTAAAATGCTCACATGGCCAAGAGCCGTGGGCTCATGAAACATGATCAAAACTCACTGTCAGGAAGATGAGGAAGATGCAGGCAACAAGCAGGAATTGGACATGTGGGCTTTAAAATGTAGATTGTATTGTTTTAATTTCACAAAATCAAATTATATATATATTTTTATATTATTAAACATGTATTTATTTATATTTAAATTAGAGATTGTAACACACCTATAATTAGGCTAGGCCAGGTCACTGTTGGAACCAATCTGTATACATAAAGGATAAAACAAAACAGCCCACAGTGGGAAATGCATGTAATGTACAATTCATGCTTCTGGAATTACCTTGTTGTCTGGCACATCCACCAAGATTGGATGTAGTAACTGCAATTTTGCCATTTGCCATGCAGATAGACGATTTAATAGAAAGCTTAGCCTTACAGCTGAAATGAGTGTGCCCTATTCAGTGGTGGAAAGTAACAAAGTAAAAAGTACAAGTACAAGTAAAACGTACAAAATATAGGTACTTTTACTTTACTTAAGTACATTTTATGATGAATACTTTTTACTTTTACTTCACTACATCTTAGAGACTGTGTCTTTATTCTCTACTCGACTACATTTTTAAATTGGGTTAAAAATAAAAGTATTTTATTTTCAAAGTGACCTCTTTACGATTAACTGGTTTAGTCCCAGTTTAGACTTGGTTTAGTGGTTTACTCCTTTGGACCTTGTTTAGATCTTGTTTAGACCTGACGTAGTTTAGTCCGGGTTTAGACCTGGTTTACTTCCTGTTTTTGACCTGAGTTAGTGGTTTACTCCTTTAGACCTGGTTTGATTCGAATTATTTTTGAAAAATCCTGCATATTAAACTCTTAAATACTTTTACTTACATTACATTTTACCATGCATACTTTTGTACTTTTACTTAAGTAAAAAAAAAAATCAGATACTTTTACTTTTACTTAAGTACACTTTTGGTCCTGTATCTGCACTTTCACTTAAGTAAGAATATCTAGTACGTCTTCCACCACTGGCCCTATTTGGTTCATTGTCCATGTGGTAGAAGTTGCCAGTACTTTCTGCCCATTGGAGTAAATTAGTTTCTGCCCTGTACTAACCGTACTAACCCGGTGGATGTGTAGTTCAATGACTGCCCCCTAGCGTCCAGATTCGGTAACCTGTGACATCATCCACACGCGACAACCAGAGAACAAGCGCCACATTTTACCATTTTTAATGCGACAAAAATATTAAGCAGTTTCTCGCTGATTTCTGCCCATGGTTTCGATTTAGTGGTATGTATTTTAGTTAAGTGAATTGTTAGGTCTGTTTTGTACAGTTTGCTTTGGTGCTATAAGAGCCGTGACGGCATCTCTGACATTTAGCAGTAGCTTAGGTTTCATGCTACTCCATAAATCCTAATAGCGCTGTTTTGTGTGTACTGAGGTTTGTGTGTGTTTTTTTTACTTTTGATTATAGTGATCATACGATAAAAAAGACACATCAAACGTGCTCTAGCTTTAGCTTCTGTCATCGCTGAATTAGTAAGCTTGTAAACACTTTGATGCTAAAAACAAAACAAAAAACCTTTGCAATTACTTGGCTATTTTCTTCACAGGCGCAGTTGGGAGGTACAGTTAATGCGCCATGAGTTTATTTGGGAAAACCACCGGGTTTGGAACTGGAGGTACAGGGGTCTTCGGAAGCACAACCACAGACAGCCACAATCCTATGAAGGTACAGATCAACCTGATATGGTTTTATAAAAAATATGCTCTCTTAAACTTTCACTTACTAACAACAATATCCAAATATAAAGTCAAACCCCCTTAAGATGCGGTGCTGCAATATGTACGTACTGTTTGCATGCACGATTATTTCTAATCATGGCTCCAACACAAACATAATTTTAATTGTAATACTTTAATTGTTGTTTTTTGCTCATCACATAGTGCGGTGTTGCTGTACGAACTTTGTTACAGGATGTAGAAGTGTCTTCTCCTCCTGATGACAGCATCAGTTGTCTAGCCTTTAGTCCTCCTACTCTGCCTGGGAACTTCCTCATCGGAGGATCTTGGGCTAATGATGTGAGTTGTATATCTAAGTCTTCACAATGTTAAATCCTATAATTCATATAACATGCTTGTGAATATAGCTTTCGACCATTCGCTTGCTGACAAATATTTGAATGTATTATCTCTTCAAGGTCCGCTGCTGGGAAGTACAGGACAATGGACAAACAGTCCCCAAAGCCCAACAGATGCATACCGGACCAGTGCTGGATGCCTGTTGGAGTGATGTAAGTGCTGTGGTAAAACTGTGCTAAAGGCTATTTATGATGTGCTGTTTTTGTTCAAAAGGATGGCAGTAAAGTGTTCACAGCCTCATGCGATAAGACGGCCAAAATGTGGGATCTTAACAGCAATCAAGCCATGCAAATTGCGCAGGTTGGGCAGCGGTACAAGACTGATGGTAGTGTGAAAACTTTAGAATTTCAGTGTGACATTTTGTGTTTTTACAGCATGATGGTCCAATCAAAGCAATTCACTGGATAAAGGCCCCCAACTATAGCTGTGTGATGACAGGCAGTTGGGACAAAACACTGAAGGTACAATAACCTGCTTTTTCTAGTTGAACAGCAAAAGTTGTTTTGTCGACCCAATTTTTTTTGTCTCTTCAGTTCTGGGACACACGTTCCCCCAATCCCATGATGTCTTTGCAGATGCCAGAGAGATGTTACTGTGCAGATGTGGTAAGTAGTTGCACATTTAAATTGTTTTGATAAGTTGTGTCATTGGTATTTATTCTAATCGGGACAGTGCATGTTAATGATGAACATACATGGGTCTCATGCATGTAAACAAGCCACACTGGATTATAGCCGTGGGCTAATTTCCATCTATCCAACTACTTATGTGTAATTACTGAACATAGTATTTGTTTCAGCAGCTGTAGTCATTTCACTCCCCATTGCGCAGTTTTTCTCTTTCACAACTTGGCACTATTTAAAAAGGGTCTTGTATGGGCTTCTTTTCCCTGCGTTAGGTCTATCCCATGGCGGTGGTGGCCACAGCTGAGAGAGGTCTCATTGTCTACCAACTGGAGAACCAGCCTTCTGAGTTTCGTCGAATTGATTCTCCTCTTAAACATCAGGTACTGACTATATATTTTCATGCCACACAGACCTCACAAACATACCCGCCTACATACTGGACACATGTGGCCTTTAAACTCTACAGTATTTATATACCACGGCAAGTTTATTTGTAGAGCACAATTCATACACAAGGCAATTCAAAAGTGCTTCACAGTTGCATAAAATGACAAGAAAGCAGGAAAAATCAATCCATAAAACATCAACATTAATTAATTACAGCAAAAAGCAAGTGTGCAGATAAAATACATTCAGTTGTCATAAAACCAAATCCTTCCTAAAAAAATGTATTAAACAGTTATGTCTGTGTTTCTATGTAGCACCGCTGCGTGGCCATTTTCAAAGACAAGCAGAACAAGCCTACGGGATTCGCTCTTGGAAGTATTGAAGGAAGAGTGGCCATTCACTACATAAATCCTCCAAACCCGTAAGCTTTAAAATACCTGTGTGTTCTGTTTTTACAAAGTTTCCCAAAGCGGATGTTTTATACTGTAATAGTTAAAATGGTTATTTGTTGATCTCCTTTTCTTTCAGAGCTAAAGACAACTTCACCTTTAAGTGCCACCGATCCAATGGAACCAACACCACCACTCCACAGGATATTTATGCTGTATGCTTTCCTGAAATGTCTGTGATATTTCTTTCTATGACGGTGTCTGATTCATATCCATTTGATTGTGCAGGTTAATGCCATATCCTTCCACCCCGTGCATGGCACCCTGGCTACTGTGGGCTCAGATGGACGCTTCAGCTTCTGGGACAAAGATGCCCGCACAAAGTTGAAGACTTCGGAGCAGCTTGACCAACCCATCACTGCATGCTGCTTTAACCACAATGGCAACATCTTCGCTTATGCTTCCAGTTATGATTGGTCCAAGGTACAAGGCTTTTTTTTTTTATACAGATGAAGGCTATCACTTCTCTATAATTTACATGCACGCAGAGATCAGGATTTGTGCTTTATTCTTGGATAAAGAACAGTTGTCCCTGTAAGAAAATGATAACCAACATAAACAACTTAAAGACCGCATAGGATCATACTTCAATGCCTGACTAACAGTTTTATTCTGTATAACTTTTTATGTATTTCAAATGTTGAAATCAAAACATTTTTAAATAATATGCATCAAATGTTGGGGTTGGGCTAAGATCTTGTGCTGCAAGATCGAATGCCACAAGATCTTTTAATATTGTGGATTTTATTTCTTTATTTTACTGCACTGTAGACAGTTTACTACAAGGACTATTTACTTAACTGTTACCCACCAGTGTTTACATAATATATTGGATTGCACTTTTAAATTGATTTTCATATCTTTTATACTGTTCAGTAAAAGGAAATATTTATATATTAATACAAACTATGTCAAAATCTCATCTTGTTCTCGTGAACGCAATCTCGTGTCTCGTCTCATTAAATATCAAATACTGAAAAATGACTAAATGTAACATTGTAGTTAAGATTTTCTAAGTCATGGGTTGTTTGAGTTGGGGACGTATCACGTCTCTCCTCTGGCTCGTCTGAGACTTGGCAGCGCTGCTTTTTAAACTCTTGCTCAAACTCTGCAACCAAGTCAAGTTGACGACTTTGAAAACATGAATGTAACATTGTCTTGACCTGCAAATTCTAATCCGGGCTACTCATGGTAACGAGTGTTTCATGTTTTGTTGTTTTTTTTAGGGCCATGAGTACTACAATCCTCAAAAGAAGAACTATATCTTCTTAAGGAATGCTGCAGAGGAGCTGAAACCTCGAAACAAGAAATGGTGAGAGAAGGGCAGCCATGTTAATCTGGCGACAGAGATCACTGGATGACGCTGCTCAACTTCCTCAAAATCCTAAGACTTTTGGGGATGCTCCCTTGTATGCGGGAAGACAGAATAGTGACTTGAATCAGATTTTAGCACTGCTATTTAAAAGTAACCCTTTTGGTGTGAAGCTGTTGTTGTTAAAGGCAGGTTTTGGTTCCGCCGGCTGACTTTTAAACAAAGACAGCGCAGAGAGACCCAATGGGTGTGTGATATTACAGCATCAAACCCAAATGTAATGCCAGTTTGTGAAATTGAGATCTACGCAAAATGTGGCTTTGAATAGCTCACACCATTATGTCATTCGGCACTTGACATTTAGAGTTGCTGCTCTCAAGAGAGAGACTTAATCTTGCCTTAATTAATCCTGTTGTGAAATTTGCCTTGTAAATGGAAGACATTGTACAATGTTTCTTGCTTGTAGATATTTAAAATTAAGACTTGTTTGTCCCACAACAGAGCAATATCACACTCACTAATTTCTTTGCTGATGGCAATGACAAAATGTGGCTTTGCATTAACTTATTTAATTTTATTGACACAAAATATACATATACAATTTGCTTAGATTTTTCAATTTCAAGTTTGTTTTGTGCAGATATGCGTGAAATAAATCTTGATGTAAAACATTCTTTGTGACTGACTGCTTGCTCCTGTCTTTAGATTCGTCGTGCCAAGTCAATTCTCTTACGGAGAATTGCGGAAGACCTGCTGCTTTAGTATTTTTATGCCCAAGACTGACTCCTTCCCTTCGGCAAACGCATGGACCAATGCTGAGGTGCTGGGTACAGTGCATGGACCAATCAGAGGGGCACACTGGTGTTGATAACAGATTTGTAACTGTTTGTCTCAGTGGTCTTCACTAAAGGGAGCGTTAATGTCGCTCATTTTGATGTTTCTGCATTATATTGTGTCAATTTTATTTTTTATTGATCTCCAAAGACTTCATTTTCTCATCTTTGACTGTTTAAGATATAGATCTTAAAGGAATTTGGATGTCAAATAAATAAGTGCATTCTCTGTTACTTGAACATGCTTCTTGTGGCCTCTAAACAAACGTTAATTTACGATTTATTTGAGAGAAAATACATATTTTCTTTTGTTGGTTCCAAAAAACAAAAACAGATTTGATGCGTCTATTTGAACTGCCAGCAGGTGGCGCTCAACACAAGTTAAACAACTGTGGAGTTGACAAACTTTGAAGAACATCTTTGTAGCTGAAATCTAACGGGTTCCAACAAGGGACAAATAAGATCAAAGCTGAATCTAGCGTAGATTTGCGGTTAGAAAGTGGTGGGATTTGTCAACAGGATATGAATGTAGGGGACCGCTACAAAGGGATGTGTGAAAAGTTCATGAAGAAGCGGGTGTGAATTAAATGCCTTTTTATTGAGGTCATTAGAGTGTCACCTCACTGTCAGACAGTCGTTCTAGTACTTCACAGTGGAACACAAGGTATTGAAGGTGATATGCCATTACCCGTGCAAGGCCTTTCCTGGATTTTTACTTAAGATCTGTGTAATTAGACAGGTGGGTTATTTTCTGCTGTTCCTCTCCACTGGACCTAAAAGTACCCACACATTCTTACAGACAAGTGTGAATAAAACTACCACTGTCTCGAGCGCTTGCTTACCCACAGCAGTGTTCCTCTACAGTACACTGGCTTCAATCTGGCCTACAGCAAAGGCTACATTTCAGTTGATTTTTAGTTGAAATACATTTTATTTTTGTATTTCAGTATCAAGTAAAAGCAGACATTTGTCAAAAAATACCTTTGTGTGCTTTCCATTTTATTATAAATGGAAAGTGAAAACGATCTAGTAGACTAGATGTTCTGATCATATAGGGGCCCACTCTCTATCCTCAGCCTCCTATTTTCAGGTAATCCAAGAGTATTAGGGACAAGTGCTGCAAAATAGCTCCTGCTATAAGCACTATGATGCATACATCAGACTTATGTTGTAGTGTGTCTATGTTTTTGTTTCTGTAAGCCAAATAAATAAATATTATAGAGACTTATTATAGAGAGATATGCTCAACAGTTTAGTTGAAACATGAAATAAAAATTATCCGTGTTATTATATCTCTTTTATGGGTTGTGCTGAACTCGTAAGCAGAGATCAGGGCCACATGGACAGATGTGCAGGTCAAGAAATGCTTAACCTCTTAACCCCTGCCTTAACCAAGCACATTTTCTCCAGTTCGACTTTAACCAAATCTAAAAGCTTCTTGAAAAAATAGACACAAAGACGAGACGTCGATGAGGATGAAAACGCACACAAACACAGAACAAGTGATGAAAAGGCAACAGAAAAAGTACATAAACACAACACAAAATCTTAGATCAGTTTTGTAAGTCTGAGCTTTCAAATGAGGTGTTACTCTGGCTGAGTCGCGAAGCTTTTGGATTTGGGTAAAGCTGAACTGGAGAAAATGTGCTCGATTATGGCGGTGGTTAAGAGGTTAATATAAATACAGGGTAATCTAACCCTCGGACCCGGACAATGACTTGCTCATTAATGCAGTACAATAGACTGTGTGTGGACCAGTCCCGCTCTTTTCGTTTACCCTTCAATATAGACTTCCCTTTTGTGTTTCTAGGGACAAAAGCAGGTGCGGGACATCCACGAGACAGGCCGGTCAGTGGGCGGGGCCGGGAGCAGAGGAGCTCAGGGATTGGTCAAGAGTTGTGTGTGGGCGTGGCCCCAGCGCTAGTGGATAAAACATCGCGGCTCAGTCTATGGTGACACAGTCAGCCGTAACACCCACGGTAATACCGCGCGCAACACACTTTTCAACCAAGGATTTCACGTTTAAAGCACCGCAGTAGACACCGGCTTGGACGGCACCCAGGAGTCCCCGCGACCGGGTGAAATAGAGTAGGCTGAGCTCGTCTTCTCTGATGCTGGGACATTATTATTGAGCCACTTGTTTGCAGCAGTTCAGCGGCGCGCGTGTTGGCGGCGTTGTCAACGACGGACCAATGCTTCTGCATCAGTTCATGAACGGTGCCCTGGAAGTCATGCCCCCCACACCGATCCAGAAAGACACCCGTCTCACCAAAATCTTCGTCGGCGGGCTGCCATACCACACGACCGATGCTTCGCTTAGAAAATACTTCGAGGCGTTTGGAGAAATTGACGAGGCGGTGGTTATAACCGACAGGCAGACGGGGAAATCGAGAGGATATGGATTTGTAAGTAAAGTTACTCCAACTAGTTTGCTGTGTCATCTTTTATTTATTTATTTTTCCCCGCTGTATATGCCATCTAAATGTCCAATCCCTAACAACAATTCACCCTGGTTTTCTTTTGTGGTCCTTCCTTGTACATCCATTGTTCAACGAGCCCACATGCCAATGGTTTTCTCCACTGGAGCATGATAATTGAAGAGCATCCCTGCTTTTTCGCCTGACTGGCTGTTTTTCTTTTTTTTTAGTTTAATGAGGATGAGGGATCTCACGAGTTGATGGGTAACTAAGACGATTATATTTCAACATATGTCTCCTGCCCCCCCGTTAACCCCTCGATCACCCCTGGCTTATGCTCCGGATAAGTCTTGCTGGCTTGCTTTATATGGTTACTTTGGAGCAGTGTGGAGCTTGACCTTGCACACTCTGCTCTCCATTGTCAAGGGCTGGAGAAGTTGCTTGTGTGAAGTATGAGATTTACACCCAAAACTTGGCTGCTGTGAAAGAATTGCCCACCAACAATGAGTTTTTATGAACTTCCTTTGATATCAACATAGGAAATATTCCACAAATTACATCTGCATCCACTGCTATTGTAGTCTTTGTTGGAAATGCTTGTTTGCTTTGCCCATGCATTAATCACACAGTGACCCTTGTCCATAGCTGGATTCATGAGACATACCCTCCCTGACCTCCAGATGCCTGTTATTTCTGTAATGGAGATAAAGACTGTCCTTTTTCACTCGCACAAAGAACAGAAGGAGCAGAAATGCAAATATTTACCAGAAGTTTGGAAAGGCAGCCACAATTGTCCCGTCAAAACCAAAGAAGGAATGGAAAATGTTCATGTTTACTTGTAAAAGCAGGACAAGACAATCGCTTTCTGTTGACACATAAACTCTAGCACTGTTAGTGTTACAGGTTTAACAGGCTTCAGGCCGTTGGGAGCTGCCATGAGGTGAACACCATGTGGTAAACTGCTAAGTCAACGAAACGGCAAGGAGGTGCCCCCTTTTTTTTTTTTAAATACACTTTAAGTGGATTAGCAAAAGAAAAAAAACCTCAGCAGTGTTCATCACAGAGTAAACACAGTCTTCTTCCTGTGTGTTCAGAGCACAGGCCCTGGAGGGGGCTTTGTTCTGCTGCTTTCTACTGTCAAGTGCATTTAAGTACAATTGTCTGTTACAGAGAATTAATACATTTTTACATTTAATCTAAGAAAATAATGTCACTATGGGGTTATTGTTGGATTAACAATAAATGTTTCTTGTATGTTTGTACGGTTGGGCCAGGTACGTGTTGAACAAAGCCTCAAATTTAGTTCAGTCAAAGTTTGCATCTAGCATTTCCTTTTGATGCTATTAATAATGAATTAACAATGTAGAGATGGTGGCTCATATAGTGGTTGTGTTGACTTGTAATCGGAAGGTTTGCTGTTCACGTCACCGACTTTGCCTGTGAATGCAGTGAGTGGTTGTGCTAGAGTCACCGACAGGCAGCCTTACTCCCGTCAGTCTTCCCCAGGGCAGCTGGGGCTGCAGTAGTTGCTTACCACCACTAAGTGTGGAATGAATGAATAATGCCTGCAGACGGGTTGGCATCCTATAAACCAGGGGAAGGCAACGTCAGGCCCAGGGGCGTAGTCCGGGCCTCCAGCATCTGACCTCTGGCCCTAAGATGATTTTGAGAATTATTATTACACAAATCCAGGGTCAAATACCCTGGAAGTGCCCTACAATTCAGAAATGACTGTCAATTACTTTCAAGTTTCCTAGAGGATGCCCCCAACCCTGAACTTTTCATAAGGAAGAAAATCGTCCCACAACTAAGCTTACTTGCCTACCCTGGCTGCTACCCCTGTCATTGTTAGCTCTTTACTGTACAGCCCTTTGACTTGCAGAGGTTACTGAACCCTCTGCGTTGGCAGTAAGGGCAAAACAGACGGCCTGTTTAATGCCAGGGCAGAGAGAGGAGGGGCTGTCTATCTCCTTTTAATATTTAGTTCCTAATTGGATAAGATCGTCTCCAGATCCATATTTCAGCAGCTTTGCCCAGTGGCAGCTTGGCCTTCACTGCTGCTGTGGGCACTTAAGCTTATCACTACGCTTTCCATTTGCATTGTTGTACAAACAGCGGAATCGTGAAAGGCTTAGTGAAATTTCTTGAAACAACAAGTTTCATGATGAACATGCGGAACCTTCTTGAGCGTTACTTGTGAGAAAATATTCACCACTTGTTTGTGTTTGTGTCTGTGAAGGTGACAATGACCGACGAGAGAGCGGCGGAAAGAGCCTGCAAAGATCCCAATCCGATCATTGATGGAAGGAAAGCCAATGTGAACCTGGCGTACCTGGGTGCCAAGCCTCGCACCATACAGCCAGGTGAGAACTAGTCAGAAAGTTGCTTTTGTATGTTATTAATCAATTACTCGATTTAATCTGTGTGTGTGTAATTAATGTGAACCGCTCTTATTTGCATATGAACTCGTAAGATAAGCAAATGTTCATTCACTTAACTTGGAGTTAAAGGCACACTGCGTAACATTTTGGACTAAACAAAACATGCTCCTAATGACCAGCTCGACACAGAAAATGCTTTTACTGCAGTGGGTAATCAAAGAATGGTTTTGGATGAAAATCGAACCTTTTAAATCTCAAATTCTACTGATTTTAGTCAACATCTCCATGGAAACGAGCTGGAGACGTCCCCCCTGCCGGTAAAGTTAGTCATGTCTTAGGAGAGGTGAGCCGCTCACAGCGAAGGCACATGTTTGTGTATTTAGGAGGTATTTTTCAATTATGAAAATATCTGTCATAAAATAAATGCTTTTTATTTCAATTTTGTTTACTGAGTTAAAATTCTACGCAGTGTGGCTTTAAGGTAAAGACTACTTTTTGTCTCTGCTTTTGACCCATTCTTATATGATACTTTACCACCTGCCACTGCGGCACTCGGTTATCCATCTACAGCTCTTGAACAATGTTTGGCCAGGCCTGCTTAGAGGTTTAGACAGTGATTAGAGCAGGGCGATTTCCCCCCCACCCCCCAATTTATTTTATTTTTTTATTTAAAAAAAACTCTATTTACGATTCGATAAATGACTGTAAATATATTTTAAATATATTTATTGTTTTTTGTTAAAGTGCGTCAACAAGCCCAAAAATAGCAAAGGAATGTTTTGGCGTTTCTGTGAAAAACCAGAGCATTTGGAGAAAAAAAATCATGGTCCGCCTTGTTGGGACCTTTTTGGCTGTGAGGCGAGAGGGCTAACCACGTTAAATATTTATCTGAAAGACGTACAAGTAAGCGATTGTTTCTACTAATTGTTTTTTAGGGTAAGAAATTCCCAACTTGTTATTGAGCTTGTGTAAAACAAAAATCACATTCTGACACAATGCCGGCCTGTCCGGTTATACAGTCAGTCAAGTGTGTGCGGCCGCAGCCTCCTGCTCGCCGCGCACTGCAAACTGTTGTGTTAGATTCCAAACAGAGTTGCCCTCTGTTTTTGTCTTGTCGGGCCTCTGTGCATTGTTCCGCGCTCCGCCTCTGTAAATGCAAATGTCTGACGGGCTGCATCGTGTCTTCCAGGCATATCCATCGGAGTGCAGCCTATTCACCCCGCGCTCATCCACAGGCCGTACGGGTAAGTCAGCACCATGAGTGGAAACCCTCCTGATCTTTGCCCTCTCGCTCGCTCTGGTGATGCCTCTAGGTTATCGTTGACACACGGGGCCCCCTGGACAGGACATGTCAGTTTCTGTGTCTGTGTAAAACTCCAGCTGTACTTCATTAGCATAAGACGGTCGGGCCTGGAGATGGTTCACATATCTATGGTAATGTGAGAGAGCGTTCCAAAGGCGAATATCGGACTCACTTGTTAGCTTCTGTCAGGCACGCTCTTGACTCGTGCACCTGCCTGAACTGCTCCGTCACTGAGAGAGCCTTCACCCGGGCGTCTATGTTGTGGAAACCGACTCCATAGCGTCTCAGAGTCACGGTCCAGCAACAAGTAATGTGCTTCGGCCCGCTGCAGTGACACCCCCCCATGGCTCTCGAATGTCCTCCCTCAAACAACCGTTAACGACTTTCCACATTTGATATAGCCAGATCTGGATGCAGCAAACCCATTTAAGGACAGGTCCAGACAGTACTCAGTTTAGCCCATAAATTATTACTACTCCCCAGAAGTCATAAAACTGTTAGGCTTTTAAGATTCTCCAGAAGTGTATAGCTGGATATTTATTCTGTAATCCTTCTAAAGATTAATTGTCCTATAAATGTATTTACCTAAACTTAAAAGCTATTCATTGAAGCCCTTGAAAGTTCCCCACGTTGACTGAAGAAAATGTTACTTTGCAGAGAAATAAAGCAACAATTTGTGATACATTCTAAGGCCGACTTTGATAATGTTTTATTTGAACAAAGCACAAGCAGTTTACAAGAAAGTAAGGTTTATGTTTTTATTAGGGGAGTAACTAAAACTATAAAGAATATTCCCTTATCGGGCCAGTGGAAGGGTCAACAGGGACATGTCCAGTCCTGCGCCAAGTCCAATCGGCCACTGGAAAGTCCCCCAGTGTCCACAGTGAGCGCGGATGGCACAAGAGCCCAGAGACGTGAGGAATACAGTGGTGCTTTGAGGCATGTGTCTGACAGGTGTGAGCTCATATTACAGCCTTTTACACCCTCTTAATCTCCCGTGACCCGCACCCTAGAGATGCAGGGGCCAGCCGCGCACACTGCACCTGTCGGCAGGACTCCCGAGTCGGCTGGCTGACAGATGCAGACCTCCCCGAGATGCACAAGTGGCTTTTCTTTGTGCCTCTAGTCTCCCTGCAGAGCCCTTGATAACATATGGCGTGAGCAGAGTACGTGGTGGGATTGTTGAGGCGCTGGGCAGTGTAGGATCCAAGAAAACGCTTGCCATTTGCCCATTATCAGCATATTTCTGTTGTCAAATTAGTTGAGCAATGTGAGGAAAAGGCCCAAGATCATAAGGCCGCTCTACATATCGCCAAATTGTTATCGCGGTATTCCACCACATCACAAGAGGCTGCAATATATCGCACGTTGAGATCTTCCATCTGACTGGGAGTGAGACTTTATTTTTTTTGCTTGTAGCTGCGGATTGGTGCAAAACGCTATTCTCCTCAGCTTTCTGTTTTGAACTACCTGTATTTGTCCCATTGGAGCGCTGTCACCGGGAGCGCCGCATGGAGACGGAAAGCTGACACCTCTGGGGTTGCAGGCAGATTTTTGAGGGGGGAAGAAGAAGAAGAAAGGAGGGGGTGTCTGGGGTTCTACTTGGGGGACTGATGCTTAATGAGCCGGGGTGCTCCCTTGGAAACTCACTACAGGTGTCAAACAAAACACCCTTTTTTCTGTTCCTGCTCAAAGGAGATAATCAGCTCGTACAAGTGCTCCAAGGTGTTGTTTTTACCCACCCACCCACTCCCTGCGCTTCTGTTTTCACACCAGTGGAGTCACGAGATGAAGGTCACTTTGTTATCACTGCTCAGTAATATTTAGCACCCTGTTGTCATAATTCGCAAGCTGTTAAGTGCTTTATAAAGCCTCACTTTTTTTCTTCCTTTTGAGTGCTAAATATTTCAGGATCTAATGCAATGTGGCGTCCTGTCATCTCTGCACTGACGGTCAGCACAAAAGCAGCTGACTGTTGGCTTCCACGCATCAACCACTTTTCACTCAGCTTGGCGTTTTTGTTGCTCAGGGACGTCGGATATGACAACTCCTACCCGAAATTACAGAAACTTTGACATTGACCCACAGAAAACGATAGAGCTAATGTTATTGGTAGGGCTCTCATTGCAGTATTTCCCTATTGTGGTGAGACTTGAAGTACAAAATCGGGACCAAAACGAGGCCGAATTAGAAAAATCACGACTAAAACTGAACTGGCTCAGGTTTAAGTTGCCCTGCATTTTGGTTTTTGGTTGTGCTGGCAAAAAATGTGTCAATCTCCGTGAGACTGAAGACCTGAGGGATATATTGCAGCTTCTCTATATGGATTTTACGTCACCCATTACTGTGATATAATGATCATTTCCCTATATAGTGATTGGCATGTTCTTAATTTCATTACTATGTCATGTCATAAGGTTCGGGGTCAACCAATGCTTTTGAAAAGTTGATCCATGACGAGCCAGAAATGTACTAAGTCAAATTCCCATTTCTTCCCATTTACCCAAACTATAATATTGGCATCTTTTGCATAAACAAGAACCTGTGTTTGTTCCCAGCTTTCATAAGGCTCATAAACTCTATTGCACTTAACCCAAACGTGACGTGTTTGGATATGAAAGGCAGACCAGGGCGAAGAGCCAGTGGCTAAACCGCAGAGTAGGCCATCTCCTTATGCACAATGTGAGTGAAAGTACATATGCCCAGCAGCGTCGATGTATGGTCATCTCTGAAAGCTGGACGTCACAGTGAATGCCTCTTTGTACGGCGCTCAATGGCACAGTCAGGGCACAGTGTAGATTGGAGTCACGCGTGGGGGGTTGTCTTCATTGGCTTATGTCGTGATGCCACTGTAGCCTCCTGTGGCGCTTCGCCCAGTGACACTGTTCCCCTTCAATTCACCAGATGCCTGTGTGAAATTTACTTGGAAAGAGTCCCCTGTTCTTCGTGGACAAGAAAACCTTGAATGTAGCCACAGTGAAACAAAGTGGCATTTTTTTAATTATTTTTTTTAAAGAACTTGGTAAGCTTTTTAAAAACATTTACAAACATTCAACTCGACTGAGCTGCCTCCTGGTGTGGGCGTTATGATGATGTAAAATCAATTGGTGGTTAGCCTGTAACGACTTGCCTATTTGAAGACATTTATATATTGGGATTCGGTGTCTTTCTTCAACTTTATGCTCAGACTCGTGCCGTCTGCATTTCTCTCTATTCTGATTCTATTGGTCAGCCTCTGTGAGAGTGACACGAAGTTCATAATGAAGTGCAAACTCTCAAAAGAAGCAGTGCATGAATAGTGATCATATTTAAGTACATTTAAGTAACTGTAGCCCTTGATTTCAACCTAGTCAAGCTATCGTAACGAATAAAGATTTGAACTTATCAAAAATCCACATTGATAACTTGAAACATAAATCAGTTTAATTTGTTTCTTATAACATATAAGTGAAAAAGCTGGCCAAAGTCTCTCGTAGAAATAAAAATGTGCTCTATCTTAACATATGCGCCTGCTCAATGTATTTTTCCTATAGCCGTTAGCATAAGCCATCAAACATTGCAAATTATGAACGGTCCAAATGTTTTCAGCTGTCGTCAACCCATTGACCACATTTTGGTGAGGTCAAAGCCTGGTTAGAAAACATGAATGAACATGCAGACCTTTTGAGATTTAACTTTTGATACAAATTGACATATAAAAGTGGCCTCTGAGCTAAATGCTAACTCGTATTCACTTAAGCTTTTGCTTTTTATGGGGTCGGGTACACATCCATTGGCCACTAAACATCATCCTCTAAGATGTTAAAAATAAAGAAACCATAGATTTTATATAAACGCCATGAAAAGGACTTAACATACTTCAGCATAGGTTAGTATTGCACCTGGCTTACCTGTTCATTTGCATGGGGATAGAATGCTCTATTTAAACTGGTCTGGGATTCGTTGGCTAACAAAACCAGCGCATTTGTAGCAACAGGTTCAGATAGCTAAAGGCACTTTGTATGATTTATATGAAGTCTCTCAGCAGGAGGAAAGGGGCGTAGCCATGGGAACCACCTCTGCACCACCTGATTATGGATCAAACACTGAAAATGTCACCCAGTTACCTGGCTATTAGTTTAAGATAGTTTATATCTTGTTTTAAGGAAAAGGGAAGTTTTGTCCTGTTTTTTGTTACTACTTTTCTATCTGCAGGGCCTAGGCAGGTGCACGCAGAAATACGAAACCGTATCCCCACTGGGAGATTAATCATTCATATTTAACCCTTTCTTATTACAAATGCTGGAACATTGGCTCATTAAGATCCTGTTGACTGAATAGAACATTTAGTAATTCTCTCACAATTGCGAGTCTGCAGAGATGTGATTCAGCCCGTCCTGTCGCGAGTGACAGACAGTAGGTGTAGTTTCACTGATGGTAACTCCAGCCTCTTATCCTGTGTTTGCCGTGATGTCTCTGCACTCCCAGCTGAAGCAGCGCCGCCAGCTGAGGTCCTGAAGGCACAGTAGCCCACCTCCTCCTCTGTCCACTCCAGACTGTGTCCAAGGCGCCGCTGATGGTTTGAGAGGTGCAGTGGTGTGCTGTGACGGACTGGAGTGCCTCTCTATCTCTCCTTGTTTGTGGTGTGAAGAGGTTTTGCTGATTGCAGTCTGACTCTTTTTCCCTTTTGTGGCATGGTTTGGGGGTTTGCAGTGGTAACCGGTGTGTGCGTGTGGGACAGTGCCGGGGAGGGACGGTTTGGGCTGTGGGAGTGGGGGGCGCATTGGAAAAGGTGGGCTGTGTGTGATGATGATGATGCGGAGCCTTTTCCATGCATGCTTTTGCTGTGCTGCTGACTCACTGGTAGGACTGGGTGATATGGCACAACAATTGTACAAATGTTTGATATTTTATTACATGCAGTGTTTCCCACAGATATCTGCTGAGACTATAGCGGCGCTTGGAGTTTAATAACGTTTTTCTTTAAACTTTCTTTTTACGACTAGTGAAGTTGATAAATCTTTTATTATAAGCAAAAGAATATGTGTCCAATACCAATTTGGTCGGTGTTTTTGACCAAAGGGGGCCAGCATAGTCTCCTCTATTGATGGGAAACACTGCACTGCTTTCTGCAAACATTAAGTACCATTTTCACACATTCCTGTTGGCGATTGCAGTTTCCTGAAGCTTATCTCCTGTGTGGTTGTAGACATAACCACTGTAAGCGGTAATATATTTAGGTTATGCTAAACAGTATCTATTCGGAGGTTGCTCTATATTCATTTTTATAAGCCGCACCTTTTGCATCACAAGAGAAGATCCCGTGTCAAAGATCTAGGTGAAAAAAAAAGAAGATGTTTTGATCTTTGGCTCCTTTTTAAGAAGTGGACCAGTTTGACCCCTGACAGAAAGGATACTTTAAATAAAATAAAAATATACCCAGAAAACCGAGACAATGCAGTCCCCAGTCTCTCCCGCTCTAATCAGCTCCACAAGACCCACGAGACCCAGGCCCCTGATGAGGTCCCAGGCCACCACTTTGACCCCCTCCTCCAGCTGACAACATCTCCTGATAGTCTGCAGCACATTTCACTTCCCTTTTTTAGCAAATTTGTATGAAGTTGTGTGTGCGTGTGTTTGAGAGTCAGTGAAGAGCAGCAGCTGTTAAAATACTGGATGTCTGCGTTTGAAAACCTGCCAGTAACGGCTGACGCTACCATCCACCCCCTCCGCCCGCACCCCTCTGTCGTTTATCCCTGGAGGCCCAAACCAACAGGTTGGGTGGGTTTGACTAACCGACGTGCGGGCTGAGTCACCTTGGTTTTCTACAAATAATTCATTTTAATTCAGTCTAGCTTTATGTACATACACTGTAGAAGAGATAATTCAGGTGCAGTGTGTTTTTAGAATAGCTATTGACAATAGTGAAACATGTTTACACTGAAACTGAATTGAAAATGTAATCCGAGGGGTGTAATGCTAAGGTGTTAAAGTCAGTATAAACAACTGGCCCCGAGTTTAAAAGTAAAGCGTACCATATGTCATGAGCAGTGTGTAGTTTAGAATAATAAGAGCAGACTGTGTAAATTCAGCTTCTACAGACCCTCTCAGCGCTGGCCGTCTGGGAACACTATGTAAACAATAGACGGGCGTTCGTATGTGCCTCCATGCGTAACACCCCTTTGCTCTGTGTTCTGCCCCAGGTTGGCCCAGCCGTACATCTATCCTCAGGCCTTCATGCAGCCCAGTCTGGTGCTCCCTACTCAGCTCTCCAGCTCCGTCAGCTCCAGTCCATATCTGGACTACAGCGCAGCGTACTCTCAGTACGCTCAGGCCGCCTTTGAACAACAGTACCCCTACGCCGCCTCTCCTGCTGCTGGTTACCTAGGTTACAGCTATGCCACCAGCCCCACAGCCAGCGCCGCGGGGCCGGCCACCGCTGCCACGGCCCCCGCCACAGTGCACCCTAACCTACCTTCAGCCACTGGGCCTACCCCCACCTTCCTGCACTACGCACCCCAGCAGCACATCCAGCCCGACCGACTGCAGTGATGCGGGGATGGTCGACCGAAAGGCCAAGGATTCAGGGAAAAAAAAGTGGGACTATTGCACTAGATCCACAAGGGCCATGTGCTTATGGCTTTAAGGGCAGAGGGTCTGTAGGACTGTTTGAGGTTAAGTTTGGGAAGCTTTTCTGCAAAAAGTATGTCACCGCTTCAAGTGCTTCCAAAGGCTGAGTTCACCCTTTTATTATTATTATTATTATATTATTATTATTATTAATTGTTTTATCTTCTTTTTGTTATTTGTATGTTATTGTCAAAATGTGTATGCTATCTTTATTCATGTTTATTGCTCAACCACATTGTGGACATTGTTTGGGACAGGAAACCTCTTTACTCTGAACGATCTGGAGTGGACGGTCACTGCTGCTTTATGCTGATGGGACGGCTCTGCCCTGTTCTCTGTAGAGTCCAGAACAAACCTGCGGCTCATGGACTGTGACGATAGGAAGCGGACATTGGTTTTCCACTCCCTGTCAAAGAAAACCTTTTATTTTATTCAGTTAAAAGCCTTAATAAAATCGTAGCTATAGACAACTGTACGTTAATATCTAGCCCGCAGAGCCAATAAACACCTGTGTTCTTGCCATCAGTTTTGTCGGTAGAAGAGAGAAGCGTGTAGTTCATGAAGAAGCGCATTGTCGTTACTAGTGATCAGCAAATGGCATCTTTTACGTAGTATGTGGATAATTGATAACACGGCGTGTGTCGATTTGAGAAGCAGGAATGCTGTGTGGAGCTGACACTTCCTTTACTGTTCTTCAGATTGTCTTTTTTTTTATTATTATTATTATTTCAAAGGGACATTCATGTACAGCATTTCCAAATGTTTTCATTTATACAAAAACATTTGCAATATTTATATGTAGATATTTATAAGAGGTACTAAGTTAAAGTAGATGTAACTGACTCTCGATGTGGCGCTGACGTGGCTCACTAAAGAGCTACTGACTGCAGTTTTTTGTTCGGTCAAAAATGTCAGAGGTACAGCAACTACACTGGTTGCTCTTTTGTGGATGGTTGCAGCAGAAATAGTCTAGATATTTTCAATAAATTGCCTTTTACAGTTTCTACAAGAAGCAATAAAAATAAATAAAATTCAGAATTTTTACATACAAGTCTTGTCATTTATTAGTCTCGTCAACGTTTGACTAAATGATAGTTATGTGGCTGGTGTACAATGCATTTTCTGAATTCCTTTAAATAATGGAGCATTTACTTTTATCCAAACCTCAACTTTTCAATTTTCCCAGCATGGGGGAAATGTTATTTGATTGGACTCTGTACAAACAGGGTTCTGACAGAAATGAAAAAGATGTAAGCTCTATTAAGTCCAAATGCACTTATTATACATTCAAAAACATTGAATGTATATTATGTCACTCACTAGGAATGTGAATACAAGATCTAGGCTATAACTGGCTTGATTTGTGACAAGAACTACAGTCTAACAATACATGGCGCACATCTCTGTCTTTTCTTTGTTCTAAATGTAATATATCAGTGTTCACAGTCGGCCTAGGGATACCTGCACTGTCACTGTATTCAAAACAACTCTGACCTGCTGTTGTTGGGACTACAGTGTGTTTCTTATCACACCGGTAGATGCTGTCTGGTGGGGGGTGAGCAGAAGGAGAGCAGAGCAAGGGCCCCAGACTTTATCAAACCACAACACCACCTGCCACTGCTGCTGGGCGTTCACTTACTCCGTTAGATTAAAAACAGGTTCTTTACGCAGATCTCTTTTTTTTATTTCCTCAAACAAGCTCGGCTGGCTTCCCCAGCAGCGTCTCTCTGCATGCCCATGCTTAGCCTAGCTTCATTCAAAGATGTGTCACTTTTAAGCCTTGCTTAGGCCCCAGGAACAAAACACAGGCAAGGTTTGTAGAAACAACACATCCATAATGGTTTTGTACTCGCGTTTGACAAAAGAGCCTGTAATTCATCCACCCACTGATGATTTACAATATGACTCCCTTTTCTATGGGCTTTCCTGCTCTGCTTTGTTTTTGGTGAGATCCATTTGGGCTTCGTTTACAATGGAATCAGTGTGGTTTGGGTTTACCGTCTTCAATGGCTTCAATTTATCCTTAAGTTTGGGAACCGCCATAAAACTGGTTTAGCATTTGCCAACTGATGCCAAGCAAAACAAGGGTTGGAGAAAGAAAAGTTCTCTACTACTAGGATTTAGCCAATTACAGCTTGGTATACTGTCAGAGCTCTGTGTGGCTGGGACACAGCCAATGAGGACTTGATGAAATGACAATGACACTGACTGTACATTGTACTGCCAATGACATACAAAGGACAAATTGCGGCAATGGACGGTTCCCATAGATATTTATGAAAGTATATTTTATCATAAACATGACATAAAACAAAGAGCTTTTTCAACTCATGATCCTGACTGTACTAACTAAACTGAAGTCACAAGGAGTGGGTCAAATGCACTGGATGACATACCCTTTATAGACATTACAGTATAGTTATATTCTCAATACAACGTGGTAGAGGGGTTTGAGCGCCCAAATGATCCTGGGGGCTCTGTTGTCGGGGGGCTTCGTGCCCCTGGTAGGGTCTCCCAGGGCAAACAGGTCCTAGGTGACGGGTCAGACAAAGAGCGGTTCAGAAGTCCTTTATGAGAGACCAACAGGCCCGATTAATCGTGAGGCCGTCCTTCTGTAAATGGCCATAGGGGCTGGTGTAATGTGATTTGGGCGGCTCCAACGGCTGCCCCCACGACCCGGCAACGGAAAAGTGTAAGAAGATGGATGGCTGGATGGATGTATTCTCAATATATACTGCTCAAAAAAATAAAGGGAACACCTAAACAACAGAATGTAACTCCAAGTGTTCCCTTTATTTTTTGGAGCAGTGTATATTTACCAAAGCGCTTGTTTAGTGTGTCAGGGAATTTTGTTTTACTGTAAGCTCCAGGAACATCTTGCCTTAAAATAGAAATCCACCAACACCATGAGAACAGACGTTGCAGAGAAGTGCAGTGATCATAAGTCGCTGAATCATGTCACAAAGTGTGAAACTCTGTAGCGTTGTACGGAGCAGATGCCCTCGCTGTTTGTGATGTTTATTTCAGTCCTTTCAATCCTTTTTTTTTTTTACTTTATCTTTCACTATCTTCTTAGCCCCCCTCAAACACACAGTTCTGTTCCTTCTCACACCTTTATTTACTCAGATTGTCATTTGTCTTCTTCACACTGAATAAAGCTTCCTCCCCTCTAACCAACTGTACTAACCACCTCATTTCAACTCTCCAATTTTAATCATGTTAACAGTATTTCTTGAGTCCTCAGTCAGGCAGAGCTCAGATCTTTAAGTATAAGTGTATGGGTTCTAAAATACAACGTTGAGGTGACTTGCACAACTTGTGGTGGGCCTATTTGGTTTGTACAAATCAAAATATCACACTGGATTTTAAGACTTAGCATGTCTTTAGGTTAAGCTCAGGTTTAGCTACACCCTGTTGCCCCTGTGTGGTCATTTGTCCTTTACATTTGATCCATCCTAATGCCAATGAGACAACCTTTTGGAGCATTGAGTGAACACAGCGCAGCACCCAGGGACCCTGAGTGAACAACATGCAAACTAAAAGCCCACCCATGGCCTGGATATCAAACCCTGGCCTGGGCCCGCATAGTTCCACACTAGTTTAGTTGATTATATACTATTAATATTAGTTTGAAAAATGACACCAAAATGACAACGTATTTGCTACTCATAGCCTCACAAGTGTCTGCCTGCTGAACGAGGTCACTTGGGCCTGGCAGAGCCCATAACGCTGAGTCACCCTGAGGTCGTACTTTCACATGCACATACAAAGTGACTTTGGTCAGATCGCACTCCCCAAACGCTTCTCACTGCACTGTGCAACTCTGACGTCAGGGGATTCCTCAGAAGGTTCCCATCTTATCAGAGCACAACACTAACCTATATCGCAACCAACACATGCAAGACTACAAACAGTATGAGCATGGTACTTGGCATTGTATTGTTCACAAGCGAATGTCTTCTCAGTAAACATACTTCTTTAGTGTTGATTTCAGGGAGTTGTAACGACAAGGCATTAAGTTGAATAAACTTTGGAATTAGCCCCTCAGGAGGCCTGCTCTTTGTCAGCATTAGTTTCCAATAGGACATGACTGACTACTCACTCACCGTAGTACACAACTGCTAATCAGATATCAGAGACAGGTCTGGGCAACGTTACTCTAGACATGCATTGGTGGCAGAGAAGAAATCATTTGCAAACCTATGAATGAATAACACGACACTTCCAAACAAAGGCACAATGAATTTGGAGGGGAAGTTTCCAAAAATGGTTCAACGGTCAAATTCTTTGTTCAAACAAAAAATAAATTCAGCAGGTCTGACCAGTTAATTGAGTACACAATCAGCAAAGTAAACACTCCTGCTATGTGTTGTTGTTTTGAGCATTGCCACTCAAGATGAGACCGTTTGTTTTAACAGTTGAATCAACTTTCTGAGATTATGCTGAATAATGGAAAAAAAACTAAAGTTCCCCCAAAAGTAAATAAAATGTTTGTGATGTAGGAGAGTCTTTAGGAGGTGGGCCGAATGCTGCTCTGTGTCTGTGACAACCTTCATGACAGCCAGACACCTACAGCGTCGCTGGCCTCTTCCACTGCTGAGAGTAACACTAAGCAGACACAGACCACAGAGTTAAAATACTTAAGAGGCACTTACAGCACTGGTTATTATTTTATAATCTAACTTACTATACCTAATATTCACTCCCCTTTAGGCCTGAGTTCAGAAAAACAAGAAACAAGGAATAAAAAAAAACACGAGATAGAGTTATAGTACTCAAGACTGGACTGTTTTGAATCGGTTACAAGACCCATGACTCGACTAAGATAAATAAGACTGAGGACGAGGGACTCTGACTTGTGAGTCTCAGAGGGACAGTGGCTCGTGACTAAGTTGAGAATCAGAATAAAGGACTTGAACTCAAACTTGTGGACCAATCACTTGGACTAGAACTCTGACTTGGCTAGATGCAGCTTTGAAATGTTTGGCACGTCTTGCCTGTATAAACATCCTTTGAAGAACAAGCTTTTAAAGGCCGATTTTAGTGGGAACCTGGCTGAAACTAGTCTAGATGGGGATAATGAGGACTTGAGCGTTAGCCTACTAAAATCATGACTTGACATAAACACTGACTGAACATTGTACAGCATCTAATGTATTCCTTTCAATTTATCTGTCATAATCATGGTGGTTCGATGTAAATTACTTTGAGTGGAGGTTTTCAAAAGTCACCTCAGTTAACAGGCAGAGGCTGGGGGTGTGAAGACTGTAATTATTTGGCGAGACAAAGCTGAGGCGACATGCGGCCAGCTGGAGCAGGTAGCACCGCTAACACTAAATTGATGAACAATATGAGGGCTGGCCCTTATCTGATGCATACAGGGGGTAGAGGAGGTTGGTGTTATGGTAATATGTCGAAATCCAATACTAAAAGTGCAAATGATGTTGTTTTATTTATAAAAAATCTACACATAGGCTTACAAGTAGGCTGCAACTTTCTGTCACATAGACTGGAATTTACCAAAGAACTGAAATGAATACTCCAAAACTGCACAACTACAAGAGCAACAGAGCATTTGTCGTCTGGCGTTCCAATCCCACCTCCCTTTAGTGCAAACTATCATTGTGTCCTTGGGCATGACACTTTGGCCTTCTTGAGTATGTTTGAATGCGGTGCGTGGGGGAATAGTAAAGCGTCTTTACCAAAAGATAATAAATGTATCCAATTTTAGTAACAGACTACAGTATTACGCAATAAAACAGTGATGATTAAAAGAGGTCCGTAAACCGTCTGACCCCACTGTTGCTGTTGGTTTGGGTGTGTTCATCAATGTGTCTCTCATTAGCCGATCGTAGCTTTCTGTAACGTGATCCAAGTTTGATGGTGAAAGGACCGTGCATGCTCGTCTCCAGTACAAAAATAACTTGAGTCAACATTTTGTGTCAGCCGGTCGATGGCGCACAACGGATAAAGTTCCACTTATTTGCCATCGTTACACTGTCTTGGACACAACTGAAGCGAGAGAGGAATGGTGCGGTCCACTTCATAAAGTTTTGACAACAGAGACACACATATGGAGCACGGAGGATTCTGTCAGCACAATTTGGTGAAACGCTAAAATTACCGCATGTTGCACTGGAAGACTAACCAAACCTTAGATCAAGGACGTCCAAAGTGTCTGGCTATTAGTTTGCATGTATACATACAAGAAGGCGGGTTGTTGTTGTTGAGAGTAAGTGATTTACCTTACCTTAGCTGTTATACATTCTCTGTTATAATTGACCAGGTGAGGGAGGTTTAAGGTTGCTAGGTAACGGAGCAGCAGATAAACAGTTGGGCGGTTGCAAATGTCTGCATCTGTGACAGAGGTGGGTAAAAAGATATATTTTGATGGATAGTATATTAGTACCATTTCAGATCAAATCTAGTATATTAGTAGTTACTAGTCCTTTCTTACTACTTATGCCAAGTTAATTCAAACATTTATATAGCGCCTTTCTACCTGCTTTAGGTACTCAAAGCACTTTACATCAAGGAACCAGTCACCCATTCGCACTCTCATTCACGCACCAGTGTACACAGACAATGGAGACAAGGTGGGTGAAGTGTCTTGCCCAAGGACACAATGCAGTGTGCACCTGCGAGATTCGAACCGCCGATCCTCCAATCACAAGAAGACCTACACTACTCTCTGCTCCACCGTCGCCCCAATTCAAGTATTGTGATTTACGAGATCATTTATTCCATGTTAGTTTTTAGATCCCAGACTTTTGTTACAGATTGAAGCTACATTAAAACTTTGAAAGTGCCCTTCATGTGTCCGACTTTGCTCCTTTATTCACCTTATTCCGCCCCACCCACTTTTGCCTCTTTTTGCTTTGTCTCGGCACTTCCGTTGTCCGGACACTTCCGGTCGAGCACGAAGCCTGTTCATTTAAACTGAGAACGAGGGAAAACGTTCTCCGCTCAAGTCTGATGTTTAGTAGATCGATTTGTGTAAAATGTCCAATGTTCATGCACCAACAAGTCAACACTGCACCGTTTCTCTGCGCGGCCCGAAAATCGGCTTTGTTTTCGTGATTTTATCTGGACTTCTCCAGTTCCATGTTAACTGATAGGAGAAAAGGGGCGGGCACAATTCATGGTGGTGCCCACGCGAACCTCCGGAATAAGGTGGATAAGAGTGTTGGGTGGATGAAGAAGACACTTACAATCCCAAATATTGATCCTTCAAGCAAGAGCCTGCAATCTCAAATATTGGTCCTTCGAGCCGGATACAACAATCCCGAATAATATCACTGCCTAAATATTTGTTATACGTAGAGAGATTGTAAATGAGGCGTACACTGCTTTTCAGGCACAATGAATTAATATGCATAACTTTGTTTTCTGTTGAATAGCGTTATTGGATGCCATTTCATTGCGTTATTTATGCACTTCAGCTTTGGGGGATTGCGGATGAAATATTATTCACTTAGTCGCTAAGAAGAAATGAAACAAAGGCTAAACCTATATATCATATACTGTTCACTGATTGGAAGCTGTAGAAAGTTTACTTGGAGTGCGCAGTTCTGAGGTTACTGCCACTGTGACAATAAGAGGCAGCCCAATGAGAACCCATAACTAGTCATTTACAACATTTAAGTAGTTCCAAATATTCTTCCTCGGGTTTCCCCTTTTTAACAGGCTAAACCAGTCGGGGAACGTTGGCATGCACACACACACACAAATCATAAGCAGGCCAGTTTGTTCTGTGCCATTGTGCGTGTGAGCAGCTAATGAAGCATAGGTAACAAAGACGGGGAAGGAGAGTACTGCAGGATGAGTGAGGAACAGTGAGCTGGCAACGAGAACGGCGGTGGATCTGAGGGTCTCGACAGGGGCTGTTCTCAGCGGCTGTAAACATTTCACCATTCTGAGAGATGCTGCCCGCTTCTGACACCCATTTGCTGCCTGCGTTTTCACCACTAGGCCATTTCATTACAAGCCTGTTTATTCCACACACTGTTTAACAAAAAACAGATTTGTATAAGGACTTGTTCCGCTTCCTACAATTTACACTATGCTATTTTAACTTCTTAACCACCACCTGAACTGAGCACATTTTTTTCCAGTTTGGCATCACCCAAAGAAAAGCTTCTTAAAAAAAGCTACGAGAACGAGGATGAAAACGCAACAATGAAGCCACAAAAACACGACAAAAGAAGCGGTGAAAAAAAAAGTCACAAGGAAAAAGATCAGTTTAGATTAGTTTTGTAGGTCTTAGCTTTCAAATTAGGCGTTGCTCTGCTTTTAGACTTGGGTAAAGCTAAACTGGAACTCGGTTAAGATGGGGGCAAAGTGGTTAAAAATATAACTGATTCTCTGGATGGCTTCTTCTTCCCTCTTTTTTCTCCTCATTTTACTCTCCTAAGGAAAAACCCAGACAATAATGACTCTCGAGGCATAAGGATAAAACAGCAGATCAGCGAAACAACTCTGACAATGTCATTTATATGAAAAGTCTCACATTATACTTTTATGGTTGATTTTTGAGCTCCTAGTTAGCCGTTATTGTCACGCAACACACAACTCAACAGGCGCTATATCATCTTTATTTCAATATATGTGTAACCGGCATAGGATTTGTGCCTTGCGGAGCACCGTATTGCGTCATGCCTTCTCCGCTTCCGCATTCCTATGTAGCCGGTGTTTGTATTTAAGCGCCGTGAATGCCGGTAGATGCTACTCTTTCCCTCGCCAGACTACCGCCCGCCATCATTGCCCTCTCGTAGCTCTTGGGCTGTAACCTCGGTAGGTCTGCGTGTTGTAGTGCGTGCGGTGGGTTTATATACTGTGTTGTGTGGTGCCAATCTCGTGTCTGTGTCGTAGATGCTGCCTAAAAGCTCTGGATAGAGGCCCGATGCGTGTCTGCGGTTGGGAGAGCTAATGTGGCTCAAACATAATTCCCCTTAGGTAGGCTACAACATTATTTTGTCTGCTACGGTCATACCCAGATTGTCTTGTATGTTTGTCTGTAATATTATGTGTTTATCCCTTAGACGCTGTTGGCCATTGCTGTTTTTATTTGGGTCTAGTTAATGGTTGAGTTACGTGTTGTGTTATACTTTTTATGTTTTTGTTTCCATTTTGTATAGTTACTGTTTCCTATTATTGGTACGATTTGACTGTTTTTTGTCTGTCTCCTAAGCCCTGTAACTGTATTTTGTTCTCTGCTCCAGGACCTGGTTCGGGCGTGGTTGCCCCAGACGGTGGGGGGTTTGGTGATAGTCCCTCACTCCTTCTCCATCACTCTGCGTGTGTTGTGGTATTTTTGCACGTCCCTCACATATTTGCACATTTAGTTTGCCCTAGTTTTGATGTGTGTGTTTTTGTTGTGCGTTTGTTTGTTTGTGTGTGTGTGACACGGAGCGTAGTGAGTACTGTCCCCAACTCTTTGTGCCCCCACTAGGTGCATCTACGGTCGACCAGTCCTGTGCACTTTTAAGCTAATTGACTAACTAGTCGTGTGCTGCTAACTATCTTTTTAAAACTTTAGCTCGTCTAAATAAACAATGAATTCTTAAATTATAAAAATAAATGTAATTCTTTTAAAACTCCTAAATTGACTGTCTCTTTTTGACCATCAACTGCATCCTTACCCTACGGTTACAAATTCTGGCGTTGTCGGCAGTGATGGTTAAATTGAGTTTTGAATTTTAGTTTGTTTAAATCTGATAGACCCAAATAAAACAGCAGTGCGCCCCTCGCAGGACCAGCACCGCTGACTCCTACCCTCGTCCGACATCTTCGCTCCACCCGGGATACTCTGCACCACGATGGCCAATGAACAGGAACTCAGAGACTTGGTCCAGCAACTTCAAACCGAGAATGAACTTTTACAAAATACTGTTAATGCCAGCACTTCTAATGCTGCCAACACTCGTAGCGTTGATGCGGGTCCGGTTGGGACACTAACTGAGTCCTCAAATGGCAACGCTAATAATGCGGTACCTGCCGAACGTCTACTATACATCCCTCGGGAACGCAAGTGCCCGCTTTTTAGGGGGACCTCGGGTATACCTATAGAGGACTGGATAGATGAAATACGAGCTACTCTGAGAACCAGGCGGTTGGGTGTCGTAGACCAAGCATATTTTATTGTTGACCATTTGGAGGGGGAGGCGAAAGATGAAATTCGATACAGAACAAGGACGGAGAGGGAGGACCCTGAGAAGATTTTGTCTATTTTGCAAGACATGTACGGGTGCGCACGTTCCTATGTGTCTTTGCAGCAATGTTTCTTTTCCAGGAAGCAGCAGGAGGGGGAATCATTACAGGAGTTCTCGCATGCATTATGCTGCTTAATGGAGAAAGTTGAGCGTAGTGCCCCAAGGCCAATGACCGATGCGCCTATCCTCCTACGAGACCAGTTTGTGGAGTATGTGTTAGATCCAAGTCTGCGTAGAGAGCTAAAACGGGTTGTAAGGCAGCATCCTGAGCAAAAGCTTCTAGATGTTAGAGCTGAAGCTATACGTTGGGAGCGGGAGGGTAGACCGGAAGAGTCACGGGGGAGGAGTCACTCGGTCCCGTCATTTAGCGCCCTACATTACTCTAAGGCCCAGGCCCCTGGTGTTGCAGCAAATTCAGAATTTGTCGAGCTAAGACAACTGTTAGAGAAGCAGCAAGAGCAACTAAACAAGTTAGCTCAGGGTATGTTGGCACTGCAAGCCGCCCCTCGGTTATCACCCAAGTATCCCCGACCTAAAGGGATTGTATGTCTTCGCTGCCAGAAACCGGGGCATTATGCCCGAGAATGTGATAATGAGCGGTTTATTCCCCAGCATAGGGCACCACACGTGGCGACCGTGATCTCGGCAGTACAGGAGGCGGAAAACTTCAACCCCCTGATGTGAAGAGCCAAGCATCAGGTGGGGCAAATACTGGCTCACAAGCTCAGAGGCACGTCCTCCACCCAGTGGCAGAAACTCTGGTAGCACCATGCCCAGAAATAATCGTTAGTTTAGGGGGTGTAACCGCCAAACTTCTTTTAGATACGGGGTCCATGGTAACCACTATACCGGAGAGCTTCTTTGACCAACATTTCCAGGGAGCTCCAAAACCGTGTAATTGGCTAGAACTTACCGCTGCCAACGGGTTTGACATCCCATATGTGGGTTTTGTTGAGTTGGATGTCACTGTTTTTGGGCAGGTGGTACCCAAGAGGGGCATCCTAGTCGTTAAAGATCCCCCAAGACAGGGTGGGATAAGAGGGGTCTTGGGGATGAATGTGATCAAGGAGTGTTACCACCAGTTGTTTAATCAGTATGGTCCCAACCTTTTTAACCTTCCTGAAGTACAGCAGGCCTCCATTGCTTTACAGCAGGCACTGCACTTCTGCCATCAGTCAGAAGCTGAAGGTTCACAATCTAGGAGCGGCATGGCCCGTGTGAGAGGTAGGCGCCCTATTATTATTCCGGGGGGTTCAATGAAATGGGTTGCTGCTACGTGTTCTGCTCACTTTAGCCAGTTTGCAGGTGCAGCCCTCGCCGAACCCATAGATGGCAGCCAACCCCTTCCTGAGGGCCTATTGGTCTCCCCCGCTATGGTCACAGTCCAACAAGGTACCGTGTATATCCCAGTTGTAAATGTAGGAGTGATAGATGTAGCCTTATACCCTAATCATCCTATAGCGGTACTTAGCCAGGCCGATGTTGTCAGCTTACCGGAGGGGGTTTCATTTGCCAGGTCGGAATTACACGATGTTAGGGCCACGGTCTCTTCCCAAACAACTGTTACAGCAGACCCGGTTAGGCAACAGCTTGAAACCTTAGATCTCGCTGCACTATCTGACTCCGAGCAGGAAACGGTCCGTGCGCTTCTTTTTAAACATAAAGGGGTCTTTGCCTCCTCTGATCTAGACCTAGGGTGCACTTCGTTAATCACTCATGATATCCCATTAGTCGACGACATCCCTATTAGACAGAGGTACAGGCGCATCCCACCATCTGACTACGACGAGGTTAAGGCACATATACGCAAACTGCTGGATAGCCAAGTTATTCGAGAGAGCTGCAGCCCTTATGCCTCCCCCATAGTCCTGGTAAGGAAAAAGGACGGGACTCTGAGGCTGTGTATAGATTATAGGCTCCTTAACGGCAAAACCAGAAAAGATGCCTTTCCGCTTCCCAGAATTGAGGAATCCCTAGATTCCCTTTATGGGGCACAGTGGTTCTCTACCATTGACCTCGCAAGTGGATACCATCAGGTGGCAGTGACTGAGAGTGACAAAATGAAAACCGCTTTTTGCACACCATTTGGCCTATTCGAGTTTCAGAGGATGCCATTTGGCCTTTGCAATGCCCCCAGTACCTTTCAACGGCTAATGGAACGGATATTTGGTGACCAGAATTGCCACACATTGTTGTTATACCTGGACGATGTTATTGTGTTCTCATCTACCGTTGCTGAGCACCTGGATAGACTAGATCTTGTCCTGGGGCGCTTTGGGAAGGAGTCCCTGAAAGTTAAACTGGGAAAGTGCAAGTTTTTTCAGCAGCAGGTCAGCTATTTGGGACATGTAGTGTCAGCAGCTGGTGTAGCTACGGACCCTGACAAGATAGCTGCAGTCGCTAAATGGCCTACCCCAAGCACAGTAACTGAGCTTCGATCATTCCTAGGGTTTGCCAACTACTACAGACGTTTTGTAGAGAGTTTTTCTAAGCTGGCCTCCCCGCTCCACCAGGTTGTTGCAGCACTGGCGGGAAAGAAGAGCCGCCGTGGCCGTGGGGTGCCCCTGACGGAGGCGTGGAGCCCCCAATGTGATAAAAGCTTTCATGAACTTAAAACGCGGTTAGTATCTTCCCCTGTACTTGCTTATGCCAATTTTACTTTGCCTTTTATTGTAGAGGTTGATGCTAGCCATGAAGGGCTTGGAGCGGTTCTCTCGCAGGACCAAGAGGGTAGAGTTAGGCCCATAGCCTATGCCAGCCGTAGCTTGCATCCGGCAGAGAAGAACTACAGTTCTATGAAGTTAGAGTTCCTGGCCATGAAGTGGGCCATGTCGGAGAAATTTCGTGAGTACCTGTTGGGCAACAAATGCGTGGTGTGGACTGACAACAACCCCCTTAGCCATCTAGGTTCAGCCAAGTTGGGGGCTACAGAGCAACGCTGGGTGGCTGAGCTTGCGGTTTTTTAATATGTAGTGAAGTACCGTCCTGGCCGTACCAATCAAAATGCAGACGCCCTCTCGAGACAACCTCCTACTAGTCTCCATTCCATTTTGGTTCCGGCCCGTCCTGGAACCTCAATCCCGGAAGCTGTACACGTGGCCGTGCGACCAAAAACAGCAGCAACACAGGCTGCCGTTTCAGTGCTGCCCGAGCGGACCCCTAGTGATCTGGTACTATTGCAGCAGGCTGACCCAGTAATAGCATTTGTTTTACCCCATGTAGAGCAAAAGAAAATGCCAGGCAGAATGGAAATACAAGCACAGGGCCCAGCAGTTCAAGAGTTGCTCCGCCAGTGGGGCCGTTTGCAGGCAATGGATGGCCTGTTGTATCGAGCCTATCAGAGATCGGATGGGGGCGAACAGGTGCTACAGCTGGTTCTGCCAGAGAGCCTTCAGGAGGAGGTGTTCCATCAATTGCACACTCACCATGGACATCAAGGGATTGAGCGTACTACCGAGCTAATTAGGGAGCGATGTTACTGGCCCGGCATGCGAAGGACCATCCGTGACTGGTACCAACAATGTGAACGATGCTGTCTGGCGAAACGCACTTTGCCTCAGGTACGTGCCCCTATGGGCCATCTCCTAGCTTCAAAACCCAATGAAATCCTGGCCATTGATTTTTCTTTCTTAGAGCCCGCTAGTGATGGTAGGGACCAAGTACTTGTTATGACTGATGTGTTCTCGAAGTTCACCCAGGTTGTCCCTACCCGGGATCAGCGGGCTTCTACGGTGGCAGGTGTTTTGATCAAGGAGTGGTTCTATAAGTATGGGGTCCCTACTAGGCTACATTCCGACCAAGGCCGTAGTTTTGAGAACAACCTTATATACCAGCTGTGTGACCTATATGGCATTAAGAAGTCCAGAACCACACCCTACCACCCACAAGGTAACGGTCAGTGCGAGCGTTTTAACCGGACCCTCCATGACCTCCTGCGCACACTGTCCACGGAACAAAAGCATCATTGGCCGCAATACTTGCCTCAGCTCGTGTTCAACTATAACACTACCCCACACCAGTCAACCAGCTTTTCCCCATACCTCCTCCTGTTCGGTAGAGAACCTTTGCTGCCGGTGGACTTTATGTTGGGTCGTACAGAAAACACAGTTTTCGGGGAAACCAGCCACTGGATTCAGGAGCACCAACGACGGCTGCAGGTTGCCGTGGAAAGTGCTGGAGAACGCATGAGATTGGCTGCGGCACGACGAAAGGAAAGAGCTGACAGGAAGGTAAAGGAGGAGGTCTTGTTGGCGGGGCAGGGTGTATATCTGCGAGATAATTCCCATCGGGGACGGAATAAGATACAGGATGCATGGTCACCCGACATATTCCTGGTGGTGAGACCCCCTGAGACGGGAGGAGCAGTTTATGCCGTCGCCCCCCGAGGGCGACCTACAGAGGTACGTCACGTTCATCGTAGTATGCTTAAGCCAGTGCCAGCCAGCTTGTTTTCTCCCCCCGTGACCAGGCCGGTACCAAGAGCTAGGAGCCCTGAGTCGGAGGGAGGAGGTGTCTGGGTGGTGAGTCAAGCCCCAGCTGCACCGTTACCTGTACAACATCAGGGCCAGACATTGACTGAAGCAGAAGTGGTAACCACATCTTCAGTACAACCCCCGCCTAATGCAAATCCAACCAGTCCTGGCCCGGTACTGAGGAGGTCCACACGGCAGACGGCTGGCAGGCACCCGAACCCGCACAATTTGCCAATGGGGCGTAGAGGTAGAGGTAGGGCATCCAACTTCTAAAGTCAGGCATCCAGCAGTTTGGCAGTAACACAAACCCCCCCCCCCAACCCCCCCCCCCCTCGTTTGGGGGATAGTACGTAATTGTCGGGCCGCCAATTTAAGAACCCCGGGGTGAATGTAACCGGCATAGGATTTGTGCCTTGCGGAGCACCGTATTGCGTCATGCCTTCTCCGCTTCCGCATTCCTATGTAGCCGGTGTTTGTATTTAAGCGCCGTGTATGCCGGTAGATGCTACTCTTTCCCTCGCCAGACTACCGCCCGCCATCATTGCCCTCTCGTAGCTCTTGGGCTGTAACCTCGGTAGGTTGTAGTGCGTGCGGTGGGTTTATATACTGTGTTGTGTGGTGCCAATCTCGTGTCTGTGTCGTAGATGCTGCCTAAAAGCTCTGGATAGAGGCCCGATGCGTGTCTGCGGTTGGGAGAGCTAATGTGGCTCAAACATAATTCCCCTGAGGTAGGCTACAAAATTATTTTGTCTGCTACGGTCATACCCAGATTGTCTTGTATGTTTGTCTGTAATATTATGTGTTTATCCCTTAGACGCTGTTGGCCATTGCTGTTTTTATTTGGGTCTAGTTAATGGTTGAGTTACGTGTTGTGTTATACTTTTTATGTTTTTGTTTCCATTTTGTATAGTTACTGTTTCCTATTATTGGTACGATTTGACTGGTTTTTGTCTGTCTCCTAAGCCCTGTAACTGTATTTTGTTCTCTGCTCCAGGACCTGGTTCGGGCGTGGTTGCCCCAGACGGTGGGGGGTTTGGTGATAGTCCCTCACTCCTTCTCCATCACTCTGCGTGTGTTGTGGTATTTTTGCACGTCCCTCACATATTTGCACATTTAGTTTGCCCTAGTTTTGATGTGTGTGTTTTTGTTGTGCGTTTGTTTGTTTGTGTGTGTGTGACACGGAGCGTGGTGAGTACTGTCCCCAACTCTTTGTGCCCCCACTAGGTGCATCTACGGTCGACCAGTCCTGTGCACTTTTAAGCTAATTGACTAACTAGTCGTGTGCTGCTAACTATCTTTTTAAAACTTTAGCTCGTCTAAATAAACAATGAATTCTTAAATTATAAAAATAAATGTAATTCTTTTAAAACTCCTAAATTGACTGTCTCTTTTTGACCATCAACTGCATCCTTACCCTACGGTTACATATGTTTTTCTTTTTTATACAAGTCTCCACACGTATCTACACTCCCTGGTCACTTAAATCTCCATCGTCACTCTTACATGTGTTTATGGCTTTTTCAGATGTGAAGAAGTTGTCTGGTTTGGTGCCAATTGCCTTATCTCTGCGTAACATGTTCACATCGACTGGGAGCGCCTCCAGCTTGACCTCAGCAACTGTTGGGGGAGGTAAAGAAAAGCAACAGGTTGAGTGTAGAGAGGCGCCCTGTGCTGCTGACAGCCACAGACAGCTGAACTTCCTGCGGGACCAGAAGAACCACAAACTGACAGTTTATATATGGAGACTTCCCGGCACTACTAAGTTGCCTGGAGTGGCTATAAAGCTGTCTAGGTGCTTATGTGTTGCTTTCCCTTATGTATAATGTGGATTTGTAACGCGTCTAAACCTCTTATGTAGCAGTTTAATAGCGGGCATTTCTTTGTACTGGCAAAAACATATTATTTTACAATTGAAAGTATGGAAAAAGAGAAAACTAACATATCAAAGTGACACCAGTTTTCAGATCCTGAACAACAACTGCAGACTCCTGACGTTGCTCTCAATAAGCCGAATGCCCATCTCGGCTCGCCCGTTGCATTATGGGTAATGGAATGTCTTTTGGCTACCAAACAATATTGATAGTTAGCGTAAAGCAACGAAGAAAGCTCTGATTTGGACCGTTTTAACCGCTGGAAAGTTGATGATTTTAAAGCGTTTTTGTCGTTGCCATGGAGCCTGTTACAATATTAGCTTAAAGTCTATTTTTACAACCAGGGCTGCGTACGGAGATACAGAAACGAAACTGCCGTTCATACGAAGAGATGCTGTCAAAAGTGACGACCAGTCCTTGTTCATATAGTTGGAATAACTATGTCAGAAAAACATTTCTGACCCTTGAAGGCGACTGTTGGACAAAGTCCAGGGTCTGAAACTGTGGCCTCATGTCGCCGATATTCACAACATTTAAACTGAAATGAGAAATAAAAACATAGAATCCCATTTTCTTTTCTTTTTTTTTGTCAATAAGGAGGTGGACAGTAAACAAAATCTTGTTCTTAATTGTGACCAGAGAGATCCACATACACACATAAGCTATGCCATCTAAATGTACTTTATTTTTTACCAGTGATCTGATGGTGTACAACATAGCTAATCGGTCACTAATTTGACAGACGGAAATTTAACATGTTTAACACAGTTTTGGAACTTTTCCCTGTGATTCCAAGACGAATTCAAATGATTTAAAAAGTGAGGGTGTCTGTGTCGGGCTGATCCCAGGTCCTGTTGGTCCCCTGTCCACGATGGTCCGCTCCTGCCTACGGAGCCGCCACCCTGACTTTTCCCTTGCTTTCAAGATATTTCAAGACAACTTAAATATTTGCAAGAAATGTCACTTGAGACCTATAGTCTGTAAACCAATGCCCGTAAGCCTTATAGTTCACGGTTATAGCTCAATATACTTCAATGTTCACGCTCCGCTACCTGAGGGCTGTTTCATAAAGCTGGTTTACTCTGTAAGCTCGGCTTATTTGGCCAAGTCTGACTTATTGTGTCGTCTTTTCTGTTTCATAGACCAGGCTCACTCTGAGTCTGGCTCAGTTACTATGGAAATATAGTCAGAGAACTTAGCCTGGTCCGGACCAGGCTAAGAGCAGACTGAGCACAAGCTATGTTTCTTCTTCGTGGAATCCAACACCAATGGGCATTGTGAATGACACAAGCAGGGTATTAGCGCCATCATCTGGCCAAAATGTATGTTGGCCTAAAAAATGTGAAAAAGAAAACATGACATCACAAAATCACTTACTTTATGCCAGTGGTTCCCAAAGTGGGGTCCGGGGCCCCCTGGGGGGCCTTAGAGACACTATAGGGGGGCCCCAAAAAGCTTGTATAGAAAACAAGTACATTGAAAAATATATATTTTAAAAGGAAAAATACATTTATTCGCTAAAATGGATTACTTGAAACCAGTTTTAAACTCCACTCATTGGTAGATGTTGCTTTTTATGTAATTTTAGCTGTAAAACAATAAGAAAATTCTAATTATTTTCTATTGGGGGCCCCCCGAGAGAATTTCGGATCAACAAGGGAGCTGCGATGTTCCGGACTTTGGGAATGGCTGCTTTATGCAATAAATTATAAATATAAACCAACATTGTCTTTGTCTCTCATCTGTGAAATACAACATTGTGTGACATATTAGTGACATTATGTGTCATCAAAAAGCTTGTCCAACAAAAGGAACCTTAGCCCACAGGACCAGTGCTTCATTTGTAAATTAGTAGTTTCAGAACACTTTTGGTTTGATGTGATGGATTCAGGGAACAGGCCAAAACATTTGCCGGAACACTCTCATTAAACACCATTGTATCAGATCAAATCTTTGCCGGATCCTTTACCCTGAAAAACTGAAAATTGGGGGAATGCGTTCCCCCAAACAGGGGATCAAATTTAGCACTGCACATGACCCACCCTCATGACCTGTGTCCTATGTCAACAGTGTTTTCTTTTCTTTTTTTTAATCATGTGTTTAAATTCCTGGGGAAAAAAGAAAAGTGTTTAAATTAATAAGCGCCAATTTATGTTCTTCCCAGTGGGTGCCCAGTCCAAAAAAAATTATAAGTCAAGGCTAAGATTGAAATCGCAACCTCGGGGATGGGAGACATAATGATCTCAACAATTGCCTGGTGGGCGTTATTGACAGACGGCATTTTTTTACGAGGGACGCTTCGAACGTGTCTTGCTCCGGTTTTAGGGATTTCATATTTTCCAAATTATTTAAAACAGACGAAAGAAAATAACAGTGTATCGGCCACCATCTTTAATGTTTTGGAAGAGTGTGTGGTGGTGACAGGTGACGGCTTCCGTCTCTTGGTGCGTGATTGGATCGATGTGGGTAAACTCGTGAAATGATTGGCCGGCCAGACGGTTCTTCTTTTCAACAGAAAGGAAGAGTGTCTGGCAGGCCAGGCAAGGTGCTGTTAGGAGTCAGGACATGCCGTAAACCTGTTATCCTTGGTTTGACTTCTGCATTCTTGAGCTCTCACCACGGGCATATGACAACATCCATCAAAATGACTGCTTGTTTGCTTCACACAGAGCATGGTAACCTCCACATGTCTAAATCATGGAGCTATAGGGGAGACAGTTGTTCATATAGGAAGGGCCTGTGTTCTGCTGAACTGACCAAGTTTATTTAACGCAGTGAAAAACATACCTGGAGTGTTTTGTTTCATTCATGAATTTTTGAGTGGTCTCTGTGTTCAATCGACTTATTCTCATCTCGGCGCTAAAATTATCTCCACTACAAATGGTTTCTTGCTTTTCTTTGTATCTGTATTAAAATGGTGTCACCCCCCTATATGCAGGCAAAAGACAAGAAATGTGGGCTGAATTACATACTTTTACCCTTTTCCATATGCATTATTTTTAAATTTAAAATGAAAATGAATCAAGCTAATGTGTACAAAAGTATTTGTAGGAAGCCAGAATAATGCATAATATAACAATCTTTTGAGAGACTGCAGATGTAATAGGCGGTTACTCGAGCAGCAGTGGAGACAGGAGTAAATCACATTCAGCACTTCCAATGATGACACACAGCTGTTGGATTGTTAATACGTCTTGAGAGGAACAATGAGGGAGTTTCTATGCGCCATCTGTAAAATTCAACTGGCCATGCGTTTACTCTTTGCAAAACAGTAGTCCACAAAACATTTTCATTCAGTAAACTTTACACCCCAAATACCACTTCAAAATTGGTTTCCCTTAAACCACCACCAGGGATAGACTAAAACGAAATGGCGTGAGCTAAATAATGACGAAACTGTGTATAAACCTGATCCAACCCTGCAAACGGCCACTCTTGAATCTAAAAATGCGGAGAACTTTAGAAGTGGCCCAAACGTCAGCAGTGCTTTTACCGTTTGTGTACCGCTGTCCAACAGATATTGGTGTACGCCTTACCCTTTTCAACTATTTATTTATATACAATCCATTACATTTTAAACAGGTCATCTACGGCATTTTTGGCTTTTCTGACTTTTGACAATAGCTATGTGCCCTAAATAAAACCATGTCTTGTTATCAAATATTTAAAATCTTGTATAGCTTGAATGAATTAATCAATGAAATCACTGGGAATACGTTGAATATAGATTATTTTTACTAAAAGCTCTCAAAAGTTTCAATATTAAAGTACATAATCTCATACACCAATCCTCAAACCGCCACCTTAACGTGGTGGAGGGGTTTGAGCACCCGAATGATCCTGGAGCTCTGTTGTCGGGGGCTTCGTGCCCCTGGTAGGGTCTCCCAGGGCAAACAGGTCCTAGGTGACGGGTCAGACAAAGAGCGGTTTAGAAGCCCCTTATGAGAGACCAACAGGCCCGGTTAATCGTGAAGCCCTCCTCACAACCCGCCAATGGAAAAGTGGAGGAAGATGGATGGATGGATAATCTCATACAGTTTTGTCATATGGTAAAAAGAAAGAGACCGTAATATATAACCAATGCTGTTTTTTGTTTTTGGATTTCTTTGCCAAGGGTTTGAGACTAACACACTTTTGATAGTCTTTATGTGCTGAAGTAAAAATGGCAATAGAGCGAGCTTTACTGAACTACTAAAAAAAAAAGTATGCAGGCACAACACGTCTCTGTGGAGTCCTACCAAAAGCATCCGTCAGACTTGGGGAAATCTGCCTGAGGCGAAAGAGGGCAAGTTCAAAACACATGCAATTCACTGTTATCAAGCTCAAACTTACGATAAAGTACTGTCTATGTCTGAGGGTCTGTGTGTGAGGTCTTATATGAACAATCAGACAATAAGTGTGTGCAAAACAATGTGCCGATCCTCTCCGAGCTGCCTGCTATCTGCCAAAACATTCCCTTTAACACATGGCCAAGTGTAGATCTTATCAAATCTGACTAAAGCTGTTGAGACAAGATTATCAAATTAGCCAAAAAGGGACATCTTCTAACAGGCTGCAGATTTGTTCCCAGATAAAAATTCAAATGTGTGATCCATCTTTGGGGATATTTTTGGACGCGAGGTGGAGGCTTGTGTCTCAATGGGCCGTACAAAGGAACTCCCCCGTCATGTTTTACTGCACTGTTCCTTTTCAGTAGTTCCCTCGGACCTCTCCTATTTTAGTATGTTCCTCCCGACATTATTTACTCATTTGTGCGGATAGAGAGAGATAGAGGGAGAAAACGTTGCTAAGCTCTCTCAAAACATAGTGCGTGATGTGCTCCATCCTGAGGGGGCTGCGCAGGATCGTCCAGCCGGATCCACTTGCAACTCTTTATAAGGACTGGAGAAAAAAGGCCCGCTGACGCTAAATTTAGACTCACTTTATTCAGCCTGTAGTTTTTCCTCTCTCCCTCCTGAGCTGCTGCTGTTTAGAGCCTCTCACCAAAGCCATGTGGGCGGTCGGTCCTGCTCTTCAGTGCAGCGAGGGGAGGATGATAATGATCTGGCGATAGTAAGAGCAGAGGAAACATGAGAGACAAGAAGAGATGAGTGAGAAGTAGTGGGTGAGGAGAGTCATTGAGTTGCAGTTTTGCTACAAGCTTACACTCGACTAAAATGTTACTGACGCATCCTTGGTACTCTACAATCATCCTCCCATGAAACAATCCTAATATTTGTATGCCTATCATATTGTTAGAGTGAGAACCACTTAAATCGTATAGTGCTATTAATCAACAGAAACAGTAGCTCCAAAGAGAGCGAGGCAACAGAAACTTTAGACAATAACAATTTTCAATATGGGCTTATGAAGCTTCAGCACAAATTCAACCTGGAATACCTACCAGCAGCCTTCATTATTCAATCATCAAATCACGGCCCCATCTCGAGACAATCACCGCAGCTGCTCATCCTGCTGCAGCCATTCATCACCCAGGATCCCCTTCTTAAGCTCCCCGGTCAATCACTCGGCCGCTTCCCAGCTGTGCTGTGACCCTCCTCCGCCTGGCCTCTCCTCGTTGTGTTGACCCACTGCCCCGGGTCTCTTCCTACCACCACCAGTGTCCAGGCTCCAGGGGAAGATTCTGGCTATCATCCATCATCGCCATGTATTCCATATCGTCAATGCAATCTTCCGCCGGGGTCCGAGCCCCAATCATGATCCACGTTCAATAAAACTTCCTAATACATTCTGTCTCTGAGTCTTTTCAGGTGGAAGTTTAACTATCAGGTCAATCATGTGGCAGTAATAGCACCTGGGGTTTGGATTAGAAAAAAATTGCACTGGAGTGGAAAACATATATTTTTGGGGGGTTTGTCTTGTCTATGTTCACGAGCCATAATATATTTATTTGTTTTTTAATATGAAATCTAATCAAATTGAAGAAAAAGGTGATAACTATGCAGAGTGCAAAACAAGTAGACTAAACAATTACCATTAGTAATTTTTTGACACTATCCAATTTGATTAGATTCTCTCAAACAACAAAGCAATGATGTTCCCTGTGTTGCAGCCTATTTTTCTCTGTTTTCATTGTATTCAGGGAACGAGCTTAACAAATGCTCTCTCTGTTCCATGACCTCTGACTTTACAAATTAAGCACTCGGTGTAGTAATATACTGCAATTAAGTCCAAGTTGAATGAGCGCCGTCTGTGGACAATAATAATAATAATAATGCCTTACATTTGTATTGCGCTTTACAAGTCTGTATTACCAAGTTTTTCTCAAAGCGCCACATTGTCGTCATTAATCATTCACTCCATACTCGGTGGTGGTAAGCTACTGTTGTAGCCACAGCTGCCCTGGGGTAGACTGACGGAAGCGAGGCAGCCAATCTGCGCCATCGGCCCCTCCGACCACCACCAACCACTCACTCACATCATTCATCCAGGCCTATTGTACATGTTTTTAGTGGTAGGGGAAACCGGAGTACCCGGAGGAAGCCTACGCAGACACGGGGAGAACATGCAAACTCCTCACAGAAAGGCCCCGTCCAGGTGGGAATTGAACCAGGGACCTTCTAGCTGTGAAGCCAGAGCACTAACCGCTGTGCTACCGTGCCGCATACTTACATGGGAATTCAAGCTCACGTTGAATGCTGGACAGAGAAGCCGACAAATCCAAGTCGACCATTTAGAGAAAGTTTTCAAAAAGCATATTCATTCATCCAGATTCTCAAGTAAAACTAAAGCTTGATTTTGGGGCCAGACATGAAAAAGGGTAATGATATAGTTTTTTTTTTTTAAAGAAAAATAGTCCTTTGATGCCCTACTAACCCCTCACTGAGACCCTTCTCACACATGTACAGTAGGACATACATTACGCACATGTAAATCCACCGCATAGGTGCCGTTCAGACACTATCAGACCCGTTCAGACACTATCAGACCCTATCTCCAAAGCCAAATATATTTCACAAGAGCTTTGACCTCTGCGTCCAAATTTACAGCCAATGACACACTGCACTCTTATCCACCTTTTGTGCCTCTCCGTCTTATCTGTCCCGCGAATGCCGCGTGACTCCAACAAAGTGTAGCTCCAAAGAGAGCGAGGCATCGTGCCAGCTCACAGCACAGCACTGCCACTGTCAGGCAAAAACACTGGGATAAACTGTCATTGATTTTTGAACTTAGGGAAACAATTGGTAATACCTTTTATGATAACCTTAGAAAAGGCATAACAAGCATTTGGACAAAATATATCACATAAAAAATTTAAAAAAACTCTCTGGCCTTCACTATTTTTGGTGTGGGTGTGTCCAGGTGATAAAGCTATAATGGATTTTTATGTACAATTGTAAACTAAATACTGTACATGTAAGCCTTTCATTCATCCTCTGTTTACTAAATGTCAACACATACAATAAACACATAACACCCCCGTATTAACTAATTAATTAGAGTCAACACTGTGCCAGAAACGGTGATAGAAAACAACAGACATATCAATAACTGAGTATTGAGCACTACTGTACTTCACGGGGCTATACTCTGGCATGAAGAGGGTTGTTCATTTATACGTTTAACTTGTATGAATTGATTTATTCAAGGTTGAGACAGTCGTCCCCGTCGCCCCGAGTCAGATTCAAATCTATTAAAATGGAGTGGTCAGTTGTGTCGAGTCTTGCACAATGTCGAGGCTCTGCACTGTGATGCAAATGCTGCTTTGTTACAGTGGTGTTGTGCCTGATTTTTACGGAATAAAAGAAATATACGTTGATTACAATACACACCAAACCCGGCTTGAATGGAGCTGGAAATACTATTGATCTTTCATCTTTGTGTATAAGATTTGGACACCCATTGCTGTAAGTAAAGCCACTCGTTAGCTGTGAATGCTTCTTTTTATCACAAAGGCCTGAAGACATGCGCGACACGAAGAGAGACCAGCAGAAATCCATGCAGTGACCTTGGATGTGAGCAGGCAGGTGGACAAGTTGGATTTGCATAGGAACTGCAGAGCTGGGAAGGAGTACAAGAAAAGCCTCAACTGCCATGCAAATGAGAAGCAAATGGGATTCAAAGCAAGTACAGACAGGGCAGCGAGTTACAACACGGTGTTTGTGTCTATAAGTCACCTGTGTTTGAATACAATTTGATGGTAATAAAGTGTTTACAAAACGGGGAAATATTTACGTCTCTTCATTCTATGCAACTATAAGAGCCATGCCGATGGACGCTCGATCTCTGATTTCAGAAGATAAGCAGGATCAGGCCTGGTTGTTACCAGGACTGGAGACATTGTTGGTTAGAATGTTTGTCCATGGGTCGAATTCAAAGGTCAGCATTGAACAGTGTTTGCTGTGATCATGTCCACGGGCAAGACACTGCATGCACACTCCCCAGTATGAATGTGATGTTTGTGTGATTGGCGGTCATGTTTCTGTTAGTCTACCTCAGCTGTGGCAACACCTCCCTCCCTGTCATCATAGTGTGTGGAGTAAATGAATAAATGTGAAACACAAATGACTAATTATCTTCCCTTCCCAATAACTGAGACCAGATTGATTGTTTGATGTTACCTTTATACACTGCCTGGCCAAAGGAAAGTGCCACACACAAAAAAGGTCACACACGCAAATATTTTTGTTGGATGGCTTTAGCTTTGATTACAGCACCCATTCACTGAGGCATTGTTTCAATAAGCTTCTGCAATGTCAAAAAGACTGAGTACATTAATCTTACACCAAGATCTTGTATTGATGATGGGCGAGTGTGACCACTGAGCAAAGCTTTCTCCAGCACACCCCAAAGATTCTCAGTGGGGAAAGATCTCGACTCTGTGGAGGCCAATCCATGTGTGAAACTGATGCCTCATGCTCACTGAACCACTCGTTCACAATGTGAGCCCAATAAATCCTGGCATTGTCATCTTGGAATAAACCCATGCCATCAGGGAAGAAGAAATTCATTGAAGAATAACCTGGTTGTTCAGGATGTTCAGGTAGTTGGTAGATCTTTGGAACATCGTGTTGCTGAACCTAAACCTGACCAAGTGCAGCACCCCAGGTCATAACAGTTAGTTAAATCCAGGTGTGTGTTTTTTTGGTCGGGCAATGTGTATTACTAAATGTTTTAAATTAATGTAATTCTTATAACACCTTGTGTTTACTGATTATTTCACTGTACAATATAATAAATTCCATTGAATTGCTTAAGTAAAAGAAGGTAGAGATGCCTAATGGCTCTTCTTTCACGGCTAGAATTATGCTGTTCATGTCAATGTGGTTTTCAAAGTGACAACTGCACTGTTGGGACAAACCATGACATCAGAAGGGAAGACGCACAAGTGAAGACAAAGGCTCTCTGTGGAGGACGAGGGGTGAGGCGTGGTTTGGGAGGACAGAGGATCTTCTCAGCGCTGTCTCAACCTCTGGGCATTCAATCAAATGAATCTACAGAGAAAAGTCTAAAACCATTGGAATGGATTATTTTGTTCCATGTATCAAAATCCCAATTGTGTCCTTCCATCATAAATCGATACAAAGTTACCGTGTGTATCCAAGGCACGAACAGAACAGAATTATGTGAAATCCCTCCAGCTGAGGAACGCAGCGTGGAGGTGGAGTAGGAGGAACCGGGGTTCATACAAAACTAGCAAAACAAAGAGCCAATGAGGAGGGTTTATGGAAAGCATTTTCATGTAAACACGCTTCATTCAGGGCAGGGCTGGCCTGCTATGGCAATCCATTTTTACATCTAATAAAAAATCTGGATATGTAATACAGATATCTAAATGCAGTTTTCACTAGAATAACTACAATTTCAGATATCCATAATAACATTTCTATTACTCAATATAATTTTGAATATCCATGACATAATTTATGAACAAATAATATGGAATTTCCCATTCATTTCTATGGATGATGTCATTATGACTAGTCATAGTTCACTTAGGGATATCCTGAATTATACAGTCTATGATTGCGACTAGTAATAAATCTAGCTCTAGATCATCTACAACCAAATTTTGACTTCGCATAGCTTAATTATAATTAAGAGATAAAGCTCTTAACTTACTTACTTGTTTTATGTATTATGTATTAATTTGACCTTTTTTCTTTGTTTGTAGCCTCTATGGACACTTTTTAATGCAATTTGCCTAAATATTTAAAGAGATATTGTTGATGTAGGCCTACACACTAATTTTAGTCTCCAAAATTAAATTTGAAGTCTCTTTTAACATAATAATGCCTCGTCTGTGTTGACAACCGCTTTCTGCTTTTGTGATGACATGATGGTGCTACACGTGGGTTAAACACTAACACTGTCATTTTCTGAAGTCTACTTGGCTTCCCAATGACCAAAATAATGCAGCCCAATATATTTAGGAATTGTTAATTATGGCTTCACCTTCTTCATAAGTGTTTACAGAAGCCTCTCCATATGCAAATAACTTTGGGGATGCCTATAATAACTCACCAAATCAAACTGCCATATGAACTGCAGACGTCTGGGTGCTTTGGGAGACCTGGGCAAAGGAAATGTGTCTATCTAGCGGGAATAAGCAAACAGTAGATGAGCATCAGTGAACGTGTAAGAGATATAAGCGCTGAACACAAAAACCCACCTGCCTTCAGTGAAGCTCGAGGGACAACAAACCAACAAAAGGATCATCTGCTGCTCCCAGCCTGGAGGGGCCGCCGCTGCACCATTCAGCAGCCATTCACCTGTGATCAGTGCTGAATAGACCCGCGCTAATAAAAGCTTTTATGTGCAAGGTTATTATTGGTCTGCATGTCTAATATGAGGATACTAGGTTTTCTGTCTACAGTTTGATCAGGGATGTTGATCTACACTGAATTTAATTATGTTGCAATAATCATAAATGTCATAAAACTATAAGGAGGTTTTGTCATACGAGACATAATTATGTATACGACTATGAAGTCAAAATTATTAATACAGTTGTGAATAATAATCTTGCCTCCGTATTATTTTCAGCGAGTCGTGTGTTCTCCCTCCAGTCTTCTACTTTATGTATATCATTTACTGCACATGTTGGCACAAGAATGGGGTTAATTTGACCTTTTTCCAGAAGAACTGAGACACATTTTCAGTGTGTTGGCCCTTCCCTGGACTGTCCCAAATTAACGTGCTGCCATCTAGTGGTGCGTTTATGTTTTAACATTTTACAGTATTTGAATATATATAATTTACATTTTACAATATCCCCTCCTGGAACCGCCACCTTAACGTGGTGGAGGGGTTTGAGCGCCCGAATGATCCTGGGAGCTTCGTGCCCCTGGTAGGGTCTCCCATGGCAAACGGGTCCTAGGTGACGGGTCAGACAAAGAGCGGTTCAGAAGCCCCTTATGAGAGACCAACAGGCCCGGTTAGAACCATGAGGCCGTCCTTCTGTGGACCCACCACTTGCAGGAGGAGCCATAGGGACTGGTGCAATGGTTGGATGGATGGATTTTACAATATACATAAGGTTACTGTGGTTACTAAAAACATGGGACGTGCGGACTTAATAATAGATCTATGGTGCTGACCAAATACTTGGGTAAGTGGGGTTATAGCCAATTGTGTACCTCCACATTTGCATATCATTAAGACAATAACACAGTGGTGAATAAAAAGCTTCAGTCAGGGCCAAATGTACACATAACTTGACTGGAGATGCAGAACATATTCTATTGACAAATTAAAGCACATGTTTTTTTATACAGTATCACAAATTAAAATGAAAAAGGCATAATCACTCAACAAAGAAAACAAATATAAAATTGAAAGTACAAATGGGTCTTTGCTTGTGGACATCACTGATGAAATTGGCTTTATACTGTTAATAACATGTACTGGGCTCAGCTTATTGATCATATAAGAACATTTAGTCCCTTGTTCTGTGGAATCGGTCACCTGTGTACGAGCTCTATCCATCGAGTAATTTCAAGATGCTTTCTCGCTCTTTCAGTGCTTTCCAAGCTTGGTCCTTCTCCTTCTTGCTTGGAGTGCGTTTTTTTTGCCGAGCTGCCATGATTCGCCGAAACGCCTCCATGACCTCGTTGTCTGACACACGTACTCGCTGCCTCAGCTCCTGTTTGCGCATCTCCTCCTTTGCCAAACTGGAGTAAGAAATATAATACAATTAATCCTTTTGTTGTTTGTTTGTAATATTATAATAATAATCATGGTTTCCTTTCTTTTTAAATATTGACACAAATTCTTTTTACGTTTGTCCAACAACTTCATTATTTTTTCTTTTTTAATTAAAAGTTCAGAAACCGTTCAGAAAACCCTGGCACTTACCGGAGCAGCTCCTGTTTGCGAGCTCTATTGTGAGCGCTCAGAGCTTTGAGCTCGGTCTGTCTCTTCTGGAGCTCAGCCAGAACCTCATCCTCTGCGTCTCCACCGGGGCCCGGCCGCTCCTCAGAGTCCAGCAGCCCCTGTGCTACCAGCTCCTCTTTGATCCTGGCCTCCAGTGAACGTGTGTGGGGGACACTGCACAAAACAGGAGAGCGGTGAGCAACACCTTCTGGGTCTAGGGCTGGGCGATATGGCCAAAAAACTCCATCGCGACAACGAAAACACAATGCGCGGCCTTTATAAAGCAGCAGAGATCTCTAGAAAGTCGCTGGCTGGTTCCGCTGGTGTCATTTTCGAAAAGAGTCGCTACGGAGCATCTGACACACTGCTAAATGACCGCACAGCGTTCGTCAGGCGGACATGCAGCGGCAGACACGATTTTACGATTTAGCCATTTTTCACATTGTCTGTTTTTAAAAGCATGAATTAATTGAATTAATTCGATTTATCGCCCAGCCCAATCTGGGTCTCTTTATGTTTTCTGTTAAAACTAATATACAAAATCCTAAAACATTTTGCATTCAGGTGGAGCACGCATATGATATTACAAATAATCTTTAAATAAAATAGACATATAAATGATGTAATTATAAGTGAAAGAAGCTTTTCTGCAGCGGATCCAAATCTCAGCACTCAAGGTTTCTTTTTTTAACTCTACGGAAAATCTGTTTTTGATTCAAATTAACTTTGTCATTGTAGTAAAAGACATAATCCCTATGCACCGTCTATGCTGAAGAATCTTTAACAGTTTTGTTTTACCCTTTCCTTTGAGCAATGTTTTATTTAAATATAAGAATGAGACTCATTTTTGTGCAATGCCTGCAGTTTCTGTCTGTATGACCACTTTACATGTGCTCACCTGAAAGATTTTCCTTGGCTCCGGGGAGAAGTTCCAGCTCCATCATTAGCATCTTTCCCAGTAATGTCTGGGATGGGAGAATCCTCCATAGGGGATATTATGTTCTCCTAAAATAATTGCACAGCCATTTTCATATGATTTCAAGCCAGGGATGAATGAATGAGAGTTATTGTTGACGTTACCTCTACTAGAGCCTGTAGCAGACGCTGTGTCAGAGGACCAAAAGGACAACCATCTTCTGGAGATTCATGCTGAGATTCAGACTTCTTTAGGAGTGAGTCCACATCTAAACACATCAACAACAAAAATAGAATAAACAAATAGAAATGATCAAGCATGAGTGAAATTAGCGTGGCTTGTAGCCGTTCAAGCAAAGCTTCAACAGTCCAGAGCCACTGCTGTATATCACAAAAGCCCATCTTGGTCCATCAATGAAAACGTACAGTAGAATCTCTGACCCTTAAAGCATTGGTCTTCAGACTAGAGTACATGCACCACTGGTGGTACTTGGGCATCTTCAAATAGTACACAGGGTCAACACTAGTTTTCAACTTTATTCACTTCAGTAATAATAATAATTGTAATTACGCTGTAATAATCCTTCTTAGGCGTTACATTTTTTTTTTGCCAAATGTAGATTTCTTATCGACCGTTTGGATCTGGTCAAGTCCAGATATGAGGTTCAAATATTCTATCAGGCCGTCTTTGGTACAAAAAGAACCACTTCTATAAAGCAAGAATATGTACTGTGCAAGAAGTCACTTTACCCTTTGCATCTAGCTCCGACAATGGCCCGCCCATTAGATTTTTCTTCTTGTCATTGGCTCGTGCTCCTTCCCTCTGCTCCTCCAGCAGATCCTCCTGAGCCCACCGCTGAGAGTAGTGTTTTCCTAAGGCAGGGATCTAAAAAACCACAACAAAACAAATTGCTTAAATGAAACAAAATGCAGGGGAGTTATTTAACTAATAATACATGTGTTATTGTCATACTTTGAAATACTCTGCCTCATCGTCTGGGGGCTTTAAAAGTTCCTCTAACAATCGGATCTCCTCATTTGTGATATCAGCACAATATGGTTCCACTGATGCCCAAAATCTAAGGAAAAAGCTTGGCATTACCGGATTTCACTGTATAGCAAACTAATGATGTGCGACCTTTGTTTACCTGTTAGGGGCGTCATTCTTGGGAACACGCGGAATGTCTTGTGGATCTTCTGTAAATTCATACTCCTGAACCTTGGGCTGGATGTTCTTCGATTTTGGTCTTCCTGGGCCAGGACCAGGGGCATGGCTTCCTTTGCCATCCAACTTCTGCTTTTTTGGTTTATGCCGGGATGTGGCAGCAGGATCCGGGTCTTTACCAATCTTCAGAAACCGCTTGTCTCCTTTCTTGTCTTGCCAGTCCGTGAGAATCTGAAATTTAGTGAGACAAGAAATAACTAAAATACAGAGCCTCTTCTCTAATGGGATTAGTGATTGGTGGTGCTTTAGTTCTGTGGATCCCAATTTTTTTTTGTTTTCTTATTATTTATCATTTTATCCTTTTCATCTCTTTATTCCAATTATTTTTTTGTATTACTGATTTGAGATGGAAACACCTTTCTTTAGTGCCATCTCAGAACACACAAGGAATCAAAACTTTTGTACCAGTTTTTTGTTAGATACCCAGCCTTACTGACAAAACCTTTTGAGATGTGAAGTTAAACCCCGAAAGCTAAAACAACCCAGTACTCAAAAGCTTTAAACCCCTTTTTCTTTCTACCATGCAAAACTCCAGTACAACAGAGCCAGCACATGGGCTCTGTGCTTGATTTGTGTTTGAATTGTCCCACCCAGCCCTACCTGTCTCTGTTCCTCTAAAGCTCTGAGGCGGCGGCTGGCTGACGACAGGAGGGTCTCCAGTTCTAGCTGCAGAGTGTCCAGTTCTTCAATCCCGATACCATCGTCCTCTGAGCGGCCGAGCACAGCTGTGTATCGGGGGCACACCTTCACGTGCTCCACAGGCTTGAAATCATAGTACTTCAGAGGGGGGCAGTCCTTGAGTTCACTCATGATGCTGAAAGTCACAGGCTGAGCAACACACCTCCGTTATGTCTCCTGTGTAGAAGAAAAACACAGAAGCGTCAGCTATTGACGCTGATAAAACAGATGTATGCATGTTCTCCATCTCACTCACTCACACACCCACCCACATTCACGCACTTACGTATTCTCACGTACACGCCATTGCTGCTTTGCCTTTGGGCCCCAATCAGAAACAAAACGCTTCTTATGCTTTTAAAACACACTGTAATATAATAATAATGCGCAGGTCGCGTGCGTGCCTACCATTTAACTATTGATATAGAGAAATACAATATAATGCCGGAAGTAAGCAAAATTATAAATGTTAAAGAGGAACATTTTACCGTCAGCGGATGGCGTCCATGATGGAATAAACCATTAGGTTCCTAGAGGGGGGTGATATTTTACTAAGTCACATTTACAATTACATAAAATGATTAAAATAATAGTACATAAACTAATACTACACACCAAAATAAATCCATGGTAAATCACACAAATATGGGGCAAAACAAATATGTTAAACACAGGAAATATCTAATAAATCTTACCAGCATAAGATGGTATGACCGGAACAAACCATGAAGCGCTGCTAAAGAAAAAAAATAAAATCGGAAAGAAACAAAATAAGAGTAAGGTATTTGTTTTTCAATCAAACTACTTTATGTTGCACACTTTTAATTTCAAATGTATATATCAAAAATGATAATGAGTCGTGCCGGCGTTTTATGTCCTTATATAGATACAGATTACGGTTGCTTTGTTTTGCGCACCGCGGAAGTGCCGCGGTGGGCGGAGCGGATTGTGAACGAGGCTTCTGCTTCCTCTAAAAACAAACGCACCCTTTTTCATCGACGATGTAGGATTTACGGAAGCAGAGTCCCAGGCGTGGCAGTGGAACTTCCGTCCTCTACAGCTCCAAAATGGTAATGTATCCTCTAACGTTTGCTTTATCCTTATCTTTTAACTTTACAAACCTTTCATACAAGTATATATTCTGACTAGCTAAATCATACAGTGTTCCTGCTTTGGATGTTTGTGTTGTGGGGCTTGACTATGGCATCCCTGACAGAGCTCATAAAGCAGATCTATAATCACTGTCATATTTCTTTTTTAGTATTTATCTAGGAGGCTAAACCCATCTTTTCCACTTTATACAGAGAAAAAGATAGGGACGAGTTTTGCGTGATACAGTTGCATACCAGTGTGCCATTTATCCTAAAATCTAGAGTGAAGTTGATGACAGTCCTCTAGTAAAGTAGTGCTTTGTTTACACAATGAGCACGCAGGCTCTGACAAGTGAGTTTAGTTTTCATTTGAAACACAGCATTTATGCCCACTATAAAACAACCAAGGCATAATATTCCACAACAATGCTTCATAAAATCGCCATTAAACGATTAGTAACACAGTGTGTTGAGTGGTTTGCTTCCGTTTATCTCTAGATGCATTTTGCATATGACAGTAAATTATATCAGAAAGCAAATTCTTCAAAATAAATTAAGTACAAATTCATTTTTTTTTTCTGCAGACAGCAACTTTACGCCCCTACTTGAATGCAGTGAAGGCCACTCTGCAGGCTGCCCTCTGTCTGGAGAACTTCTCATCTCAAGTGGTGGAACGCCACAACAAGCCTGAAGTGGAAGTCAGGTATGTCTCTGTAAATGCTCTCTGCTTTAGAGCATGTAGTTTGAGGCTATATTCAGATTAGTTTGAACCTTCACGCGTGTACAGACCTGTACAAACATGCAAGACATTCACAGGGGTTTAGAAATTACAAGCATGGGCAGGGTATAGCTTGCAGATGTGTATCTGCTCTGCTTTTATTGGCTTTTATTGTTATATACATATAGTGTATATAACATATACAGTGTTATATACTGTTGGGTGTTATATACTCATTATAATTATGTCCTCTGCTCTGACTATCTCCTTTTGTGTTCATATAAGTAGAGCTTAATCAACTATGTGTTTAACATGATTTAGACCTGCAAGTGAAATATACAGTTAAAGTTTTTTGTCTTCTGTATTAATGGAAGAATTAACTAAAGTTATCACTATTGTCACCCAAAATATTGCTTCATATGATTTAATTATAATAATATCGGACAAATTATCTGTCTTAATTTGTTGAATATTATTTAATTATATGTTATTTCACCGTCTAATGGACAACAGGAGCAGTAAGGAACTATTACTCCAGCCTGTTGTGATCAGCCGCAATGACAAGGAGAAGGTGCTTATCGAGGGATCCATTAACTCTGTCAGAGTCAGCATTGCTGTCAAGCAGGTAACTACAAATATCTGCTCTATGTACTTTGTCATGATACAAGATAAATAAAGGTGAACATGATAATCATCCTGCCTCAACCTTCAGGCTGATGAGATAGAAAAAATCCTCTGCCATAAATTCATGCGCTTCATGATGATGAGAGCCGAAAACTTTTTTATTCTGCGGAGGAAGGCTGTTGAGGTAAGATACTGTACATTGAACAGTACAGTTTAAAAAACTAGATCTGAAATTGCTGTGTTGTGTTTAAAAAAAGAAGAAAGCTTTAAGACTAGTTGTCGTTCTTTCCTTTTATGATTTCCAGGGATATGACATTAGCTTTTTGATTACCAATTTCCACACGGAGCAGATGTACAAACACAAGTTGGTGGATTTTGTCATCCACTTCATGGAGGAGATCGATAAGGAGATCAGCGAGATGAAACTGTCTGTCAACGCTCGAGCTCGTATTGTTGCAGAGGAATTCCTAAAAAATGTAAGATTTGGTGTTGTTTTTGTCAATATAGTAAATTGCCCGCACCTTCTGGCTGTTGTAAGGCGCTATACAAATACATTTTGATTGAGGTTGTATCGGTTTGTCTAACATGCATCTTTTTCATAAGCCATACTATTTGTGTTTGCTCCACCCAGTTCTGAAGTTGCCATTATCAACATCTCCAAACCCATGGGATGCTCAAGGGGCCAAATCAGCACAAGCGTGAAGACATGAGAGGGGCCAAACAGTCGCAATATGAGGGGAAAATGACCTATCTGGCAACACCAAAATTTGTGTCTGTCTCAAGCCGACCCTGTACTCATGAATATCAATGATTGTATATAATGAAATCTTTAGTTGTTTCATTTTCTGCTACTTAGAACAAAATGGGCGGGTCCTTGAAAGTATTAGAGTTGATAGCCATGATTACAGGGCTGTTGAGGCTGCGTGAATTGAAATGGCCAGAATCTTTTGTAGTTTGTCTGTGTATGTCATTGCCATTGTTGTCTCTTTCCAAATTTATCAAGACGGAACAGAGCAGATGATTGTCAAAAAACATTTCTGCCGGCTGACAAAATGTTTAAAACAATCTGATTCAAAATAAACTCAAGCGTTTGTATCTATCCGTCTGAGTCTTGTTCATACTAAATTGAGTAAGATTATATAAATCCTCTTTATTTTATAGAGCATAAAAGTCTCAGTAGTAACATCGCAAGGGCATTTTCAGTTGTAGATTGTTGGTAAATATTAAAACAAGAAGAAAACATGTCCATGCAATATTTAGTGTTAAGAGTTTCAATACAAAGCACAAGCTCGGTTGTGCAGCAGAAGAGGAAATGTGAACAGACTTTTAACTACTTCTCACTTTCTGTTTTATTTTAGCGGACTTACTCAATGTTAACCTTACTGGGCCTCAATGTTCACATGACACAAGAGTTGCTCATTGGATGCCGCTGCAGTACACTTTAACACAAATTCTGTTTGATAAAAACTATATAAGGTTTGCTTTGTACGAAGTGCTTGATCTCAAATTTTAGAACGGTATGTTATTTCCTTTAATAAAAAGTTAATTTTATATTTTTAAATGAAATTATTTTATGAGATTGAGAATAGAAAACAAAACAAGAAAACATAAAACAAGGACATTGCACTACACTCAAAAGCAAAAAATAACATGTTAGTGTATAAAAATACCACATCTTTATTAAGTCATTTGCAATTAAAATTAATTCACAGAAATATAATAAAATATGGAACATCTCAGATTTTCTTTTTTATTTATTTATGTGTAACTTTATGGCAATTTAGTGTATTTAAATACGTTGCAAATTAAGTCACTGTAAAAACACAGAGCTAATTATTGATTGGTTGAAATCACAATTAAGATATGACTTTAAAAGGTCAGACTCCAAATTGCACATAATCAATGAGCATGTGACTGACACGTGATCATTTACTGAAAACTCCAGAATTAAAGCGTGATGTCTGACCCCCAAAGTACAAGAGCATATATTATTTAATCCGAGTTCCACAATTATGTTATAAATATGAATATTGAAGCTTTAACACTAATGTGCAGGACCTAATCTCCATGAACTTCAATGTAGAAAGTGCAGAGGTGGAGGAGGCACATCACGAGACTTCACTGGTGAGGAGGCAGCGCAGGAGGTGACAGGGCAACATCAGAAGTGAGCAGGAATGGTCTGCAGAGCATCTGCGGTCGTGCGGTGGATGTTCACATTCTACAAATAAAACCACATGTTAAAAGCATCTATTTGTTGCACTGAAACATAGAAATCCTTGATATTTGTAATAAAAATGCGAGACATTAACCACCAACTTCAGTAATATTTAGCTGCATGTTTAAGTCCTCTCATTAGAAGTCAGACTGAATGTTAATGAATGCAGTTTGTCGTGCAGCCTCATGAATGGGAGAACTTCATCGTGCACGAGAATGGAGACACGAAAAAGACAGAGCGCTAATTTGTGCGGCTGTCCACAAAAACAGAAAAATAAGCTAAGATACGGATATTAACAGAGAAAAAACTGGACGAGGATTCATTGATATAGCACTTGTTGATTGCAGTTTATTTAAATTTGAAACACACACACACACGACTTTAATTATTGTTAAACAAACTTGCATTTGAAGATATACTCAGAATGACATTTGTGCAATGCTGAAACATACTGGGAATGGATTTTCCTACTTCAAACACAAATAAAATTGAACAGACAAGAGTCAGAGACTGTTTAGTTTACAGATAAATTCAAACAAGTATTAACAAAAATATTTTTACCAATTATGGCTTATACTAAGCCACCCTTAAGGATTCATTTATTCAAAGTAATTATCAACTGGATTCCAGTCAATTACAGCCATGATCACAGCTTTAAGAAGAGAATCAGTATTGACAGGCCTCGCTCAGTCTGGCAGGTGCATTGTGCGTCTGAATGCTTTTGCATGTGTTATGTGGGGAATAGGTAGTAGGCTATGGCCTCATTGGTGTTATGTGAGGGAGCAGGATATAGTCTCATTGATGAGCTGGCACTGTTAGCAGAGCATCCTCTGACAGCCGCCATACGTCTACATTCTGTTTGATGACAGTAAAGACACATCAGTTAAATGCTAAGGCAGTCTCTGAAGAAGAAAACATTCAATACATTTTTACAACAATGTTTGTCAGACATGTGTCACACACAACCAGCTTGTCAAGTTTACAAGCATGAGTCCCATGTGTGTTTATTAACATGCACTGGCCTGACCACATAAACAAACATGCTAAGAAGACCACCCTTGAACAATGTTACCAAGCATTTTAAAAACAGATGTCTCTTGTGGTGTTTGACCTACCTTTGGCTTCTCTCGGTGTGTGTCAACAGCCTCTACATTTAAGCGGATCGACTCAACCTTACAACCTAAAAAGTCATTACATGTACAATGTTAGACAACAACAACTACCATTTCATTCGTCAGTGCTGAATTATATTCCTACCATAGGCCACCGGAGTCAGCTTGAGTACAGTATGCAACGGGCACTTTAGGTACGGCAGCTCCTCTATGGAAGAAAGAAGAAATACATTACAACACCACAATTAACACTTTTAGTAGTTATGGACCACTGCACATGGTTTTACATTATTTCATTACGCAGTATTTCAGTCATACTGTATGTATACTGTGTAGTACCTGCTGTCTTATCCAGGAAGTAGGCCAACAGGCAGCGCATCACGGCCTGATGGCAGATGACCAGCACATTCTCCTGCCTCTCCAGCTCCATGATGACTGGCTCCAACCGCTGCACCAAGTCTTCATAAGACTAAAAACAAGCATGATGGTACTGAGTCCAGTACCATCTAGGCTAGTGCAGGGCGATACGGCCTAAAATCTCTATCACGGTTGTGTCAGTTCACCGTAGCTGTATTTCATGCTGCAGGAGCATCGGGAGAGCCGGGGGCAGAGTCTCTACTCAGGCTACCTTTGTTGATGCCCCTTGGGGCTCATATCATTCAATGTCGTCTGCCTCTCCAGGACAGGGGCAACTGCGCAGCCTGCACCTTTGTCTGCACCTAATACGCACATCTGCCTGTCTGTGCAGACTGTTGCATCGTGCTCTCTGCTCCAAAAACTACGTGTGTCCCTGACCCGCGGCTCGTCATCCCCACAGCGCCGTTTGTGACCGGTACGGGGGAGAATCAAATTGGTGATCATAGATCAATAGTGTTGGAACTTATTTTTAACCCAAAGATGCAGAATCAGAATGAACGGAGAGACTTGCACAATGCCTGTGCGTAAAGTCTGCCCTGATCGTTGGCTGCGTTAGCACATGTTTCTTTTACTCCTGTTCCTCCTCATTCTCTTTGAATACGGCCGTATTCCTACATTAATAAAACAGCAGCGCAAATACTGGTCAATACCATTCAGTCACGGGGCCTCCCCCTCCACTCTACCCCCATGCAGTTCATTCAGTTACTATGAACATCTTTGACATGATAGAACATAAATACACACACCGGTCTGTTCTACTCATTTCAACTGACTTGTGAAAACTGCAAAAAAAAAAAAAAAATCCAAATTCCTTCAAATATAGCAACCTTTTTGTTTTGTAAAAGTAACGCAAATAGTTACTTTCCCTGATAACTAGTTACTTTTATGACAGAGTAATTCAGTTACTAACTCAGTTACTTTTTGGAACAAGTAGTGAGTAACTATAACTAGTTACTTTTTTAAAGTAACGCTCCCAACACTGACAGTCAGTGTTAATGCTGCTCTGATGGAGCTGAGCGTAACATTAATTATATTGTGTCCACAACGATATCAAAAATTACAACAATATAAAAAAATGATATGCGATACGATATGGCCCACCCCTAATCTAGGCACATCAGAGTTGTGTGTGATTGCATTTAGAGTTGTCTCATCACTTAATTCAAAGGCAACGCCACAGAAATAAAAGAGACAATAGACAAGAAAGTGATGTTGTCAGTACTGACCTCTCCTTTCGGGTAGCGGTAGCGGTACTTGTCCTGGTCTCTCAGAGCAAACTCCAGAGGATAGTTCTCTTGGATTTCCTCATACATCAACTCCTCACACACGCCCTAAAATCATTTGAATGTAAATTATTATTCAAACAACTCTTACTTCAAAGTTAACTATGAGTGTATGACGCATCAGCCACAGAGTCTGTGTATGTGTATTACCCACACAGTTTCTTTCCATCTCATTACAAATCTCACATAGTAAAATGCCCACTCACTGCATCAATCTCATTCAGGACTTTCCACTGCTCATACGGCACATGCAGGGCCTCTGCCGTCTGGATGGTTCTCTTCATCTGACTGGTCCATATCTTTAGATCGCTGATGTGCTGCGTCTGGATGAACTGGTTCAGCTTCTTTGCAAACTTTAGGACAGACACATGAGAAACCCGTTCATGACTATGTGCCAAAATGCCTGCTGCAGAATGTTCCCTGTGATTTTGTGCACCTCTTTTCCTCTGGGAGTGAGGCCAGAGTCCCCCCCGATGCGGCCCGTGACGTTGAGCTCACTCTCGCCATGGCGACACAAGTAAATGGAGCGAGGCGTAATGTGTATGTTCATGAGGTAGTAGACGATCCGGCTCTGGATGTGGTCTAACACACGGTTCACCAGGTAACGCTGACCAACATCTATGATCTTGATGTAGGAGAGATCCCTGCGAGATCATCACAGTGAAACATGGTATTGCTGAATTAATTCTTCCCAATCTATACATGCTACGAAATTCAGCATTTCATTATTGTAATGCGAGGGTGGTTTCCTTCCTCACCTGTCGAGCACTTCATCCAGCGTTTCATACGAGTTTTCATAACATTTAATTCTCTTCATAAAGTCTTCCACTGCCTCGTCCGAGTTACAGTTGGTGTAATCTGGACTACCGAGCTTGACTTGCTAGATACAACATAAAATACACACAACAATTAGAAAGCTACATTAGAAATAAAGTAAGGGCGCATGTGCAGAGCCACTTGCCACAATGTTCTCTTGTATGACGTCAGGGTCTTCACACACAGACTCCACAAAGAACACTTTAAACCCATTTTGTTCAGCGAACTGGAGAATGGTATCTCTTCTCTCCCTGGTGGTGTTTGTTGCATCAAAAACCTACATTAATAAAAAAAAATTGTAGTAGAATTACAACTGCAGCCCCATGTTTTGCTCTTAGACCACAGCTAGCAACAGACTTACAGCAACTTGTCCTCCGCTCGTAAGATATTGTCGCACATCATTCAAAGCAGCCGATGCGCATTGTCTAAAATAGTTAATAATGTAATATTAGTCCACAATTTTATCAAAGAAAGGATAAAAAATACCTGGGATAATCTACTTTCTTAAATTCTTACCGTCGTATCCTTAAGCCCTCCTCATTGTCAGGACGAAAGAACTCAAAAGACTTATAGATCTTGCAAAGTTCTCTTCTGTACTGCCCAACATTGAATTCTACGCGGAAGAACATACAAAAGCCTCATCAAATGCGTTTGGTCGATACTTCAAAGACATACGAGCGATACCTCTGGTGGGCACTCCAATCCAGTTTAGATAGCGAGTCAGTTTCTTGGAGATGTACGTCTTCCCCCTGGCAGGAAGGCCCACAGTCACAATCAGAGTGGGGCAGTTGGTCATGCATACTGTAAAGAAAGGTAGACGATCAAAGTTAATTCATTTGGTTGAACAGATTTCCGTCTGTGTAAAATTCAGACAGCCCAAGCAATCAAAAAGGACACAATAAAATCAGAGAAAAGTGAAATATGGATATATGGAGTCTCTGAAGCATACACAGATTTGACCACGTAGATTATTGAAATTACGCTTTTTCTCCAGTTTACTCAAATCTAATAGCAAAAAAAGTGGGGGAACGCAACAATAACACAATTGAAAAAAGCGACACACAGGAGTGATGAAGAGACAAAAGTGACAAAGCGATTAAAAAACAAAAAACTTCCCAAAGCGACGAAAGCCAGGAAAGAGCGACAAAAACACGACAACAAACATTAAACTACGAAAACATGACCAGAACAATCCCTCTCATCCCTCTGTGCGGTGGGATACTGTGACCCTATTGCACCGACCATCACACGAAGAGGAACCTTACGTAACAAAGTGCAGCAGATGGCAGCAGAATGAGACGCTTGAACTTCACGAACTCGAGTGTTTTGTTCTCGTGAATAATACGCAGGTGTGATCCTTGTTTGACTGTAGCCCACACGTGCACAGAGATGTGACAGAAAAACTCAGTAGCTCGCCGTTGCTAAACGACGCCAAACTAAAGCTAGCAGCGCAGCGCCAACACCGCAGCGCTGATCCGGCTCCCGGGATGTCATACGCACCCTTTCGCTGAGAAATGTGTTTTTCGGGAAGGCCATTTTTACAAGGCATCCAGATCTTCTTCAGTGGGTTTTGTGTGAGTTCCCGCGGATTTGGCGGTGCGTTGTCTTCCATTGCGTGTTGTTGTTGTTGTGGAGGAGGAGGTCTGGAGGGGCTCTCGGCGGGTGACCGGTGTTTCATCCGCGGGGAAGAGCTCTCGCGGAGGATGGGGATATAGAGAGAGAAGCAGGAGCTGTCTCTGTGTGCGCCTCACTCAGGGTTGCCAGGTCTGGGCAGCCAAACCCGCCCAAAAATATTTGAAAAACCGCGGAAAACCCGCTGGAATTTTCAAGATTGTTTACCAGTAAACAGAGCCCGTGTGCTCCCGCGATGATGAGAAACCGCTCTCTCTCCCGCTCTTAGTAGTACGGTAGCACAGCGGTTAGCGCTCGTGCTTCTCAGCTAGAAGGTCCGGGGTTCGATTCCCGCCTTTCTGTGTGGAGTTTGCATGTTCTCCCCGTGGGTGTGTAGGTTTCCTCCGGGTACTTCGGTTTCCCCTACCACTAAAAACATGTACAATAGGCCAGGATGGATGAGAGTGTGTTTGAGAGTGCGCATGAGGGACAACGGATACAAATTAGCCCACAATCCGGTGTCGCTTGTTTACATGAGATCCGACTCAAGGCATCCAGATCTTCTTCAATGGGTTTTGTTTATTAACATGCACTGTCCTGACCAAATAAAAATATTGAAAACGCAGCTCAAAGAGCCTTGGATTTGAGATTTTGTCATTCGAAATAGTGATTTTGATCAAAAAATAAGATAGAAATAGCCAATTTTACATACAAGGCAAAAAACCGCGGACAGTTTTTTCACCCACAGAATGGCTTAAAAAACCGCCAAAAACCGCGGACCTGGCAACCCTGGCCTCACTCACTCCCGGGACACGTGGTAGACCACAAAACGTAATGACGAGTGGCGTAACTTCATCTACTCATTGATCGAACTTGAACCATAAATGAGAGATTGTGATAAAACCGAGGGTTACGTAAAATTAACAAACCCCTTCGATTTGTATTTTTTGTGTTGACCTTTTATAAACATCCCGAGAGTAGGTTACGGTTGTACTTAACGCCATGACTGGCTACTGTACATAATTTCTCAACACAAGAGGGCAGCAACAGACATGTTATCTTGTTCCTGATCAAAGACAAGAGGCACGTTTCTCATGCTGTGCTTTCCTCTCCAGCTGACTACCACTATGCAGTAGGCCTACTTGCAACTGAGACTGAAGATCATCTGGCAGATTTTCGGTATGTATGAACTATGAAGCACGTGGAGCACAAACCAGTAGTTTCAGTCACATAAATAAATATATGAAAATAATGTAAACATTAATGTAAAACATTTGCAAACACTATAGCCTAACAAAATAAAGAGAAGGTTTGATGTACTATTTTCGCCAGCATTTTCAATGAAAGAATGGCTATGTATTACTATATAATAAATAATCAGCACATACACATCATAATGTAGCCTATACTCTCTGTAAGCTGTAAACTGAGCTCATGGCAGCATTAGGTTGAAGAGAAAAAATGCGTCTTAAGGCGTGATTTAAAAACAGGAAGGGAGTCCGCCTGTCTAATACACAGAGGCAGCTCATTCCACAGTTTGGGACCAACCACAGAAAAAGCTCGGTCTCCTCTGAGTTTGCGGTGGGTTTGCAGGGTGTATTTATTTTTTCACCCTGATTAATAAGGTCCACAGCTAAATTGTACAGGACAATGGTTCTCAAATGGTGGATCGCAACCATACAACCTAAACGTGGGTCATAGGACTATTTTCAGTATATTGCGGACCTTTGCCAAAAATGACTCTACCTTCTTGTTTGTCAGCCGTCTTATGCTTCGATAATGATCAAATTATCTTCTAATACTTATTAAACAATCATTGGATCATGGCTTGTCTTGATTTACTGAAGCTAAACCACATGCTCCTCTAACAGGAGTGCCCAATGTGCCAAATGAAGCCCTCGGTCACATGTGTGCATGCCCTCAGGTTCCTTGCTGTGTAGCCACACATCACCAGTGATATAAGTTTTACTGCAAGTTTTATGAATTCTTCTACTCAGTTAGGGTATTATGCTGCCTTCGTGTGCTCTGGTAAAGAGGATCCTTTCCAGTTGTGAAATGGAAAGTACGAGTGCATTGTGCTCAAGCGCTTTTGTGTCGTAGCAAAGTGAAACACGGAAAAAACATCAATACACTATAAACAACGAAACAAAGAAAGTTGTCTACAAACTGCTACATTACTGCTACTTTGTATTGTATTTTGCAAGACGATACGTGTGGAAAAAGAGAACATTGAGAAGCCAAATGCATAATTGTGTCGGCTTCATAACAATCTCTGTTGTGTTGAAAGGTCAAAGGTTATCTCGGGAACTCGGGCATCAAAATGATCTCCCAGCTTCCCAGTGGAAAATAGGAGATGAGGTGGTGTTCATGTGCACTTTTCTAATCGACAAGTGGTATTTACCATAATTACGAGACTGATGTCTGAAAGAGTAAGACGGTGTGCGGGAGCGTTTGTTAATTTTTCCATAATTACGAGACCACATGAAGGCAGCATAACCACAATAACAAGCATTTTAGTGTAAGACAGGGCTGGTATTACAACTCAAAGCCCAAATAAAGGTATGGATGTGGTTAAAACCAGTGTTTTAATGTAGTTTTAGTCTTAGCCTTTTGACGAAAATGCAATTTAATTTTAGTCGAGATTTAGTCAAATAATTCTTCAGTTTTAGTCTAGTTTCAGACGACTAAAATTGCATATAAATTTAAGATGAATTTAGTCAACTTTATATTTATAATATTTATTATAATCATATTTGATTGCGCTCCTCTGCTTGTTTGTTCCCCACATGAACAAAGCGCAGAGCTGTTTCTTTGGCAGTGGATTTAAATGATATGATTGAATGATTTTGTTCTCTTCTTTTCATTCTTATTTAGTCTAATTTTAGTAGTAATATTTATTTATTTTAGTCAACTACTTGAATTTAGGCTTAGTCTAATTTTAGTCAGCAAAAAATATTACTTTGGCTAAAATTATGACTAAATATTTTAGTAGATGAAATTAACACTGTTTAAAATTGTATTTATTTATTTAGTTTTAAGTGGGACAATGTACATTAGTCATTAATAAACATTAAGACAGTGTAAATGTACCAAATTTTGCCAAAAAGGCTGATAAATTCACCTGTTGAATGTCTCACAGCACTGACCACCAATCTAAAGCCTGTCATGGCGCGTACATTTCATTATTACCCGATGAACACCTGTGATCCACAAACTGAGTTTATGCCACATAATTGTATTTATTCCTGTCATGAGCGCCATTTGTGGACTGTTTAGTCATCTGTAGTCTGGAAAATCCACAAATGTTTAACCGTTTAACTTTTTGTTTGAGATTTAATTTAATAAACTTGCTATGTTAATCTGTGGAAACTATGAGTTATTTCAACTGACAACAAATCCACCTGTGTGACTGACAAATGTCACCACTTTTTATTATGTGTGGATAGACGATTCTTAACCTGGGGGTCGGGACCCCCACTGAGGTCACTAGACAATTTCAGGGGGTCACCTGATTATATGGGAGACACATACGTATATGTACCCTGTCGGGGTCGCAAATAACAGCGTTTCAAAAGATTGATAACTACTGAATTAAGATAAGTAAAAAGTAGGCCTATCTATCTAGTGATAGACTACAGTTGTGAGATCAATAAAGGATTATCTTATCTTGTCTACCCAATAGTTTGTGTTTGTTTTTGTTTACAAAGACTTGACAGGACTAATGTTTGGGTTATCCTGTATGTCAGGGTCTAAATGGGAATCTTAAATGTAACTCTATGATCTTTGTATGGGACATGTTGGCGGGGAGTTCAAAATGGGGTAAGGTGATTTATGTGTCTAATATTAACAGGAAGCTGCGCAGCTGTCAGCCTCTATTGCAGCTAACAGTCTTTAGCATCCAGACCCAGACAAGACTAGACTGATAGGCGCTTATATCCCGGTATCATTATAGGCACAGGCAATCCCTTGTAGCCTATTTAACTTTTTAGAACAAAGGGCATGTGCTACATGTTCACGCGCCACATGACAACAGCAGAGGGATGCGCAACCAGTAGACTCATTTAGCCACCAAACATAGGCTACACATGTCAAATATCCGCGGTCTGCAGTGGGATATCAGGCTGGGAATGTTTGGCTACTACATTTAAGGTAGGCAAACAGGGCACATAGAGGACGCAACACCGGGCAAAGGCTAATTTCACAACATAAACATCTGACAAATGTTGTATCATTTCGTATTCCCTTGTTCATTTAACTTCATGTCAGCGGCTCTATTCTGCGCCCTAAGCTGGGCACAAAGCCAGCCGAGACTGCCGTGGAGAAGTAGGGGAAAGGTGACAGCGTAAGCACGTCTCGCTTTGTTTACGTCCTCGAGCTTCGAGCCACATCGTTGTACTATTATGGCAGATGCACACATACTGTTGCCTGTTTAAAGACGTTATTATGTGTGGTCCTACCTTCTTGTCCCTGGATCTGTGCGCTCTTGGCCCGGCTGGAGCAGCCTCTCATCATGGGCGTCTGTCTGATGAAGCGCGCGGCTGGTGGTGGAGTGAGGGGTTTGTTCGGTGCTGATGTTCACATACGCACACCCAATGCCCCTGGAATGGACCTAATGCCCGTTTTCTCCAAATCTATCTCTACCTGCCTCCCCTCGAACCCTCCCACTGTCTACAGCTGGGTCTGTCCTGTCTATGTCCTGCCTTCGCATTGACTGAGCTCCCATGACGCTTAAGTTAAATTTAGGTCGCACGTATTGTCTTCACGAGCTTGTGCAAGTGCAGGTCTGACGCTCCTCACTGCTCAGCATAGACCATTATCATTCTCTTAATAAGAAATATTACACACATTATGGATGTGGCAACCGAGGGGTTAACAGACTATAAATTATAGTTATATTCTCAAAATTATATATAGAAGTTCCGACAACGCCACCCCAGACTTTCTGGGGAAAATAAAGTATTACAGTTTGAAGGCACGCAAGTAAGTATATTGAGAGTTCGAGGCACTGGTTCCATTTAGTTTACAAAACCTTTATTTTGCACTTTAAGAAAACATTTCATTGATTTCAAAACATTTCATTGTTTATCAACTTACAATGGTCGATTTCTAAAATCCTTTTGATTAAAAAGCGCTGGGAACAGTTGTTAAAATAAAGTTCTTATTTAAAACCAACTGCCTGCCTGGCAAACAAAGCCCAGGGCGCGTGGCGGGCGCACGAGCGACCTCCAGGTACTCGAGCCCGGAGGAAGTGTCCGAGTTGGAGATACACTGCGCGAAGCGCAAACGAGCACAGAGCCAAGCAAAACTAAAATAAAACAGAGGCAAAACAAAGCAGCAGAGGCAACGTGCCAGTGCCACCGCAGACCACTGAGGACACCTACAAAAAAATGAATTTGGATTACTAACTAAACTAAACCTGGATGAAAACAGAGAAGCTACAAAAATAACTATGGAAAAACATACCGCTGAAAGTGCTTGACTGCGCACGGACCAAGACTGGTTGGAGTGGAGAAGCAGAGTGCACAGACGTCTGCCAGACCCGCAGCGTGGCTACAACCAAGACACTGGTTAGTAGTGACTGTTTGAAATTGGCATAAAAGAGTGAATGGGCCGAAATGATCGTTACCTTTACGAAAGGCGTCACGCTTACGCGCACCGTGAAGGTGCCGAGCACTAGCGTGCGGCGGTGCGGAGCTCACGGCCGACAGCGGCACTAAAAGCAGTACAAAGTGGCTGCTTAGTGAACGGTTCGTATTAAAGTGTTATTTAGGCATTTGGACATAAAATGGAATCTACCTGGAGCTGGAGGACAAAGGCGGCCAACACAGAAGACCCGGAAGAGCGTATGGGGCGAGGAGGAGCGAACGAGAATGGGAGCGCTTATATAGTCCACCAAGCCAGCGCACCGGGGTGACAGGTAAGAGCGCACCTGACACAGGCCTCCAAAGCCCGTCTTACCACATTCTACCCCCTCAGTTTGCATTGTCGCCCCGACGATGGACATACTCACCTAGCACCATGGCCTAAAGACTACACCCGCGGCGCTGGACGAAGAGGAAGCAGAATGTCCTCCCCGGGCCGAATGGTGCAATGACCTTGGAAGATGATGAACGTTAGCATGCTGTCCAGCCGTGGACCGAGCAGATCTACGCGTGGTCACCTCGTTATGGCCAGGAGCGGCGGTCCATGCCACTGGCGCATGTTGCTGATTTGTCGCTCTAGAAGGAGAAGCCTGAGAAGGTCCTGGAGCTAACGGAACTGGGTGTGATGGTTGCAAGGGCGGTGGAGTGGTGCAAGTCACAGCAGCATGTTGATGTGGAAGAACCGAGGGAGGTTCCCGAGTAGGCTGTGGCCTTAGAAACAGGTCACCACCCAAGGACTCGAAAGAAGATTCGTCACCTGCTGGTGGCTGTTCGCCAGAGGAAGTCTCAACCACAAGGTAAGGTGTGTCAAAGCTGACCAAGGCCTTAAGCAAAGAGCGATGTACCCGCTTAACCTTACCGTGGTCCTCGACAGGGGCCACAGTATACACAGAACCTTGTTCCTTTGGGACCTGCATGACCCGGTAGGTCACTGAACTCCACAAGTCCTGAGTCTTCTGGCGACCTCGAAAACCACAGTTGCGCAAAAGTACAAGCTGACCCTCCTGAAGGGGTGCGGCCCGCACATGTTTGTCGTAGTTGGTCTTGCGACGATGGGCTGAAGCCCTCAAGCGTTCGCGAGCCCCTTCGAAACTTCGACTTCTAGCCGTGCTTGATGTTCTTGAACCCACTCGTTGACACTCCCTGCCACCGGTTCCCGCACCTGCCCCAGAAAGAAATCAACGGGGAGCCGAGGTTCTTGCCCGAACATCAAGAAATAAGGAGATTCCCCCGTTGACTGGTGAGGGGTGGTGTTGTAAGCGAACAGAACCTCCGGTAAGCAGGAGCCCCAATCTCGTTTTCGCGAAGTGGGCAAAGCACGTAACAGATTGTGAAGCGTCCTGTTGAAGCGCTCGCACTGCCCGTTACCAGCCGGGTGATAGGGCGTAGTGCGAGACTTCGTAACCCCATACAGACTGCACAACTGTTGAATCAAAGCACTTTCGAAGTTGCGGCCCTGGTCCGAGTGGATACGAGCAGGGACGCCAAGCTTTGTAAACCACTCGGATACCAGAACCTGAGCTACGGTAGAAGCACGTTGGTCTCTGGTGGGGATGGCCAAGGTATACTTGCTAAAAACATCGGTCATCACCAAGACGTTTTCCAAACCAGTTGGAGTAGGCTCAAGCAGGGTGAAATCGATGGCAACGATTTCATTCGGCCGAGAGGCCAACAAGTGACCCAAGTAACTGTGAGCAGCAGGTTGGTTGTTCTTAGCGAACTGGCAACGCTCACAGGCGTGGCACCAACGAGCTACCTCTCGGGACATCCCGGGCCAGTAGCAACGAGCGTGCAACAAGGCCAGGGTTCTGTCCACTCCTTGATGCCCGTGTTCTTGGTGCACTTGTTTTAGGACATCCTGGATCAAGGCCCTTGGCAACAGAACTTGATAGACGGCCCCACCACCATCCGAACGGAACACCTGTCGGTACAGAAGCCCGTCCAGTTCCACCAGACGGTCCCACTGTCCGAGTAGGGTAAGGGCAGATTGGGAAAAGCCTTTCCGCTCGTCAGGAGTGGGCCGTCGTTTCTGCCGCCAAAATGCTATGACTTCCTGGATGACTGAGTCTCCCTGTTGGAGAACATGGAGGTCGGCGGGGGCACAGCGCGGAAAGACCGACACCACGGACTGTGACGCCTGTGCCTGCTGACCCTGCAGGGCTTGTTGAAGTGCAGAAGGTAGGGAAGTACCTGGTGCCAAGGGTGCCAGTGCCTGCGAGGACCAGGGTTGCCGAGAGAGGGCGTCAGCGTTCTTATTGCTCTTCCCCGACCGATACTTGAGCTCAAAGTCAAAGGAGGCCAGCTGGGCAGCCCAGCGCTGTTCTACAGCCCCTAGCTTCGCAGACAACAGGTGGCTCAATGGGTTGTTGTCTGTGTAGACAACACACTTGTGCCCCAACAGGTATTCCCTGAATTTCTCGGTGAGAGCCCACTTGAGACCCAACAGCTCCAACTTCATCGAACTATAATTCGACATGTTCCGCTCAGTCGGTCTTAACCCACGACTGGCGTAGGCTATTGGTCTTATTCTACCCTCGTGCTCCTGTGAGAGCACAGCACCCAATCCGCTGTGGCTGGCGTCGATCTCCAGGATGAAAGGATGGGAGAAATCGGCGTAGGCCAAGACTGGACTAGAGGTGAGCTTGGCCTTAAGGGCTTCAAAGCTTTGTTGGCACTCCTCGGTCCAGTCACCAGCAGTGATTGGGGCTGTCTTCCTTCCTTTGGAGGGCTTACCAGTGAGCTCTGCTACCCTGCGGTGCAGAGGAGCAGCCAACTTTGCAAACCCCTCCACAAATCGACGGTAGTAGCTAGCGAATCCTAAAAACGATCGCAGCTCCGTGGCCGTGGTGGGCGTGGGCCAATCAGCTACTACCTCGATTTTGCTTGGGTCAGTGGCTACTCCTCGATCAGAGATGACATGCCCAAGGTAGTTCACCTCTGTCCGGAAAAAGCTGCATTTACTCAGCTTTGCCTTCAGACCTTCCTTTTGCAGCCGACCCAGCACCACAGCCAGCCTCTCCAAGTGTTGCTGGACTGTGGATGAATACACCACAATGTCGTCCAGGTACAAGAGGAGAGACTGGCACTGTTGGTCCCCAAAGATGCGTTGCATCAGACGTTGGAAGGTGCCGGGGGCATTGCATAGCCCGAAAGGCATGCGATTCCACTCAAATAGCCCGAACGGCGTACAAAACGCAGTTTTGTGCCGATCGCTCCTAGTGACAGGTACCTGATTGTATCCACTGGCTAGATCCATAGTGGAAAACCAGCGGGCACCTGTCAGAGCATCGAGGGATTCCTCTATGCGGGGTAGTGGAAACGCATCCTTTCGGGTTTTGTTGTTCAGTTGGCGGTAGTCAACGCACAGTCTGAGGCTTCCGTCCTTTTTCCGGACGAGAACGATGGGGGAGGCGTAGGGACTGGAACTTTCTGCAATCACCTGCGCCTCCAAGAGCTGATGGATGTGCTCTTTAACGAGCTCATACTCGGAGGGAGGTATCCGACGATACCGCTGTCGGACTGGCACATCATCCGTGAGAGGGATGTCATGGGTGACCAAGTTGGTGCAGCCCAAGTCCTGGTCATGGGCAGCGAACACGGACGTATACCTCCTTAAGAGAGATCGCACCTGGTCCTGCTCCTCACTGGACAAAAGAGACAGATCTAATCCCTCAAAAGCGTCTAGCACACCGGTGGTGGCAGTCTGCGATGAGACGGACGCGGCTGCAGCTGACACCTCCGTCACACCCGCAGGCAAGCTCACCACGTTTACTACGTCCAGTGTACCTACAACAGTACGAGGATGCAGCAGGACCTCGGTGGTCCCTACGTTAACTACTGGGACATAAGCGGTCCCACAATCTACCCGAACCAACGATGGAGAAGCCAGTAGTCCAGCCGGTAAGCCAGACTCCAAGGGTTCGAAAAGCGCGGATGTACCACTATACTGTTCCGAACACGTAGTAGGCACCATCTTCATCGTACCTGCCGGGATGCGGCAAACTTGCTTTCTCCGCACCCTGACTCTACCTGGTCGCGTTGGAGTTGGCTTCTGATGAGCCGAATGACACTGCTGAAGGGCATCGACCAAAGAGTTAGGGGACGCAACTACGGGAGCGGTGTCAAACAAGGAGGGCCCGTATTGCCCGAAAAGCTCTCTGTAGCACTTCTGGATGACATTCATACCAAGCACGCCAGGAACCTGTACAGGCATACTGGGTGGGTCTCTTACAACCAGTACACCACACCGAGGCATTAACTTCCCGCAAAGCTCAACGTCTAGTTCTAAATAGCCTAGATAGGGAATAGCCAAGCCATTGGCAGCTCTAAGCTGTAGCCAGTGACATGCCTGAAGACGCTCATTACCCCACGACTCAAAATGCTCTCGAAAGAAACCTTCTGTGATGGTGGACACCATGGACCCGGTATCGAGCAAACACGGTACCCTTACGCCAGCCATGTCTACGTCTATATGTGGGCAAGAAGCTATAAGTTTAGGAACTGCAACGGAACGACTAGACACATTTCCCGAGCCAGTAGGAACCCCACCCGAGCTGTGGCTCTGCAGCTCGGTGGGCTCTAGTTTCCCGACTGCTGTTCCAAACGGTTGTGATCCGGCAGCAAGGGCTGTTGGTGAGCAGGACCACGTGACCCTCGGCAGTTCCTGGCAATATGTCCAGGTCGGTGGCACCGGTTACAGATGACAGGCGCTGGGCGACGAGGGGAGTGACTACGCGATGACTGCAGGAGGGCAATGCTCTGTGTGAGCCGATCAAGCTGTTCTTGCTGCCGTTGTAGGAGCTCCTTCATTTCACTTACCTCTGACTGGGAGGGGTAGGTGGCTTTCGGTGGTGCGCCGTGCACGGCGTATTGGAGGCCATATGCTGAAGGCACCGAGTTACTCCGGCCCCGTGCGCTGGCTGGAAGACCCTCACGCTCCCATCTCATCGCTTCCTCTCTCGCCGCAAGCAAGGTCGCTGTGGGGTTGACGAACGTATTGTTTTAGCATGCGACGCAAGGCACCATCGAGTACATGCTCAATAAATTGATCACGCAACAATATCTCAGAATTGGGCATGTTGTTCGGGGCACGCGCTTTCACTTTATGCATTAAGCTCAACAAAGTGAGGGAGAACTCTTGCAGAGTCTCCCCCTCCTGTTGCTTGCGAGAGAAGAAAGACTCCTGCAAAGCTACATAGGAGTCGGAGCATCCATACAAATCTTGCAAGATGGAGATCAATTTGTCTGGGTCCCTTCGCTCTTCACTGGAGCGATACCTAATTTCATCTCGGGCTTCTCCCTCCAAATGATCGAACATAAAGTAAGCCTGATCTGCTCGGGACAGGTGACGCGCTCTCATGCAGGCCTCGACCTCCTCAACCCATTCACTCAGACTAATGCCTGTATGCCCCCTGAACATAGGACATTTCCTGTCCCGGGGTATGTACATAAGCCTCTCTGTTACAGAGGCAGTTGACGCTGCAGGCACAGCAGAGGGCCCTGCACTGGAGCTACCAGGGGTAGCCTGGTCTGAACGCAGCCTCTCATTCTCAGCGGTTAGCTGGGCCACCTGATCTTTAAGGCTCTGAAGCTCTGCCATTGGAAAACACGTGGGGGGGGGGGGGAAAAAAACAAAAAAAACGCAATAGAAAAAAAAAACCTACATGTTGCCAACAACTGCTGCTTTGCCTGAAAACTGTGCGAGTGTGAACAACAATTGCAAATTTCACCTTGTAAAATAGGTGTCAAGATACAATACAGGGAATCCAGCTGTAGAGAAGTAGTAGTTTAGTTTAAGTTTTACACCTCCACAGCAACACAAAACCAGTTAGCAGAGTACCAAATTCCACAAAAATATGTACACAGCAATAGAAAAATACTTTGTTAAATCACAACAAACCATTACATGCAGAAACAAACAATAATGTATATACACACACAAATAACCATGCATTGAATTGGCACAACACTAGACCAGTAGGTTTAGCTTAGGTAGTGAGAAAACCTTTTTAGCGCTACGTAGCTTCCACAGCTAGACATTCATTGTATTTTCACAAAACTTAAATGGAAACCGGGCCTCTTTTCACTTCAATAATCCTGCCAGCATAACGCCAGGATGTGGCAACCGAGGGGTTAACAGACTATAAATTATAGTTATATTCTCAAAATTATATATAGAAGTTCCGACAACGCCACCCCAGACTTTCTGGGGAAAATAAAGTATTACAGTTTGAAGGCACGCAAGTAAGTATATTGAGAGTTCGAGGCACTGGTTCCATTTAGTTTACAAAACCTTTATTTTGCACTTTAAGAAAACATTTCATTGATTTCAAAACATTTCATTGTTTATCAACTTACAATGGTCGATTTCTAAAATCCTTTTGATTAAAAAGCGCTGGGAACAGTTGTTAAAATAAAGTTCTTATTTAAAACCAACTGCCTGCCTGGCAAACAAAGCCCAGGGCGCGTGGCGGGCGCACGAGCGACCTCCAGGTACTCGAGCCCGGAGGAAGTGTCCGAGTTGGAGATACACTGCGCGAAGCGCAAACGAGCACAGAGCCAAGCAAAACTAAAATAAAACAGAGGCAAAACAAAGCAGCAGAGGCAACGTGCCAGTGCCACCGCAGACCACTGAGGACACCTACAAAAAAATGAATTTGGATTACTAACTAAACTAAACCTGGATGAAAACAGAGAAGCTACAAAAATAACTATGGAAAAACATACCGCTGAAAGTGCTTGACTGCGCACGGACCAAGACTGGTTGGAGTGGAGAAGCAGAGTGCACAGACGTCTGCCAGACCCGCAGCGTGGCTACAACCAAGACACTGGTTAGTAGTGACTGTTTGAAATTGGCATAAAAGAGTGAATGGGCCGAAATGATCGTTACCTTTACGAAAGGCGTCACGCTTACGCGCACCGTGAAGGTGCCGAGCACTAGCGTGCGGCGGTGCGGAGCTCACGGCCGACAGCGGCACTAAAAGCAGTACAAAGTGGCTGCTTAGTGAACGGTTCGTATTAAAGTGTTATTTAGGCATTTGGACATAAAATGGAATCTACCTGGAGCTGGAGGACAAAGGCGGCCAACACAGAAGACCCGGAAGAGCGTATGGGGCGAGGAGGAGCGAACGAGAATGGGAGCGCTTATATAGTCCACCAAGCCAGCGCACCGGGGTGACAGGTAAGAGCGCACCTGACACAGGCCTCCAAAGCCCGTCTTACCACATAGTTACATAGGTCCACAACGTGGTGTGAATGAATTATGCTGGTCTAAGTCTTGTACAGAACTTGCAGAACATGTTTTGTTTGCAGTGAGTGATGCAGGCTACTGTAACTCTTACTGCATCAGTAAATGGAAAAGTTTTACTGTTATTGTCAACCAAAGACAGATTGAGTAGTTGGGTCATTGACATGACGTGGATAGTTTTGTGTCCGAGTGTCATGTTTCTTTTAAAAATAATTTGATCTTTTCATTACATGTATCACATTATTCTACAAAACCTATGAGTTTAAACACATTTTCATCACATTTCAAAAATACATATTTTTTTTATGTTTTCACACCTCAAACCCCTAAAATGTCAGGTGGTGCAACCGTCTGAGCAAATGATTAGATTAATAAAGCTTCTGAAAATTGTATTTTCAGGGTAACAAATAAAAAATAAAACATAATTGCATAATTGTACGTTAAATATCTTTCAAATAAGCCATCATTTGTGAATATTCATAGTTTTAAAGCTTAAAACACAAGATAACACAAAAACTTTTGTCCAACAATTTGTAATCTTAGAATATCAGGGTGGCACAACCGTAAGAACAGGGCTGGTATTTTGAAATAAAGAGTAGTATCAGCAAACAGGACATAACATCAGCCAGAAGAACAAGTTGTCTTTATGGCTGAGTGAAAAGGTTTGAAAATCTCTTTCAAGAATTGAGAAAAAAAACTGCTTTTTTCCGACTCATAGGTAAACTGTCAGGTGTTGGTGTCAGGTGGTACAACCAATGTAAATATTGGAAAATATAATTGCATTATAAAAGTCTTAATTAGTTTTAAAAGTAAATGTTTACCCATGCTTACAAATGCTAAAGCTAATGTAAAAGTCCACATAAAAGACCATTTAATCTGAAATTAGTTGCTAATGTCAGGTGGTGCAACTGCAAAAAATGTCAAATTACGATCTAAAAATTATAGGGACGCACTGATCCAATACTGGTATAAGTTATCCGAGTCAATACTAGAAAAAAAAAAATCAGATATTGGTTTAAAATATCCGATACGGAACCGATAACCGTTTTGGGCGGACACCCTGAGCACTCCGTCCATGGTCCTCTTGTTTTATTGCTGATTACTGTCAGGGTTGGTGTTTTGTTCCCCTCTGTTGTGTTGTGTTTTTTCTCTCTCTCACCACTGTGTAGAGCTGGCAGAGGACGGGGGCGTGGCTGGGACCGCAGCAACGAGGCACACCTGGACTGGATGAGGAACTGGTCTTCAAGTACTCTGCTCAGTCCTCCCTTCACTGCCAGATAATTCCGTCTCCTGTGGTAGAAGCCTGACCTGTTTTTCATCCTGGTGTATTTTGGATTTATTTTTTCACCAGTTTCATCCTGTGCTCTAGGTTGCCTCGACTGCAATCGAAGTTGTCTGCTGATCCTGTCTCCGCCTGCTGCCAGCCTCCCCCGTCTTCTCAGCTACCTCAGTTTTGTAAAATAAATACTTTAATTTCAAGTGCCTCCGTCTCCGCTTTGGGGTCTACATCTGCAAAACCTAACAGATTACATCAGTCACTTACAAATAAGTAAGAGAAGCTACAAATACATAAAAAAATACATTTCAATACTTTTAAATGTTATTTAAAAAAACATAACTTGTAATATAAATATGCATGCCCTCAGTTTTGAAAAAACTTTTAGAAAAATAGTTTTTTTGACCCCTTATACGTCATTGACCTGCTATGTATCTGAAATAGTACTTTCACTGAATTGAACCAGTAATAATCACCATACTATTTGATTTTAAAAAAAATATTGTAAAAGTGTTTTACCTTCATATATATTCTATTAATAAGATGCAAAATTCAAGGTGAAGTAAAACATGCGGTTCATTGGTGATTCTCATGGGGAACATTCCTTGTAAAGGTCGCAGTGCACGACCTCTGTGGTTGGCCCGTGCAGAATGAGCCAGGCCCGTCACGCTCACAGATCACCTCACGGATCATCCAGGGCTGCTTTAATTTGTCCTCATCATCATGAACGTCATTGAAAGAAAAAGCATACTGTTGTACTTCCTGTGTTTTCTCTGAACTCTCAGCTCATCGAGCGTTCGTCCCCTGACGGGGTTTTATCCCAGCTCCCGACAGTGCTTACTGATGGTGTGTCCTGGGGCAAGACACTTTACCCAACTTGCCTCCATTGCTTGTGTACATTTGACATCCATCCATGTCAGATGTGAATAGATGGATGGTTCCTGCTTTGCATTTAAAAGCTCACGAACAGGATTATGACAGGTAGACAATGAAAAGGCTGAGGACAGTGAGAGCTCTCAAGACCCACAGGCGAAGTATGGAGCTGCTGAGTTTGAGTCATGAGATACAAATCCATAACAATGCACACATCGTCATCTTTTTTTGTTTTCAACTGTCAGGACTACCCGTCGAGTTAAATTGCATTATGTAACTTTTATGTGGGAATATATTTTTTATATTAGTGTGTATTTGACTTTTCAGTGACCCAGTGGCTGTATGGGGGGTTAGCATACGCCTTTACTTTCCATCACGGCGGCCTAGAACACTCCAGGAGCAATTGCTTTTTAGGGTTTCTGGATGGAACGATGGAAACCTTAAAAACAAGTAAAGGTGCCATGCTCACCACCCTGGGGCACAGCCACTAGGTCACTAAAAGGACCACGCTTATATCAATGGTTACATTCTGCATTAAGTTCTACCATGTCCTGCACTTTGTTTGAGCTCGCACTGTTGGTACAGCATGTGGAAGTCCCATCTGACAAGTGGGTTCGAGGAAAAGAGCTAATGAAGAAGCTTCACACAAAGATTATGAACTTAATAAATAATTGTGAATAATTTAACTATTGTGTTGCACCATGTGTGTGTGTGTGTGTGTGTGTGTGTGTGTGTACCTGTACTGACAACATTGTGAGGACCAGTTTGAGTTTTTAACCAACAAAGTGAGGACATTTTATTTTGGGTGGTCCTCACTTATTTGAAGGACTGTTTGAGGCTCAAGATGTGGTCTTAGGGTTAGGGTTTAGATTAGGTTTAGGGTTAGGATTGTGTGTGTGTGCATGTTTCTCCTACAGGATATACCCAGGGCAGTTGTCAGCATCACTACCTGCCCGACAAGTCAATGAAAAGTCCTGTGGCTGGAACAAACACCGTTCGACACTGAGCCCTTCTCGATAGAATTGTCAGTGTCGCCTGGAAAGATCAGCAGCAGTGGGTGAGTAGAACTGACCTGCTCTCTCACAAACACTTTTCAACTGTGTGACTGCATAATCAGAAACCTTAGAGAATAATGTCCTGACACCCGGGTCACAAAAAGTCTGATATGAAAAATTGGTGCTCATCCAGTGGGCAAAGAATTATTGTAAACCTATCGATTCAAAGGTCCGAGGTACAACACTGCTCACAGCCGACCAGGTGCATGATCAACATATAGTGAACAGGGTCACGGTCATTCACTGACGAGGCGACGTGTGAAATGCAGGAGGCAGCTGTCCATCGTTCTACAGCCAACAGACTTTTCTTCATAGTAAGTCATTTGCTTATGAAAGTTTCCACTCCATTATCATGACCATGATTACTAAATGAAGGCATGACTGTAGGTGTCTGTATCTGAGCATTCGGTGAAAAACACACTGAATCACTTTACATTTCACAAACTTGATTACCCAATGTTTGTTATTAATTTCTGTCATTTCCAGACCCATACCAGTCTGTGAACATTTACTCCGAGAGTTGTTAGACAGAAAATACAAAAGACACAACAATATTATTCGTCAACGTGACTAAGCTTTCAATCACAATCTCATGATATAAGGATGAAATCTATTTGTAATACTTGTGGGATTCAGTGTCAGAATCTTTTTAAAAGGCTGTGGAGTTTTGTTCTGGGTCATCTAATCTAGCAGCTTAATACTTTGAAGACCATGTGAACTGAAAGTAGGCTAAAGGTACTGACTTTATAATAACTATGATAACGTTGACCTTTTCCAGCATCAGATGTCAGCCTCCCAAAGTGGCTCTTCTGTCTCTATTTATAGTTGACACTTGAGGCCCAAAGTGCCAGCACAATAAAACTCACTATCGCACATGTGGACCATAGTAACAAAACAGTCTACAGTCTACAGGAAGCCTTTTCTGAAACGTGCAATCAGGGACTTTCCAAATGTCCCCAGCCGTGTTGAAACACACCTGAGCGGACTTCTCAGGATAATACGCAAGCTGTGACGGTGAACACATTGCCTGCTTTTAAAGTAGCAAAAGCAATCAGAGCACACGTAACTGCTTTCAGGTTATTAGGTTGTCACAATTGCATCTTAAGTACAAGCCTGTAACTTTCCAGCTATTTCTGGAATTGTTGTCTGTGTAAATAGCCTTTCCATAAAACTTTAAATTTAGACCTCCTTGTTGTTCTGATATGTTAGTATTGATGGCGTCCGCTCCTCCACTCACTGTGACGTTACAATAAATGTGTTTAGAAAAGTGTATTGGTTTCATGAATTTTTTATTGACAATTATTTCGTGGTAATAATTTAAGCATTTAACATAAGATAGATCCTTACAAATGTTTTTCTTTTTTTTAGAGACCCTGTTCGCGTGCCCCCAGGTCATACAAAACTGACCATTGTACTAGGGCCCAGCTGTGACGGTTTCTGCACATGAAAGAATAGGCAGAAGAAAACTAGATGGGCTCAGCTAACTTGACACACGCACTTTAATAGAGAAGGCAACAAACAGCTGATTATTTAAGACAAAACGGGGAGTGTTTCACAGTTAGTCCACGTTGTTTGCTTGTGTCAAATTCAAACGACGACGCATAAAAACACACAGGGCACGAAACCAACGGAAGGAAATTACGACCAATACGTAAAACATACAGTTCATAAAAATATTTTGTCTAAAATATTTCCTTCGCTAGTAATTACACCTCATACATGTCCATCTGTAGACCTCTGCAGCAGGCCTTCACACTCCGAGTCTCTTGTCTATTGACTTTGGCAGACAGTGGATCCGCTCTTTCCACTTGCGGCGGCTTTTTTGCGTCTCTTGTTCAATAGCGGGTTGCTCGATGTATCTAAATCCTTAATCTTCACCTGGTCATAGTCCACACGCATTGTCGCCAAAGCACTGGTCATCTCCTCCTGTGGGGTAAAACATAGGTGCATTAGCAGGGCTTCCCGATGAACTCCAGTCAAATAGAAATAGGGATTTGAATAGTTGCAATTAGGAAATCGCGATTATTTAAGTACAGGATGGAATTAAGCAATCCATAGCAAATCCCGTCTACATACGGTCTCGTTATGTATAAAACCTGCAGACCCTGTAGTTTAGCTCTTCACTAATATACATGAAATGCATTGTGTGATTCTTGTATTCATTAGCAATAGTTTCCTCTCAAAGTCTTGCTTTAAAAACTCAATCTAATGGACCTTAATACATAATAAAATGACAAAAGACTTGCGACTTCGCTGTTATAATATAACCATATATTTCCTCATTTGGGCAAGCAGGGTGTGCAAGGCATGACTTTCTCAACTTTTCATTGCTAAAGAGAAAACCTGTAGCCATCACTATTGTGTCAGTTCAAATCATATCAAACCGAACAAGTGAAGGAAGGCGCTTCTCTATTCACCGCTTTGGCAGCGGGTCAATATGAACAGTATTTCCTAATGGGAGACTTTTGGTGCCCTTTTCCAAAGAATTCACTCAGCAGTGACTTGTGGTGACAGCTTTACAGTGTTGCCTAACGCATTCTGTGTTAACTACAGGCACATGGCCATTTTTGTTCTGCTTTGGAACGTGGCTCCCCCTAGTGGCTGATAATATAAAAGATCAGAATCAGAATTGTTTTGTTGGCCAAAGATTAAACAATCATCAACTAATAATACTAATGGATTATTTACCATCAATACTTGTTAGCATTAATGCATAGAGAAATTTGCCCAGAGCTAAGACCTGATCTGAAATGCACTGAGTGATTCTTATTGGGGCTGGGCAATAATTTATTTCATTAATTCATACTCTTAAAAGTTGACAATGTGGAAAATGGGCTCTACTCATTGGCCTAAAGTATGGATGGAATATAAATGATGTAGGTTTTGACTCAGAACTTTCTTCATTTGAAAAATACATTGGTCCCTGTTAAAGGCACACTGCGTAACATTGAGTATACTGTTGCCATTAATACAAAACATGCTCCTAATGAACTACTCGAAAAGGCTATTACTGCAGTGGGTAATCAAATGGATTTGGATGAGAACCTAACCTATTTAAATTTCAAATTCTTTAGTCACATTTCCATGGTGACGAGCTGGAGACGTACCCACTCCCGGTAAAGTTACAGTCATGTCTACGGAGAGATGAGCCGCTCTCAGCAAAGGCTCATGTTTGTTTCTACATTTATGAGGTGTTTTTCAATGATGAAAATAAAAGAAATTAATTAATTAAATGTAATTATTTTTTGGGCCAAACTACCCTGCCCTTATTCTTATTTTAGCTCAGCAGTTATTTTAATACTATTTTGTATTCCTGAATTTTAATGTTGCTATTGGTAATTGTGCAGAAAGGAGCAACCAGGGACATGAGTCGCGAATCATCACTAGCTAGAAGCTCCTTATGTGTCGCATCAGCTGCAAACTTCAACTGTAACTATGTTGATTGCATCGTCACTGATAAATGAATAAATAAACTCCTGTCTAGGATGTTTATAAAATAAACGCAGTAAAGTAGACCAGTGGTTCCCAACCAGCAGGGGAAAAAAGGATAAAAGACAAGGAAAAGAGGGAGGGAACCATTAAACTGGACCTTGTTAAGTCATTAAGCTATAAACTCTAGCGTGCAATCTATTTATTGATGTATTCAGTTTATTTATTTATTTCGGGAAAATGCCAAAAGTTCTGATTATGGCACAGTAAGTAAATGGGAAAAGCACACAGTGCAATATCAAAAGATGTCCAGCAGGTGGCAGAGTTGCACTGACCTTGACATCTTCCCAAAGCTCCTTATCCTCGGTCAGGACCCTGGTGGTATGGAGCGGAGTGGAAGGGACTACCATCGACTGCTGCATTAAAAAAAAAAAAAACATTTGTGAATTATGTAACACAAGCAAGAAAGGTTTCTCCATAAATATGCTGAGGAAGACTAGGGCCAGAGCTTACGTTGATCCAAGGGTGGTTCATGAACTGCGTGATGCTCATTCTCTCATTGGGGTCTGTTTTTAGAAGCTGATTTATCAAGTTCTTTGCTGCAAGAAACGTGTAGTTTACATAATGTATAACTCACACACACATTTGTTTAATGTTTGAGAACACAAAGGCTAAAAAAAGGGCCTTGCCTCGAATGTGGAACAGTCTTCCTCTGGCTTGCTATTTTTGTTTGTAATTATTTGTATCTGTGATTGCACTGAAAGGTTGTCATTGTGAAGCAATTTCAACTGTTGTTTTAATGTGCTATATCAATAAACTTGTATTGAAAATGTAAAATATCAAATTCAATAATTATTTCCTATTTGTAGTAAGTAATTATAACTTTGACTTTAGAATGGTAAATAGACGTCCTGTTGATATTGCAGGATAGAAAAAGCAGGACAAGTTTACTAATTACAATAGATGCTTGTGCTTAATTGAAGTGTAAAGTGTCTTAATTTACTTCGTCAATAAAGTATACATTATATTAGGAGAAGCTAATTTGTTTTGTTTTTTATTGATGTGCTTTGATGTGTGACGCCATCATCTCACCTTCCTGTGACACCTCAGCCCACTCTGGGTTGGGGAACTCATACTGGCCCATCCGAATGCGTCTCTTCATCCCCGGAGAGATAGCTTGGCCTGTGTTGGAGTAAAATGGTGGGAAGCCGCACAATCTGCAAAAAAAAAGAAGAAGAAAGAAAACGGATTACAAGAAAATGAACTACACAGAGAAACATTCAATCAAGACCGGTTTTTGCTTACAGAATATACATGATGACCCCCAGCGACCACATGTCACACGACTTGTCATACTTCTCTGGACCCAAAACCTCTGGAGCTAAACAGTAACAAGGCAGACACAACAGAATCATTAGTGTAGACCTCGTCATACACACTGCGTCATACGGGGAAATTGTTAAATATCCTGCAGCTTACCAACATAGTACGGTGTATAACACGGTGTCTGGAGGGGGTTGTGTAGCGTTGTCTCTTTTGCAAACCCAAAGTCGGTTAGTTTTAGGATACCGTCCTTTCCCTTAGAAGTATACAGAAGATTTTCTGGCTGTGGAAAAAACAGGGTGTAGTAACTGATGTGCAAACTCCATTATTAAAAGAGTCTCCTAATCCATCACTCGCTTACTTTGATGTCTCTGTGCGCAATATCTATGCTGTGCAAATAGTTGATGGCTGTGCCGATGTCCCTCATGATCTCGGATGCCTCTGGGAAACAAAGAAACACAGCCACTCTCTCAAATCAAAGGCCAATACAGGATTAATATCGAGTGTTTAGCGTTCCTCACCTTTCTCTGTAAAAGCCTGGTCTCCTCGGACCTGGATTCGACTGAACAGTTCTCCTCCTTCCATACTGCAACACACACATTGACATCATATGAAATGTTGTTAACTTCGAATTGTGAGAAATGAATAAACTGGGCTCACACCGAGCTAAAGATTGTAGGGTCAGACAAGAAAGAGTCACAAGTACAGAAAGACTACAAGGAATACCGATGAAGTGCAACATATAGCGTCATGGTGTGACTGTCCTGAGATCATTGTGGACTTCTGCAAAAGGAGACTCAATCACTCTTTACCGTGTATCCGCAACGAGGTGGTAGAGAGGGTGCCACATTTCAAATTCTTGGGAGTATAAGTAACTGAGGATCTGTCCAGGGAAACCCACACCACCTCAATGGTACTACCTGAGGCAACTGAGGATCCCAAAACAGCTGAGAGTAAACGTCTACAACTGTGTCATCAGCAGTGTTTTGACATTTCATTTGTTTGTGTGGTACTCCAGCTGCACTAAGGCCCACCAGCAGGCACTCCAGTGGGTGGTAAAAACAGTGGGGGGAATCATTGGAACCACTCCAAAGATCAGCACTATCTACAACACCCGCTGTCTATAGAGAGTGCACAACATCCTGCGTGACCGGCATCACCCAGCCCATTACCTGTTCCACCTGCTGCCCTCAGGGAGAAGGTACCGGGCCATCTGGGTCAGTAAATCCAGACTGGCCAACAGCCTGTACCTTTATGCAGTGAGGCTGCTTAATGATGCCTCTTTCTCCTCTTTCCCCTCCTCCCATGGACAGTAAACCATACCCCACTTTGCAATAACTGTGAACTGGACTTTGAATTGCTGCATTAATTACATCTATATCCAATTCTGACCATATTTTCTGTTTCTGATGCCGGTTTGATTTGTTTTTGTAATGCCTCTTTGACGCTGCCAAGAAAGAATGCGACGATATTTTATGCCTAAACAATGATTTACTCTTGATGTGCCATCTTTACACAGTGGGTATTTATTAATGGGATCTGCACCAGTTATTTAAGCACTTTCATAACATTCTACATACTGTTGTCATAGGCGTAAAACATGGTGGGGTTTATTCAAACCTAACTAATTTAACTAATTAGATTATGAAAGGGATTGACTGGACCCCCCAATATTTTACCAAACGTTACGCCCTTGTTTGTAATGCACCAACAAAATGTTGTTTTTAAATTGACAATGACAATAAAGCGTTTTTTAATAAATCATTTAAAAATAATTGACTGAATAAATGTGAAGAAAGTTACGATCACTTATGAAAGTCTAAACTTTCAAATGAGGCATTTTTCAAGTTGAGAAGCTTTTAGATTTAGGTAAAGCCGAACTGGAGAAAATGCACTTGGTTCAGGCTGGGGGTAAGAGGTTAATACGTTCTTCCAAAACAGCACCTGTGCAGAGACGCCAGTTCAATGAAAATGAAGTACAGAAGTGGGAAGTAAGATTAGAAGTTAAGTCTTGTGTTTTTCCTCACTTTGCAGTTTGCCATCGAGTTGTGATTGTACTGAGTTTATTGTACTGGCTTCGGTTAAATACACGATGCTTTTAATACTGCATAGGTACCAGTGTTTGAGCTTCAGGACCCTTTGACCTACTTCTCCCATCGGTTCTCTCAAACTTTCCACCAGTCAAGTGTGTTTTAGTTTCAAAGTTCCTCCCACTCACAACTTTCACAACCGTTTTCAGACTCTGCCTCGTCTCTCCTCCCCCCTGACTCAAAGGAAGCGGCACCGAGATTCAGAAACGCAGAACTAAACAGTTCACAACATGATTGAGTTCTAGAGAAGGTCGTGATGCGCTGATGTCACATTAATATCAACAAAGTCACTGACACAGTCGATAGCACAAGGCGGATGCTAAGGACACGTCATTGTATGATTCTGAATAACTGTCAAGTTATTCAGAATCATACAATTATTACTGTTCAGTAAATATTTTATTTTACTTGAAAAAGTACTTTATTAAAGCAAAAGGCAGATATTTAGAAGAGTTTATGTCCATTTTTGTGTGTGTTTAAAACATAATTCCATATACTGTATGTTCATTCATAAATTAATGCCTTTAGTCAGAATCTACAAGGTCTTGAAATAAAATAAAAACCAATATTTAAAAAAAACATTTCCAAACTTTGGACGGTACTGTACATGCAGCAGAATTAGGGAACTCTGAAATATCTGAGAAATGTTGAGTATTTTTTGTTTTGTTTTAGGATATACTGTTGCCAGCGATACATAACATACTCCTAATGAACAACTATAGGTTAGGTCCTTGGATGAAGACTGAACCTTTGTAAATATCATATGCTCATATACCGCTCACTACAAACACACACGTTTGTCTGGTAATGTTTTACGGTATTTTATAACAATAAAAATATCTGTAATAAAATAAATGCTTCTTTTTTTAAATCTATTTATTGGGTCAAATGTTACGCAGTATGACTCAAAGTTTTCATTCTATCTTTGAATTAGGAACAAGTCCACAGTCAGGTGATGCGATTACATTGTTACTGCTTACCAAAGAATTTAATGTTTTGTTTGTGTTTTTTAACGATGTGAAATATTAAGCAGAAGAACCACAGCTTCCTGTCTGTAGATTTTCAGTTCCTTTATTTCACTTTGGAAATGAAGGCCCTTGTGTAAGTTCTAATACTCAAGCAGAAATGTCTGTTACAGTAAAACTACTCACACCTACAAATACTAGGTTAGGTTAGGTTACTTTATTTATACCCGTAGGTAAATACTACCACAATTAGGACTGCAACATGAGAACACATGACAATCAGTAACATGGGTGAATACTGGATTCTGATTGGCTGGAAGGTGATAATGTACAGCTAGTCCGGCCACAGTTACATCACGTCTATATCACTCCACTGCAGCTGTTTCCATAGTAATGATAAACAAGTGAGCTGGAAATCCTGCCCAGGACTTAAAAAAATAAGCAAACAGGCCCTAATGAACAGTTTCAGTTCGCGGGACCATGGTATAAGCGGGATAGTACACTCCGAGGTGTCCGTTATCAGAAATATCTGGACTCCGCAGAGGCGTGAACCGTCCGACGCGAAGTGGAGGAGGTTGCTTCCAGTTCATCCAGTTATTTCTGATACAGGACACCTCGTGGTGCATTATCCCTCACATATTGCAATAATGTTATTAGGGAATTACAACGCAGCATTTTTCAATTAAATTGAGTCAAAAATGTGTCAAAAAGACGTGTGAGTAATAATGTGTAAATCTCAGTCAATAGAGTTCGGGAATGTGATGTCATATCGCTATGCATTATGGGATAAGCAGCAATTGTAAACTAATGGAGATTTTAAAAGTTTAAATACCGAAGTTATTGTTCACATTAAAACACTTGGACACCACAGTGTGTTATGTATTTACCAGCAGTAACTCAGCAGCTAACAGAGTTGTTCCACGGCTTTTTTCTCCACTTTTTATACAGTTTTTAGTGTTTTTTAATGTTAGTCAATGGAAATGTATGCTAACAGCTGCAAAGATGGCGCATCTCCATGGTAACTGTGGAATTTCCCGAACTCTATTGGAAGACCCAAGGTGTGGTTTACAATTGTCCATAGTGCCGTCCCTCCTCGTTCTGTGATTGGTCGGTCCCCAGACGACGGTAAAGTTGTAAATGATTCGAGCGCACACAGCAGCGTCGGTATTCCCCGGCTATAATTTAACTGCACTTTAGTAGCGTTTAGTAACTGTTTTGTACTGCTTCTATGTGCGACACTATAGCAGTGGTTCTTAAACCTTCCACACCAAATGACCCCTCATATAATTTAATTAAATGCTTCCTGCCATCAGTGAGCTTCTTCACTCCTGCCTCAGGGAGAAGATGGCGGAGTCTCGATCCATGTCAGCTCCAACTGACTGACAAGGACAGATTCATACACCAGGCTTCCAGGAGGCTGAGCTCTCCCCTTCCCTCCCACTGGTCCCTTTATGTGTATTTGATATGTGTTAACTATTGTCTTTTTGCACCAATTAACAATAAAGCTAGATGAGAAGTAGAGAGTGCTGCACTGGAACAACAATGTAGGCTAAAGTAGAAATCTTCTTGTGAAAAAAGAAACTTACAAAAATCAGGTGCTCTTCAGGCTTGGAGGGCTTAAAATGAGTGAGGCAATATAGAGGAAGCTGAGGCACTGCGTAGATTTATTTGACGCGTTTCGACTCACAAGGTCTTCATCAGAATTAGACAACCATAAAGCTGAACTGAACTGAACTGAAAATACGTGTCCTTCCAAGTATCACTAGAGCAGGATCGAATCAGGACGAATGTGGGCCTTAAAAGGATCTAAAGTCGACCAACTGGACTAAAATGTGTCTAAATGGCGTAAACCATTTCGAAACTAGAAAAAAACACCAGACTTAAATTCATTACTAAACCATGAATTAGATTATCTCCCATTCAAATGAGTAAAGTCTAAAGGTGCAGATGAGCTTGAGTACCTCGTGAAGAGGTCCAAGCACCACAGTGTGAGAACCGTCAAGCCATAATATACAAACATGTTTCCTTGTTAAAATGTCCGATGCTGCATTACTTCTAAAGCAGACATCTGTAAACCAGCGTTGCCCTGGTGCCTGTAACGTACCACTCCATGACGATGAGCAGGCACTTCTTCCCGTGATGCATGTTTTCATATAGACTCAAGATGCGCACGATGTACGGCCCCGCTGACACCCGGCAGTGAAGCTCCACCTCGCGCCTGGCTTTGGGGCTGTCGTACAGGATCTGAGGAGGGACAACCAGTCGCAACCATTACAAATATACACAGAAGTAGGTAGAGTAGTAGTAGTAGTGAGAGTTAAAGTACTTGGTGAAAATACCTGAGTCTGATTTATGTTTTAGTGCTTAAGTAATGGGACAGACAAATCATGAAATAGTGCAAAAACGGGATAAAATACTATTCATAAGGTCCAATACAATATTATTGAAGTTAACCTCTTCACCCCCGCCTTAACCAAGCACATTTTCTCCAGTTCAGCTTCACCCAAATCTAAAAGCTTCTTGACTGGAGCTTCTGTAACGCCTCATTTGAAAGCTAAGACCCCACAAAACTGATCTCAGATTTTTCCTCGCAATGTCGCCACTGTTTTGGTCGGATTTTTTTTGTGCTTTTTTTGTCATGTTTTTTTTTGTTGACGTTTTTTCCAAGAAGCTTTTTAGATTTGGGTAAAGTGGAACTGGAGAAAGTGTGCTCGGTTAAGAGGTTAATTAAAGCTAGACTGCTTTTATCGACAGATTTACTCACGGTAGCAAGAGTGAGTGAGAGAGTGACCTTACACTGTTTTTTTTTTTTTCACAAAATAATCTAATCTGGACATTTTCCCCATTCCAGACCTTCCACTGAAATCGTACTTTTCAGTGGAAGGTCATTTCTCTGGGGAAAAGGTTAGGCTTGCATATTTGGTAGTAAGTACTGCAATTTAGAAGCGAAGATGGAAAACTTGCAGTGAATTATGCAGCAAGTAAACCTATTTTACATATACAGCACGTTACTTTGTATTGTGTTTTGTACATGCAGGTCGTTGAGGGAGAACACAGAATGTTTCAGGTCAAGAATCGACCGGTGCTCAGGCCATGTTTACATTCTTCCCTCAATTTGAACCGACACCACTGCTCATCTGCGGGAAAGACAAATGGGGCAATGTCATGGGAACTGGTCTGATAACTTTTCCAGATACTAGGGCCTTTTTTTCAATTAATTACGATTAATTAAATAAGAGTTGAATTAATGACACTTTACTTTGGCAACACAAACACGTTTTCAGTTTCTTTTTTGCCTTACTGTCAAACTTGTTTATTTATACAGTTTTTATTTTTTGTTTGTTTTTATTAAAACGCTGTTCTCCGAAAATAAATCGAACTGAGTCGGTCTTTGCAGTGTTTGAAATTATCACATTTCGTCTCCACTTCAAATGAGTTCAACTGTAACAGTAGTCGGACCACAAACAGAAACTACAAGCCCATCCCATTGCTCTCCATCACATATGCAGCCAATTCAATTCACTGCACATGATACAGAAAGGTGCAACCTCTGAGTAAGCCAGAGCATTGATTTTTATTTTTAATAATTGTTTAAAAAAAACGTAATAATAATTAGACTTATTGTTGTTGGTACCAGACTTCAACATAATGACAGAGGAATAAAACTAAAGAAGAGTGTCTGAGCTCATATAGATGTCTCATGTCTGAGAGAGGGCTGGTCACATGAGCCAGCAGGTGGTCGACCCTGACACCCCTCATCGGTCACACTGTATTTTGGGACATGACAGTGATGAAGTAGTCTACTGCTGTTCAGAGAGCCCGGCCCAAAGCCTGACTCACTCGCTACACACCACACAATCTGTAGGGGCAAAAATATCAGCATACAGAAATAGAAACAGTCGGAAAGATTACGAATATTACATGAACTATCTTAATGTATGGAGTCAGGTGGGTCGCCGGGATAATTATACCCCATCACACGCATGTCAAATTATTCTGAATGGAATTGGACATTGACAGTCTATCACTTCAGTGAGAGTTGAAAATAGATATTTGAGTCCACGTCATGGTTTACTGATTTTTAAAGCTTTATGATCCTGATTGGAGCAAACAGTGTGGATGATACAGCATATAATAACACGCTGCAATAAAGCTTATCTAAGTTGAAGCAAAAATAAAGCGTGACGAAGAGGCTATAGAAACCATACCAGACCTCATCTCACAATAAACCAATGCTTCCCAATCTTGTACCAACCATCAAGTTAATTAAATAGTGTACATAAATGATTGTCTCATAAATGCCTTATCCTTTTGATTTTATTAAGCCGCTCTCACTGAGACAACGGCAAGACAAAGTAAACAGCGAGCTATTGCCTTTGGTGCTTATTAAATGTGGATAGAAGACAAGAGACGTCTACAGTGTATTAATTAAATACATATAACTATTATCTGTATAAATGCAAAATAAAAAATATCATTGTATATCTGTATGGTTTATTAACAGGTTATTGCTCCATGGGGTGAAATGTTTTATCTATTATCCAATGTCACTGGTTTCCACTGGTTTGTGCTTATGTGTGTGGCTGTTAGTATACATTTTCCATAGACTAACATTAGCTTAAAAGAGTATAAAAAGTGGAGAAAAAAGCCAAGGAACAACTCTGTTAGCTGTTGAGTCACTATTGGTAAATATATCTAACACACTGTGGTGTCCAAGTGTCTTAATGTGAACAATAAGTCCAGTATTTTACCTTTTCAAATCTCTAATTAGTTTATTATGGCTGCTGATCCCATGATGCTTAGAGATAAAAGTGTCTAGCTACAGCACAAACATGTGGATTTTGAGCAATAAAGGTTAATGAGCAACATTAACAGCTTCACGCTTTCATCACCAAGTCTGACCCAAATAAAACACAATTCCAATAGCTCCAATTGCTTTAAGGCTGATGGCCTAATCAGTTCTATTACTTCATCAGAGTAAGGTCTACTACACCTCAGAGGGAAAGCACATGCGTTCCTTTCATTCTAAACACACTGCTCAGTGACCACAAAGACTTTGAAATCAGCATAACTGCGGATGAAAAAGTAGCACTTGCGTAGTTGGGGCAACTTGTTCTGTGTTAAGCTGTGTATAAACCTAGTCATTTAATTGTAGCGTCTGGACATCAGAAACAATACAACATACATAAACTAAAACATTTTAACGGTAGGAAATTTGGTGTGATTCATAAAATACCATGCTCATTAAAAGCTCATACATACATGAACTAGGTGCAGTATCTTGCCCAGAAAATTAAAGCTGACAACTCTTTTGTTGGTGGGAGAATGCTTAACCCACTGCATTGCTGTCACTATTTCACCACTAGTACTTTGAAATAATCATGTACAGGCACGTGTGTTGTTACTTTTCACCTTTAGTAACACACGATTAGTACCTATTCATTATAATCTGGACAGAGCGACAGTGAAAACCGGGCACCGCTTCCTTAAATGCCATTTAATCTTCATAAAGAAGTCCATCTTACTCGTCTTTAATGGTACTTTGAAGCATACAAATCAAAACTAGTGAATGAAGTGTCTGATGGGCTGTCCCAGGAGACACACAAATCCCAGTTAAAGAAGTCTGATGGAAGTAAGTGAATTACTTTAAAGCATGGCTCCCCTCCAGCTTTTCTGCAAAGTGGATTAAAGCCATAGGCCTCCATTACATTAGACGCTTAGAGAAACACTTATTCAAAAGAACAGGAGTTGATTCTCCGCACTGGGCCACATCAGAGCCGCTGTGCCATTAACTGACATCAAAATATTGACCCAAAGAAATGTATTACAAAAACAAAGCTACATTTGTATTCAGTTAAAGTGCCATAACAGTCAAATCAAAGAACATGGTGCTCGTGTGGCGTACTCCCTTGCGCCTAACCTTACCCCTTTACCTTTCTGTCAGAGGCCCAAACCTCTCAGGAACCAAGTAATGCTATCCTGGTGCACATGTTGGCTATGATCACAGCACAAAAGATCTGTGTCTTGAAAGCTAAACAAAGGAACTGGGCACATTATTTTTGTGAACGTCTGTTTCAAAACTCGAGAAAATGGTTCAGTGAAGTTTGAAGGTGAATTACTTCATAGAAACGACTTTATACGCCTTGAAACAAATGTAGTTATTATTATTAGCTTATTTTAAACAACTATCCTTGAACTGCTTAATACATTTTAACTAAAGGTGGGTGTGTGTGCCGTAACAATACACAGTGATGTTGATTGTTAATTTTCCAGCTGTCATTTAGCCGTCTGCTTTTGCCTTCATTGCTGGTGCAGTGGGCTATTTGTAAGCAAGCCTGCTACTGTAAGCCTTGGCAGATGGATTACTGTAAGCTACAAATCTACGCTGTCAGCCCATGGTGACAGGTGAGCTGCACGGGCACAGAGTGACACAGTCTATGAGACTTTGGCCAGATTTCCACTGCTCTAAGAATGGTGCCTCTGTCCCACAGCTGACTTCTCAGAAGATCCCACTATATGGAAAACTGATGATGACACACCTCTGATTCAAGCTCAAGCCACGCTCCTGTTGACACAACATGAGCTCAGAGAGGGCATTCACAGTCTGTTGAAAAAGATATTTTGGACAAGAATTGTTAGTTTAATCTCTGTAAACTCTCTGTCAAGTTAAAGACCATAAATACTGTGCTTGTTAAGGCATTACACATTTGAGTAGACTTAATACATTTTCTGACACTGTAGCCTATTATCCTGCTTGGCTTTATTATTATTATTATATTTTTTTTTTATGGAAAATATTTTTGGCATGGCCTTATATCAGATAATAGACAACGTTGGGCCACTTCATGGAAATAGACGCAAATAGATGGCAGAAAGGCACATCACTGAGCCTACACCAGAAAGGGAAAACGTATCAATGTCACCTGCCTTCAACGCGCACTTCTGTCCAGTTGTCTTATTGTAGCACTCCAAGACTTTGCCATTGATGCCTAAGCCCAGGACGTGAGTGGACAGAGTGTAATCGTCCGTGACCGCGTTGCGCTTTATCTCCACTTTGGGGTGAGCGGGCATCGGGAAGTGAGTGGCCCCTGCGTCCACAGCGTCCTCCTTGTCCGCGTCTGGAGCTGCCTTTTCTTCTGAACTGTCACCTTTGGAGTCTGCGTCTGTCTCGGCGTTCGCCCCTTGGGAAGGCTTCGGTTTTTCGTTTCCATTCTGCATCATGTTTCCTCTGGTTTCGACGAAATGCTGGTGGGAAATACGCGCGTGAAACAGAAAAGTCCGCGATGAGTCTGTTCTTGAAGGATCGGGAACACTTGATCTGTCGTGGCGCTGTCCAGGGTCCACTCGTCCAAAAATGACTCCTTACCCGATATATCCGCGTCTGGCTCTCAAATTATCACACGCTCGCAAATTTCCTCCGCTCACTCTCACCAAGAGTGGCTAAAAGTTAAAAAGTTCAAATCGTATCAACATGATTCGCTCTCGTGTTTTCAAGTTCAGTTCCGCAGACGGACAGACTTGACTCGCTGGGCTCATGAGCAACACATGGCCCAAAGTCAGTTTGCTGAAGCGCCACCCTCGGTGGACTTCAGACCTCTGGACATAGGTGACCGCCTTAAAGGAGCAGGGCAATATTCAGAGCGCTCCGGTGAACGAACGTGCGTTATGGAAATAAGATGTAGTGGAGTCTCCTGCTACACTTCACTAAAGTAAAGACTCATTTCAAAATCAGATGTCAAAGTAATAACATCTTCTACTACTCCTGCCACTTAAACTACCAGCAATTATAACTTTCACACAAATACTTTTACTTTTGAAAATATAGTACCGGGCAAGACTCCAACAAATTTCTAATTCACTAACAGCACGTGTACACGTTTCATTATTCAAAAGCTTTATTACAGTCCAATAAAATAGCGACACAGTTTTTATATTATTAGTATTAACCATAAAGCTATGATGACTCAGCCCACACATGTGACCGTGTTCAATGAGAAAATATTGAGCGATAAAATGAACTGCAAATAACTCTACATTGAACTTTTGTGCCGCACGCTATAGAGGAAAGTGTATTGTCCGGATCAGGCATTTAATTCCAAAGTTGCAAATTGAGAAAATAAAAAGTGTGGTCAAATATTCAGTAATCTAAAGCACAGATGAGGGCCACTCCTTGTTTGATCCAGTGCCGCTGTGTCCGGTCAGTCGGTAGCTCCACAGACATGACAAAGTTGGTCGAATGCCCCGTTGTTGAAAGAGTTCCTACAGGGCAGACACAGGACAACAGTAACGAAACATGAGTTCAAACATTTCTTTGCACATTTCAGTCTTGAGCCCTGCACTGAATCAATGTTTTCCAAGCACTTGAACCTGCAATCATGAGGTGTTGCTGCGTGCAGAGGGTGGAAAATACAGAGCTGCACTTTGAGTAGCTTAGTGTAATGGGACACTCGCTAAAGTCTATTTTCAGGGAGTTATAAAACCACTAAAGAAGATATGCACAAACACATAACGTGTGCACATTCAACACCTACGTTTTTACACACCACGGAAAAACATTGATCGCTATGTTAATATTGCATTATTGCCTGAGTTTTTCTGTGCTGTGGAAACTGAACATTAGGACACTTTACTAACCAGCACGTGTGAGGGTCTTGTAGATGGGGCACACATAGATGCCTGAGGTTGGTGCTGTGCGGTTGGGCTTTGGTATAAGCCAGATGATAGCCATTTCGGTGTAAAGCTCTTTGGGCCTGGACTGTGCGAGCAGACCCTCCTTATTATCCCAGCGAGCCCCCTCCAAGAATAGACCGTGGATGTAGCAGCCTGTGTCTGGCTTCACTTTTATCTCTGGTACCGATTTGGGTATTACCTAAGGTACACGGTGTTGCAAAATGGGACAAACGCTCTTATCAGACTCAATGTAGCAGGAGAATTAAACATGTTTTGTCCATATTATGTTGCTTTGCACTTCTATGACGCTGACCTCAAAATCAAATCCAATGGTGTCAATGGAGGTGCTGGAACGGCGGGCATAATTCTGGAGCGTTCCAGTGAGAAAGGCTTGGGGGAAGAAGAACCCGCTAATCCAGAAAACAGGTGGAATGCCATCAGTGATCCATCTCTGCTGGAAACTGATCCTTTGAAGCAGGTCTGTCACCCAAGAGGCCAGAGGCTTCAGAGAGGGGTATGCCTGAGGAGCAAGTTACATATGCGTTATTAGAAAGCAAACCATAACATTAACTCAGCAGCTGGGCACAGTATTCATCCAATAAATAATGTAAAATAAAAGAGTTATTATGATTCTGTTTTGGTAATAATGCCCTCAATAATACCTACCTTAACACACACACTTTTATATAGATTAAAAAATTTGTCAAAAGTCAATTTAGCCCATTACAAGTATTTTACTGACATCAACATTAAATATACTTTGTTCATAATAATCACATTTTAACTTCTTCTCAGCATGTTTGCATTTAAAGTAGTGATTACATTATGTTTAATTTCATATTTCCGTGATATTTAGATGTATGTCTGAAAACTATGGTAGTAGATGATGATGACTGGTACCATGGCGTTCCACATATCAGGCACAGCGTTGTTGAACAGGCTGTTGGCCATAAGCTCCAGTTCTGATGACATCACCACTAAACCCTTGAGGGCCTTGACAATATCTCTGAGGCTCTTAGAGATGACTGCAAGCAGCTTGTTATATCTGAAGGAGGCAGACAGTAGAGAGCAATTCATTAAGTATTAATGACTCTATGTCCGATATAGAGGTGGATTAAGATACTGATATTTGAAGCCACCAACGCCGACATAAATCTCAGCATGTATGTTGAATATCACAATATTTGCAGAGAAAGACATTTGATTACAATGAATTCGATTTTACCGAATAACCTCCTGGATGAGCACAGTGTTCATGGATTCTTCATACTGAACAGGATACTTGGCCATCACCTCATTTACGCTGAAGGCCGGAGGGATCTTTTCTACAATCCCAGTCACAATGTCCTCTACGATCTGTCAATCACAGAGGAGTAAACATCATAGAGCTGAGCTATTATAATAGTATGAAAACAGAAGCATTGTTTTCCATGTTTTTCTTATCTGAGGAACAATAATCTTTGCACCTCTTCTCGGGTTTTGCCTCCAGCAGACGAAGCTCTGGGCTGGAGCCGAACTACTGTCCCCAATAGGGTAAAAGTTTCATTCTGGGCAAAGCTGATGTTGGCGTTGTCATGGAGACCAAATATCTCGGGAGTGTCATTGATAGGCAGGGAGCTAATGTATGCCAAGTAACCCTGTGTTACAAAGCACATTATCATACAGATGAAGGATGACAAAACAAAAGATATATGTATTAAATTATCTGATCTGTGAAGTGCAGCAAAGGAAGAAAATACATTATATTACCCTAGTGCACCACAAATGAATGTTTTAGGCTTTGCACATTTCTGTATCTTTTCTCTACCTTAACATCAAGACTCGTGTCAATCTGCCGATACACTCCAGAAGTAGAGTAGATATGATCGGCTTCTAGCACATCAGGACAATAGAAATCCTCCAATATACTAAGCAGACAGCGTCGGTCCCAGTCATCGGTCACCCTGCCGCCATAGTTAATCTCCCCGGCAGTGTACTTCAGTACCTTTACAGGTCAGGCAAAAACAGGGCAAGATAAATGCGCGGCGGTGCAGGATGCCACTAATACATTATACATTGTAATGTACTTTTTCTCAAACCTTGTAAGGAACTTTCTGGTATTCATCCAAGAACATTTTTAGTTGGCTGATGCAAATATTCAAGTCTCCATCTGTAAACTCATAAGGAATGTTGAATCCTAGTGCGCCAAACTTTCTTCTCTCCAATGCAATCCCATGAAACAAAGTCAGGGACAGGAGCAAAGGCTTCAACAGGTTTATCTGTAAGAACGAGGTATAGCGAATTCACTGTCACTAGTCTACCAGTAAGTAAAAATATATTTCAGGAACATGGCTCAACCTGAGAGGAGGAGTTGATAAAGTCATTGGTGAGCTTTGAATATGTTCTCTGGAGGTTGGCTTTGATTCCCCTCGGGGGCTCAATGGTCATCTTGGAACCATTTTGGAGAATAGAGACAGGAAACTTGTTGCTGGGAAGACTTGTTAGCCACAAACGGAAGTCCTTGTGCACCTGTTTGAAACAATAAGCAGACCAGTGATTGTAGTCCCTCTAATGCTTGAAGGAAAGTCATGTTTTGATTACAAGTGGTTCTCAACAGGTGGATCAGGATCCAAAATCTGCCCCAGGACAATTTTCTGAATTGTAAGCCTTTACCAAAAATGTTAAATTATTTGAAGTTTTATGACCATTGCTTGTATCTAGATACATTTAAGGAAATATTGCATCTTGATATTATATTTATAGCAAAAAAATTTGCTAAGCAATTATTTTTTATTTGGGTTGCAGTCTATGCAATTGAAGGTCCCAAAGCTACAATGGTTGAGAACCATTGTTTCAGTAGTTTGTGTTGGGTTGTTTATGGTCTGACCTTTCCTGGGTCGATATTTTCAATCAGTCTCTCTAGTGATGGCATCCAGCTGGGAGCGAGGTGACAGTTCTGGAAGAAGACCCAGTGGCCTTTCTGCATAGCAGCGTGCGTCATTTTCTCAGCCCAGGGGCCCTGAATCCACACCAAAGCCCACATAAGCAGCATGTACAGAAACAACACACAGAGGAGACGGAGGTACAGAGTCACAGCAAAAGGCTCGATTCCCAGACCATGTGTGACCTTTACAGTGCCTTGTGAAAGTACTAATACACTTAAAACATTTGCACATTTTGTCATGTTTACAACCCTAAACCTAAAGATTATATTTTGAATTGTTTACTGAAAGTTCACACACAAGTAACAGACAACTGTTTAGTGAAAGTAAAATGATACATGATTCTGTTATTTTTTTAAAAATAGAAAAGTGAAAAGTGGGGCGTGCATAAGTATTCATACAGCATTTTCTGAGTGCATTAAATTGCCTTTATAATATTCCTAATGACTGCAGAATGTTCACACCTTTCCCTAACCATCTCAGTATAATTCCAGCTGTTCTGTGAGGGCCTCAGAGCTATGGTCAGAGTGTATTGGTCACTAAACAACATCATGAAGGCCAAGGAGCTCACCAGAGAGGTCAGGGATAAAGCTGTGGAGAAGTTTACAAACATTTCCCAAGATTTGAACATCTCACGGAGCACTGTTCAATCCATCATTCGGAAATGGAAAGAGTATAGCACCACTGCAAACTTACCAAGACACGGCCGTCCACCTAAACTAACAGACCGAACAAGCAGAGCACTGGTAAGAATGTAACCAAGTGCCCCAAGATAACTCTGGATGAGCTGCGACGTACTGCTGCTGAGCTGGGGGAATCTGTACATGGGACAACTATAAGTCGTACAAATCTGGCCTTCATGGACGAGTGGCAAGAAGAAAGCCATTATTGAAAGGAGGTCATAAGAAATCCCATTTGAAGTTTGCTAGAAGTCATATGGAGGACACAGCTACCATGTGGGAGAAGGTGCTTTGGTCAGATGAGACAAAAACATTTTGGCCCAAATGCAAAACGTTATGTATGGCACAAACCTAACACTGCTCATCGTCCTGAGTGCACCATCCCCAGTGTCAAATATGGTGGGGGGGAGCATCATGCTATGGGGCTGCTTTTCCTCAGCGGGGACTGGGAAGATTGTAAGAATAGTTGGGACGATGGATGGAGCCAAATACAGAGACATTTTGGAGGAAAACCTGCTGGAGTCAGCAAGAGAAATGAGGCTGGGGCGGAGATTCACCTTCCAGCAGGACAATGACCCTAAACACAAAGATAAATCTACAATGGAATGGTTTAAAAACAAACATATTAATGTGTTAGAATGGCCCAGTCAAAGTCCTGACCTAAATCCTATTGAAAATCTGTGGAAAGACTTGAAAACTGCTGTTCACAAACGCTCTCCTTCTAATTTGACAGAGCTTGAGTTGTTTTGTAAAGAGGAATGGGCTAAAATGTCAGTCTCTAGATGTGCAAATCTTCTAGTCATACACCAAAAGATTTGCTGCTGTTATTGCAGAAAAAGGGGGTTCCACAAAGTATTAATTCATGCTGTATGAATACTTATGCACGCCCCAAAAAAAGGAGAAGAAAAGCAATGGGATATAATGGGAAGCCATGAAGAGGAAAGGTTGGTACGTTCTAAAAACCTTTCATGGGACCGTTAAAGCTATCAGTCCTTTGTAAACAGGAACTGCAATCATACTATGGTGACGCCTCCGGTTTGACCCTGTTTTCTTACATTTTAAGTAACATAACAAATACAAGGTGCACAAAAGTAGCGTTTAAGTAAATTGTTATAGTGCGTAAATGATGCCTCATTAATAATTCAGGAAAAATTCACTATTTTGTCAATAGTTTTTTGTTACAGAAAAAGTTGCCATTAGTGCACAGACAAAGCATGTGGGATCGAGTTATGAAAATGCTGATTTGTGCAATTTCTCGGAAGAGTAGATTAGAAGAATAAAGCAATGCCAAATGATAAGCAGGAATTAGTGGACACACAGTCACTTGATGCAATTATTCTTGGACTATTAATACACTTATGTGTGAAAAGCCCAGCCCAAAAGAAAAATATGTTTTAATTGTGTTAAAATGTAAGAATTCCGTCGTGTGACCTGTCCTTGGCCCAGGGAGATAGCGCTCATCTTCTTGGAGAACTGCATCACATCAGCAAACTTATACAGGTCCGCTGCGGGGTCAGTGCCAGGCGACAACACAAAGATGAGAGGAGTGATGTGGGAAGACCCTTTGAAGACCTCGGATAAATCCGATGTCTAATGGAGAAAATTACTATTATTATTAATATATAATCTATGTGGCAAAAAGGGTATTACTCTGTTAGGTGCAGGGCCTTTAACATTAAGAGCTCTGGTACCTGGGGTTCTATGAATCGCTGACCCAGTTGAGCAGCTACAAAGTCCTGTAAGCCTTGAATAAGACAATCAGCCCTTAAACAGCGCAACACCAAAAGCTTCTGAAATGAGTTCAAATTTGTGTCCCATTCTCCAGGTAAGGGCTCCCTGTTGTCCAAAAAATAAAAAGTTTGGTGTAATTACATTTCATACAGGTGTTTGCATGCAGGCATAGTCAGTAACCTGTGTGGTTGGTTGCTGTCAAAAATCAGCCTAAATCCCTGAAGGAGTTCAGGGAAAGTCTCTGCCAGTTTGCTGAAGTTTTCTAAATTACTCAGACCCAAGATATCCTGCCAAGTCCGTTCTGATAACCAACTCACAGCAGGATTAGGACGCTCTTTTACTGGCATGCCTCCAGATAACAGGAACTTCCATTCAACCTAAGAAACAAATGATAAAAAACAAAATTAAACAAAAAAGTATATATAATATGCACACAAATTTCACAAATGAGGCACTTGCCATGTTGATTTGTTCCCTATTCATCAGGATGCGTGCACACAAAAGCACGGCGAACATAAGTTTGTGCTTCGCAAACAAGCTGCGGCACACATTGCTGTACAGGCTGAAGGTGAAATATTCATTGATGTTGATGATTCTTTGTTTTATATCATCTGAAGAGCACAAAATGGAAATTATGCAACCATCTCTGCAAGTGCATTTTGCATAAGGTACTAGTTCCCAGAAAATGGTTTCCACCTGCTTTCTTTGAGTTTGCGATGGCAGACACAAAGATACCAAGGAACCACTCCAGAGAATACTGATACATCGGATCGACACTAGAGAGGTCAGAAACACAGAAGAACAGGATCTGGGTCCGCACTGCTACAGGAACATACTCCAGACGAGTTGCATCGATTTCACGCTCTGTTTTTTCGGCAGCCATCACTTTCGTCTTTCAGGGAAGATACCATAAAGAATATAGAAAAAGGTATTTAATTAATATTTTTATATACAATGGAGTAATTTCTTGTGTCTTTTAGTTATGACCTTAATCTCTCCAGCTTTGATTTTGGAAGCTTCCAAAACTTGAATAAGTTCTTCATTGTCCACTGGATTTCCCTCTGTGGAGCTGAGTCGCAACAGAATCTCATCCTCAATCGCTTTAAGGTCCTGCTTCATTTGGGCATTACTAACTATTAGCTGATTTTTGGCTTCTTCCAAGTCTGCACACTCTTTAGCCACAACTTGACCAAGCAACTGGTTTTGAAGTCCACTGGTTAGGCAAGAAAAACATAGGTAGTACTTTTAGTTGGATACTGAGAGTGAAAGTGTAGAAGCTTTGTGATTTAGAGAGTACAGTAAATACCTAGGTGATAAGGTGAAATTTATTAATGTGACTTTGGTGGAGACTTCTGGTGAGTAGTGTGGGTTTGGGAGCTTTGTAGTAATAAACATTCTGAAGTTTTCATGATATGGGATAACTGAATCACCAAGCTTCAGCATTGTGCTGCCTGATTGCTTAAAGGTCTGAAGAAAAACACAGTGATGGCACAAATCACACAAAACAAGTAAATAGTGACTATGGGTCAGTACCTGCTGTAACAAAACAGGCTCCAAAGCAGGATCAAGTTCCTCCCCGACATTCTCCAAGAGGGCGGGTTTGCCAAAACGGATTGCATTCTCTAGGCTACGTAGGAAGTCATTGTCACTAAGCTTCACAACCTCAAGCCCGTTTTCACGTTCCTGGGTGGCAAAAAGAAAAAAGGATCAAATATACAGCAACTACGTATATGTAATGTATGACTTCAAACTGCATCTGCAGCTCAAATCTATGATAAATATGACTTGGCAAAGTTTTGATATATTTGATATTTGTTGTAAATACGTCTCTTACCATGTTTTTAATCCACTTATTGGCCTGTCTTTGTGGATCAATAAAAAGACACCACCGTAAAGAGTACTGGGCAATCACCCCATTCTCAGCGGAAAGGTTGTCGTTTGGCAATCCTGCAATCTGAACTCATTATAGAGAAAATATATACATTAATTTTCTAAGGGACAAAATAGACTTATTTGCATGTCCTGACCTGCCACGAGCGAATCTTTACAGGGTCTCCAAGAGTGTTAATCAGGTTGGGTTCACTAGTATGAGGAACATTTAACTGCTTGAAACTGTGAAGCCACTCCGCTACCATAGCAGCCCTATACTCCCCCTGCAAAACACTTTCATGATTAAGAGTAATGATACATGCAAACTGGAGTCGTCACTTACAGTAAAAGGTCCCAAGTACGCTACATATCCCGCAGACAGTAGCACATCTCCCGTCACATTATTGACCATGTAATCCAGGTTTTGCACTGTTTCTTTCCAACGCACCTTCTCATCAGCCAGTCCACCTATGAGCTGAGAAGATAAACATTTTCACAATGTTCAAAAGTTGTTATAACTCTTTTCTTGTCTTAAACACTTACCTTATCTGCCCGAACGAGGCGCTTTTCACATAAATCATACTGATACTCCAATTCATTTTTCTTTGCTACACGGTCTTCATACTTGGCCTGTAAATTGGCAACGCCACCCTCTACTGCAGCTAGCTTTGCTTTTGCATCATCCAATATTTGTTGGGTCACAGCTAAGTCATCCCTGGCTCCTTGAAGAGCTTTCTATAGAAAATATAAGAAAAAACAAACCAGATTATAGACAATCGGGGAACAGAACACCCGAAAAATAAAACTAGTTTTTTACCCTTTTAGGTTCAACTGCCTTTGCCACAAAATGGTACACATACATTGCCCTTGCCCACTGGCAAATGGACGTGCAAGCTTTGGACACTTTGGCAATAGCAGCTGGTTGAAATTCCTCATTGTCCATGTATGGCTGAATCAGCTGTATCGCAGTATCTGGAATGTTGTCCTTTAAAAACAGAAAAGATTTACACAAAGAACTGACAAAATGTGGCCAATGCATCATATATTGCATAATTACCACCTTGTCATAATTAAAGAGACCTTCCAGAAATTTACCAGGGTCTTTGAGCAGACCCTTCCCAGGTTCCCAGTAGTCATCAACCTTAGTGCCTGGCTTCTCCCCAGGTACCTTCTTGGGTTTAATGCCCTTCATGATACATACTGCGTCAATAACCAGCTTCACCCCTGGAGGAGGACGCTGTAAAGCTCGCACCTATGAAACACGTATAATTTCAATAAAATACAACAATAACACAGCACAGCACAGGAAATAGTCCATTTGAAGTGTCTGACCTCAGTAACATCATTTTTGTTCAGTGACTTAAGGCTTGTGAGAGCAGCATCCAGGGCTGGTAAAGCCTCATCCAAGTCTCTCTGGGCGTCAGCTGCAATAGCCTCTGCTATTTGGGCTTTCTCTGACGCTTTAGTTTCTTCTTCTTGTACTGATTTACGAGTCTCTTCGGCAATTATTGTGTCTTTCTAAAAACAAACAATTATACAGAACATATACTGTATATATTCAATTCATATGCAAAAAATATTGTGTGAATTATATATTTTTTCTTACTCTGATTGACTCCATGGTGATCTCAGTTTCTCGAGCAGCCTCCTCCAAAGACGGACGCCTTTTTTCCAGCTCTTCCTGCATCTTACTCACATCGTCTGCTGTGCTAAGAAGCTAAAACAAGACAATTCATATAACACCAAATAAAACCACACCAAATGGTTAATAAATCAGTGGAAAATTATTTTCAATGCTTGCCTTGTCCAGACCTGTTTTCATGCGTTGTCGTGCACTGCTCAGTTCATTCTTTTTACGTGAAGTAAGTTTTGAGAAAATTTTGAGCAATTCTAGATAGCTTTTGGGTGTTACATAGTTGTATCGTGAAAGCTCAGCTTTGAACTGATCACATTTCCTGGCTACCATCTGGTGGATATTCACACACATCACTGTCTAGATAAAAATGTAAAAGCACAATGGGCCATTTGCATTATGTACATTAATGTAATGCATGTGATTGAGCAACATTAATGTAATTGTGTGTATTCAGTTACCAATCCTCTAAGTGTTTCACCACTGGCTTCTAGTTCAGGCATCTCATTCAAAAATGTTGAAGCCACAGCTTGAAGAGCCTCCTCTGGCCAGGCGCTGAACCAGTCAATAGTGCAGCATGTGACCAGTGAAGGAAACTGCCTCAGTCGAGCACGGAATACTTCACCAATAGGACTAAAACAAATAAATAAAAAATGACCCAATTATAGCTTTGACATGAAATGGAAACATAATGAAGCAGTGGAAATTAATTAATTATTTCTAAGAAAACAAATGACTTTCGGCTCACCTCATGCACAGTACTGTATGAATATTGCTGCGGACTCTCTTGAGATACGCGGCCATAAGATTGGCCTTTGTTGGCTGCTGGCCCAAGTCTAGAACTACGGGCTTCATTGAATTAAGAATTCGTTCTTCCTCATCAGGTGCGTACAGATTGGGAACATCTCCAGAGTTTAAGATGTTATTAATATCTTCCAGGAAAGACTCCCTTTGTATCTGAGTAAAACTATCCTGATCAGTGGTTTGCAGATTTGTGGAATTCTTTATACTGTATTTCAGGACACTTACCTGTGTATCTACGAAGAGGAAAGTGATTGACTGGTTTTGGAGACCAGCCTTTAGCATGATACCTTTTAGATCTTCCCTCCACTCTGGCAGTCCATAGTTTTTGGACAGTTCAATCTGAAAACACTCATAGTCT